>CM028377.1:128182744-128584740 GCA_013146195.2 Codonopsis lanceolata
AAAAGTTTTTTAAAATATCCGCCTTTTGGTGCCGAGGCGTGCTACGCTCTCTAATGTTGCGTCACGCCGTTTTTATAAATTAAGTCCTTGCATGTTTATTGCCTACTTGTTTCCTTCCTATTAAGCGGTCCGACTCTGGCCCCACTTCTGCCCTGCCGGGTCGCCACAATTGGTATCGTGAGCTCGTTAGCTATAAGCCAGATAGGTTCCATGGCCTAGTTGGGTTAGTCCTGTGTGAATCATGACGTTGAGTGTTTCTCTTTTCATGCCTTATTGGCGTATTCTTCGTTAATGAATAGGACTTAGAATCCTAAGTTCATTGTAATCTAGATTCTCGTGAGTACGTTGTTCGTGTCAAGGAATATTACCTTTCACCTGCTTTTTTACTTTCAAGGCGCAGCTATACCAAGAGTGTGTGTTGTTGCCGCTTGTAGAGCTATTGTTTCTTGTCCGCTGTGAGTGACCCTATAAGCTCAAAGTTGTTGATTCCGAGCATGATCATCGTGGTGTCCATTAGTGCCTTTGAACGTGTTACACCTTCTTGAACGGCGTGGCTAAGCCTCCCGTGGTATCTAGTGTATTCCTTGATTCCTACATAAGTATATATATCTTCTGTGGTGCCTAATCGTGAGTACTTGGGTTGCATAGTGTCAGGAATTAGAGGACTCTTTCCTGCTTCATGTTATTGAGATTGAAGGGATACCACTAATGATCAAGGTATCGTTGTGGTTTCAAGTTGAGACTGGTGAGTACCCGATAGGTGATCGCTGACCGATGATTGGATTAATCGTTAGCTCGCTTTACGCCTTGACCCAAAGTGATTTGAGGTCTTCTAGCTAATAACTATTTGCTAGCCAAGGATTATTAAGTTATTGTCTTGTACCGTTATTCGACTAATGCATTAATAGAGTATTAGCTTTTTGTCAAAGGATTTATCTATCATTAGTGGATCGTCAAGAGTGTGAATGTTCCATACTTGGTATACTTGCATGGTGGGTTAAAATACTATGTATATAATATTGATTTCCATGCCTAAGTGTAACTATATTATATGTGCATGAGACCTTCATAAAGGATGCTCTTATGTGACTTGTAATCCCTCCCGCATCCTTTACGACGAAAGCTTTTGAAGTCACTTCAGAGGGCCCCTGACTTGATTATCAAGAGGTATTCGTCGGAGAACTAGAATGGTATAATATGATATAGGAATTGACTGAACCCATGACCAACTGGAATGAAATTGAAAGTGGCATCTTGTTTTACTTGTGCAAATATGTGCAACGTGTATATTGAAATCATGCTATGAATAAATTGAACCTGTGACATGATCGAATGAATTGCATGGTATTGAATGCCTCCTTTGAAAGGCGAATATGTGGTCCATGATGATTGACTACTTGATTTTATTGTTAGGACGTTAGATCCTATAGATTCGTATTGTGACCGGAATAATTTAGTTAGTCTGGAAAACTCTCTGTTGGAAAGTTTGCTAGTTTGGTGCAACTATTGCACGTGCATTCGAGTCACCTGTTTAGTTGATAAAGAAGAATTTTCACCTCATTATCCACGTTTGTTGGAACTCTGTAAACCTCGATAATGTCCTTGAACCCTGTCGAGAGTCAAGATGACTCGACCTTGGAATTGATTGGAGATGATATTTAAGCATTTCTTTCCCTATCGTCTCCGCAGATTCGTTTCTTCATGACCCGTATTTTTGTATACGGCTTATTTACCTTTATTGAGCTCGTTAGCTCAACTGTCCGACTCGCACTACTGTTTTGCAAGTGCTTGTCCTCTTCTTGCCTTGTCCTTGTAGCACGACTTTGGGACTACACCTTGCCTCCCGGCCGAGAATTAGGGTTTTGCGTTGAGCTATTGCCAGGGACTCCGCCTATATCTAGAACACCTTACAGAATAACTCCAGCGGAATTGTGAGAATTGAAGGAGTAGTTGCAAGAACTTCAAGATAGAGAGTTCATTTAACCGAGTGTGTCCCGTGGGGTGCACCGGTATTGTTTGTGAAAGAAATATAGTAATTTACGACTTTGCATAGACTATCGACAGTTGAACCAGAATACTATCAAGAATAAGTATCCCTTGCCACACATTGACGATCTTTTGATCAACTTCGGGGTTCTGTTGTCTATTCCAAGCTTGACTTGAGGAGTGGCTATTATTAGTTGAGAGTTTGAGAGGAGGATGTTCCTCAGACAGCCTTTCGTTCGCGTTACGGCCACTATGAGTTGTTGTGATGCCGTTGGGTTGACCAACGCACCTGCAGTTTTTATGGACTTGATGAATAGGGTTTTTCATGAATATCTTGATTGCTTTGTGGTTGTGTTTATTGATGATATCCTCGTGTACTCCAAGTCACGAGAGGAGGTTGACTACGGCTCCTATCTTAGCATTGCCTAGTGTTTCGGAGAACCTTGTGATTTTTATCGATGCCTCGTTAGAAGGCTTGGGTTGCGTGCTGGTGCCATGGATTTCAAGGGCAGTTGGGATTCTCATTTGCCATTAGCTGAATTTGCTTATTATAACAGTTACCAGTCTAGTATTGAAATGGCGCCATATGAGGCTTTATATGGGTGTAAGTGTCGTTCACCGATTTGCTGGGATGAAATTGGTGAAGCTAAGCTTTGGGGTTCGGAGATGGTACAACAGTCGGCTGAGAGCGTGAAGCTTTTTAGAGATAGATTGCTTACAGCCCAGAGTAGACAGAAGAGCTACGCGGACAACCGGAGACGCGACTTAGAATTTCAGGTTGGTGACTCGGTATTCTTGAAGGTATCGCCTCGCCGCGGTACTAAGCGATTTGGGAAGAAATGTAAACTTTCACCTAGATCTATTGGGCCATTTGAGACCTTAGAAAGGATTGGATCTTTGGCGTATCGGTTAACTTTGTCACCTTCGTTATCGGATGTTCACGATGTATTCCATGTCTCGATGCTACGCAAGTATTTGAAAGAGGAATCGCATGTCCTTGTTTACGATGAGATTTCATTCGAACCCGATCTTTCTTATGATGAAAGACCAGTGAGGATTCTTGTTACTAAGGAGCAAATATTGAGAACGAAGCGGATTCCGTTAGTGAAAGTCTTGTGGAAGAATCATGATATTGAGGAAGCCACGTGGGAGACCGAGCTTGATATGAGAGAGAGATACCCTTTCCTAGTCGATGACTCCGGTAAGAATTTAGGGACTAAATTCCTTTAAGTGGGGGAGGATGTGATAACCCAAACCCATTACTTGCATTACTTGTTTTATACCTTAATAACTTGTGTATATTATGCCTTAACATGTTAGATACTTCTAATTGTCCATGTCTGGCTTGTATTATCATTATTACATTCCTTGTCGCTTGAATACCCTCTATGCTTAGCATACCTTCCCGTTATACCTTGAGTGTTGCCTTAGCTTGATTTGCACTCAACCAAGACTTGTTAGGGTTCTATTGTCTTCCATAGATGACTTAGAACATTCACCTTGATCATAGTAAGCTTGATTGGAAGTTTAGGAACCTTCTTGCTTTGTTTTGGCCTTAGCGATTTCCCCCGTCTCCCGTTTTGCTCGTATTTCGACGTGCGAATTGTTCCTTGAGTTCCCGGACTTGTATTCAAGTCATAACCATGATTAAACGAGCCTTTTACATGCCCAAGTTATCCTAGTTTTATTAACGTTTGATCCGGGTTTGATTCGTCAACCAATCGTCGCTTGACTCGAGCCTTGTCCTACCTTGTTCCGGGTGATGTTCGGGTATGTTTCGGACATGTTTTGAGTTATGTTAGACCCTAGAATGGTTGCCCATGAGCTTGGGACCATTTAGGACTTGTTTAGGTCAAGTTTTGGTGCTCCAGAAGTTCAGGCGGCCGCATGGCTCGAATGAGGCGCCCGCCCCAAGTACTGAGAGCAAATGAAAAATGGAACCCTTCCCAGTATCTGAGGCGGCCGCATGGCCAGGCTTGAGGCGCCCGCCTCACTCTCT
Source organism: Codonopsis lanceolata (assembly GCA_013146195.2). Classification (NCBI taxonomy): domain Eukaryota; kingdom Viridiplantae; phylum Streptophyta; class Magnoliopsida; order Asterales; family Campanulaceae; genus Codonopsis; species Codonopsis lanceolata. The sequence continues at coordinate 128,186,730 of CM028377.1, forward strand.
GCTCTACGGGATTTTCCTCCTTCCAAATTTTGTGATCCAATTAGCCACTTAAACCTCCTTCCTAATTGGCCCTAATCCAACCTATTAAACCCTAATCAAGTTAGATTAGTCCTAATCTCAAGCAACCTCCTTTGGACAAGTGGAAAATGGGAGCCTCTCCTCTTGACATGTGGATTTCCACTCAATCCATGCAAGGTATAAAGCCTCTCTCTTGTTGACTTAGCCATTAATCCCCATTATCAGATTTTCTCTCCTCTCTCTTGCCATGTTTAGTGTGTGTAGAGAATAGGTGAGATTAGTGTGTGTCTCTTCCCTAGATTGAGCTCCCGACCTCCGTTTGCCAAACCGAGACCACCGGAGTGAAGCTCCCGACGAGGAGATCGTTTCCATCCGATTACTTTGTACTCCAACCTTCCTTTTCCTTGGTGAAGGTAAGCTATTGATTTCCCCTTAGGTTGTATGCTAGACTTGCCATGTTTCCCCCTTTTCTATTGATTTCCATGCTTCTTCCATGTCCAAACTATGATTGTGGATGTTTTGATCTCTTGGGATTTTGAATAATGTCCATCTTGTTGATTGAGACCTATGCCTAGAATTAATTATGTTATATGCTTCCTTAGGAACAATTAATGTTCTTGAAATTAATAGATTTTGATAACTCTTGGGAATTATGATTCTAGGGTTTCCTATGCCTTGTATTGTCTATCCTATTGAATTGGGACCTATGCCTAGAATTAAAAGAGTTCTATGTCCCCTTAGGAACAACTATTGTTCTTGGACCAATAACTTTTGATAACTCTTGGAGATGATGACTTCTAGGGTTTCACCTGCTACAAACTGTCCATCCTATTGATTTAGTCCTACGCCTAGAATTGAATATGTTCTATGCCTCCTTAGGAACAAATAATGTTCTTGGACTTACGACTCTTGACAACTCTTGGAGATTATGAATTCTAGGGTTTCACGTGCTATGGATTGTCCATCTTGTTGATTGAGACCTATGCCTAGAATTAGTTATGTTCTATGCTTCCTTAGGAACAACTAATGTTCTTGGATTAATAGATTTTGATAACTCTTGGGGATTACGAATTCTAGGGTCTCCTATGCCATGTATTGATCATCCTATTGAATTGGGTCCTAGGCTTAGAATTAATTGTGTTCTATGTCCCCCTATGAAAAACTAATGTTCTTGGACCCTTGCGTTTTAATAACCTTTGAAATAATGGTTCTAAGGTCCCCTTGAATTCGAACTATTGATAATACTTGACTATGGTAGTTAAGTGGATTAACGGCCTAGTTACTCGATACGAGAACTTAGAAAAGGATTTTGGATGCATCTAGCATCTTAACTCTCTTGGATAAATTGTTAGAGACGACTTAGCGGAGTCAAACTTAAGTGAGCCATTGATCAATACCGGCTCAATGATCAATCCCTACGACGTTCTAAACGCGTTTCCCTAAGAATAATAATTCTAGACTCTTGAACTTGAATTGATTACCTTGCTTGATTCTTGATGTCATATAATAGAATGCCTATTTGACATATTGAGTTCGCTCTTGTCGAACTCATTCCTGCTTGAATATTGATGATAATTCTTAACTTCGGTTGTTAAATAGATTAATGACCTAGCCGATCATATACGAGAACTTAGAAAAGGTTCATGATGTATTTAGCGTCCTAACTCTATTGGATGAATTGTTAGAGATGACTCAACGGAGTCAAGTAGCGAGCCATTGAACAATACCGGCTCACCGACCAATCCCCGCGACGTTCTAAACGCGTTTCCCTAAGAATAATAATTCTAGACTCTTGAATTTGAACTGATTACCTTGCTTGATCTTGAATGTCATATTATAGAATGACTAATTGACATGTGAATTCGCTCTTGTCGAACTCAATCCTACTTGGTTATTGATGAGAATAATTTACTTGTCATGAACGAGATCGCTCTTGTCGACCTCGTTCTATACTTGAGAATTTTGTTAAGTAAACATTACTTGGCATTTGCATGAGTCCAGCTGGCATACCTGTCTTTGTTCACACACGCCTCCACTGTGGCCACAGTGGGGAAGTAGCTCCCTTGCTGTAATCATTTAAGAGCATCATTGGACTATCCCGGGCATCTCCTCGGAAGATCGATGTACTTACACGCATTCGATACCCGCACATTTCCAGATAACGCTTGTATGCAGGAACTACGTAGCGGCCCGGCTCTCCAGATATCCTCATCCTATGTGATTAAATTATGTGCACTTATATGAAACAACGTGCATCTTGGATATATGACCACTATGCCTATGTGGCGATATCTTGCCTTGTATGTTGCATATTGCCATGACATGCATGATTGATAGCTTACAAGTCTTTATGACTTACCCTTTCCCCTTTACTGCTTTAGATCCTAGCAAGACAGGTCCTGCTCGTTGACTAGCTGTGTTCGTGCCTTGTGCCCTTTTTGGTGACCGTTGATTCTTGAAGAGGTGGTTTGATGGCCTCTTATCCTTGTTTATATTTTTTTGTAAGGACGACGGGTTAAGCAAGTCAACTAGACTATGCTTGGGTATTTGTGTAGAACTTGATTGTAAATCTTCTTAGCTACTAGTAGTTTAATACTTGTAGTACTTGTAATCCTTTTTGTGCCGGCATTGTGTAAGCCGAGCTTTGGTTAACTTGTTGTTATTCCACTACGTATTAGTCTTCCGCTGAGCATGCTATTAGCTCTTATTTAATCCTTGTCCATAAACTGTTAGCTTGGGTTCCGGCATGTAGTGTCGCCGAAGACTTGGTTATATTGCTTAACTGTTTATCAGGTTGAAAAGTTTTTAAAAATATCCGGCCTTTTGGTGCCGAGGCGTGCTACGTCTCTAATGTTGCGTCACGTCGTTTTTATAAATTAAGTCCTTGCATGTTTGATTGCCTAATTGTTTCCCTCCTTATTTGGGCGGTCCGACCCTCGGTCCCACCTCGGGCCCGGGCCGGGTCGTCACATGGCCGACCACAGGCAAGACGGAGAAGTCGTAATGAAGATTATTATAATCCAAACTCTCTTACTCACTGGGAGTCCATGGATTCCGTGGCAGAAATCGGGAATCGGTTTAGCTCAATTAGGATTATCGAGCATGATTATCAGGGGGTTCCTTATGAATCCGAGATGACCACTGCTCAAATTACAAATAAGACAAAAAGAGTAATCTTTTTCTACGACTTCTTTCGCGTCAGGATGTGCCTACCCCTGGATCCTTTTATTGTTGAGTTTTTTAGGGAGACCAATGTCGTTCCATACTGATTTTGATTGCCTTTAGTGCGACCTGCCGGCTGATCGATTTTGAGCAAGAAATGACCATACTTTGCAAGCTTTTCCAGTTTGCTATAGATAAATGATTGGGCACGACCACTGGTCGCTCAAAGGTAGGAGCTTTGAAGATGTTTATCGAATTCCCCCACAAGGTTGACAAGTGGGATAAAAGGATCGTTGTGGTGGAATCTCGGGTAGGATGGCCCTTTGTCTTAACTCCTTACAAAATGAAGCCTCCCACCAATAAAAGGATCGTTGTGTGCTCGAGGGGGATATTGCACCACCCCACTTGATTTTAATGATGCTAGTATATGCTTTACTTGTTGATTTATGGAAATAATGTATATCTCGATGTTTGCTAATTCATTCTTTTCTTTTCTTGATAGTGGTTAAAGACGTGCTGAAGCAGCGCAAGACTGCTTTTAAAGTAAAATTTGTTGCTTGCCATGCTGAGCTCATAGGTCGCGAGTAACCACCGCCTGCTCCCTTGCTAAAATCTTCGTTCATTAAATGGAGTAAAAAATCATCCCAAGCTTCTGGTTCCACTTCTGAGCCAAAGTCTCCTCCCCGCACATGAGCTCCATCTACTAAGCAGTCCTCCCGCAAACGTCCAGTTGACCAGGATAACCGAGCAGGAGAGCGGGTTACTTGATCCTAGGTAAATGATGCAGCACCCCAAGAAACTATTCAAATGGGACGTGCCACCTCGCCTTCTCACTCCATTCTGCCTCCTCCCACTTTCGGGCTACCACCTCTTCCTACTCGACGTTAAGAGCCACTGAGGAACAGTATGCCCAGTTAGTTAAGGCCTATCTTTGTGATGTCTTTAACCCGAGATAAGGTTATAGGCCTGGTTACTGAGATCTCTGCCATTCCACCACTTGGGGGAATTAACCTCCACAAGTGAGGCAACATGAGTGTCGTGTGCGAGCAGGGAATCTTGAAGAGAGTTGTGCATATGAAATGCTTACGCCGTGATGCCGAAATCCCCAATAGTACTTTCCTCGGGGAGATCGGGCAGCTGGTTAGCGAGCTACAATATGCTCCTAGCTTAATTTTTGTGATTTTCGTAGTTTGCCTTCAAGGGTATTTACTTTTCTTTATGATCTTTGTAGTTTTCCTCCAAGGTTGCTCTTCTGCATAAGGGTGTAGATGAGTATAAAGATAAAGTGGGCTCCATGTTAGAGGAGAAAAAGAAATTTGATGAGGCTGCTGGCTCCTACAAGGAGGATCTGCTGGCCAAGGACAATGAAGTTCTTGCAAAGGCGGTCGAGCTGGCCAAGCTCGAGGAAGAGATCATCCGCCTGAAGGCTCAAGTCATTTTTGCTTAGAACGGGGAGGTAGCTACTCAAAAAACCTTTAGCGAGGAAAGGAAGAAAGCTGAGGATGCTCAGGTCGCGACCGAGCAGAAAGAGAGGGCCTCGCAGGTGAGATTGGTGAAAGAGATTGCGGCTGCCAAAGTTTCCGCTGTGGAGAGCAGTCCGATGAACTTGAAAAGCTGGTGGATGCGAAATTGGTCCCCTATTTCTCACAAGGCGTTAACCACGTGCTTCGCATGTTGGCGAGCAGTAGTCTTCCAGGAATCACTCTAGAAATGATGGCGAAATGGGGAACTGCTTCAACTTGGAGTGCAGAGGCTTGACGAAGTCATGCTTTGGTCCCCTATAATGCAGATGAATTGGGGATCATCGAGGCTAATGCCCGAGAGGCCGAAGAACCGGAATAGATACCTCCAACTCCCCTGGTGTAGACACCCCAATTTCGTACCTTTGGTATGTAACATTGACATGCAATATCAAGACCTGTTAAAACTTAACAAATGTCAAGTCACAAGGTTTAAAAATGCAAAAGACAAAGCAGGATGCGTAAAACAGTGAAATGCAGGGGCCAGAGTGTCCAAAAAGGAGGCAAAGATTGAAGACCGGCGCTGCCACAAAGCCTTCCTGGCGCGGCGCCCAAGACCCATGGTGTCGGCGCCAGGATCCCAAATAGTGCACTACGTCTTAACGCATTGCACAAGCCTTCAAGCGCGCGGTACAAGCTGGTGAAGCACAAGATGAAAATCAGAAATCCCAGTGGTGTCCCTCCTCGCACCTATAAATAAAGGTGCCCGACTTCAGGAATTCACACACCAGACACACAGTCACACACAAAGAAAATGTTGTGCGTTTGTTTTACGCAGTGAGCGACCGTGAGAATAGTGAGTTCCCCCTCCTATAAAGCCTCGAAGCTCTGCCAAATCTCCTCCAAACACAAAACCAACCGGTCAAAGTGAGCCTTACCCCCCCCCCCAGCTAGGTTTCCACCTTATTTCCCAGGTCCAAAAATCCCAAAAGAGAAGTTGCTCTGCCCGAATCCAAAGGCCAAATCCGCCAGAAGCAAGCAGTTGCTCGCCGGCGAAGCAAACAACAAGAAAAAGCATAGCGGTTGCTCCGCTTTTAACGGTGCCGAAGCAACTTTCGAAGCGGTTATTACGCAGAACCACGGCGGCAAAAAAAGACTACCTCTCCCGGAAGGACAGAGCGAGCACACCAACGCTCTTAAAGGTGAGCCTTTAAGGGTTTTTTTTATTAAAAAAAACTATTTTCATCCGACCCAATGTAAAAAATATAAGCTATTATGCTGCCCGGATCTATTTAGAAAATAACATTAAAAAGAGTCATTATTATGGCCAAATATTTTGAAAAGTATTTGTAATTACTAGAAGGAGATAGCTGCAAGTCTGTAAATAATGTAGACATGGATATATTTGCTTTTAATACTTTATTTATTTGCTAGAAAAATATAATAAAAGCATACTTTAGCCAAAAACTGTTTTGAGACCGAAAGGGCGAGTTGGGTGCCTAGCACCTTCCCAACTCGTAACTTAGCCTCCGAACCCTTTTTACAAACGTTTGTTTATTTTTGGTTTTTCTTTGTTTCTACCTTAAAATAAAGATGGCGACTATGTCAAAACATTTTGGATCACAGTGAGGCCCGCAACATCCTTTCTTGCACTTTCCCGCTTTCCCCTAAACAAGGGAAAATAGGAATGAAAGGGTGATGCATTTCCTGTATTTTGTTTTTCCCTAAACAAGGGAGGATGAGATACGGGGAGCCCAAAGCACTCATAGTGATCCAAAATAAACCTAAGGTCATGGTGAGGCTCGCAACATCCTTTTTTGCACTTTCTTATTTTCCCCTAAACAAGGGATGACGGGAATGAAAGGGTGATGCATTTATGTGCCTTGTCTTCCCCTAAACAAGGGAGGGTGAGATACGGAGAAATCCTAGACACTCATAATGACCTAAGGCAATTTTTCTAAAAGTCCATAGTGAGGCAGGGCGTGTCCCCACGCGCTCACGGAACATCTTTTTTTTGCACTTTTCCATTTTCCCCTAAACAAGGGACGATGGGAATGAAAAGGGTGATGCATTTTCTGTATATTATTTTTCCCTAAACAAGGGAGGGTGAAATACGGAGAAACTCAAAGCTCTCATAATGGACCAAAAATCACTCGGTGACCGAGGCGTATTCCACGTGCTTCTTGACAACACCCTTTCTGCATTTTTAATTTCGTCTTCCCCTAAACAAGGGAGGGTGGAATGGAAAGCGTGGTGTCCTATCGCATGTCGCATTCCCCTAGAAAAGGGAGCGCGGGGTGCGGGAGAATCCGGGGCACCCACACCTGGCCAATAATGTGGTTAACCAAATGAACGTCATTTTCAAGCAAGAGGCTTTGGAAGATGATAAGGATGAGCCTGCTCCCGAGCCCGCTGGTCCTGCCGCTGCCCTAAGTGCTGAAACCAACAAGTCTGCTCCTCCTCCTAAACCAGAAATGATCCTACTCCTCTTCCTCCTCTTCCTCCTCTTTGCCCAAATTTGCCGTTTGAGATAGAGCGATTTTTTGCCGATCTCAATCTCCCGAGAACTGGCATCGAGCACAGAGGGAGTTGATATCTTGTATTAGCTCCTTTTATTTTTCCCTAGTTATAATTTTTCAATCTTATTGAATGAAAAAAAAAATTTGTTCTTTTGCACTTGTGTCTGAATGTATACTTTTTTGTTGCAATGTCTTGTAAAAGGTAAAAATGTTGTCGCGCAGCTACTCGATCTATTGGGCAGGATTATTTTGCCATTTTAACTGGGCATGGCCCTTGGTTGACCGATGCATGATCAAATCGTTAAAAGCACATTATTTAGGTAGGATATTTATTTGAAGGAGATGTTTCTCCTTTTGTCCCTATAGCGAACAAAGTTGTCAAACAATATCGAGCAGTGGGTTGACCTCATTCTCATATCGAGGCATTCAAACTTAAAATATAAGTCGGGCAGGGCCCACTTTGCTTGGGATTCGAGCAAAGTTGTGCTTATATCTGTTCAAGAAAGTTTATCTTTTGTCCAGGCAAGGCCCAACTTACTCGTCGTGCGAGCAAGGCTTGACGGATAACAAAGTAAATTAAAAACAAGGTTGACAAACAAACTTTTCATTATAATCATAATACAAAAATATACTAACTTTCAAATTAATGATAATAATTTTTTTTTCAAATGGTCAGCATGCCAAGGATGTTTCAAATCTTTGATCTCTTAATTTGTAAGGTGTAAGTGGCTTCCTTGATGATTCATGTGCCCTTGAATGGTCACCTTGATTTTTCTAAGCAAACACATCAAGACTATTTTTCAACTACTGAATCAGACGTGTGCGCTCCTCGGAAGACATAGCTGCTCCTAGTTTGATCTTCTGCTCAGGGTGAGCAGGGTTGATAACTATTTACTCGAGCTCATCCTCAGCTCGGAATTCTGGCTCCTCGCGAACCTGCAGAGCTTCTTGGGGTTGTGAGCATTCACCCTCAGTTCTTACTCTCATGATGACAATGCCCTTGGTCTAATAAGATTCCTCCTTTTCCGAAATGGTGATTTCTTCATTGGGAGTAGAAAAAGTAATATTCTTTTTTTCTTTTTCTGAGTGTCCCGAACGAACTCCCACATTGCTCGGGGTTGGCTATGAAGTATCCAATGCCGCTGTTTGTATAGAATTTTTCTCGCTGATGTGGTACATAAGCCACCATTTGGAAGCGAGCCATGGAGGGGATGCCCATGATAGCATTGTATGACGACTTTAGATCAACGATGAGGAAGGTAATGACCTCAAGCCTCGTATGCTCGCCATCGCCGATGTAAACTTCCAGGTTAACCGTGTCTTTGACTCCAACCTTGTGGTTAATGAACCCTTGTAGAGTTCCTAAATATGGTTTCAAACGAGCATCAGTGACACCAATCTCCTTGAAACAGTTGTAATAAAGCACATCCCGACAGGCCCCAATGTCTATCAATACGCGGTGCACCTGCCAGTTGTTGATTAATGCCGAGATAATCAAAGGCTATTCGGATTCCAGAGTTGTGCTCGCTAACTCACTACGAGTGAAGTGGATGGTCTCCTCGCCCACCTAAGTAGCTGGTGGAACACTCATCACTTTTTACAGCGAGTAAATGTGTTTTCCAAGCTAAGTTAAGGTAGGTTCCTCCTCGAGGATCATGTTCACTACCCCTTGTATCTGAGGGGCATTTCCTATATTTCCTCCATTTCCTCCCCGAGCAGGAAGGTCACGTCGATTATTGCCATTATTATGGCCCTGTTTAAACCTATCAAGACATCCTTGCTTGATTAAACGTTGGATCTCCCATTTGAGGATGATGCATGCTTCTGTGATGTGTCCCACGTCATTGTGATAAGCACAAAACTTGGTGTTATCATGATAATGTGTCGTGTCCGGATTCATAAGGTAGGGAGCAGGGAGGTCATTATGTATTTGTATCATAATTTCCTCCCTTGAAGTGTTCAGAGGAGTGAAATACTGCTTTATAAATCGTTGAATCAAATCAGATGTCCTGTTTCGATCTCTCTACGAAAATTATTATTAGCCGAGCTATGGTTTGTAGTCGCTACCGAGCTATTTTCTGCTTTCTCTTTGCCTTTTCCATTTCGATCCACCTCAATTGAGCTAAACAATTGAGCGCGAACAAGCATCTCACCCTGAGTTGCTAGCGGATGCATCACCAATTCTTGTTTTAGGCCCCCATTCTACATGTTGTTCAAGAAACAGAGTATGACCCCGCCTTCTGTCATTCCCGTGACTTGCTCGAGCACCTTAGTGAATCTTTCCACGTAACTATGGGAAGAACCATCATGTCCTTGAACCACCTTGTAGAGGTCAAATCAACTCTTAGGTAAGGAGCTTGTAGAGCTGAATTCAGCTAAAAAAATTTCCCTCCGATCCTTCCGAGCAGTGATGGATCCTCTTGGGAATCTTCCCAACCAGCTTTGGGCCTTTCCCTGTATAGCCCCAACAGATGCCTTCATTTTGAGCACCTTACTGCTGGTGACCAGGTCGACTTGGGCCTCAAATAATCGTAGTCAATCTCCTACTCTGGTTTTGCCCGAGTATTTATCAAAATTCGGGAAGACAACCCCCTGAATTGAAGGTGTGTTCTCAATCCAGTCTGTAAAAGGACTGTCATCCGCTAGTCGGATTGTCCCATTAGAGCGGCGACCAGCTTCCCATCCATCCATCCTTGCCTGCACAATTGCAAGGACCTTAGTCATGGTTTGAGGTTGTATTGGTGGTACTACTACGGGAGCTACAGCAAGCTGGACTACAATTGGTTGTGGTGCAACCACTGGCTGTGCTGCAACCGGTAAGGGAGCTCTTGGTGGTCGAGGAGCGACAGGGTGTTCTTCCTATCGGTCGTGTTCCCTCCGGGGCGATGACCTCCAGGATCGGTGAGAGGAGCGGGAATGAAAATGGTAGGAGCGTTCGGGCTCATCTCTCCGACTCCGCCTACTAGCAGGTTGTGATTCAGCGACCACATTATGCTCTCTAACACGGCGCCTATCTCACCCATTTCTTTCCTTGTGAACTTTAACCGTACGAGTTCCTTGATTATGGCTACCACCACTTTCAGCCCAGTTCTGACCTGGTGCCTGTTTGATTGTTAAAGGAGCTCTGTGTGGGGCAGGGCCACTCATACTAGGCACTCTTTCAGCCATTCGCTGAGCACTTTCTGCGGGTATGATCGGGATCAATTGTTCTTCTATGGGAACTGGTGGTTGACCCAATGTGGCCAATTGTTAATTCAGGACAAACATCATGTTCAAATATTGAGCTTGATTGTGGATAGCAAGAGCATGCGCCTGATCGTTTAGCTTAACGGCATCTGCCTCTTGATGTTGGCGAGCAGCCTCTTTCCACTGGCATAAGAAGTTTCTCAATTCTTGAGAATTTGCACGCTACTACTGGATCTGGTGGCATGCATCTTCCACTGGTACCTCCAGTTGGGGTACATCATTAACGTGCACATTGGCCCCCTCGGCTGGAGGGGGTGGATTGGTTGGTGGAGAACAACTTAAGACCTAGTCATCACTCATCCCCCCAAAGGCGGGAGACCATTTCTGGGAAGAACGTCGAACTAAGGAATGCCCTCGGGTCTATTACGCATTGGTGGCCAGTCTCCGGCCTGTTGAAGGGACGCATCTCCAGCAGCAACACCACTTGTTCCAACATGACTCTTACCATGCTTTGTCATTGCTAAGGATAGGTTGATGAAAAGATTAACGGAATTTTTTCGATTCCCAGCAACGGAACCAAAATGATGCTACACAATTTGGTGTTAGACCGTTCTTCACGGATCATAGGATATTTAGGCTTATGTGAAGGTATGAACTTGATGAAACCTATCAAAAGAAAGACACCTTAGAAGGAATGAAAGGCATGGCCTCGCGAAACCTCTCAGGCGTGAGAGTAAGTCTTAAGCTTGTAGAAAGCAAAATGACAGAGTTTCAGTGTGTGTAAGTGAACATACCTTTCAAATGAGGCATTGTAAGGTATATATAGCCCTTTGAGAGTGAAATTCGGGCTGAAAAGTTATTGTAGATAGATCCTAGGCCTTTATAGTCATAAATGTGGGTTAACCGTGTAACCGACGAAGTTGTGGTTAAAATCTCGGACTTGAGATTTATCAAATAGTTGTGTTCTTGGTGAGTATCTGTGTTTTCGGGCAGCCTTGCTCCCTGCTTGGACATACTTGTAGACGGATTCCTAATCGAAAGGAGCTTGCTATGATTAACTCGGGTAATACGAATCCTGGTCTTTATATCTCATGTGACTATCACGTGAAGGTACATGTGTTTGGCTCGTAACCAGGATTTGGATCGATCTCATCACACCTCAATATTTTAAAAAAATATAATACCTAAGCGTAACACTCAAATCTCTAAACGTAACACCATTTAAAATAAAAAATCACCTAATTACCCATCTAACATTTACTCATTTAATCCCCTTACAGTTATTTCTAACAACTACCATCCCTTAACCAAAAGTATATTCATGCCTATTCTTTATGTGAATCAGTAAAGAGATCCATTCAATGTTGTAAAAACATTAATAATAGCTCGTGTCACCCCCCCCCTCCAAAACAAAAAAACACACTTTGAGTCTCTCTCTCTCTCTCTCTCTCTCTCTCTCTCTCTCTCTCTCATGGGATTGTTTTAATGCAAGCTACATGTTGGTCATTTCTGTTGGGAGGGGGAAGCTACTATGGTGTAAAGGGGGCGGTGGAAATAAAAACCCTATTAATAACACATGTACCATTTTGTAAACTATTTTTTTTCTTTCCAACCAGTTTTAAATAAAAAAATTCAAACAATTTTCACTTCTGAAAAGAACCAAACTTCTCCGGACATAAAAACCCTTGCAACAACCATCTGAAAAGATATAATTTTTTAAAAAAATAAGGCTTAAATCACAAATTGGTCACCCTACTTTTCAGCTTTTTGCAATATGATCACTCTACTATTTTTTTTTTCTATTTCATCATTATACTTGGCTTTATTTTCACGTTCATCACTCCATCCAATTTTTTGGATGGAAAACTTTTTTAAAATATAAAAACCCGAAAATACCCCCACTTAAAAGATCTGTTCTCCTTAAAAGCAAAGTACTCGGCATAGGTTCTTATGACACCGTTTTCCTTGCGTCACCCGCCATTGTCGACACCACCCTTTCATTATCTACTGATCAAGTTTCATGTGTAGCAGTGAAGAGCGCGATTAGGGAGCTTTCGTCTTCTCTTGTCGAGGAAGGTAAGTTCTTATACGAGTTGCGTGGCTATCCCGAAATTGTTCGTTGCTTTGGTGATGATTTTAGTGTAGAAAATGGTAAACAAGTCTACAATCTTATACTTGAGTATGCTCCTGGAGGTACCCTAGCTGATCTTATCAATGCTCGACGAGGCCATAAAGGATTTCCCGAAGAATCAAAAGTTAGTTGGTACGCGTATATGTTACTAATGGGTATCAGTCATATTCATGAAGAAGGATACGTGCACTGTGATCTCAAACCTGCCAATATCCTTGTCTTTCCGACTGTAACTAAACCCGGAAATATTGTTAACCATCTCAAGATTGCCGATTTTGGGTTAGCCAAGATCTGCAACGATTTCAAGATCTGTTTTTTTTCCTTGTGTGTGTGTGTGTGAGAGAGAGAGCGAAGGGGATAAATAAGGTAGAAATGGGGTAGCAAGATTGCTCGGATAAATAAGGTTTCCATCTCTCTAACCACTGACTGGAGCTTGGGTTCTGCTCGACCGACATCTCGCTTACGCCGCCATTGAAGAGTTCTTCAAAATTGTATCGAATTAGGGTGAAATCGGGATGTGTCTACCAATGAGTTTCTGCCGATTTTGGTCAATGGGTTTCAGCCTTTGTTATGGTGGATGGCGAGTTGGGTTCGTGCGGTGATGGCAGAGAGCTTAGGAACTGAGATTTGTCCGGATCTGGGGTTGTAGACGAAGAAGAGAGAGAGATGGGAGATGAAGAGATGAGAGATGATTGAGAAACTGGCTGGAGATGATAGCAGATGAGGGGGGGTCGGCACTCGGCAATGAAGCAGGGGTGGATTTGGCCGGAGATGGAGCAGGAAGGAGGCCGCTGGCCGCTGATGTGTGTGGAGGCTGATGTGCGTGGAGGCTGGAGGTCTACAATTAGGGATTATATATATATATATATATATATATATATATATATATATATATATATATATATATATATGGGAATATAAATTAAATATTAATAATTTAATTGTTTAGTTTAACCCCTTAACTATTAACATTTTAAACTAAAAACCCTTAACATTAGTAAGGGCATTTTGGTCAATTCATACAGTTCCGTCCATCTAACTAACGGAAATAAACCTCAGTGACCTTATTGACTTGATTTGCCAAGTATAGTCACTAAATTGAAAAAAAAAATAGTAGAGTGATCATATTGCAAAAAGCTGGAAAGTAGGGTGACCAAATTGTGATTTAAGCCAAAAAATAATAGTGATTAGTGTCAGCTCATTTGGACGACACTAAAAAAAATGAACTTTTTTTTTCTTTTTAAACCAGTTTTAAAATATTTGGGATGTTTGAATATTTTGAAAAGAAAATATTTTTTGATAGCCTCCTCATTTGGTTGACTATTGATGAAAGGGTTTTTGAGTCTGGGGCATTTTGGTCATTCCGCGAGAGGAGGATGGCTAAAGTAAAACCGGCGGTTGCAGTAAGTTAGAGAATCCATAGTGTTTCTTTTTTATTAACATCCTAAAATGTTTTTAGAGTTTTTTAACCACACTTGAAACCTGGACATCCTATCAATCACCATATCCCTAAAAAAAGTAGCTCACCCCCCAAAGTTTTAGATGTATATCACACCAACCTCCATTCATCTCTTCTTCTCTATCCCTCCACCTAACTCACTTGATCAATGATGATTTGCTTTCCCTTTTTTTCATTTCCTTTTTCTATTAATTTAGTGTATTTTTTGCAATATCATTCTCTCTTTTTTATTATTTATAACTTAAAATTGTGGGTATATGGATAATATAAAAAAATGTGACAAGACTTTATTTAAATAAAAATAATTGAAATAATTAAAGCATATATTATATTTTTCATAAAATATAAAATTAAAAAGCACTCCTTTCGTTTTTCAAATTATTGTCCTTTTTGATCCGACACATCGTTTTAAAAAAGTAATTTTTTGTATTATAAATATTGGTGAAATGTGTTATTTCCTTTAATACCCTTGAGCATATTGTCGTAATTAAAGTGCGTAGAAAAAATAAGGGTAAAATATAAAAGTGTTTTCCTAAAATTGAAAATTTTGAAAGATCAATGTCAATTAGTTTAGAACGCACATAAAAAAAAAAGAGAGGATGATAATTTGAAAAAAAAAAGGAGTCTAAATATTTTATTTTGGTTGCGATAGAATAATAAAAATAAAAAAGAGGAAAATAAATTGGTAGTTAGATTGATGATTTAGATGGCATCAATTTAAAGGGTTATATAAAAAGTGTTCATTGAAATTAAAACTTTTTTAAAGAGACTTTAAAAAGACTTAAAGAATTGTATAAAATGTGTTTTAGTGTGTAAATTGTGGATGCTCTAATGAGGCTATTATTTGGGACAAATCAAAGACGAAAGTACAATTGGAGTATATTTAGGATTGAAGGTGTTTTCTTTTTTCAATATAATAATCTATAATACAATACAGTTTATAGTCGCACGCTTATAATTAACAAAAGATAAAGAGCGACTGAGATTGATTCATTTACTGAGATCATACGGTTATTATCACTCCCCGAGTTCACATGTGTGAACGGCGGTTGAGTAACTACCTATCTCTCTCTCTCCAACTCCCCCCACTATTCACGGTTGATGACCACTAATCCTTCCTCCAACAAACTCACCAATTTTATGCACGTAATTTTGTATACAAATAAATTTTAAAAAAAATCATAAGTTTTGTTATTTGAAATATTTAAAATATACTGGCATCGTGCCATCGACACGAATAAAAATAGTAATATTTTTAAAAAACAAATCAAAGAGGAAAGACTAAAAAGAGTGCCTATTACATTGGGATCGAGTGAATATAACGTTGAGAAGGTGGAGATGATTTAAATATGCTCCAACTGCCTTAAATCCTCCCAGCGTCTAGAAATTCGGGAAATTACTTTTTTTTTATGCAATGCATAATTTGGAGAAAACTTATCCAATTAAGTGTTTTTAATATTTTAAATATTTAAACAAAATATCATTAAGTTAGTTACGTCTCTATCCAACTTACTTAGTGTTCGTTTGTTGCAGTTTATTTAGAGTAGTTTTTGGCTTTTGGCTTTTAGTTTTTGAAATGTCGTATTTAGAGTGTTTGTTTCAGCTTATAAGTCAAAAACTAATAAGTAAGATACAACACCCTTTATGCATTGAAAAGTCAAAGTTAAAAGGCCAAAATTTTAAGTTTTTTTGGTTTCCTTTTAAACATGAAGATAACTATTCATTAATAAATATTTGATTATCTTCATTTCACCCTTTTATGAAATATAAATAAAAATATGAATACTAATTTTCAAGTTTTTTTTTAACAACTCATAAACAGTTTTTCAACAGCTGTAACAAACAGTCTATCATGCAATTATCCATCAGCTTAAGTTATCAGACATAAGTTATAAATCATCAGCCACAACAAACGAGCCCTTAATGTGTGGGTCTTTATCTCACTTAAATGGCTGCTTAAATAAATCTATAAAGGTTTCTTTCACATTATTTCAAAGTAAAGGGTTATTTGTGATAAATATTGATATAATGTGTGATTTTCTCGAATGTCATTGTGTGCATGTGGCCTAATCAAACTAAATAAAAAAATTAAGGATAAAGTAATAAAAGTGTTTTCTTAAAAAATGAAAGCTTTAAGACAAAGACCGTGAAAGAAAAAAAAGATAATTATTTATGAACAAATGGATTATTTTATATTTATAATTTTAAAGAAAGAATTTAGGAAACGGGTGGATACACTTTTGGAGGAAGAAGAGTACAACTAGCGTGGAAGACGACTGACGACCATAGCTCTCGTACTGCGTGCTTAAGTAGGCGAAAAGAACAACGTAGTGACCGGAAGCAGGAAGCTCTGCTGGAGAAAGAACAACAGTGGTCAAATGAAAACCACCGTCAATGGCCCGATAACAACCCTAGGCAACCGCCACTTACCGACGTTACCGTTAACCCACTTCTTGCAACTTGCAAGCAATCACACCCCAAGGAGTAAACAAAGCCTGTGATTTCCCTGGTGGGCCTAACTCAGCCCATGTAATAAGTTTGAGATCGTGTATCCGGGATGAAACCCAAAAAGTAGCCAGCACAGCTCCTAGGCCCAAGAATCTGGTTGCCAAGATTATCGATCGGTGTGTAAACGTTGGGGGCACAGAATGCGGGATAGTGGGTAGGGGTGTAAATGATTTGACTTGGTTCAATTTTGAACAAGTTATGAGCTGAACCGCATGTTATCAGTTTGGGAAAAATTAAGCCGGAACTAAACCGTTTAAAGTCTTGAGCTGAACTGAACCGAACCACGATGGTCTGACTCGGTTCCGTGGTTTGGTTTCATGGTTTGGTTTTATGGTTCGGTTTCGTGGTTTGGTTTCATAGTTCGGTTTCGTGGTTCGATTTGAATTTAGAAAGAGTTCTAATCATTCAAAATTAAATATAATACAATCATATTCATAAACTCACTTTTAAAAAATTTGCACAAACTTTCAAATGAAAGGATTAGCATTTTTTATTCTAATAATCAATAATTTGAATCCAACATAATAAAAATACAATAACATACATGATATTTAAAACGTTTATGTAAATTCAAAAAATCTAAAGGTAAATTCCTAAATATAGAGTAGAATATTAGCCTTATAATTTATATAGTATAAAAATACTAATAGTATAAGAGAACTAAAGTATAAAAGTTCAAAATTAATGCTGGGACTCAAAGCCAAACATGGCTCAAGTAGCGGCTGCTACCAAAGCTACGATGATTTGTACTAGAAAATATATGTGGATAATATACATAAACAAAATTAAATTTGGATAAATATAATCTCTATAATCGTAGATTTTAAGAAACAAGGCTAGAATAAGAGCCTTAATTCCGTAATTCATGGGTGAATTACTATTGGAAATTTTGTGTATTGTGAAGAAAATTGTGCAAACTTGAAACACAAATTTTTTTATGAGACATTTGTATAATAATAAGGGTAATTGTGAAAATATGTTATAATCCGTGAGAACATTGAAATCATATAACAATTTGTCCAATTTGGTTTTTGGATAAATAAGTTATGAGTGATTAAAGTGTGATGTTGGAAGTGGGTTTGTCCCACATTGAAAAATTAACAAAAGGTTGAGTGGTTTAAATAAGCTTCTTATGTGTAGCGTAGAAGCTCTCTCTAGGGGCGCTTGCAAAGGAGGTGTACAAACCATGGTCCTTTTAATTTTTGGGCTATCAAACTCATGTTCGAGTACGTCACGCAGACACGAATGTCGGATCGAAATTGTCTACTCACTCAAGACCACGTTTTGTTAATTTTTCTTTTCAATTCTATAACTCTTTTTTTTAGGGAAACATGGACGACGGCACCCTGCAAGATTTTATTGATAGGGAAAAATACAAGGAGAGTTATAAGAGAGGGGACTAAGGAGCCTAACCTCAAAAGCAAATTACAAGAGCTTGAGAAAACGACAACGCTACAAAAAAAAAAACACACACACACACACATTATAACTATTCTTGATGGACTCGAAATCCATTTGCGACCAGATCACAAATAATTCATCCCCCTTGTCTTTGACTTATTATGTCCGTGCATGTGTGAAAGATCACTAGTAGCTAGGATTCAAAAAATCTATCGATACAACTTGTGATGCAGCTGCATTCGGAGATGCATTGACCAGAAAATCAAAAACGTAAACAACGAAAATTTTTAAGTTAATTAAAGTAGTAATAAAACAGAGATTTATCAAACAATCTACAAACTATGCTTTTATATCCAGCCTCATGGCTAAAAAGATTTCACTAAAAAGAATTATGAGTTTAACAAAATAAATTGTAAAATCACCAAAATACCAAATCTCTCACAAGACAACAAATCTGGAGAGGAAAACGCACAAAAACAAGGTATAGAAAATGTGGGATTATAAAATAAATTTCCTAACAACTTAGGAAAGCAAACAGTAAAAACAACTATGTAGCTTGGGATGAAGGTGCATCCAGTTATCCAGCAAAGCTCTCAGTTTCTCTCTGTATATGCACTGTGTATTCTCTATGTATCCTCTGAAGCTCTGTCTTTTCTGCACACCATATATATATATGGATTAAATAATTATTTGGTCCCTGAACTATCCTAATATTATGCGTTTGGTCCCTGTATTTTTTGTGAAATGTGTTTGGTCCCTCAATTCGATTTTTTTTTTCTCAATTCCCCCTTCCTACCGTTACCGTTACTAAAAAAATTAACACTGGCTAACTTTTCAAAATGTCCAAACTATAGGGAGTTAATGTACTATTTCACAAGAAGGGCTGAATCGAGAATCTTCACACAAGTTTTGGATTCCTCAGATCAACAACCAGACTCAGTATCAACATTCTCAAGTCTTCCACTTCTTGAACCACATTGCTTCCTCCTAACAGTGGCTGTAGTTGACGTCATATTCCGTCGATTATTCTTTTCGCTAGACATACGACTATGCGATGAGTCTGACTAGGCATCCGACGAACAAAACGCATTCAACGACAAGTTGGAATTCAACACCTTTTGGTCCTGCTGCCTCATAATTGACGGCATAGAAACAGAATTAGACCGCGTAAGCGAATTAATAACGGCGATGAAGCCGCCTGGAGTGACGGTACTGTCCAGGTCTGGGATAGATGACCGGTGATGGAGTCGGTTGAAGCAGGGACAGAGTGCTTCTGTAGATAGATCTGGGTGGAGAATGGAAGAGACATATCACCGAGGTTGGGACGGTTTTGGAGCAGGAACCGACTGAAGAGAAACGTCGGCAGCTATGGAAGAGGATATGACAGAGGATTTGGGCGAAGGTCTATGTGCTCTCTTTTTCCATTCGCTGCTTTTAAAACCCATAACAGATGAAGATGCAGCCATCTTCGATTTTTCTCTCTCTTTGTCTCTCTCTTCAAGGGCTTCAAATGGGGCCACCAAGAAGGAGTTGTGTTATTTGAGACATCCTGGAGCAGAGAGAACTTGAGGAGCGGAAGGGATAACCCCGATTATTTTAATTAAAAATATTAATTTGTATTGATTAAAAAATTAAATTTTGTTTTGGACCCATTTAGTAGCTAATTAAATTTGGTTGGGCTTAGCCCACTTTTAACTAGACTTTAATTCTAATCCTTTAATAATATTACTTAATTAATTTTGGGTCCATTTAACTTTAGGTTTTCGGTTAGGGTTTTGTATAAATAGAGTGAGAGGGGGAGAAAACCATTACCAACAAATAAGAAGCAAAAAAAAAAAGATACAGTGCGGCCAGAGAAG
The DNA here is from genome assembly GCA_013146195.2 of Codonopsis lanceolata. Classification (NCBI taxonomy): domain Eukaryota; kingdom Viridiplantae; phylum Streptophyta; class Magnoliopsida; order Asterales; family Campanulaceae; genus Codonopsis; species Codonopsis lanceolata. Next base: position 128,206,433 of record CM028377.1, read on the forward strand.
AAAAGCGGCAGGACACTGCAGAAGGAGTTCGTACACTGAGGTAGGCCAAATAAATGATGAAGTATATATATTATATCTATAAGCATAATCGAATGCAATTGTGTGTGAAGTGTGTGCAGAGGGAAATAATATAAATAGTGTGTGTGCTCTTAATGTGTAATTGGTGCGTGTGCAGAGGATAGGCACAGCTAGTAACATATAGTATTCATATAGTATTGATTACCTATATAAAACTATTACGTGTGTGTGCTCTACCGTGTGTGTGTGTTCTGTGTGTGTCGGTGGGTGTTTAAATTATATATTATATATATTATATGTACAAGTAATAAAATCATGCATGCGTTGGGAGTATTTTGTGTATGTACGTGTATGAGTGTGTGTTTTACTTTTTTAAAATAATAATAATAATAATAATAACAATAAATTATTTAATAAAGTATTACTATAATTATTGTTATTTAAATTAATAGGTTTTGTTTGGTACATTTTTAGTTTAGTAATCATGGTATATTTTGAACTTAGATTTGGACAAGGAAAGTTAGGACAATCATACGTGTTGCGGACCTTTTTGCAAAGCATTTCGAGGTAAGAGATTACGATTCTTTTAGGTTCTTTGCAAAAGTATAAAAATACTTTTAATGTTAGGCTTCCGCTATTCTTGAATAATTCGTTTTTTCATTTGTCATGCCTGACCTTGTATCGGTGGTTGTTTTGACTCCGTCGTTAGCCTTTGTTGAATATATTCGTTATGATTTTGTTATCGCAATTTTCGTGCTAAACTTGTCCACATGAAATATTTTTATTATCGAAAAATCTATTTCGTATTTGTCAACTTATCGGCATACTCCTTTGTATTGAAAATAATGATTTGCAATACAAGTATTGTTTTGATAGTGGTACATTTATAGTACCATCTATGTTTTTTAAAAAAAAATAATTATGATCACTAAGTATGAACAACCCGTCACGGGGATTATGTGATAAACTATGAAATTAATTAAATTGCACTACTTGATCCGTGAGTGCGGTAATCCGGATATACCTAAATATTATACCCTTCAGGGGATTTGTGTACCCTTCGGGAGATTTGTGTACCCTACGGGTGATTTGCGTACCCTTCGGGGGATTTAGGTCTTGGTCAATAGACCCTTACATGATCTTAATAAATATTTTTGATCTTCGGTTATTACTAACTGGTATGGACAAGAATGACAAACTTATTTGATCTATATTTTATTTTGTTTGAATTCTCCATTTAAAAATAATTTTTAATCTTTCGTTAACTATCGTTTGATTTTGCAAGTTATCAAATGTCTAACTTTTGTTCTACATACAGCATGATTATTCTTTGAGTCACCCCTCCTTAGAAACCGGAGGGGCGACGTATGATCTTACTGAGCTTTGTTCGCTCACCCTTCACATCACTCTTCTTCCAGGTCGGAATTAAGGACTAAGCTTGAGGTAGAGAATACCAGTAAAGGAATCAAGATTTTTAGGGCGTACTTTTATGTTTTGGAATTAAATAGAGACATAATTAATTTAGTAGATTTTTGTTTCGTAATTTATTTTGGATGATTGTATTTTAAATTGGAGACTTTTGTAATTCTAGATGGATGGCGTTTTAATTTAGTCTTTATTTAAGTTCAAATTTGTTGTGACGTGGTCAGATGTGGGTCCAAAAGGGTCGGACCCGAGTTTGGGGCATTACAGATTGGTATCAGAGCTTAGGTTTTAGATCCGATTAGCCTTAGCATTAGAATGGTGGAAGTTAGAGATGACGAAAGAATAGGATTATGATTTTGTATACCCTTGGCTACTCAGTAGCAATAAGTTTTGACAATAGCTAATTAAGTTATGATCTAACAAATGATTAAGGAAATGATTATTTCGTTAAAAACTGATGTACTTCTGTTCACTTGTAGGAATGGCGCGTAAAACAACGGCTCGGAAGTCTGTTTCTTCACCTCTGGAAGTTACCGAGAGAATGTTAGCTAGGACACACCATAAGCTAGTTGAAGCGGAGAGGATCATAGAAAAGTTGAGAGAAGAGAAAAGAGTGCTAGAGACTCAACTATGAAGACAAACACAGGTGTTAAAGGATGTCCAGTACACTTTACATAAGCCTCATGATGATATCACGGAGGCTAAGGCACACAATTAGGAGATGCACCTCTGACTCTGTGTGACGCAACGGAGTTTTGAGAAAGCGTGGGATGCACTCCAAATGGCCATAGATAATGATCCAAACATAGAAGAGGATCAAGGCTCCGAGCAAAGAGCTAAAGATGAATACATCGTCGACATAGAAGTTGATGCCAACTTTGTGGCTCACGCTGGGGTGCAAAGCTAATGTCGGTCAGAATAATGATGCTTCTGATCCAATTGAAGAGGAAGGCGCGCCCGAGTCAGGAAACTAGATAGGATATCACTCCTGCATTAGTATTTAATTTCGTTTATGGCCATCAAAGTCATACTCCTTTGTATTGAAAATAATGATTTGCAATACAAGTATTGTTTTGATAGTGGTACATTTATAGTACCATATATGCTTTGTTTTAAAATAATTATGATCACTAAGTATGAACAACCCGTCACGGGGATTATGTGATAAACTATGAAATTAATTAAATTGCACCACTTGATCCGTGAGTGCTGTAATCCGGATATACCTAAATATTATACCCTTCAGGGGATTTGTGTACCCTACGGGTGATTTGCGTACCCTTCGGGGGATTTAGGTCTTGGTCAATAGACCCTTACATGATCTTAATAAATATTTTTGATCTTCGGTTATTACTAACTGGTATGGGACAGTCAGTAATGACAAACTTATTTGATCTATATTTTCTTTTGTTTGAATTCTCCATTTAAAAATAATTTTTAATCTTTCGTTAACTATCTTTTGATTTTGCAAGTTATCAAATGTCTAACTTTTGTTCTACATACAGCATGATTATTCTTTGAGTCACCCATCCTTAGAAACCGGAAGGGCGACGTATGATCTTACTGAGCTTTGTTCGCTCACCCGTCACATCACTCTTCTTCCAGGTCGGAATTAAGGACTAAGCTTGAGGTGGAAAATACCAGTGAAGGAATCAAGATTTTTAGGGCGTACTTTTATGTTTTGGAATTAAATGGAGACATAATTAATTTAGTAGACTTTTGTTTCGTAATTTATTTTGGATGATTGTATTTTAAATTGGAGACTTTTGTAATTCTCGATGGATGGCATTTTAATTTAGTCTTTATTTAAGTTTGAATTTGTAGTAACGTGGTCAGATGAGGGTCCAAAAGGGTCGGACCCGAGTTTGGGGCATTACAGATTGGTATCAAAGCTTAGGTTTTAGATCCGATTAGTCTTAGCATTAGAATGGTGGAAGTTGGAGATGACGAAAGAATAGGATTATGATTTTGTATACCCTTGGCTACTCAGTAGCAATAAGTTTTGACAATAGCTAATTAAGTTATGATCTTACAAATGATTAAGGAAATGATTATTTCGTTAAAAACTGATGTACTTCTGTTCACTTGTAGGAATGGCGCATAAAACAACGGCTCGGAAGTCTGTTGCTTCACCTCTGGAAGTTACCGAGAGAATGTTAGCTAGGACACACCATAAGCTAGTTGAAGCGGAGAGGATCATAGAAGAGTTGAGAGAAGAGAAAAGAGTGCTAGAGACTCAACTACGAAGACAAGCACATGTGTTAAAGGATGTCCAGTACACTTTGCATAAGCCTCATGATGATATCACGGAGGCTAAGCCACACAATTAGGAGATGCACCTCAGACTCTGTGTGACGCAACAGAGTTTTGAGAAAGCGTGGGATGCAATCCAAAAGTCCAAATGGACATAGATAATGATCCAAACATAGAAGAGGATCCAGGCTCCGAGGAAGGAGCTAAAGATGAAGACATCGTCGACATAGAAGTTGATGCCAACTTTGTGGCTCACGTGGGGGTGCAGGCTAGCGCTAATGTCGGTCAGAATAATGATGCTTCTGATCCAATTGAAGAGGAAGACGCGCCCGAGTCAGGAAACTAGATAGGATATCACTCCTGCATTAGTATTTAATTTCGTTTATGGCCATCAAAGTCATTAGATTTGTTCAGATGGTTTCTTGTTTTTCTTTTAGTCATAAGACATGGAATACATTAAGTGTGTCCAAATTTTGAGATATGGGTTGAATTTTTGATACTTAATAGATTTTAGGAGATTATTTTTGAATACATTGGTGTTTACTTTCAACTATATTTTTGTATTTGATATTGGTTTCGAGAGCATAAGATTATGAGAACAACTCTGGGAAGGAAATCTGATATTACATAACAAGTGTGTAGATTGTTTCGAATTACGTCATAACAGTTAGCAATCACACCTTAGCATGATGAAAATTTAGACATCATTTGACACTTTCTTGTTTTTGTATCAGTATAATATGGCACGTAGAGAAGGACGTACCGCTAACCGAGGTCGTGGTCGCGACCGAGGAAACAAAGGAGGAAGAGCAGTAGAAGACTCTGTTTCCGAAAGTGTGTGGAAACAATCTGGAACCCAATTTAATATGAGTAATGAAAACCATGTCCCTAAAGTGCCTCAACCAAACATAGCAAATCCTCCTTTAGTGGACCCTGTCCTTATGATGAACCTTCTACAAAATTTGACCCAAGCTATAAGCAGGATTGGTCAAATTGTCCAACCACAACCTCAGCCTGCTGCACCACAACCTCAGGCGCGCCAGACACCATTAAACCAGAGGAATGGGTTGAAAGTATGAAGAAGATTTTTAGAACGATCACCCTCACGAGTGAACAAAAGGTCAACCTCGCCACTTTCAAGTTCGAAGGAGAGGCTGATCAGTGGTGGCAATCCGAGATGAGAATTGTTGAATCAACTGGGGTGGGAGAATACACATGGGAGAATTTCCTCGAGGTTTTCTACAAGAAATATTTTCCTGAAAGTGTGCAGGACGGTAAGCTAGTTGAATTCCTAAATCTAGAACAAGGAAAGATGACAGTGGATGAGTATGTTGTCAAATTCACGGAGCTATCAAAATATGCTCCTGGTCTCATTGAGAATGAGAAACAGAAGGCCAGTGATCGTGTCTTATTTTAATTATTTCCTTGCAAGTAGACAAGACTATCGTAGGACAGCTTGGGAAGCAAAGGTCGAACCACAGAGACAAGAAGAATAATGATGGCAAGATTATCGGTAGCTATTTAAACTAAGGGGGGTTGTTTATTGATTTTATCTAAACTAATTATTCTACTAACACAATAAATCTAATTAAACTAAGCAGCAATCACAGGGTTAAAGATCTGATGGAAGAGGGAAATCTAGGATTAAGGTTTCACTTGCATCTACTCTATAGCTTATTTAGATAAAGTATCATTCAATAACTTGGGTTCGTTCACGAAAGATAGATATAGCCTGTCAAATTACCGTTCAGTCTCCATCTCCAAATAATTCATCAATTCTTTATCCTAAGCACAAGAACATATGGAACCTAACTGTCACTTAGGTCATTTATAAAACCTGACCCTAACTTATCACTCTCGTGCATCGATAGGTTCAATTTATCATGATGGTGAGCCAGTGTACGACATATGCATATGGCCGTGCAGGTATCTGCACCTCTAGGCCTTTATTACTTGTGATTCCATTCATTTGGTCAAAGCTAGATAATAAAGGGATTGATAAACACCATGATCAACAAGAATTGAATGAATAAAAATATATATTAAGCAATAGATTCGATACAAGTTACCTCCCAACTCCTAGATTAATGGACGTTTAGTTCATCCTTGAAGATGAACTGCACAACGAGATGAAGGAATACATGAATCGATCTTCAAAATTGTAATTACAACAACTAATCTACATAATACAATCTAAATTCTAAGCTAGAGCTGTTTCCTAGCACTTCTTGGACGTCCTTAGGCTTTGGCTACCGTCCTTTATTTATACCAGGGTGTTGTAGGGGAATAGGAGGTTCAATCCAAATCAAAAACCTCGTAAAGTCGGTTCTGGGCACCTTGCGGCCGCATTGGGTTTTCACCTTGCGTCCGCAAGGGTCTTGTGCTAGCTCTTCATGTTTCTGCCTACTTTGCGAAGGCAAGGTCTTTTGACCTTGCGGCCGCAAGGTGGCCAGATTAATCTTTTTGCGTCTTTCCCAATGTTGCACTTTGCACCCTTCTTCGAAATCTTCACTAAAAGCTTCATAAATCCATTAAATTCACCTAAAACCCTAAAACTCACAATATAACTCAAAAACGCATATCAGTAGCCAAAAGCCTCGTGGAATTGCTCATTTTAAGTCATAAAAGTACCCGATAAAGATGAATAAAATACGTCTATCAAATACCCCAAAACTTAAACTTTGCTCGTCCACGAGTAAACAGTACTTATAAATACATAATTAAACATACAAAAATTAAGAAAATCTTTTTGGAAGGTGACACTATTTATACTCCTCTAGAAACCCACAAACTCAAGGAGACTCTAACGAGCGACTCGACTATGTAGATAAATACAAAACCAAGTAAAAATTACTCTACAAACAATAAAACAAAAATCGTTTTGGTTTCAACCTCAAGTCATAAGAGCATGGCACATCAAAGTAGTCTTAGTCAGATGCTCACCACATATGTGCAGACTAATCCACATAACAAACTGACTTACACTCAAGCTGTTACCAGTCTTAATTTCTCCGTGTGTGTGTGATCACCAATCATAAAGAATATCTTAACTAAAACAGTTTTATTAAGCTAAGCACCACATTCATTAAAAATCAGGATTTAAATAAAACCAATGCAACATAGAGTATGAGATCTACCATTCAAACCCGGTCTATTACAGAAAGGGAGATCACCAAGGACTTCAAAAACTTATACATCCATCCCATGCACTTCCTATATATGACATACAATGCTCTCTTGTCCCAATAACTTGTCATAGCTAAGATTATGCTAACACAGTGAGCTTGCGAATAATATGACTATGAAGTGGAGATCAATTTACATGCATTACAATCAAATCAACAAACACAAGATTGGCAAGAAGATCACTAGGTCTTTAATAGCTTGTAATGTAAGGCCTTGGTGTAGGGGGATATGATGGAAAGGGAATAGAATACAAAGTGAGAGAGCAAGACTACCCTTTACCCCTAATACTTCCAAGCAAAAGGAAGTTTTTCCCAATTAGGCTAGGACCTGCAAAGACCACAAGCGGGGGCTTTTTTTTCCCCCAAACTTGTTTTGTACAATATATCTAGCAAAAAATATCTAGTATTTGTTTTCAGAAGAATTTTTCTATCATATTTTTCTCTTGGAAGCTATACTTCCATTTGAATCTTCTTGCACTCTTCTTCTTCTGTTTCATTTTTCGTCGATTTCTTTCTTTTTTATTCTTCTTCTTTTTTTAATGTAACATCGACGGGGAAAAAGAAGCCTTCGGAAAGTTTTTCTAACTGAAAATTGTCCCATAAAATTAATTTCCCACCCACATCCTACTCTCTCAAAGGGTAGGCTAAAGTGTTTAGGCTTTAGGGTTCAGTTAATGTGGGTAAAAGAAATGAAGTCGAATGGGGGTTTAATGTGTGCTTAACACACTCCATTCTTTTTAATAAGGCTCAAAGGGGACACTAGGGATATTTTTAGTAAAGGTCGGGAAATATTTAGGATCAAACGATCCATATCTTAATGCCAAAATAATCATGCAATTTTTTAAAAAGTAAAGCACATAAAATATTATATCAATTATGGAAGTTATGGAATCGAAGATTTAGCTTTACTGGATTTCACATAAGCATTCGCTAGAGCAGATGGTATGGACAATCGAGACTAACATGCAGACACGGTTCGAAAGTGTGTTTGAGATATATTAGTAAGAAAAATTCAAAGGATCTAACTTATCATGCAATTGACCATAAATTACAATTCAATGCAACAATCATGTTAGGATGGCTATTCATCATATTCTTGTGCATATCTTGTTGCTAAAATGAAATGTGTGCTATAAACTTTATAAAAATGTTCAAATCAATCGATAATCATGACTGGTGTAAGTGCACAGAGATTTGGAAAAAAATCAAGAATTTTGTAGATTCAAGTAAATTCCAGAATTATTTATGGAAAAGTTATGTGGTTCATTGCATTAAGTCCTCATCGACCGAAATGACCATACCAGGACTTGAGGATGAAAATTTTGAATTAACACATTTTTTATTTTTTGAAATTTTTGAAATTTTTTATAAAAAGAAATTTGAGATGGGCGATGACGATGACTCTTTTGATGGATCCCCGAGGGAACCAAATATTATAGTATTCTGGTCACGGCAACATCTCCTAAAATAAGAAAATATAAAAATCAAGAAAATAGAGTGAGGAGACGTGACGATGGAGGGACAAAAATTTTTCCCTCACCCTAAAAACGTAGTCCAACTCCACTCTTCCTTAAGCTGGGACCTCCAAAGGCCCTAGGCTTAGAATCCCCCCCCCCCAAACTTCAATTTTATTTTGTCCTCAAAATTGAGGAATATCATATAAGAGGATTGATGGAGGAGAAATATCATAAGGAAATAGTTGGCCCACCTAACGAAAGAGGAAGAAACTTAGGCTTCGACTCATGGTGAGTCGGGAGGAAATAACGAAGGAGGAAGAAACTCGGGGATCGTGCCAGGTGGCATCCCAAAATATGTGGAGACATTTTGTCCCACCTGGTTAACCCAACCAAAAAATTGAGTCTGGTCGGCACGCATTTGCTCCAACTGTTGACTCATCATCTCATTTTGCAGCATGAGTTCCTCCTGCCTATTGGAGATCTCCTCCAAGGGATCCTCTTCCTCTGGCTGCTCCTCACGTGGGCCTCTCTCACGTGGCTGGCGAGGGTGCTCAAACAGAAGCACCCTAGTGATGTCAGGGACTGCCCGAACTCTCTCCGAATCTGGAGTCCAAACGACTCCAATCGCGCTACTGTAGACACCCCAATTTCGTACCCCTGGTATGTGACTGACATAAAATATCAAGAATTGTTAAAACTTAACAAATGTCAAGTTACAGGAGTCAAAAATGCGAAAGGAAAAGCAGGATGCGTGAAACAGTGAACTGCAGGGGGGAAAGTGCAAAAAACGAAACTTGGAAAAGCTGCTTGGTGCCGCACCAAGGCCCCTTGGTGCCGCACCAAGGGTCTCCTTGGTGGCACCAAGACATCTAGTGTAGCTGCCTCTCAGATGGAAAATGTACAAGACTTGAAGCGCAAGGTACAACTGGCTGATGCAGGAAAAACAAACTCAGAAATTCCAACCGTGTCCTGCTCCTTCACTATAAATAGAAGCCTTCGGCCTCCCATTTTCAGTGTTCATTTCCGCGATTAAAAATCGCAACGAAGCTCTGCTCCTTCGTCTTCGACGATAATATTAGTACGAGAGGTGCGAGATAGGTGAGTGGAAGCCCCTAAAATCTCCAAACCCCGTCCAAACTCCGCCAAAATAAAAACACATAGGTTATAAGTGATCCCTAGCCTAGTTGTTAGGTATCCACCTCACTTCCCCCGCCCAAAAATCCCAAAGTAAGCCGTTACTCTGCCCGAGTAAGGAGCTGAAAAGTCAAAAAACTAAGCCGTGGTTCCGCCCAACCAAAAAGGCCAAAACCTACCCAAATAAGTTGTCACTCTGCCCGAGTTGACAAGCCAAAAGTCTCAGAAATAAGCAGTCACTCTGCCCAAATCAAAACAACAACCACACAACAAACAACAAAAAAAGACTCCCTCTCCCTGAAGGACAGAGCGAGCACACCGCCGCTCTAAAAGGTAAAACCTTTTAAAGGCGCTATTTATTGTATTTATTTACTTTTTTATCTTTTTATTATTTTAAAGTTGTTATTTAAATCCGGAACAATGTAGCCAATATAAGCCGTTGTGCTGCCCGGATTAGAATAGGAGATATTAAGTAAAAGAGCCGTTATAATGGCCAAATATTCTTAAATATGTCTGTAATTATTGTAAGGAAATGGCTGCGAGTCCGTAAATAATGTAGCCATGGGTGTATTTGTTTTAATTTCTTGTCTTTTAATACTTTATTTATTTGCTAAATAAATATAACAAAAAGCATACTTCAGCCAAAAATCATTTTTGAGACCGAAAGGGCGAGTTGGGTGCCTAGCACCTTCCCAACTCGTAACTTAGCCTCCGAACCCGTTTTCTTTTTCTCTGGTTTATTTTTCTTTTCTTTGGTTTTGCTTTATTTTGCCTTAAAATAAAGATGACGACTCTAAAACTTTCGAATCTAGTGGGGCCTCGCAACATTCCTTCTTTGCACTTTCTCTTTCTCCCCTAAAAAAGGGAGAAATGGGAATGGAAGGGTGATGTATTCTCATATCCTGGTATCCCCTAAAAAAGGGATAACTTGATGCGGGAAACTCAAAGCTCCCATAGTGAGCTGAACGGGCCATAAGGCTATTTTTAATAAAATCCATAGTGGGGTCGTCGCAATATCCTTTTTTGCACTTTTCCGTTTTCCCCTAAAAAAGGGAAAATGGGAATGAAAGGGTAATGCATTCCCATATCCTGGTATCCCCTAAAAAAGGGATAACTTGATGCGGGAAACCATAAGTTCCCATATTGCATACAAAATCCACTAAAGGCAACCGAGGCACATTCCAACGTGCTAACATAGACAGCACTCCTCTCGCACTTTTGATTTCGTCTTCCCCTAAACAAGGGAGGGTGGAACGAGAGGTGGTGTCCCGCATCCGACGCACGCCGCACCCCTATCCAGGGCGCGGGGGCGCAGTCGCACCAGGAACCTCACAAGGGCGACTCTGGCTGGGAGTTGTTTTATTTTAAATAAAATGGAGGGCTAGACTCGTAAAATAAAACTTTTTTGTTTTTATTTGTTTAAGATGCTTGTTATATTAATTTACGCATTTGAATATAGTGTTCCTATACATCCGTGTCTATATTTGTGGATATGATCCTCCATCTTGCAGCAGTTTCGTTCTGATAACTGTTACAGGTGTGTTTAAGAATATTTAAAAAAAATAAAAATATATATATATAATAAAAAAAATTCGAAAATCAAAAAAAAAAAAATATATATATATATATATATATATATATATATATATATATATATATATATATATATATATATATTATATGTTACAATAAATTCCGGGCAGCACAACAAAAGAGCCGGGGCCTTATTTTACTTCCGGCTCTATATTTTTATGTCTTTCAATTTATTTTCCTTTTCATTTTATTCTGTACATTTATACATATCTGCATTCATTCTGTCATTTTATTTTGGGGACATAGGACCAAAATTTGTAATTAATAGGGATAGATAGTTTCCCCACTTTTCTTTTTATTTCTTAAAATGGTGTACTTGCTTGCTTGCGCTCAAAAAAATAAAAAGCCGAGAAAATCCACATATAACGGCAAGACAAGCCATATTTGCTTTATTTTTCTATTTCTGTAAAATAAATAAAGGTTTTACTGCTTTCTAGATACCACACACACGTGCACGCATATAGATATATTCCGAACTGTTACCTTACACCATGGCCAGCCTACCCCCTGCATGAGCCAACGTTAGAATGCATATAGTTTTTCAGGATACTTCGCAGACCGACCGGTTTTTGCATTTCTGAATTATGAGCCAGCCCTGTCAAAAAAAAAATCAAAAAAAATATATATATGTCAAAAAAAAATGCGCAAGTAAAAAAAAACATATACATAATAAATGCGCACAAAAAAAATATATAGAATATAAAAATATAAATAACAAACAGGGGCTGACTCATAATTCTCAGATGCTCGACCTAGACCATTTCGGATGGTGGATCCTGGAAAGAGTATAGGCCCTTCGCCTGGGACCAGTCCAGTCCTGGGGAGTCGAAAGGCATGTGGAATACGTTGGTCCTATACTCTGGAGAAAGAATCCACTGTTCCAGGAAAAGTCCTGAGACTGTCAAAATAAAGCAGGTGCTTATCCGGTCAATTGTAGGGAACATACTAAAAAATAATAAAATACTAATAAAAAGACACGCTGTACTCCAAGCCCAGCCAGCCTTCTGATACCTCCAAAACCCCCCATTTTCCTCAGAAACCTGGCCCGAATCTGGAAAGGCAGAGATAGTACTGGCCGGTTGATACGAGAAAATAGTCGATCGAATCGGGTATCGCCAGATCGTACAAGGGCGCACCGCCTCGAGGGCACGATCCGAGCAAGATGGCAGAAAGTGAATGTCGGCTATGGGTACGATTCAGGGGGGCTCTGTGGTATGTTCCGCCTCCGACAATGCAGAAATGGCTAGACGAAAATTTGGATGCATTTATTGATCGTATAATAAGCCAAGTGGCTAATCTGATGGAAAATTTAAAATCCAGTGGTGAGGAAATATCTTCCCCTGCAGTCCCCCAATAAACATCAACCTTCCATGTTCCTCCAAATCCAATCTCCCAACCAAACACCAACCCACTAACCCAGAATCCCTATACTACCCAAAACCCACCAACCCATGATCCCTATACTGTCCAAAATCCTTATCCAATCCAATATCCCTATCCAGCCCAGAATCCCTATCCAGTCCAGAATCCTTATATAGCCCAATATCCCTATCATGCCCAAAATCCTTATCCAATCCAATATCCCTACCCTATCCAAAGTCCTTATCCAGCCCAATATCCATATCCAGCCCAATATTCATATCCAACCCAAAATCCTTATCCTGCCCAAAGTCTTTACCAGATACCACAGCCAGGAAACAACCCAGCCTTTCCTAATCCTACCAACATATACCAAAACCCAACCTTCCCGTCCGCCAAAATGGAGGCTGACATCGAAGATTTGAAAACTATGGTGCTTAAAATGCTAAACCAGGAAGTTTCTGATAAAAATCTAGGGGACAGTTTTCTGGGTATGATAAACAGAGGCACTGATTATGAAAAGCTCCCTGCTGAGTTCGAGTCAATTTCCAATGAGCCTCTGCAGAATTGGTACACCACGACCGGTCCGCTCCTGACACCTGCAGACTTGGTAGACCGCTTCGGATACACTATCCCCGATCCTTTCCCTAGCTTTACGGATTGGTCATCTACCAATCCGCTACCTATAGTTGAGGATCTCAAACCCCATATCCTCAACAATGTAATAACCCCTGTACAATGTGCTTTTAATAATAATATAGATGTCTTTGCTTATTCCTTAGTTGCACCTACTTTAAAAGACGCATTAAATAATAATAATTATGATAATGAGTCATTTAATAAAATGGACCCAAAAGATAAAAATTATCTGCTTGAGCTTGCAAAGTCAGTCGAGTACCAGGAACAGGGCCATTCATCAGCAGATACTGAAGACTTGTCCACTATCAACCTGGGGCTGGACAATGAAGTCAAAGAAATCAGAATCGGCAATTACCTCCAAGGTCCAGAAAGAAAGGCACTCATTGATCTCCTCAAAGAGTTCGTAGACATCTTTGCCTGGTCCTACGAAGATATGCCCGGCCTGGATCCAGCTATAGTCGAGCACCGGATTCCCACATATCCGGATGCTCGCCCAGTCAAACAAAAGCTTCGCCGCATCAACCCAGAATGGTCACTACAAGTCAAAGAAGAAATTATGAAACAGCTGCGCGTCAACTTCATTCAGGTAGTTGAATACCCGACCTGGCTGTCCAATATAGTGACCGTTCCCAAGCCCAACGGGAAAGTCAGAATCTGTGTAGACTTCCGCGACCTCAACAAAGCGTCGCCCAAAGATGACTTCCCCCTGCCCAACATTGATATTGTGGTAGATGCCGTCGCATCTCACAAAGTCCGATCCTTCGTCGACAGCATGCTGGGCTACAACCAAATCAAAATAGCAGCAGAAGACCAGGAGAAGACCTCATTCACTACTCCTTGGGGGACTTATTGTTACACTGTCATGCCATTTGGATTGAAGAATACCGGAGCCACTTACCATAGGGCTGCCACCACCCTCTTCCACGACATGATCCACAAAGAGATGGAGGTCTATGTTGATGATATGATCGTACATTCCAGCGACGCCTACGGTGCTCATATTGAAGATCTTCGGAAATTCTTTGAAAGACTGAGGAAGCACCAAATGAAGCTCAACCCCACCAAATGTACATTCGGGGTTACCAGAGGCAAAGTCCTGGGATTCTTAGTAACTGAGCAAGGCATCGAGATCGAGCCAGCAAAGATCAAATTAATGCTTTTAATTATCTTGCCAATAATTAAATAATTTTAGAAATATTTAGGATTTGCGAGAGCTACATTTATATTTCGGACCAATCAATTTAATAGTTAGTGTTCTGTGACACACACCGATAGACATAATGAGACTAGGTTTGACATGGGATCGAACCACCTTAGCCATTCGCGAGGTCAAGGAGGTTAGGGTTGACTATAAGATGCGAGAGCCCGTAGTTAACCAATTTTAGCTGTCTCGGCTACCAACATGAATTGTAGAAAAATATAGAGAGTTTCTTTTTGCGAAGTATTACCCATGCGCTTGGTTATTATTGTGTGTTCTTAATGCTTTTAATGGCGTAGCGAACCATTAGATGATCACTAGAATGATAAGATACGAAGCGAAAGCCCTTCCTATTATTCCAAAAATCACAATAGTAGTTTGCGTGGCGTGAGACCGAAAGGAGATCGCGCGTAGATAGTCTTTGGATGCTTGTTTACACATGCAGTTATTTTCTCCCATATGTTATGTGTTGCGATGATATGAGCCCGTAGCAAGGTTGAGAGATAGCTAGATTTGCTATACGTAGCGAAAGCCCGTAGCGAATAAAATAGCGCATCCGACTACCAAGACTTGAGTTTTAAAAAAAAAAAGCAAAAAGATGATTAAATTAAACACCGGCTAGACTAGAAATAATGCGTTCCTACATTTTTAACCTTGATTTGTTGTTGCCAAACCACCTCCGCTTTAGTTTAGATTTAATTGCTTTCTTAGGTTGTTTATATTTTTATATTTTAATTCAATTTCTTTTCGCTCAAATATAATTAGATAGCATAATTTCGGTACTTAGTTGGAGTGAGAATTACGCGCATTCCTCGTGGGATCGACTCGTACTTACGAACTTTATTACTTGATACGGCCGGGTAATCTTGCCCGTGTTGCGTTTTTGCGCACATCAGCAGCGCGAGCCACGGCTACGGGGTCATTTTCTGGAACCCGCTCGGCGTTGTCTAGAAGCCATTTCCGCACGCTGCCAATATAAATCTCATCTGTCGACTTGTATTCCGGCTCAAAGCTCAGGAGGTCCTCCACCTCATCATAACGCCGACAGAGAGTATAATCAGGCGCCAGTGTCCAACCAACGCTGGTAGAAAGGCCGGTGATGGCAGCAAAGTCACAGGGGGTCATGGTCGCCTCCCCCCAGCTGAAATGGAATGTGTGGGTAGTATCCCACCAATAATCCCGGAGCACGTCGAAAATGGGCAAATAGCTCGAAAAAGGGCGAAAGGCCTGTAGGAAGGTGCTGAAACCAAAGCCCTCGACCAAAACTTGTGCCGCCTGGGGCAACATGTGAAAAATGTCCGCCACGTTGGCACAAGTGGCTCGAACTCGCTGAAAAGGCCTGCGAAGCTAAAAAAAAAAAAGAGGAAAAGAAAAGGTAAGTTTACTATCTTTTATTTCCTTTGCATAATAAATAATAATAATAATAAAATAACAATAAAGAATAAACATATTGCATGCATCATATTTTGAAAATCATAAAATGGCAACATGATAATTTCCGTGATGCATTCTTTGAAAAATATATATATATAAAATGTATATATATAAAACATCATTTTGCATGTAATATATATATATATATATATAGTAAGTATCCATGCATAATTAAAAAACGCATCTTTTGGCATTTGAAATACATTTTGGCATCACGGCAATAAAAAAATACATATGTATTGCATTTTAGCATGCGAAATTTTAATTGCATTCTTGGTACCATCAAGTAAAAATAAAAAACAAAACAAAAAAAATACATTTGTGCATTGAAAAAAATTTCGGGTATCCGAAGAAAAAAAAATATTTATCGCATTTTAGCATTTTCAAAAATTTTGATTTGCATCTTTAGCATCCCATAAAAAAATGCATCCTTTTGCATCTAAATGTGTATTTTTGCATTCTAGACATGATAAAAAATGTATATTTTGCATTTAAAAGTATATACTGCATTTTTGCATTTTTGCATGCATAATAAAATAAAGAATGCCCATGCATCATGTTAGCAAGCATCTCATAATTTTTCTGCATTGCATTTGCATCAAAAAAAGTAATATATGCATCTATCATTTGCATTTATTATCCAAATAGCTGCATTATGAAAGAAAATAAAATGCTACTAATCATGAAAAGAAAATATTCCCATGACATTTATTATGTCCATGCAGCATAAGCATGCATAAAAAGTGAATTTTAGAGCATAAAATATATCTGTTTTGTCTTGCATATATTCGAAAATGCGTCCAAATTATGTCCAGAAAAAATTGCATTATATTCCAAAAAGTCCATTTCGCAGGCATATAGCATATTAAAATATGTTTTAGTATAAAGCATGCATCATATAGCCCCAATGGCATTAATAATATAAATCATGCATTATAGGGTCAAATAGTGTCCACTAGTTCAATTATGCTTTGCAAAAATAAATTGCATAAATTTCATGCATCATCATCATCATCAAATTGCATCATTTTAGTATAAATATTGCATGCATAAGCATTATTAACAGGGTCAGGAATGCTCCAAAAGCCCAAAGTAATGCTAAAATCTAGCAGATCTGAGAAAATATCCAAGTAGATTTAGAAAGAAAAAACTTACAAAAGTACTTGGAAGATTGGACAAGTGGGTGTCCCAATCGCGAAGGATATTGCCCCAGTCATCCTTGGAGTAGCGATATTTGATTTTATTCCGGATCAAATGAGGGAATCCTTCCTCCTCTCGCCAGATTCTGGGTGCATGGGAGCCTTCCCCTTCCTGGATCGAGATGAAGAAGCCATCTGCTAGAGAAAACACGCAAATTGGCGGAAGAAAAATGAGAAAATGAGCAGAAATGAAAAAAAAAAAAAAAAGCAAAACAGCAACAATGGCAGTTGCAAAGCGAAAGCAGAGAACGAAAGGAGGAAGAAGTGAAGCAGTGAATTGCTTTCCTCTTTGCCCGTCACTAATAATGGGAGGAAAAAAGATTTTTCCTTTTTCCTCCTCCAAAGCTTGAAGTTGCGGCACTTAAGTCCCTGAATCTCCAAAGCTGCAAAATGACCCCTGAAGCTTAACGAAACGTTAATGAAAGTAATTTTGTTAACCAAATTCGACGGCCATCTATCCAAAAGCAAGGGAAAAAGTGTATCCCCAGCAGAACAGCCGCAAAATAAGCAGAAAAGCCAGAAAATTCGGCGACAAAGGTAAGAATTGTGAAAATAAAGATTGCATAAGAAAAAGAAAAGGAAAATAAGCATGCAAAATAAAAATGCAAGCAAAAGAAAAAGAAATAAAAGGGAAATAAAAGAAAGAAAGCGAAAAAAAAAAAAAGTAAAAGTAAAAAGAAAAGAGAAGAGAGAGAGGGAAAATGCATGCAAAAGAAAAGAAAAAGGGGAAAATGTATAAGTACATGCAACAAAAGAAAATTCAGAGGCAAAAAGAAGAAATTTTCGGCTGAAGCTAGAAAATGCAGCAAAAAAAAAATGCATCAGCAAGAAAAAAAAAAGAAAAGGAAATTCCAACTGGAACCAGAAAATGCAGCAGCAAAGAAAAGAAAACTTCTAGCCAAGGTTAGAAAGAGCAGCAAAAAGAAAGCACAAATGCAGCGGCATAAAGAAAGATTTTCCAGCTAAGCCCGAAAATACAACGGCAGAAAGGGGAAAGGATTTTGCAGCAAAGGTTGGAACTGTAGCAAAAGAAAAATCCCCAGTAAGAGCAGCAAAAGAGCAGCATGAAGTAGCAAGTGCAGCAAGAGCAGCAAAGAGCATCATAAAGCAGCAAGAGCAGCAAAGCAGCGACAGCGGCAGATGGTCGCATGGGCAAAGCAAGGGTAAGGAAAGGAAAGTATCTGTTTCTTTTTATATGCATTTGTGTAATGTTTGGAAAACTTTCCCTGAAGGGGCAGGCAACCCCGGATCGAGGGAAAGGCTTTGTTCTCCGACGAAGGCTGCGTTCCTGAGGAGGCAATGCATTCCATGCATTTATAGCTATGTTGGAAACTTTCACTTAAGGGGCACGCAACCCCGGATCAGAGGGAAAGGTTTTGTTCTCCGACGAAGGTTGCGTTCCTGAGGAGACATTACATTCCGCCCAGCAGCAGACGAACTATGATTGGTCTGATTTCTTATATAAGGATACGTAGGCAGCCTATTTCAATAGGCACGACCATCGCAGCACTTGATAGATACCTTTGTGGAACTCGTTTGATAAGCTTTGCAGCACTTGTTTGATAGCATTGCAGCACTTGCTTGTTTAGCATCGCAGCACTTGCACCGCAGCACTTGTCTGTTAACACCACGACACTTGATCCCCAGCAGAGGTGAACTACGTTTTGGTCTGATTCCTTGTATAAGGATACGTATGCAGCCTATTTCAGTAGGCACGACTGTCGCATGCATGATAGTTTAGGTTTTGGCCTGAACTACGTTTTGGTCTGAGTTCATTTATTAAGGGATACGTAGGCAGCCTACACTAGTAGGTCCGATCATTAGAGCATTTTATTGCATATCTGCTTAAAAACTACGATAACCTGCTATAACCGACTAAATATGTCTAGGATATGGAGTTTGGTTAGCATTATAAACTGTTGCATTATAACTGTAACCTGTTGCATTTCTCTCCTATTATAATTGCATGAAATTGGAGAGTCTATTGTTTATCAACGATGTTCGTCTACTCAGTAAGCCTTGGGTTACCCGTAGACTCCATCGTTGAGGGGCTCTGAAGACACCCCAATTTCGTACCCCTGATATGTAACTCTGGCATGTGATATCAAGACATGTGAAAACTTAACAAATGTCAAGTTACAGAAGTTAAAAATGCAAAATGGAAAGCATGATGCGCAAAACAGTGAAATGCAGGGGCTAAAGCGCCAAATTTGGAACTTGGAATAGTACCTTGGCGCTTCCATAAGGGGGCCTTGGTGCGGCGCCCAAGGGACCTTATGGCCGCGCCCAAGGTGCTACAGGGCCACTCAGTTAACGCATTGTGCAATTTTTGCAGCGCGGTGTACAAGGAATTTGAGCACGAAGAAGGAATTTGTAATTCCCGATGAGTCCTCTCCTTCAGCTATAACTAGAAGGCTTGGGGCTCACTTTCAGACTCCGTAAAAAACCGATCAGTGATCACAAATTTCTCTGCGTCGTCGAAGCGAGATAAGGAGTGATCCTCCTATAAAGCCTAGAAACCCTGTCAAAACTCTGTCAAACCTAAAACCAACCTGTCAAAGTGATCCCTAGCCTTCTAGTTAGGCATCCACCCTATTTCCTCGGTCCAAAACCCTCGGAAAGAGTCGTTACTCTGCCCGAGTAAAAAGGCCAAAACCACCAAAAATAAGCCGTTACTCTGCCCAAATCGCAGCAACAACAGCATAAAAAGTCTCCCTCTCTTGAGAAGGATAGAGCGAGCACTCCCCGCTCTAAAAGGTAATAGTCTTTAAGAGCATTTATTTTATAAAAGTTATTTTCAAATCCGGTCCAATGTAGAAAATATAAGCCGTTGTGCTGCCCGGATTTAGTTAGGAAATACTATGTAAAAGAGTCGTTATTATGGCCAAATATTTTTAAATGTATTTGTAACTATTGTAAGGAGATGGCTGCAAGTCCGTAAATAATGTAGCGGCCGATGTATTTGCTTTTATTTCCTGTCTTTTAATGCTTTGTTTATTTGCTAAATAAATATAACAAAAAGCATACTTTAGCCAAAAACCGCTTTTGAGACCGAAAGGGCGAGTTGGGTGTCTAGCACCTTCCCAACTCGTAACTTAGCCTCCGAATCCGTTTTTGCAATCTCTGGTTTTTCTTTATTTCTTCCTTAAAATAAAGATGGTGACTCTATAAAACATTTTGGATCCAGTGGGCGTCGCAACACTCGTTTCTTGCACTTTTCCGTTTTCCACTAAAAAAGGGAGAATGAGAATGAAAGGGTGATGTATTCCTATATCCTGGTATCCTCTAAACAAGGGATAACTTGATGTAGGAAACCCAAAGGACTTATAGTGATCCAAAATAGGCCATAAGGCAATTTTCATAAAATCCATAGTGGGGCCTCGCAACATCCTTTCTTGCACTTTTCTGTTTTCCCCTAAAAAAGGGAGAATGAGAATGAAAGGGTGATGTATTCCTATATCCTGGTATCCCCTAAAAAAGGGATAACTTGACATAGAAAACCCAAAGCTCCCATATTGGACCAAAAATTCACTGAAAGTTACCGAGGCGTATTCAAAAGCGCTATCTTAGACAACACTCCTCTCGTACTTTTAATTTCTTTTTCCCCTAAACAAGGGAGGATGGAATGAGAGTAGTGGTGTCCCGCATCCGCATGTACGCGCACCCCTATCCAAGGGCGCGCGGGGCTCGGGCACAGTTCCCGAGAACCCACAGGCGGCGACCAGCTTCTCATCCATCCATCCTTGCCTGCACAATTGCAAGGACCTCAGTCATGGTTTGAGGTTGTGTTGGCGATACTATTGCGGGAGCTACAGCGGGCTGGACTATAATTGGTTGTGGTGCAACCACTAGCTGTGTTGCAATCAGTAGGGGAGCTCTTGGTGGTCGAGGAGCGACAGGGTGTTCTACCTGTCGGTCGTGCTCCCTCCGGGGCGGTGACCTCTGGGATCGGTGAGAGGAGCAGGAATGAGAATGGTAGAAGCGTTCGGGCTCATCTCTCCGACTCCGCCTACTGGCAGGTTGTGATTCAGCAACCACACTATGTTCTCTAACACGGTGCCTATCTCACCCATTTCTTTCCTCGTGAACTTCAACCATACGAGTTCCTTGATTGTGGCTACCACCACTTTCAGCCTAGTTCTGACCTAGTGCCCACTTGATTGCTAAAGGAGCTCTGTATGGGGGCAGGGCCACCGATACTAGGCACTCTTTCTGATACGGTGTAAAAACTTGAACAATTCAAGTTCTAATTCAGCCCCCTTTAATAGCCCAATCCTGTTTCAATCTTTCCCAAAAAACCAAAAAAAAATAGTTGTTTTCTTGTCCTTCTTTAGTGAACTAGCCTGCCCAAAAAAAATAACCCCAAAACTCCCTCACAATCTGTTAATAAACTATTAGTTTGTTCCAGCTTTGGGACTACCCAAACTGAACGATTACTCCTTTTCAAACAGCCTCGCTCTTCAGAACATAACCCTTGAAATACCCGCCCCTTACGTAGCCTTGTAACACCAATTTCTATCAGCCAATAAACTGCCCAAAACTACACGAACAGGCTGTCCCAACACGAGTCCAAAACAGCGCGGCAACAGCACCTGAATACACGCACAAAATAAAGAAGGGATAGGCGGACTCATCGGTCGAACTTCACTCGCTCGACGTAAAGAAATCCGACGGACAATCAAACTCGGTTTCACTCACCTAGCTTGGATTGAACTGATTTTTAAAACAATAACATAACTTGTTCTTGGAGGAGTTTTCTTCAAACCAAAACGTGGCCATAACTGGAAAACGGAAGGCCTTAAAAAGGCTACAAGAGTTTAAAACCAAATCTAATTCCCTACCTTTACTAACTCCTAATAAAATAGAAAACAATTAAAGCTATACTAGGAAACATAAAAGTAAAAACCTATCCTATGCAGATTACCTAATTAACTCAACTGGGACTCTTCTTGTTTAACCAATGTCGTCCACAACACAACTTGGCTGCCAACCCTTTCCACTCTTATGTAAGCCGTGCCATGTATGCCCTCCAACACCCTTGTCCAAGTTTCCCTTCTTCAAGTCCAGCCCACACTTCTTGTAGAGCCTTGGCCTGTCGTGGTACCCGAACCCACCTTCTATCTCGAAACAGCTCCTTCCCATGTTGTTGTAGAGCCTAACCCCCGTGTCTTCGAGTACCTTGACCGTCTCATGCGTATCACTTTCAGCCATTCACTGAGCACTTACTGTGGGTGCAATTGGGATCAATTGTTCTTCTATGGGAACTGATGGTTGACCCAATGTGGCCAATTGTTGATTCAGGACAAACATCATGTTCAAGTATTGAGCTTGATTGCGGATAACAAGAGTATGACAGAGTTTCAATGTGTGTAAGTGAACATACCTTTCAAATGAGGCATTGTAAGGTATATATAGCCCTTTCGGAGTGAAATCCGGGCTGAGAAGTTATTGTAGATAGATCCTAGGCCTTTATGGCCATAAATGCGGATTGATCGCATAACCGACGGAGTTGTGATTAAAATCTCGGACTTGAAAGTTATCAAATAATTGTGTTCTTGGTGAGTATTTGTGTTTCCGGACAGCCTTGCTCCCTGCTCGAACATTCTTGTAGACGAATTCCTGATCGAAAGGAGCTTGCTATGATTAACTCGGGTAATTCTGTTCAGGTAATACGAATCCTGGTCTCTGTATCCTATGTGACTATCACGTGAAGGTACATGTGTTTAGCTCGTGATCAGGATTTGGATCGATCTCATCGCACCTCAATATTTTAAAAAAAACATAATACCTAAGCGAAACACTCAAATCTCTAAACGTAACACCATTTAAAATAAAAAAAAATTACCTAATTACCCATCTAACTTTACTTATTTAATCCCCTTAGAGCATCACCATTGTTCAAAAAAACCCAATTCTTATCTAACTTCTTATTAAAAATGAGATATTAATAATGATGGAGCACTTGTTAAAGTGTGGAGTGATAAAAAAAAAAAAAAAAAACTTCTAATTTAAGAAGTTCACTATTAAAGCTTGGGGAAGGGAGTCAGATGTTTGTATGTGAGGGGGGGTTGACTTGACTTTTTTGTTTGGGGGGGGGGCATGTTAGTTGGTTGGTTGGTTGGTTGGGGGCTGTGGAGTTTTTTGAAACATTTTTTTTGTAATCCTTTATAATATGTGCTTTATAGATAATTTATTAATTAAATTATAAAATTTAAAAATAATAATGTAATTATTATTTTAAAATTAATTTATGTCTTAATTTATAAATTAATTATCTATATGAAATATTTAAATATGAAATATATTAAATAACGTGAAATAAATTTATTTGTTGATAAGTATAAAAATAAGAGTGGAGTGTAAAATTAATAAGGTGACAGTGAAATCCAGTTAAGAATAGTATACAATGGGAAGATATATTTTTAAGTGGGTAAGAAGAGAAAAGTGTGTAGGTGGCAGTGGGACCCAGTTAATAAGTTGTGTAAGAATATTAAACATTGGGGATGCTCTAAGTGCTTAGAGCATCCCCATCGTCTGGTTAGTGCACTTCTTAGTGCTTTGGAAGACTCCCTAGTGGCCACCTAAGTGTCCACTTAGGAGAGAGATTGATCTACAACTTCCTCAATAGGAAGTTCCTATTTTGTCAGGGAAATCAAGGATGGTGGGCGGCTGCAGGTGGCTTGTGTGTCGGGGAGGAAGGGTTTTTTATTTTATTTGGGATGGTGTTAAATTTAATATTTTTTGTATAAAAATTTGTGTAAGAATAGTATACAATGGGAAGATTTATTCTTAAGTGTGTAAGAAGAGAAAAATGTACAAGTGACAGTAGGACTCAATTAAAAAATTGTATTAAGAATATACACATTGAGGATGCTATTATAGTTATTTCTAACAACTACCATCCCTTAACCAACAGTAAATTCATGCCTATTCTTTATGTGAATCAGTAAAGACTAACTAACCCATTCAATGTTGTGAAAACATTAATAATAGCTCGTGTCAGTCCCCCCTCCACCAAAAAAAAAAAAAGGAAAAAAAAAAATCTCTCATGGGATTGTTTTAATGCCAAGTTACATTTTGGTCATTTCAGTTGGGAGGGGGAAGCTACTATGGTGTAAAGGGGGCGGTGGAAATAAAAACCCTATTAATAACAAATGTACCATTTTGTAAACTATTTTTTTCTTTCCAACCAGTTTTAAATAAAAAATTTCAAACAATTTTCACTTCTGAAAAGAACCAAACTTCTCCAAACATAAAAACCATTTCAACAACCATCTGAAAAGATATAATTTTTAAAAAATAATAGTGATTAGTGTCAGCTCATTTGGACGACACTAAAAAATGAACTTTTTTTTTTCTTTTTGAACCAGTTTTTTTAAAGAACTTTTTAAAAATATTTGGGATGTTTGAATATTTTGAATTTTTTTTTGACGGTCTCCTCATTTGGTTGACTATTGATGAAAGGGTTTTTGAGTCTGGGGTATTTTGGTCATTTCACGAGAGGAGGATGGCTAAAGTAAAACGGGGGGTTGCAGTAAGTTAGAGAATCCATAGTGGTTCTTTTTTATTAACGTCCTAAAATCTTTTTAGAGTTTTTTAACCACACTTGAAAACCTATAGTAGACATCCTATCAATCACCATATTCCTAAAAAAGGTAACTCACCCCCCAAAGTTTTAGATGTATATCACACCAACCTCCATTCATCTCTTCTTCTCTCCCCCTCCACCTAACTCACTTTGATGATGATTTCCTTTCCCTTTTTTTCATTTCCTTTTTATATTAATTTAGTGTATTTTTTGTAATATCATTTCTCTTTTTTATTATTTATAACTTAAAATTATGGGTATATTGATAATATAAAAAAAGTGTGACAAGACTTTATTTAAATAAAAATAATTTAAATAATTAGAGCATATATTATATTTTTCATAAAATATAAAATTAAAAAGCACTCCTTTCGTTTTTCAAATTATTGTCCTTTTGATCCGACACATCGTTTAAAAAAAGTACTTTTTTGTATTATAAATATTGGTGAAATGTGTTATTTCCTTTAATACCCTTGAGCATATTGTCATAATTAAAGTAAGTAGAAAAAATAAGGGTAAAATATAAAAGTGTTTTCCTAAAATTGAAAATTTTGAAAGATCAATGTCAATTAGTTTAGAACGCACGGAAAAAAAAAAGAGGATGATAATTTGAAAAAAGAGGGAGTATAAATATTTTATTTTGGTTGCGATAGAATAATAAAAATAAAAAAGAGGAAAATAGATTGGTAGTTAGATTGATGATTAAGATGTCATCAATTTAAAGGATTATATAAAAAGTGCTCATTATAATTGAAACTTTTTTAAAGAAATTTTAAAAAGACTTAAAGAGTTGTATAAAATGTGTTTTAGTGTGTAAATTGTGGATGCTCTAATGAGGCTATTATTTGGGGCAAATCAAAAACGAAAGTACAATTGGAGTATATTTGGGATCGAAGGTGTTTTCTTTTTTCAATATAATAATATTTTTTAAAGACAAATCAAAGAGGAAAGAGTGCCTATTTTATTGGGATCGAGTGAATATAACGTTGAGAAGGTGGAGATGATTTAAATATGCTCCAACAGCCTTAAATCCTCCCAGCGTCTAGAAATTCGGGAAAATTACTTTTTTTATGCAATGCATAATTTGGAGAAAACTTATCCAATTACGTGTTTTTAATATTTTAAATATTTAAACAAAATATCATTAAGTTAGTTACGTCTCTATCCAACTTACTTAGTGCTCGTTTTTATTTGGAGTGGCTTCTGGTTTTTGGCTTTCGGCTTTTGATTTTTGAAAAGTCATATTTAGAGTGTTTGTTTCAGCTTATAAGTCAAAAGTCAATAAGTAAGGTACAACACACTTTATGCATTGAAAAACCAAAATTTTAAGCTTTTTTGGTTTCCTTTTAAACATGATTCATTAATAAATATTTGATTATATTCATTTCATCATTTTATGAAATATACATAAAAATATGAATATTAATTTTCAATTTTTTAACAAATAATTTTAACAACTCATAAACAGTTTTTCAACAGCTGTAACAAACAGTCTATCATGCAATCAGACACCAGCTTAAGTTATCAGCCATAAGTTATAAGCCATCAGCCACAACAAACGAGCTCTTAATATGTGAGTCTTTATCTCACTTAAATGGCTGCTTAAATAAATCTATAAATGTTTCTTTCACATTATTTCAAAGTGAAGGGTTATTTGTTATAAATACTGATATAATGTGTGATTTTCTCGAATGTCATTGTGTGCATGTGGCCTAATCAAACTAAATAAAAAAGTTAAAGGAGAAAGTAGTAAAAGTGTTTTCCTAAAAATGAAAGCTTTAAAACAAAGACAGACAAAGAAAAAAAGACGATTATTTATGAACAAATGGATTATTTTATATTTATAATTTTAAAGAAAGAATTTAGAAAACGAATGGATACACTTTTGGAGGAAGAAGAGTACAACTAGCGTGGAAGACGACCATTGCTTTCGTACTGCGTGCTTAAGTAGGCGAAAAGAACAACGTAGTGACCGGTAGCAGGAAGCTCTGCTGGAGAAAGAACAACAGTGGTCAAACGAAAACCACCGTCAATGGCGCCATAACAACCCTAGGCAACCGCCACATACCGTTAACCCACTTCTTGCAACTTGCAAGCAATCACACCCCAAGGAGTAAACAAAGCCTGTGATTTACCTGGTGGGCCTAACTCAGCCCATGTAATAAGTATCAGATCGTGTATCAGGGATGAAACCCAAAAAGTAGCCAGCACAGCTCCTGGGCCCAAGAATGTATACGTTGGGGGTAGAGAATGCGGGATAATGGGTAGGGGTGTAAATGGTTTGACTTGCTTCAATTTTGAATAAGTTATGAGTTGAACCGCATGTTATCAGTTTGAGAAAAATTAAGCCGAAGCTAAACCATTTAAAGTCTTGAGCTGAACTGAACCGAACCACGATAGTTCGACTCGGTTCCGTGGTTCGGTTTCATGGTTTGGTTTTATGGTTCGGTTTCGTGGTTTGGTTTCATGGTTCGGTTTCGTGGTTCGATTTGAATTTAGAAAGAATTCTAATCATTCAAAATTAAATATAATACAATCATATTCATAAACTCACTTTAAAAAAATTTGCACAAACTTTCAAATAAAAGGATTAGCATTTTTTATTCTAATAATCAATAATTTGAATCCAATATAATAAAAATACAACAACATACATGATATTTAAAACGTTTATGTAAATTTAAAAAGTCTAAAGGTAAATTCCTAAATATGGAGTAGAATATTAGCCTTATAGTTTATATAGTATAAAAATACTAATAGTATAAGAGAACTAAAGTATAAAAGTTCAGAATTAATGCTGGGACTCGAAGCCAAACATGGCTCGAGTAGCGGCTGCTACCATAGCTACGATGATTTGTACTAGAAAATATATGTGGATAATATACATAAACAAAATTAAATTTGGATAAATAAAATCTCTATAATCGTAGATTTTAAGAAACAAGGCTAGAATAAGAGCCTTAATTCCGTAATTCATGGGCGAATTCCTATTGGAAATTTTGTGTATTGTGAAGAAAATTGTGCAAACTTAAAACACAAATTTATTTATGAGACATTTGTATAATAACAAGGGTAATTGTGAAAATATGTTATAATCCGTGAGAACATTGAAATCATATATCAATTTGTCCAATTTGGTTTTTGGATAAATAAGTTATGAGTGATTAAAGTGTGATGTTGGAAGTGGGTTTGTCCCACATTAAAAAATTAACAAAAGGTTGAGTGGTTTAAATAAGCTTCTTATGTGTAGCGTAGAGGCTCTCTCTAGGGGCGCTTGCAAATGAGGTGTACAAACCATGGTCCTTTTAATTTTTGGGCTATCAAACTCATGTTCGAGTACGTCACGCAGACATGAATGTCGGATCGAAATTGTCTACTCACTCAAGACCACGTTTTGTTAATTTTTCTTTTCAATTCTATAACTCTTTTTTTTTAGGGAAACATGGACGACGGCACCCTGCAAGATTTTATTGATAGGGAAAAATACGAGGAGAGTTATAAGAGAGGGCACTAAGGAGCCTAACCTCAAAAGCAAATTACAAGAGCTTGAGAAAACGACAACGCTACAAAAAAAAACACACACACACACACATTATAACTATTCTTGATGGACTTGAAATCCATTTGCGACTAGATCACAAAGAATTCATCTCCCTCGTCTTTGACTTATTATGTCCGTGCATGTGTGAAAGATCACTAGTAGCTAGGATTCAAAAAATCTGTCGATACAACTTGTGATGCAGCTGCATTCGGAGGTGCATTGACCAGAAAATCAAAAACGTAAACAGCGAAAATTTTTAAGTTAATTAAAGTAGTAATAAAACAGAGATTTATCAAACAATCTACAAGCTATGCTTTTATATCCAGCCTCATGGCTAAAAAGATTTCACTAAAAAGAATTATGAGTTTAACAAAACAAATTGTAAAATCACCAAAATACCAAATCTCTCACAAGACAACAAATCTGGAGAGGAAAACGCACAAAAACAAGGTATAGAAAATGTGGGATTAAAAAATAAATTTCCTAAGAACTTAGGAAAGCAAACAGTAAAAACAGCGATGTAGCTTGGGATGAAGTTGTATCCAGTTATCCAGCAAAGCTCTCAGTTTCTCTCTGTATATGCACTGTGTATTCTCTATGTATTCCAGGAGAACCGGAGTTTCAATTTAATTAAGGGTTCTAAGCCGACGGCCCTAACAGGTTGTATCTCGTCAATGCAAGCTCGTAGACTGTTAAGGAAGGGTTGCCAAGGTTATTTGGCGCACATTACAGATACACGTAAGGAAGGGGTTAGTCTAGAGTCACTTCCTGTGGTTAGGGAGTTTACGGAGGTGTTTCCTGATGAATTACCAAGACTTCCACCAGAGAGGGAGGTGGAATTCTTAATTGATTTAGCACCTAGGATAGCCCCAATCTCTAAAGCACCTTATAGAATGGCTTCGGCAGAACTTAAAGAATTGAAGGAACAATTACAGGAGTTGTTAGAGAAAGAACTTATTAGGCCTAGCGTATCACCATGGGGTGCTTCAGTTTTGTTGTAAAGAAGAAAGACGGGACGATGAGGCTATGCATTGATTATCATGAGTTGAATCGAGTCACGGTGAGGAACAAATACCCGTTACCAAGGATCGACGATCTTTTTGACCAGCTACAAGGTGCATGTTACTTCTCTAAGATCGATCTTCGTTATGGGTACCACCAATTGAGAGTCAAAAAGGAGGATATTGCTAAGACTGCATTTAGAATGCGGTACAGACACTACGAGTTTTTGGTGATGCCGTTTGGGTTGACGAACACTCCGGCAGCATTTATGGCCTTAATGAACCGAGTGTTTCGGAAGTTTCTAGATCGGTACGTAATTATCTTCATCGATGATATACTGATCTACTCAAAAACTCAAGAGGAGCACGAGCAACACTTGAGAACGGTACTGCAGATTTTAAAGGATGAGAAATTATATGCGAACTTTAAGAAATGTGAGGTTTGGTTGGAAACGGCGACTTTCTTGGGTCATGTAGTGTCAAAAGATGGAGTCTCGGTAGACCCGGCCAAGATAGAGGCAGTAGTAAACTGGGAAAGACCGACGACCGCTACGGAAGTTCAAAGTTTCTTAGGGCTAGCAGGATATTATCGTCGTTTTGTAGAAGGGTTTTCTAAAATCGCAGGACCTCTAACCCAATTGACTCAGAAAAACAAGAAGTTTGTTTAGACAGAGGAGTGCGAGGCAAGTTTCGAGGAGTTGAAGAAAAGATTGGTGTCAACTCCAATTCTTGTTTTACCGTCAGGATCAGATAAGTTTGTGATCTACAGTGATGCTTCATTGAAAGGCATGGGTTGTGTATTGATGCAGGATGAGAAGGTGATTGCCTACACTTCGAGACAGTTAAAGAACTTTGAAAGAAACTACACAACCCATGACTTAGAGTTAGCCACGGTAGTGTTTGCTTTAAAGATTTGGAGACATTATTTGTATGGAGTGACTTGTGAGATATATACCGACCACAAGATCATTAAGTACATTTTCACTCAGAAAGAATTGAATATGAGACAGAGGAGATGGTTGGAGCTATTGAAAGATTATGACTACACCATTCCCTACCATCCAGGTAAAGCCAATGTTGTGGCTGATTCTTTGAATCGAAAGAGCAAAAGAACTTTGGCAATGATGTTAACAAAGGAGAAGAACATTCTCGATAATATCGAGAATTTGGGTTTGGAAGTTCGGGTAAGAAAAGGAAAAGGTTATCTGGCACGATTGAGTCTTCGGCCGTCCTTTCTAGAGAGGATCAAAACTGCCCAGAAAGTCGACCCGGAGTTAGTAAAAATTTGTGAAGGGGTAGAGATTGTAGCTCAAGTAGACTTTCGACTTAGAGGGGATGGTATTTTACGGTTTGGAAAAAAGGGTCTACATGCCATCGGATCCAGAGATAAAGAGGGAAGTGTTAGAAGAAGCTCACAATTCAAGATTTGTGATACATCCTGGGAGCACAAAGATGTATCAGGATATGTGGGACACTTTCTGGTGGAGCAATATGAAGCGAGAAATCGTAGAATTTGTGTCCAAATGTCTCATGTGTCAGCAAGTGAAGTGCGAACATCAGAGACCGGGAGGATTGTTGCAGTCAATGCCCATACCCGAGTGGAAATGGGAACATATAACTATGGACTTCGTTGTGGGGTTGCCGAAAATATTAAAAGGAAAGAACTCCATTTGAGTTATCGTAGATCATTTAACGAAGTCAGCACACTTTTTAGCCTTCAGGATTAATGACCCGTTGGAAAAGTTGGCCAAGATATACGTAGATGACATTGTCAGGTTACACGGAGTACCAGTCTCGATTACGTCTGATCGTGACACCAGGTTTACCTCGAAGTTTTTGGGTAGTTTGCAGAAGGCCTTAGGCACCACTTTGAGTATGAGTACGGCCTTCCATCCGCAGATAGACGGCCAATCTGAGCGGACCATTCAGACTTTGAAAGATATGCTTTGTTCTTGTGCTTTGGACTTAATTTTCGGGTAGTTGGGATGATCATTTACCCCTAATAGAGTCCACTTGCAACAATAGTTATCATGCAAGCATTGATATGGCACCGTATGAGGCGTTGTATGGAAGAAGGGGTCGTACGCCTACATGTTGGGATGAAGTAGGAGAACGAAAGTTGTTAGGACTAGAATTGGTACAGATTACCTCGGAGAAAGTACAACATATTAAGAAGAAAATGTTAACGGCTCAGAGTAGACAGAAGTCCTACGCCGATAAACACCGACGTGAACTCGGATTCGAAGTAGGGGATCATGTGTTCCTCAAGGTTTCCCCTACGCTTGGAGTTATGAGATTTTGTATTAAAGGTAAGCTTAGTCCGAGATTTGTGGGACCGTTTGAAGTGCTCGAACAAGTCGGAGAAGTTGCATACAGACTAGCCTTGCACCAGTACTTTCAGGGGTGCACAACGTGTTCCATGTTTTAATGTTGAGGAATTATGCCCCAGATCCGAGTCATATGATCGAGTATAAGCAGCTCCATTTAAAAGAGGATCTTAGTTACGTTGAGCAACCTATTAAAATTATAGATCGAAAGGATCAAGTTCTTCGGAAGCGAATCACTCCCTATGTCAAGGTTCAATGGAGCAATCACACCGAGAGGGAAGCTACTTCGAAACTTGAGGAGGAAATGAAGGAGAAGCACCCTGAACTTTTCGCTTGACCTGGTACGTAAGTTTAGGGACTAAACTTCTTTTAAAGGGGTGAGAGTGTAATACCACGATTATTTTAATTAAAAGTATTAATTTGTATTGATTAAAAAATTAAATTTTGTTTAGGACCCATTTAGTAACTAATTAAATTGGGTTGGGCACTTTTAACTAGACTTTAATTCTAATCATTTAATAATATTACTTAATTAATTTTGGATCCATTTAACCTTAGGTTTTCGGTTAAGGTTTTGTATAAATAGAGTGAGAGGGAGAGAAAACTCTTACCAACAAATAAGAAGCAAAAAAAAAAAAAAACATACAGTGCGGCCAGAGAAGAGAGGCGACAGGACACTGCAGAATGAGTTCGTACACTGAGGTAGGCCAGATAAATGATAAAGTATATATATATATATATAAGCATAACCGAATGCAATTGTGTGTGAAGTGTGTGCAAAGGGAAATAATATAAATAGAGTGTGTGTGCTCTTAATGTGTAATTGGTGTGTGTGCAGAGGATAGGCACAACTAGTAACATATAGTATTCATATAGTATTCATATAGTATTGATTACCAATATAAAACTAATATGTGTGTGTGCTCTATCGTGTGTGTGTTCTGTGTGTGTGGTGTGTGTGTGTCAATGGGTGTTTAAATTATATATTATATATATTACATGTACAAGTAATAAAACCATGCATGTGCTGGGAGTATTTTGTGTGTGTGTGTGTATGAGTGTGTGTTTCGCTTTAAAAAAAAAAGAATAATAATAATAATAATAAATTATTTAATAAAGTATTACTATAATTATTGTTATTTAAATTAATAAGTTTTGGTTGATACATTTTTAGTTTAGTAATCATGATATATTTTGAATTTAGATTTGGACAAGGAAGATTAAGACAATCATACGTGTTGCGAACCTTTTTGCTAAGCATTTCGAGGTAAATGATTACATTTCTTTTAGGTTCTTTACAAAAGTATAAAAATACTTTTAATGTTAGGCTTCCGCTATTATTGAATAATTCGTTCTTTCATTTGTCATGCCCGACCTTGTATCGATGGTTGTTTTCACTCCGTCGTTAGCCTTTGTTGAATATCTTCGTTATGATTTTGTTATCGCAATTTTCGTGCTTAAACTTTTCCACATGAAATATTTTTATTGTCGAAAAATCTATTTCGTATTTGTCAACTTATCGGCATACTCCTTTGTATTGAAAATAATGATTTGCATTACAAGTATTGTTTTGATAGTGGTACATTTATAGTATCATCTATGTTTTTTTTAAATAATTATGATCACTAAGTATGAACAACCCGTCACGGGGATTACGTGATAAACTATGAAATTAATTAAATTGCACCACTTGGCCCGTGAGTGCGGTAATCCGGATATACAGTAATCCGGATATACCTTAATATTGTACCCTTCGGGGGATTTGTGTACCATTCGGGTGATTTGTGTACCCTTCGGAAGATTTGGTTCTAGGTCAATAGACTCTTACGTGATCTTAATAAATATTTTTGATCTTCAGTTATTACTAACTGGTATGGGACAGTCAGTAATGGCAAACTTATTTGATCCATATTTTGTTTTGTTTGAATTCTCCATTTAAAAAGAATTTTTAATCTTTCGTTAACTATCTTTTGATTTTGCAAGTTATCAAATGTCTAAATTTTGTTCTACATACATCATGATTATTCTTTGAGTCACCCTTCCTTAGAAACCGGAGGGGCGGCGTATGATCTTACTAAACTTTGTTCGCTCACCCCTCACATCACTCTTCTTCCAGGTTGGAATTAAGGAATAAGCTTGAGGTAGAGAATACCAGTGAAGGAATCAAGATTTTTAGGGTGTACTTTTATGTTTTGGAATTTAATAGAGACGTAATTAATTTAGTAGACTTTTGTTTATTAATTTATTTTGGATGATTGTATTTTAAATTAGAGATATTTGTAATTCTAGATAGATGGCCTTTTAATTTAGTCTTTATTTAAGTTTGAATTTCAAGTGACGTGGTCAGATGTGGGTCCAAAAGGGTCAGACCCGAGTTTGGGACATTACAATTACACATATTTACATATACACACAATATTTTACTTAATAAATTAATTATTTAGAAATATAAATTAAGTTTATGCACATTATTTATAAATTATAATTTTAATAAATACTTACTACGTAATAAAATTAGTTTCCACTATTATTTAGAGACATTCCAAACATTATTCATTTTCTTTTTAAAAATATTTTGTCATATCAATTATCAATTTTTTATTTGTATATATTTATAAGATTAAAAAAAGATAGACCTTATTGATTTGACACCACTAATGATAACTTGATGGTTATTAAAGAAAAATTATTTAAAGTTCAACACTATTTTATATTCAATAAGGGCATTAATATTATAATATATTTTTTGTATTTATTCATATTTGTTTTTCTTAATATTTTTCGTACGTTTGTCAAATTCCTGAAAATATTTTCTAACATATTTTCATAAAATTTATCAAACATATAAAAGTGATTAACATGACACTTTTTGTAAAATATAATTACTAAATTGTAAAAAATTATAGTAAAATGGGCTTACCGAACTTATCACAACGATCGAGTTAGCGAATTAAGAATTAAGTCTAAAATATTCGAATAAAGATGTGAAACTGAAAACAAGCAAATAAAACAAGTCCTAGTAGCCTAGTAGGGTCCAATATAATAATGGAAATTGTGGACTAGTGCACGACCGACATCTTTTAAAAACGCACCAACCTCTGCAATCTCTTGGAACGACTTAACATCTGCTTCAACCCGCAGCAATGGTAGCAAAAACAGCCAATACGCGGTGGTCAAAACGAAAACGACCGTCAACGGCCCCGTCACAACCGTCGGCAATTCCCACTTGCCGTTGACCCACTTCTTAATAGCAATCTCCACAACTAAACACACCCCGTGGAGTAAAAAAAAACACGTCACTTCCCCGGTTGGCCTGACCCGGCCCATGTAATAAAGTATCAGCTCGTGCATTAGGGCTGAAACACAAAACGTAGCCAGCACAGCTGCGAGCGTGGCCAATCTTCGTCCCAAGAATCTGGTTGACAAGTTGACGACGGGTGTGTATACGCTGGGGCGCAGAATACGTGTTACCATGAGGTTCCATCTCTTTCCCCAAAAATCTTGTAGTGAAGTGGAGAGGTAAGGATCGTCGAATTGCTGCTCGATCTCGAACCCAAACATGGCTCGAGCAGCGACTGCTACCATGGCTAAGATAATTTCTAATAGAAAATATATGTGGAAAAAATATATAAACAAAATGAGATTTGGATGGATATAATCTCTATAATCGTAGATTTTAAGAAACAAGGCTAGAAGAAGAGCTTTCATTGCGTAATTCATGGGTGAATTAAGACCTTTTTCAATGATTTGGGAAGATGGGTTTTTCTTTATTTGCCCATTCTGTGATGGGTTTTGCTGATTTAGTGTTTTGGATTGTTGGATCTTGATTGGGAGGCAAGCAAGAGCAATGAAATGGGGGAGGGAGAGATTTGGGTCAGAGAGGGGGCCGGTGTTGAAGGCAAACAAGAGGAGCTTGAAATTGGAAAGCCAAGCTACAAAGAAAGCTGTTAAGCCACCAAGTTGCATGGAGTGGAGGGTGAGAGGGAGGTAGAGAAAGAGAGAGACTACAGGGAGGAAGGTGATGAGTCTAATTGTACCTTTGGGTACAACCTTCGCTGCAAAGTAGGAGTAGGAGAGTGAAATGATTACTGATAACCAGACATTGATAAAGTTGCTGATCTCTCCATCCATTCTACTCTTGATTAGCCCCATGATGTCTCCTTCCATTGATAAAGTTGCTGATCTCTCTCTCTCTCTCTCTTCTATGGGCTTTGCACAATACATTCTCTTTCCCCCTCTAATCTGAGTATTCTGAGCTCTTCGAGAAGTTTTTTTAATGAATCGACAAAACATTTTATTAGCAAAGAAAAGACAACTTGCTTAAAAAATGAATATTTCTTACGTGTACACGTGTTAGTTAATCCAAAAAAAATGAATGTGAGGGAGACATGGAGTATATCTATAATACAATACAGCTCATAATCGCACATGTGTAATTGACGAAAGCTATTTAGGGGTTGAGATTAATTCATTTACTGAAATCCTACGGTCATTATCATTCCCTGAGTTCACATGTGTGAACAGCGGTTGAGCAACTACCCCCTCTCTCTCTCCAACTCCCCCCACTATTTATGGTTGATGGCCGCTAATCCTTCCTCCACCAAACTCAAGTCCCTTTTCTTTTCGATATTTTAATTAATTAATCGATTTTATGCTAAAAAATTCGTAAGTTTTATAATTTGAAATATTTGTTTTTTTAAACGGTTATCGTAATTAACTTAATTAATTTATTTTTTTGAAACTGAATTCCAATTTAATTTATGTCTAAGTTTTGAATATTTCTATTTTAATTTTTTTCTTTTTAATTGTTATCGTAATTAACTTAATCAATTTAATTTTTTCCGGCCCGCAATTTCGGATACAAATAATTTTTTAAAAAAAATCGTAATTTTTGTAATTTGAAATATTTGTTTTTTTCTTTTTAACTGTTATCATAATTAACTTAGACAAATTATAAGTAAATATTAATTCATTTCCACATTATCTGCTTCATTTATTGATAAATTCACAAACTGGCGCCGTGTCATCGACACGGGCAAGAGTACTAGTATTCTACATTACAAATACACTAGAATCAAATCGTGGATTTGATCTTGTGTTGTCATTGTGATGTAGAATAACAAATACACTAGAATCAAATCGTGCAATTGATCTTGTATTGTCATTGTGACGTAGAATAGGTCGTTGAAATTTATTTGAGTAAGATTTTAGGAAAGTGTTCGAAGTTTAAGGGTCAACGAAAAGTTCTGAAAGTTGGTTCTGTTGGTTGTTTTTACAATTTTTCGTTAGTTTTCGTTAATCATTAGTTAGAATCATTTAACGGTCCGTAGTACTTTAATGGATCATAACTTTTGCGTCCGAATAAACAACATGACGGGACCCGCCGCATATCAAATCGAAGTTCTCGATAAGATCTATAAAACTCATAGGGTATAACCCGTGACGAGTTCGTTTCAAGCCCAAAATTCGTTGTTTAAGCACTGTTACAGACCTTTGAAGTTTTTTCGAGTTTTTCGTCATTTTTGTTTATTTATTTCTTTTAGGGTTTAGATTGTTTTAGGGCATATAAGTACCCTCTTAAACGTTTATTTCGAAAATTTTGATTATAAATCGAGTTTTCTTATTTTTTTTTTCGCTTGGTGCTTGAAAACCCTAAGCCGTCATAGGTTTGTTTGTTAGGAATTTCTCGTGATAAGAGTTCTTTTGATTATTTTGCTGCGTCACATTGGTACTAATACCTTCAATTATATGTAATAGTTTTCTCTCTTTATTCACATTTAATTAAAATGGATCTTTCAAATACAAATGGACATTTGATCTTATGTGGCATTCATCTCACCACTAAAATAAAATTTGATAAAAAATATATAATAAAACAAAAAAGAAAAGCCTATAGAAAGTGTTTTTAAAAAGAAAAATTATGAGTAACATGTATTCACACTCACAATTAGAATGTGAAAAATTCACATGTTATTTATAATGTGAACAAATTTAGTTGACAAATCATATCCACATTTATTTTTGAGGTTTTTAGTTTCAAAAAATGTATAAATCTCAAGTGTCATCTAATTTCTTTCATATTCTATAGTCATCACTTTAAAATTGCGTCGGAGGATTTTACTAAAGGGTTAACTTCACTATTGATCCATGTACTTAAAACCTTTCTAGCAATAGTTCATCGATTCGAAAAGTGTGTATTTGGATCCAAAATACACTTTTTTTTGCACAATATTGGTCCATCCGTTGGATACCATTAGTAGATAAATCGTTAACTCACCATATGCGTTGCGCGTGCCTTTTTCCAAGGGTAAAAATGTAACTTTCATCAATCTCTCCCTCCCTCCTCCTATACATATACATATACATATACATATGCGTAAATTATCATGCTTAAGGGGGGTTAAATGAAATTAAAGAAAACAAAATAACTTCACAAGTTTCTCAATCAAGAATTAGTCATCACTTTAAAATTGCGTCGGAGGATTTTACTAAAGGGTTAACTTCACTATTGATCCATGTACTTAAAACCTTTCTAGCAATAGTTCATCGATTCGAAAAGTGCGTATTTGGATCCAAAATACACTTTTTTTTGCACAATATTGGTCCAGCCGTTGGATACCATTAGTAGATAAACCGTTAACTCACCATATGCGTTGCGCGTGCCTTTTTCCAAGGGTAAAAATGTAACTTTCATCAATCTCTCCCTCCCTCCTCCTATACATATACACATGCGTAAATTATCATGCTTAATGGGGGTTAAATGAAATTAAAGAAAACAAAACAACTTCACAAGTTTCTCAATCAAGAATTATGTTCATGTCATGCATTTCTTCTCAAGGCTTTGCCATAATATTGTATTCCTAGAGTAAACAATCTGAATTCGGCCGAAGCAATTCCGATCTTATGACATCATTTGCACTACTACCATGCATGATCCTACTAAGCTTCACAAAAGAAATTAGATGCTCTGCCCCAAGAACTTCCAGAAATATCCGCAATTAATTCCTGTATCCAGAAAATAAGATGTTAGCATCATAACTAGAAGTATGTGCACCATCAGATTTAAGCTTCTTCTATTTCTCTAATGCCAAAGGGACTGAATAAGGGACACAGTAGTTGCACCCCTTGACCTTTTTGTTGTCTTGCTAACCCTCTCACTTGACCATTAGAGCAGCTCCAACGTTGCATTCTTCACCAATTCTTTGGTGAAGAATCCCATTAATTCCCCCATTGTTTGATTCTTGTGCAATTCTTCCGAAGAGAGAGAAAATTCATTTCTTTGTTAAGAATTTTTTGGACAAAGAAGAATCACAGCCGCGAGAGAGGAGAGTGTGGTGCACGGCGCTTGCTGGTGGGGCGCGTGCACCACACGCGCTGGGGAGGCGCGTCCGAGGCCTGCCTGATGGGTCCATGTGTCTGCCACTTTTCAAAAAAATTGATTTTTAAAAAAAATTAATCAAAAGTCAAAAAAGTAACCGTTTGAGGACCAAAAAATAAATCAAATTTAAAAAAAAAATCTCAAATAACCGTTGGAGGGTGGGTGGGGTGGGGGTGCCGACTGGGAGGGGGGGGGATGGGTAACGGATATTTTTCAAATTTGTTTTTTTTTAAACTTTTTTTTTCTTCCTTCTTCCCTATAAATAAACCACCTCAACCTTCTTCATTTTCTCCACACCTTCTTCATCCCCTCTTTTATTTATCCATAATCTCTTTTTTTAAAATCACTTTCTCTACATACTTCTATTTCAAATGGATCCAAGAGGTACTAATTTTTACAAAAATTTATCGAATTCTCCCGATATTGAAGCAAATCAAAATTCACAAAACTCTCGTGTTCCCGAGAATGTTCCACATTCTCAATTTTCATCTACTCCCCAATACCCTCAATACCCGCATAATTTTTCCAACAATCCAAATGTTCCAAATTATCCAAATTTCTACATGCCTCCAAATTTTCAAAACTTTCAAGTTCCTCACACAATTGGGAATTCATCTGGTAACATTTCTTTTCCTCCGAATTATTGGCAACCAACGGGAAATCAAATTTTCACTTCGCAAGGTACGTCTCATGCATTTTATCAACCTTACATATCTTCAAATGATTCACGTCCAACAAGTGTAGATGGGACTTCATCCGGTAATTTTCCGGCAACGCCGTCATCGGTTCCCGAAACGCAAATCAATTTAAAAATAATTGATTTGGACGACGAAGCGGAACCAGGAAAAGACAAGGTTAAACGTGCAAAATGGACCAAGGCTGAAGATCTTGCGCTTATGGAAACTGTGCAGACTATTGGTCAATGTCCAATAGTTGGTAATGGTCAAAAGAGTACACAATATTGGAAGCGTGTAGCTGATTATTACAACGAACATCGCCCAAGTAATTCAATGTCGAGAGATAAAGCGAAGTTGTCACCACGTTGGTCAAATAGAATTGCTCCATCAGTGAGAAACTTCAACTAAATCTATAATAGGCTTCACAATGCTCATCACAGCGGTTGGAGCGATGATATTCTAATGAGAAATGCAAGGGAGCTATACCATCAAGAAAAATGTCAGCACTTTATTTTTGATCATGTTTGGGATGTGTTAAAAAAATTCTTCTGTTTCCTTTTCTCCACAAACAAATTTGGGTCACACCAATAAAAAGTCTAAGACGTCTGAATCTGAGGGCGGCTATCATTCTAAGACTAGTGTGGATGTTGAAGATGTGGAATAAATCAATTTACGTACTCGTCCGATTGGACAAAAGGCGGCAAAGAGGAAAGCTAAAGGTAAAGGAAACGTCGAAACATCTTCGGATCTAGATGGGTTGCAAACGATTTCTTCTGGGATGGTGTTCTCGATAGATAAATACTCGGAAATAAAAAAAACAAGAATTTGAAATTAAAAAACTTGAGGAAGAATGGAAAAATAAAGAAGTTGAAGTCAAAAAAATTGATGTGGAAGCTCGAAAGGCCCGAGAAGACAGAAAGGAGCGCGAAAGGCTCGTGAAAGACATTGCTTTCTTACTCAAGATATTTCCCACATGAATCCGACACAATTTGCCATGTATCAGCAAGGATGTGAGCAAATAAAGGTATAGTTGAGGAAGAAAGGATATGAATTTTAGTGCTCTTTGTATCAACACCGATAATTTTATGTAAGTTTCATTATGAATTTTTTTTATGTAACTTTCATTATTTTTTTAATGTAACTTTCAATGTTAACGTGTTTATGTAACTTTCAATTATAACGTTTTTATGTAATTTTCTATTCATGTTATTTTACAAGTTCATTCATCGTTATTAATTTTTTTATGTAATTTTCATTATTAATGTTTTGAACGTAACTAGTCGTTATAAACTAGCCGTTGTAAACTAGTCGTTATAAACCAGCCGTTGTAAACTAGCCGTTATAAACTAGTATATATAGATGAGAAGATGTCTTATTCTTCTACAAATAGCTACAAACGTTCAGCATATAAACCATTGCTATTGTCCTACATTTTGCCACTAAAGATGTCTTCTACTTCTTCTTCTTCTACCAATAGCTCTAACACAAACAGTCATACCGAAGAATCCTACAAGTCTGAATCCAACGAAGAATCCAACATGTCTGAAGGTGAAAAAAATGTTTTGCATATGATTGAATTACAACAACAGATGATTGAAATGGAAAGATCCAACATCAAGAGGCGTCGCCAAAGGAAAAAAGAGGAGCTACATAAATCAAAATCGTGTAGCAGGAAATACTCAACTTGTTAATGACTACTTTTCCTCTCAGCCATTGTATCCTGATCATATATTTCGGCGACGCTTCCGAATGCTTAGAAATTTATTCATTCAGATAGTTAATGCGTTGGAGAATCATTCAAATTATTTTCAACAAAGGCCTAATGCATACAGAAAAGTAGGTCTATCACCACTTCAAAAATACACAGCAGCTATCCGTCAATTGGCTTATGGAGTTCCTGCCGATCATCTCGACGAGTACCTCCGATTAAGAGAAACAACTGCTATCGACTACATGTTTAACTTCTATCGATGTATTATCGAGTTGTTTGGAGGTCAATACTTGAGAAGGTCAAATGCTAATGATACACAACGTCTGCTTCAAATGCACGAGCAAAGACACGGATTTCCAGGTATGTTAGGAAGTCTTGATTGTATGCACTGGGAATGGAAAAATTGTCCAGTCGCTTGGCAAGGTCAATATGCAAGAGGTCATGGGAAACCAACAATTGTGCTCGAAGCAGTTGCGTCTGCAGATTTATGGATATGGCACGCATTTTTTGGGGTCGCGGGGTCTCGTAATGATCTTAATGTGTTATATGAATCACCTTTGTTCAATAACGTACTCGAAGGAAATGCACCGCCGTGCAATTTCGAAGTGAATGACACACAGTATACAAAAGGATACTACCTAACAGATGAAATTTATCCGAATTGGGCTACTTTTGTAAAACAAAATTCATGTCCGTCGGATGCTAAGCGAAAGAAATTCAAAGAGATGCAAAAGGCTGCAAGAAAAGATGTCGAACGAGCATTTGGAGTGCTCCAATCAAGATGGGCAATTATCAAAGGTCCTAGCAGGTTTTGGTATAGAGATAACTTGAAAGAAATAATGCTCACATGCATTATTCTACACAACATGATTGTGGAGACCGAGGGTGATCGTGTTACGAACTGGGCTGATGATGTCGTTTATGACTCTCCACAAGTGAACCATGGGTCAACTCAAGCATTTCAAGAATATATGCAGCGAAATTCAGAGGTACGTGATAGAAGCACCCATCATGCTCTTCGATCGAACTTGGTTGAGCATATATGGCGTCGTTAGGGTGACAACTAGTGATAGAGTTTAATTATTGACGTTTTCATGTACTTTTAATTATTGAATTGTTTTGACGTAATTTTTAAGTGTTTATGTTTTATGTAATTTTATCATTTTATGTATTTAACGTTTTTATGTAATTTTCTATTTATGTTATTGTACGAGTTATGTATAATATGTTTTATAGATAATATATTAACTAAATTATAAATTATAAAATTTAAAAATAATAATGTAATTTATTATTTTTAAATTAATTTTTGTCTTAATTTATAAATTAATTATTTATACGAAATATTTAAATATGAAATATATTAAATAACGTGAAATAAATTTATTTGTTGAGAAGTATAAAAATAAGAATGAAATGTAAAGTTAATGACTTGGCAGTGGGACCTAGTTAAGAATATGTTAAGAATCGTATACAATGGGAAGATGAATTTTTAAGCAGAGAAAAAGAGAAAAATGTGTAGGTGGCAATGGGACCCAGTTAAGAATTTGTGGGAAGAATTCCCACAATGGAGATGCTCTTAAGGATAGAGGTCCTAAGATATCAAATGCAAAGTCCAACAAAAGGCAAACAATGGAAGA
This sequence comes from Codonopsis lanceolata, assembly GCA_013146195.2. NCBI lineage: Eukaryota > Viridiplantae > Streptophyta > Magnoliopsida > Asterales > Campanulaceae > Codonopsis > Codonopsis lanceolata. The sequence continues at coordinate 128,249,190 of CM028377.1, forward strand.
TAACGCGCCAACTCACAACCCGTTCAAACCTTCATTTTCACCATTTTTCCGGTGAGAAAAAACTATTATTTTCAAAAAAAATTAAGTTTTCTTGATATCAAATGATTAAATTAATGCATTTGGGTTATCTTTTGTACAAAGAATTGAATGAATCAAATAAAAGAGTTCTTGACTTTCTTAAAAATTTACAAAGAAGGTTCCAAAACTTACATTTGGGTTAAGTTTTTAGGAAGGATAAGACCTCTTCGAGAACGACGTCGGTCTCTCCTTCTTTGGCAACGACCAAATCGAAGCACAGCCAAATCTGATATGGGTTTGAGCTTATAGCTTCAGATTTCCCATTTCTTATTCCACCGGCTCCACCATCTTCTTCGGAAACAGCATCGGTCTCTTCTCTTCAAAGCCAGTTGCCGTCGACGAAACCAACCCAACCGAAGCACCACCAAATCTTCCCATTTCTTTTACTAGGTTTCCTTTCTCTCTCCTCTCTAAAATCAATTACTGGGTAGAAGTGCAAATAGTCAAGGGTTTCAAGTCGCACCCATTTCTTCCCATTCATTTGATATCAAGAAAACTGAAATTTTGAAAATAATAGCTTTTCTCACCGAAAAAAATGGTGAGAAATGAGAACAGACGTTGGAACTGGAGATGTGAGAATCAATAATTGCAAAAACAAATTCATTTAACCCCCATTAAGTATGATAATTTACACATGGGTATATATGTACAGGAGGAGAGAGTGAGAGATTGATAGAAGTTATATTTTTGCTTTCAAAAAAAGACAAATGCAATGTACATGGTGAGTTAACAATTTATCTACTAACGGTATTCAACGGAGGGACCAATAGCATCAACGTGCTAAAAAAGTGTACTTTCAACCTAAATACGCATTTTTCCAATCGAAGAACTATTGCTAGAAAGGTCTTAAATACAGGGACCAATGGTGAAATTAACCATTTACTAAACTATTACCTTGTTTATTTGGAGTCCAGATCTCCTGTACCACTTGTGTGTATCACTGGTGTATTACCTTTCATTTTCATCATTGCATCTCAATCATTTTATCTCAACCAATGGTTAAGATGAAAAATAATACACCAGTAATACACACAAGTGATACAGGAGATCTGAACTCGCTTATTTAACTTGTCTATAACTCCATCCACCGAATTAAATGAGCAACTTTAATAGTGTCTATTTGCCTGGACAATCTTTGTCCCGGTCTCTCTCAACCAATTTATTATGCCAACATTCATCAAATGCCCGTCCCATTTTCAACCATATGCCAGCCACACACACACACACCCAATAAATTCTAACAAGCTGCCAGATATTGCGTTGGGAACAATTAATTCGCATAGGGCAAGTTCAATGGTAGGGGTCAAAACCAAATTTTAATATTTATGTAAGAGTATTAGGTTCTTTAATGGTTAAAATAAAATGTATCAAAATAAGATATGGTACTAGGAAATATACCAAATTTGATATCTCTCTTAGTACCTCACCTAATTTTAATACCCTTCATTTTGATACATATGGTTGGAGAAAATCATTTGATACCTATGAATTATAACCAATAGGTATCAAAATTTGGTTTTGATACCTATGGGCAAGTACCACCAATTGAAATTAACAAATATAAACAAACAATTCAATAAATGAAAAAAAAATTCTTAAAAAAATTTATTAAAAAAGAAAAGTGAATTTAAACGTGAAGGTCACAAATTAGGTTAAATATTTTCTAGAATTAAATTTTAATCTACCAGCAGTGTAAAATCATTTTTTGCATGAACAGCATTTTGATCGAGACACATATGAATCACAATCATTATTTAAAAGTCGTTTGCATAAAAAAAAATCACGTCCTCTGAATGAAAATTTAATTTTTTAAGGATAAAATGAACCGAACGTCCAGTATTCAGTCATAATAGAAAAAATAATCATGTACTATATTAAAGTATTTTTTTTCATATCTGTCCAATATTTTTCCCTTGACATGAGCGTGCAAATTTTAGTGGCATTATTGTCCATGTAATCTTTCTTTTTAGGCAAAAACACACTTATTTAATTTATTTTTAAAACTTTCTGGCCACATACAAAGAATCATCGGTCATCAAATTAATAGGAGTGTAACGGTTCGGTTTGGAGTCAAAAACACAAACTGAACCGATTTTTAATGATTTCATTTTTCTCGAATCGAACCGAATCGTCTATTACTTGGAACCAAATCGAATCAAACCAAGTGGTTCAGTTTGATTTGATTCGGTTTGATGGTTTAAATAGAAAAAATAAACAAATAAAGAACATTGCTTGTACACAATTCAAGTAAATTCACATAGAATTATTAAAGTCATCGAATTATTAAAGTCATTTGTTCATTGTGGCTTATATCCGAAGTACAATCAAGTATCACCGAAAAATACTTAGCTTTTTTTTATTTTTTCAATTATAGTGCTTATTACTTTAGAGCTTAATATTGAAATCAACTCATTTTGAATCATATGACAAAGGTAATGATAATGAATTTCCTTTTTTTTAATACGTCTAAAATGCTCTTGCATTACTAAATCAAATTCTGCAATTAATTCAAGTAACCCCAAAAAATTTCCATCATTATTTTGGTAAATCTTTACATTTTCTCCACGAAAAGCCAAACACCACTCATAATCACCACCACCAACATCCATGTAATCTCCGCCACCTCCATCACCAGTCACCACCACCAAAAAAACACATTCACCTTGCTTTACCAAAACGAAAAAATAAAATATCTTTAGCTTCCGTTAAGTCACCATTAAAATTGGATGACAGTTAGGGATGGTGACGAAATTGCATATATCTTTAAAAGTATATAATGACAATTTCGCTCGAAACATAGTACAGTGGCAAAATATAACAATTAATTAAAATACCGTGGCAAAATTAACCATTTTTTCCTCAAAAAGTTAATTTTTTATTTGATTTGATTCTTTTTTAATTCTTTACTCCTTTCTTCAAAATAACTAATTTGTAAAACTCATCATTTATAGACACATTACCACACAACTTTGAATTTCACTATTTACAAACTCAAATTCAATTTTTTGAATTTTTAAATATTCAAATTGAAACCAAAACTTATGTGGATATTTGAAAATATAATGCTTTGGAAATCTCACAATGTTGTATTTCATCTAAACCACCACTGTCATCCCTACAATTGCCGCCACCACCGCCCCTAACACCACCATCCCTACAATCGTCAGTATTATTATCACAACCAAGAAATGCATTCACCTCATCTTGTTCATATGGAGACATATAATATTTTTAGCTTCCGATTAGTCGGACTTTTTTCTTAGAACGTCTCACATTTCTTAGTTCCTATCTACTTTCGGTGTCAAATTACTAAGCAATGAGATAATCTAATTAATTTTAGGATATACTACTTGAAAAGATGTTGGTTGGTGACAGTATCTTCCAATAAAATGAGAGTTGTGGTAGAAGAAAAGAAAGTCTATAGCCAAGGGAGGGAAATAGAGAGATTCTCATATGTAACTACATCGGGCCCTATGGAGAGGAGCAAGCAAGTTAAGAGCAAAAAAGGTTTGAGGTTTGTAACGCAATTATTGAGAGAAGTAAAGTATTTGAACTCAATTATTTATGATTACTACAATTGGTTTTGTTTGTAATATCTACAAGTTTGAGAACAGTATCATAGTTTTTAAAGCTGCTTGTAGTAGTCTGAAAATGCAAAGAAGCAAACTGTAGATTTTAAATTTTTTTTCTAACAAAACGCACAGATTCATCAAATAGTTCTTCTTCTTTTTTCATTTTCTTGACATTATGACACATTTTCTTAACTCATTTCTCTTATTTTATTCATGGGTAATAGCTAACATGCTACAAATTTGCTTAATATCTCGATACTCACTAATACTTCTATTATTATAGATACAATTTTTCATATAAATCTAATAATGTCTTTCTCGAACATATTTAAGAACATAAAATCATATTACTTTTTAGTTTCGAATAAAAATTTACTGTCTCGACTGAGTAAGGGTGTTTGTGTCATTTTAGAAAATATTGGACGACATTTGTAACGATAATGGTAGGAGAGGAAAACTGATAAGAAAATCAAAATATAAGACGAAATGAATATAATTTAAAAAATGTAAGACCTAACTTTAAAATAGGTACAAGTCAAGGGATCAAATTATTATTTAATTATTAATGGAATTAATTAGCCGATGACAAATTTACTATTTTGGCCGTAATTCATGGCAAGTGATTTATTATATTTATTATGGTTACTTTTTTCCAATCATTATTGTTTGGCATGGTAAATTTATATGTATTTTCCTTAACAAAAGACACAAATTCATCAAATAGTTCTTCATTTTTTTTTCATCTTCTTGACATTATGACAAATTTTCTTAACTCATTTTTCTTATTTTATTCATGAATAATAACTAAACATGCTACAAATGTGCTTAATATTTTGATGCTCACCGACATAACTATTATTATAGATACAATTTTTGATATAAATCTAATAATGTCTTTCCCGAACATATTTAAGAAAGTAAAACCATATTATTTTTTGGTTTCGAATAAAGTTTAGTTTCTAATAAATTTTCTTCTAAGCGGCCCGTCAGGAATGCTGACATGACCTTTGCCTGTTGACTGGCCAACATGACCTTCGTCGTTCTTTTGCGTCTCATGTCAGATATGATAATATGAAATTAGAGTTCATAGTTATCTAACTAGGATACCAATTCGAGCGATTCAACTATCGTTCGACTAGATCTTCTTTACTTATGTAATTGTGTCATATCAAATTGTCGGCTATGGCAGATATTCCCTCTACCAGCACCTCTAACACCCCGATGGTCTCTGTGCATGAGCCTGCTGCCAACGTTTCTGCTTTGCCGAAATCTGTCCAATTTGATCTTACCAAAAGTCCTCAGCCCCCATCTTACGTATCTTCTCCCCCCCCCCCAATAGTCATACTCGATTGAGTCCAAATTCCCTTCTGTTCAATCCTTCTCCAAGTAAACAAGCTATAATGCCAGAATCTTCTCCATCTCAACCCCTTCAATCGGGAAAATTCCCTATTCGAGATTCAACATTTAACTCCTTAGCTAAAGAAAACAAAACCAATGTTGGGCAGCCTAAATATAATGGTGTTACTAATTCTATGTCGGATATAAGTGAGTTGTTTGATGAACACTTCCAAGAAAATATGCAACAAGAAGATACTTTGAATATTATTTCCCCTGATAAATTTGTTATTCTACAATCTTTTGAAGATGAAGACCCACTTAATAATGACTCTCATATTGAAGCTCTTAATCTGGAAATCTCATATCTTAGAAAGCAGAAGTGGAAACCTCCTTCAGTTCATGCAACAGACAGAACAATTCGATCTCGCAAGCAAAACCTGCATTTTCACAATTCTTAGTTCTATTTTTTTTTTTAGGTTTATTTTATTTTGCTTATTTTTTTAGTTTTCGATAATGCATGGTTTATATTGTGTGTGTCTATTACTCTTTCAAAGCTCATATTGGTACCTGTGAAGAATATTCAAATTGCCTGCAAAACAAATTTCATGTATTTAGTCAAGTTATCCCTATAGCGAGCTTGAATATATTATAGACACGTCAATGTTATTTGTTATAGTGAAAAACTATATTCAAGCTACTGGTTTTCAAATTCCTAGGTAAATTCCTCTGGAATTACCATTGATTTATATTTCCAAGGAAAATTGTCCTTGCTAATCCAAAGGTTTTTTTTTTGTAGTGATCATTTTACCTTTGATATGATTCTCATTTTAATTGATGGACCCCATTACCATATCAGTATCTGTTGAGAACATGATTGCTTTCTGATAAGCAGTTGCATCATATCCTTGGGTAGTGTGAGTGCATCAATTCAAATATATTCATGTTAACATCAAATTCAAATTACCTCCAAGATTTTCTCATAACAGTTCCACTAACGCAACGATGATTCATAGCTCGATTAAAGTAGTTCCTGACTTTGGAATTTTATAGAAATTTACAGAGAGTTGACTAACATGCATGTACAAGTACATTATATCAAAAAATCTTCAGAACATTCCCTTGGACAGATTCTCTACAGAAAATTTCAAAAAATTGCCTAAAATAGGGAGTGTACATGATTTAATATTATAATAAATAATTAGTAATTTCGCATCAACCACTACACGTCCATTAGATGCATTTGCGATTGTTTATGTTTTAAAGGATTATAATAAAAATAAATTTGATGTTGAATTCTTTATAGTGTCTGGTGATGGTACTAGCGATTGTAAAGCAATCATATAAACATAACGTGATTGCAGAAAAACGATGAAAAAAACAATCGCTAAAAAGAAGATTAAGCGATGATTTCAAAAGTCATCGCAACCAATTCAAAGGCGATGACACTAGCGACTGTAAAGTAATCACATAAACTTAAGGCGATTGAAGAAAAAACAATGGAAAAGGCAATCGCAAAAAAGAAGATTAAGTGATGGCTTCAAAAGCTATCACAACCAACAATCGTGAAAAAGCATTTTTCTATTTTTTATTTTTTTTATTTTTTTTATTTTTATTTTATTATTTATGAATTTGATGGCAAAACCATCGCTCGACATTAGTCAAATTTTGCGACTATAAATGCAATCGCGTATTTACGAAAACCATCACATTATCTTTCTATTTTTCACGGGGCCTATTTTATTTGGCTAATTTCCCTCAAATATTAAAAGGTGATGGACCTAGCGATTGTTAAGCAATCGTATATACATAAGGCGATTGCGAAAAAGCGATGGAAAAAAGAAATCGCGAAAAAGAAGATTAGGTGATGGTCTCAAAAGTCATCGCAACCAACCATCACCTAAAAGCAATTTTCTAGTAGTGAGTGTCTCAACTGAGTAAGGGTTTTTTTGTTATCAGAAAATATTGGGTGACATTTGTAACGATCATGGTAGGTGGGGGAAACTGATAAGAAAATCAAAATACAAGACGAAATTGATAGAATTAAAAAATGTAGGACCTAACTTTAAATTAGGTACAAGTCAAGGGATCAAACTATTATTTAATTATTAATGGAATTAATTAGTCTATGACAAAATTACTCTTTTAACCTTAATTAATGGTGAGTAATTTATTAAGTTAAGGGGTAGGTTTGTCCATACATTAAGTTCTAAAAGACAATCTAGACTTTTATGGGTATGTAGATGTAGATTAGATTAGATTATTTGATACTTATTTACTCGTGTACGTTTGTTGATTTTGCACTTTTTTCATTACTTTGAATGCTGGAAAAAGAAAAAAAAACTGAGTAAGACTTTATTTTTATTTTTGTAAAGGGGCCTCACTTTTCCTTTTTGCCCAAGGGCCCTTGAAAGTTCAGGGCCGGCCCTGGATGGCGGAGCAAGATCGATGAACACCATGGTTTGAAGCATGAAGTTGATTCCATGGTTTGAAGTATGAAGTCGACCGGAGTCGATTGGAAGAGAGTGAAAGAGTCGTTTGGGAAAGAGCGAAAGAGCAGAGGCGTGCAATGGGCGGTCATCTTTGGTCTAAAGTGAGAGACGTGACTTTAGGGATTAGGTTGAGAATTTTTCTTTTATTTATTTTATATATAACATATGTTATAAAAAAAATATTAATAATTTTAATACGATGGTTTGGTTCGGTTCGGTTCAGTTCAGTTCGGGAGGTAAAATCGCAAACCGAATCAAATCGAGTGGTTTAAAAATTTCTCAAACCAAAACCTAACAATCCTCACCCAAAACTAAACCAAACCGTTCAATTTCGTGATTCGGCGATTTAGACTTACACCCCTAATCAAATATCATACCTGATTTTCTGTTTTCTCACCATTTTCTATCATTCTCAAATTCAAATTCAAATTTGAATAAGATTTTTTTTTATTGATTTGATGAGTATTCGAATTCGAATACAAGCCCTCAGTATTTGATTCAAGTATTCACAAATATTAGAATATAGTATATATGTTTATATAATTAATAATATATATACTTATTTATCATTTTACTAGGCTTTTGACTTGTTAAGAAATAAATATGTATTTAACAAAATAACTATACTTATTGATATTTATTAGTTAAATATATCTTGAATGCATTGGATATTACTCCATATTATTTAGAATGATATTATACAACTTTTGTTAAAATAATTTTTAGAGAGATTGTGTGCAAAAAAAATATATAACCAAATTTTGTTTTAAAAAATAAGAAATAAAATTTCAAATCGAATACTGAAGAGATCAAGATTTCCACTGTAACGCCCCAAACTCGGTACAGACACCGTGGTCTCACAATTTGACCACGTCACTTACAATAACATCTTAAAATCATAAATATTCACAACTCAAAAATAAATAAACCTTAAACCATCTTTAACTAAAGTCAAATAACCCAATAAAATTTACTACAAACTTGATGCTAAATAAAAGTCAATCATTCTTAATAAGTTATCATTTATTTTAAATAATGTCTAGATCCAAAATCTCTCGGAACCATCATCATGGTTTGTTCGAGTCATGTCTTCTCATAATTCTTACTCATTACCTGAAGAAGGAGAATTTGAAAGAAAAGGGTGAGCGAACAATGCCCAGTAAGATCATATACAACCCCTCCGGTTACTAAGGAGAAGTTGACCAGAATAAATCAGAGAGGAATAAATTTCAATATTCCAAGTTCACAGTTCAAGTATCGATAAGCGGAAGCAATTTATCAAATTTTTAATTCAAAGTAAAAAGGAAGTCAAATGAAAATTTAACAACAAAACGACTCGAATGATCAACCGTCCCATACCAATTAGAGACAATAAATTACTCACAGAATCCTATGATCATAAAACCATTTTTAAATATTTACTCCGAAGAGTATCGATAAGCAGTTCAATAATTACTCCGAAGAGTATCGATAATTCGATCATATTTGGTATATCCGGATAACCATATACCACTAGCCAGGTAGTATTCGATAAGTTCGATCATTTAATAATTATGCTCACAATTTAAGTGGCATTCGATAGTCATAAAAATCAGTTTAATGATCATGGTAGAATTTCAAGGAAACGATAATCAAATTTCACTACAAGGGTTATGCATCACAAAAAAATTATGCATCACAAAATTTCGCATCGCAATAATCATATATTTCATGTAGGAAGAATAACTAACATGAAATTCAATAATTAAGTGAAGTTAAACGTAAATCGATTCATGATTTTTGAATAAGTAAAATCGACGGAATTCAAATCAACTACCGACCCAAGTCGGCATATGTTTCAAAAAAATATCGATGTCAATAAGATAATTGGAAGTCTAACGGAAGATTTAAAAAAATAGAGACTATAAGAGGTATAATCTCTTACCTTAGTGATGCTGCGAAAGAATATTAGCTTGAGCACAACGTACCACTACCCGCGCTTATTCGAATCTAAATTAACATGATAAAAAATTTTGACTTTAGGGGCCTTTAAGTAACATTTAAAGTTTAAACTATAATTAAAATTTCCTAGAATACTTGGTTAATGTAACCATATAGGGTCTGTTTGTCCCTTATGTAATTTGAGGGAAAAGTCTGAAAGTATAGAAAAATATTAACACAAACTCCATAAATTTTAGGGGCATCATTCCACCGAAATTATCTCCTGTCAACAAATGTTTTGGGCTGTGGAGTCTTAGCAGGTAGATTTTATATATATATATATATATATATCCTTCTTTCCTTATTCTTTTCAGCAACTCACTTTTTTTTCTTCTTCCTTTTTCTTTCTTTCTTTCTTTCTTCTGCCACTCCCTTCCTCTCTGTCATTGTTCTCCCTTTATGCTCTACTATACACAAAACGTGTGACGACCCGACCCGGACCCCGAGGAGGAATCGCAAGTCAAGCCGTCCAAATAGGACTACAATTCATGCAAGGACTCAATTATTAAGACATGACGCAACATTATATAAGTAAAGCAACTCGGCACCAAAAAGGCCGGAATTTTTAAAACTTTTCAAACATGATATAACAGTTAAGGACAAGTAAATCAATTCATCGGCGACTTTACGACCGGAACCCAACAACTAAACAATTCATGCTATGAACACCTCAACGGTTAAATGCCGGAGAAACAACGAAAGTAAATAAGAGCTAATGGGATGCTCGGCGGAAGTCTAAAGATAAGTGAGCCAACTGAATAAAATACAAGTTTTACATTATACTTTACAAGAACAAACCTTGATACAAAAACTCCAAGCTTAATAATACTAGAGTTACAAGCATGATACAAATACCTAAGACAAGTCTAATTAACTTGCTTAACCCAACGTCCTTTCCAAGAAAGAAAGAGGAAACTATAATGACCTCATCAAGTGAACTTGCAACACGGACAAGCTCGACCACGCACGCACTCAATGAAGCCTCCCTGCGAAAGACCCGGACGATTCGGATCTAAAGCGGTAAAAGGGACGGGGTAAGTCATAAAGACTTTGTAAGCTAACAATTATGCATGTCATGGCTTATGCAACATACATAGCAAGATATCATCGTTAATATCAAGTCAATCAAAGCATTCGTTCATATAAACACTTAGTTCACATATCCATGGTAGCACGTTGGTTTCACATAAGTGCTATAAAGTAAATCATATATAAAGAGGATATGTTATAGAATCGGTGCGCACATGTAGCTCTATAATACAAGTAAATATACATGTTATAGAACGTGATGTCGGATGTACGTGATGGATACATCGACCATGAATAGTATTATTCCAAGCGCCCTAATGATTACACAAGGTACTCTTCTCCAAAGTGATCAAGAGAGGAGGGTGCGTGCAAGATTCTGGTTCGGCAATTCATCACTATCACGAATCTCACGATTCGTAACGGTGATGTATCATCAACCAGGGAAGACAAGAACAAGACAAGTAGATGTTTACCTATCATTCATGAACATGTAGGGGATCGAGTTCGACAAGAGCGAACTGATCCAAGCCAAGTAGATGTTTACTCACTTATGAAATCAAGTAGGGATTGAGCTCGAAAGTAGCGAACTCAACCAAGTCAAGTAGGCATGTTATACTCTACGACTAATCATTACAAGCATGAATATGTATCCAAGAAAGAATCACAAAACTAGTATTCTAGTTACGTCGCAAGCATGAACATGAATTAAATCAAGAATATCGGAACTAGTATTCTAGTTACGCTACAAGTATGAAGATTAATTCATTAAAGAATCCCGGGCCTAGTATACTAGTTACCTTACAAGCATGACCATCAATTCAAGTAGATTACAACAAGAACTCAATTGAGTCTCGTAGGCATGTGACAAGCATGGTTATCAATTTAATTAAGAATCTGGAGAACTAGTATTCTAGTCAAATGAATTCTAAATGTCGTAGGGAGTGAATATAGAGCCGATATTGTTAAATAGCTCTCTAAAAGCAACTCCGTTGAGTCTTTACTAAAATTCCCACCAAGTAGAGATTGAATGCTATAAGCATTTCAATACTCTTTTCTATGTTATCGATTCTAATAGAACCCAATTACAAAGTCATACATGACTTTAGCCTATCAATACATCAATTCCACAATTTTGTGAAACCTTTACATGATTAATTCTTGAACCTTAACAATTGCAATAGATTCTCATCCAAGTAGAGATTGAATGCAATATGCATTGCAATACTCTTTTCTATGTTCTACCTTTCACTAGCACCAAAACACAAAGTCATTCATGACTTTATCCTATCTATAGTTCAATTCCAAATTTTGAAACCCTAGCTTGAACAATTCTTTCAAGTTGGCAATTGCAATTAATTCCTTTACAAGAGTTGTTCCTAAGAACATTTAGAACAACATCCATGCTTTACAAAAGTCCAAATTATTAACTTAACAAGGCAGCCCCAAAATTTCCAGATTATCAACATGTTAAATTTCAAGTTTCTAGTTTAGTAGAAGTCTTCCTAGACATGAATGGAAGCATAAACATGAAGGGGGCATGCTATTTAATTGAGCATACTAAATCTGGGAATTGAAAGCTTACCTTAAGCCTAAGATTAATGGATGCATGAAGAAATAAATCAAGGATAAATGTAGAAGAGAGCAAGAGCTTCGAAAGGGTGGTCTCGGAATTCCGATCGGGCCACCGGAGCTCCGACAATCGATCAATGAAGGTGGAGTGTTCTTGAGTCACCTTCTTCTCTTCAAACCCAGCAAAAACTCACAGTTGATGAAGAAGAAATGGTTGAATGGTTGGTGATCTCACAATTGAAGTAAACCAACTCTCAATCCAAGTGGAGGAGTTATTAGGCTTCCCATTGGTTGATTAATGTGGGTCTTTGATTAACAACTCATATAAGGGCTGAAATGGGTCTAATAGAGTCAACAAGAATGTTTGGACTCACACTTGGTTGGACTTGGGTCAAGGGAAAGTGAGTCAACAACCAAAACAACCAAAATCCCGAAATCTGTTGTTCTGTTTTCAAATTTTGCTGTACTGCCCAGTCAACTTGTAAATTCCACCATTAATCTCTCACATCTCCAAATGAGGTGATTCTTTCTTAGTATGAAACTAGACTCTTTAAAATATATTTTAGCCTTTTAAATTACTCCATTTGGACGAGTATTCATCAAAATACAGTCCCTCCATGTTCATGATAACATTCTGATTTCTCAAAACAGAACACAGAGATGGTCCTAATACGTGGCATAATTGAGGTACTTAAGCACCTTGTAAAATTACCAAATTTTACAGGGAGTATATTAACATATGTAGGTAAAACATAATTGAGCCAATTCTCTTTTGTAAATTGGTACCAGAAGTTTCCCGAAATTTGCCCAAAACAGGGATTGAAACTGTGATGTTTCTAACTTATCGTTAAGCACCCAATGATCAATGAAATGACCAAGAACCATAAATAAGTGATCCTAAACTCATTAAGACTTAGTTAAGTGTTTAGGAAGCTAAAGTGATACACGAAGCAACCAAGACAAGACAAGAAAAGCATAGAAGACTTATAAGGCCACTATGAACTCAAACAAGCAATGTAAGCAAGGCAAGCATGATAAACATATCTAGATAGAAAGTCAAGCAAGTAAGATTTCAAGTCTAGCAAGTATGATTTTATGTCAAGCGAATGAGGACGTCAAGCATGTAAGGATTCGGGTCTCCACAAAACGTACACCAAAAATCTGCTACAACTTCTCTCCTTCACCCTTCAACGAACACGCACACAAACACACAAAAATAATAACAACCCTCTGCTCCTTCCTTCTGCCCACCAGATCCATCTCTCTGTTGTCTCTCTCTCTTTATGCATATTCATATATACAGAATTTACACAACCCATTTAAAATTCTTGATTTACATTCCACTATATTCTCATACACATACATAATCAAAACTCCATCTCCTCTGATACTATTTCTCTTAAGTTATTCTCCTACCCAATAGTTTAACTAATTCCAACTATCCGCTCAAATTCTTTTATCATGGAATCACAGTTATTTGATTTAATTTAGCAGAAGAATTTCCTACAACTAGAAGTAGATAAAGCAATATCTTACCTAAAATAGATGATTCTTCCCTCATGCTCTTGTCTGACGGTGTTTCGGTACGTCGCCGGTTCCTTCCACCCGGAGATCTCGCAAACAACTTCCTCCGTCGTCGTGTCTCTCTCTCGCCCGTCCCCTCTGTAAAACTCCGCTCAAAAATTTCTGGCTCTTTCTTTTCAAAAGGAAACACTCAAGTGGTCGATTCATTCTTATACACCCACACTATCGGTTCTCCTTCTCCGTCCATTGATTTTTCGGTCGTCGTTTGTGCTTCCTAGGTACAGACTGCTGATATCACTTTCCTTATTCTATTCATTTCATCTAATCTTATTACAATTATTATTATTATTATTATTATTATTATTATTATTATTATTATTATTATATATCACAACTATTTATTATGAGTGAAGGAAACTCAAATTGGTGGGTCAAGCCCAAACTCAAAGTATATTAAATAGGAATAATTACAAGCCGGTACATTTTTTAAAATATGTTTTCAAATCAATCCAGCTATTTTTTAGACATATCTTTTAGATACATTTTTGGGGTAAAAATACATCACTACCCCCAATTAATACCATTCAATCTTCCCAACGAGATTTACAAATCGAAGGCCGAGAAACAAAAGTCTGATACACAGTTTGTGTGTTGTAAACCGCAAAACTTTAATTCCACAGACCTATCATAAAGCCTAAAAAAACTGTCATAGCAACTAAAAGTCTCCTCGGTTGTACCAATGATGGAGCCTGGAGGCCTAGGATCTACTTTGGCCACTGGATGTGTGGTGTACAGCGGTGAGAGGTGGCGAATTCATGGCCGCAATGTTGCTTTATCGCAGGATTGGAAACCTGCAGCTTCAGTGAGATCATTTGTCAAGACTCTCTCTACCCTTATTTTACTTCTTCTCACTTATACCAAGAAATCATGGCCGAGAGAGGCGGCGAGCGCGGCGGTTTTGGAAGGGGCTTCGGCGGTGGCAGAGGCCGAGGCGAGCAGGCCGAGGCAGGCCGCGCCGCGATACCGAGGAAGAAGGAGGTGTGAAATTACCTAGGTAGTCGGTGAGGACACGGCCATTGGAGAAGCGGCCGGCGGGTTTGCCGGGGAAGGTAATACCATAAGGGAGCTTCCAAGAAGAGGATACAGACTTTCTAATGTTGTCGGTATCGGAATAAGAGTCGCCGAAAACGAAAAGCTTCGTTGGGCGAAACATGTACAAGTGTTGCCTGTTTCTGTTGTGGGTAGTACTAAAACATTGCACTCCTTCATAATATCCTACAGAGAGAGAGAGAGAGAAATGGTGTGCATGAGAGAGAAATTGTCAAAGACGGAAAAATCAAATCCCTAGAACAGATCTTCACTCTCTCCCAATCAAGGAGTTCCAAATCATAGACACAATCCTCCCTGGTCTCAAAGACGAGGTAATGAAGATCATGCCCGTCCAGAAACAGACCCGTGCAGACCTTTGACCGCCGGCTTGGGTGATTTTGTGAGAACCGGCCACTGGTTGAATTTGTTAAGATATCTTGTAGGCCACTGGTTCAATCTGATTTTTCTTTTTCCAATTTTCCTTTTTCAATTTCTGATGTCTGGCATCAGGTTGATTTTTGGCATCAGATTGATTTCTGATGCCTGGCATCAGGTTGCTTTTTGGCATCAGGTTGATTTCTGATGCCTGGCATCAGGTTGATTTTGGCATCAGGTTGATTTCGATGCGGCATCGATTTCGATGCCCGCATCGTTGATTTTGATTTCTGATGCCTGGCATCAGATTGATTTTGGCATCAGGTTGATTTTGTCTTATTACTAATATAATAATGGACATATGAAACATGCAAAGCTTGTTAAATCTAAAACCAGTTGCAAACAAATAAATAATTCAAGATAAGGCGGGATTCATGTGGCAATAAAATAACAAAAAGAAAAGTAGGTTTTAATTTGTTAAGCCGATTCAAGATAAGGCGGGATTCATGTAGGGATTCATTAATGGCATTTTTGTCATTTGGCAAGCAATTTGTAGTTACATGAAATGTCCAAAAAATTAATGATTCTAGATGAAAACATGTTTTCAAAATTGTACTCACTTGAAATTCCCCCTATTAAATAACTAACATCAAGCCAACTAAAATAAAACTCAAATGTACTAGGCCTAACCCAATTTTAATAAACTCAAAATTGAATAGTTAAGCCCACAATAATTATTAATATCTGGTAATAATTAATAAAATTATTATTATTATTATTAAATGGAAAATTTGGGGTATTACATGCACAAATTTTGCTTTGAATTTCTTTGATTTGTGTTATTTTTGAGTTAATTATGCCTTGAAAATATTATTATATGTGTATTTATGCTCTAATGTAGGTTTCTAAGGTTTAATCGAGCATTTATGGTGTTTAGCAAGAAGTTCAAGACAATTTCGACCTAAAGTTGATGTACAAATCTTCCCATCAAAGTTTGTTAGAGTTCCATGGTAAAGGAGGCTAACGGATGGATAACAAAGTTGATTGTGGACCAAATTGCAAGAGCTGGAAAGGGAATGACTTTCGGAGAACAATTCAGAACTTTAAAGGCACCTGCTCAATTCCCAAAAACCTGCTTGTTTGTGCGTTGTCGGTCCTCCAGCGGTTCCAGTCCTCTTTTACTCCTCAATTCAGCCTTAAAACTTCTCCCTTTTGTCACTTAAGACCCCCTAGCTTGCTCCATACTCAAAAAATATCGTCATTTAAATACCAAAAGCACCCAAAATTCTAAACAAGCCCCTATTTCAAGACTTAGGTCCCAAAATTAGAGCTGTCAAAATGGACCAACCCGTAAAATGGCAGACCCCGCCACTCGACGGGGTGGGGCAAGCGGACCAACCCGTTAAAAGACCCTGCCCCAACCCATCTCACCTTGGGCAGGGAGGTGGGGCGGGGCGGACCAATCCGCCAAAAAAGAAAATTATAACACATATGATGGAATGAAAGGGAGAGCAGATCCAAAATCACAAATCACAGATCGATAGTTATTATCGGGCAACAAAAGAGCTTAGAGGTCATGGTGGGCACTGGGCAGCACTAGAAGCTTAGAAGTTAGAATGAAGGTGGATCAGCTTGATCTGCTTCTTTTCCTTTTTTTTTCCTTTTTTGAGTAAAAAATGGAGCCAATGCCGTCGTGCTCTTCCTGCCTTTCGAAATTGGTCGGCATTGAAAACCTTCACTCACAGTTATCGAAGGACAAAAGATGGGCTAATGAAGAAGAAAGTTGTTAGAGCATCACCATTGTTTGTTTTTTGGTATCATTAGCATTATTTTTAGCTGAGAATACCAAATGACAACAATTGGAGAGCTTCTTGGGTTTATTCTTAGGAGGAGAGAGAACCAAAAATTCTTCTAGAAGAATTTGTGCAACCAAGAGGAAGCCCAGCCGCAATGAGGGGCGATGTGGTGCACTGTTGTCTCAGTCATGGTGCATGCACCACACGCGCTAGAAGCTCGCGTAAAGAGGAAAAATAAATGGGTCCCAGCTATTACCACCATTAAAAATTGATTTTTAAATTTATTTAAAAAAATCCAACCGTTTGTTTTTGCCTGTTTGATTTTGTTTTTTTAAAAAAAATATCCAACGGTTTGATTTTTTTAGCCGTTGGGTGGGGTGGGGGTTCTGGCTGGGGGGATGGGGGAAACGGTTGTTTTTATAAAAAAAAACCTTTTATTTATTTTTCTTTTCTTCCTTCTCCCCTATAAATAAAACCACCTCAACTTTCTTCATTTTCTCCATAACTTCTTCATTTCCTCTTCTATTTCTTCATAATCTCTTCTTAAAAATCACTTTCTCTACATACTTATATTCCAAATGGATCCAAGGGGTACTAATTTTTACCAAAATTTATTGAATTCTCCCGATATTGAAGCAAATCAAAATTCACAAAACTCTCGAGTTCCCGAGAATGTTCAACATTCTCAATTTTCATCTACTCCCCAATACCCCCAATACCCGCATAATTTTTCCAACAATCCAAATGATCCAAATTATCTAAATTTTTACATGCCTCCAAATTTTCTATCTAAATTTTTACATGCCTCCAAATTTTCTAAATTTTGAAAATTTTCAGAATTTTCAAGTTCTTCAAACTATTGGAAATTCATCTGATAACGTTCATTTTCCTCTGAATTATTGGCAACCAACAGGAAACCAATTTTTCACTCCGCAAGGCACGTCTCGTGCAATTTCTCAACCTTACATATTTTCAAATGACTCACGTCCAACAAATGTAGATGGGACTTCGTCAATACTGTCAGCAACGCCGTCATCGGTTTCCGAAACGTAAATCAATTTAGAAACAATATATTTGTGCGATAAAGCGGAACCGTGCAAAATGGACCAAGGATGAAGATATTGCGCTTATGGAAGCTGTACAGATTATTGACCAATGTCCACTAGTTGGTAATAATCAAAAGAGTGCACAATATTGGAAGCGTGTAACTGATTATTACAACGACCATATCCCAAGTAATTCAATGTCGAGAGATAAAACGAAGTTGACACCATGTTGGTCAACTAGAATTGCTCCATCAGTGAGAAGATTCAACGAAATCTATAATAGGCTTCTCAATGCTCATCACAGCGGTTTGAGCGATGATATTCTAATGAAAAATGTAAGGGAGTTATACCATCAAGAAAAATGTCAGCATTTTGTTTTTATCATGTTTGGGATGTGTTAAAAAATTGTTCAGTATCATTTTCTCCACAAACAGATTTGTTTCACACCAATAAAAAGTCTAAGACGTCTGAATCCGAGGGCGATCATTCTAAGACTAGTGTGGATGTTGAAGATGTGGAAGAAATCAATTTAAGTACTCGTCCGATTGGATAAAAGGCAACAAAGAGGAAAGCTAAAGCTAAAGGAAAAGTCGAATCATCTTCGGATGTAGATGGGTTGCATATGCTTTCTTCTGTGATGGTGTTTTCGTTAGATAAATACTCAGAAAAAAAAACAAGAATTTGAAATGAAAATTAAAGATCTTGCAATTAAAAAAATTCAAGTGAAAGCTCAACGATCAAGAGAAGAAAGAAAAGAGCGCGAAATGATCGTGAAAGACATTGTTTTTCTTACTCAAGATACCTCTCACATGAGTCCAGCACAATTTGTCATATATCAACACGGATGTGAGCAAGTAAAGGTGCAATTGAGGAAGAAAGAGTATGAAATTTAGTGCTCGTTGTATCAACACGGATGTTTTTATACAAGTTTCATTATTAATTTTTTATGTAATTTCAATATTATAATGTTTTTATGTAACTTTCAATTTTAACGTTTTTATGTAATTTTCTATTTATATTATTATACGAGCTATGTATAATAGGAGTTTTATAGATAATTTATTAATTAAATTATAGATTTAAATTTTTAAAAATAATAATTTAAATATGAAATATATTAAATAACGTGAAATATATTTATTTGTTGAGAAGTATGAAAATAAGAATGAAGTATAAAGTTAATGAGGTGGCAGTGGGACCTAGCTAAAAATATGTTAAGAAGAGTATATAATGAGAAGATATATTCTTAAGTGGGTAAGAAGAAAAAAATATATAAGTGGCAGTGGATCCAGCTAAAAATTTGGGGAAATAATTTACACAATGGGGATACTCTTGCAAAGCACAGAAAGGATGAGGGCTTGTGAGAGAGAGAGAGAGAGAGAGAGTGAGGCAGTAAGGTAGAGAGTGGGAGAATGCAGTGGGTGGATTAGAGAGTGGGTGACGGCTCGAAGAATTTAAGAAATAAGGAAAGAAAGGGTACTAACGACAACATTAAGTAAAAGAATAAGTAGGAATGTAGGATAGGGTTTCACATGTATAATAATCAAGTATGAAAATGTATAAATTGGCTGACCAACCTATTCCACCCCGCTTCAATCTATACCGTGTGGGTCTAAACCAAAAAGCCTGCTTTCTAGCGAGATTGAATTTTTAAGATTCAACTCATCTTTTTAAAATGGTGAGTAGACCAATCTAACGGATTTGGTCTATTTTGACAACTCTACCTAAGGATGGTAAAATGGGTGTTATGGATAAATGTGTATTAAATTATTATTTATACATAACTATGGATAATAGCCTAATACCCATTTATTCACAACACATATTTTGCCACCCCTAGCTCTACCCAAAATGGGGCAGCAGCCTCATTCCACCATTTTCTTTGTATTTATGTGATGCTTGATCACCTTGTTTGGAGCATCATTTTAAGAGTCAAATAAGCACTTGCAAGAATTATAGCATATGTACCGAAAGCTCTTCTTACACAAGTAGCTAGGATTCTCCAAACTGCCTAATGCAGTTTCCAATGTAGCTTGTGAAAAGGCTACAATGGAAGTCACAATAGACAGAAAAATCAAAACAGCGGAAGACTTTAAAAATAAAGCACGAAAATAAGCACAAAAGTTTACCAAACAATCTACAAGCTTATACTTGTAGATCTAGCCTCAAGGCCACAAAGATTTCACTAAAAAATATTAATTGTTTTACAAAACCAATTGTGAAATCACTCACAAAATATTCTCACAAGACAATGAATCTTGGAGAACAAAAACCCCACATAAACAAGTTTTAAAAAACGTGGGAAGAAACAAAATCAGCTTCCTAAACTGAAATAGGAAGCACAAACAGTTTTCCAGAATTCTGATGTTACTGCCGATGTAGCTACATTGGCAGCTTCAGGCTGACTGCTGCAGTTCGGGACTGGAAAACAGCTTCTGAAACTCCAAACTTCAGACCACGGCTGTATGGCTTTTATTCTCTCTCTGGAGCTCTGTACAAAGCACGAATCCTTGCACCTTTATTTATAATTATGCGATCTCCTACACACACGCAAAACAGTCCATCTACTACAAGGAAAATGATTAGTTATTAAGGAAAAATCAACAACTTACCAATTTAATGGGATTTGATTACCAAATATCAAAGAACTCAAGAATCATGGTTAGACTAGGATTTATACAAAGATATTTAGTTACCAAAAACAACTCCTAAGATTTAGGTCCAAAATCTAATTAAATATTTTGTTACCAAAAATGACTCCTAGACTTTAGGATCAAGAAAACCAAAAATCTTTAGGAAAATTATGTTTCCAAAAATGCAACTAAAGATTTTGTTACCAAAAATCCACCAAAACTTTATGACCAAGAAAGGTGAAAACAAGACTAAAATAGGTCATGCCTATTTTACCCTTACAATCTCCCCCTTTGTTGAGCCTTTCTGGTCAAATCAAAAGACAAGTGTTTATTCAACACCAATCAAACCATCTAACCTGCATAGGTTAGAAAATCTCATCTCCCCCTAAATTTGTGCAAGGTATAAAATCAAAAAACATCACTAAGCACAAATCAGAATATACCAATGATGCAATCACATGCATACAAAACAAATATGAACAGATTATGAGATTCATCACCATCACCAGAAACACTTGATCTCTCTCCCCCTATTTGACCGAAAAAGGAAGAGGGATAAACAATCTTTTAGGAATTTTCAAAAATCCAAGATTTTGAAAAACATAATCAAGTGTTCACCATGATTTGATCACACCCCTAGCAAAAACTGAGCACATCATATCCAAATTCAATACCTCTTAGTTTCCCACAAAAATTAGACAACCACTAAATATTTTTCAACATGGAAATTTTTGGAAATTGATTTGCACAGTTTATTTTAGGACAAAATTTCACCAAGCTGATATCCTTACCAACAATGCATGTCCTAATATTTTATGCCTAAAAACATGATAACTAAAAGCTAGGCAAAAGAAAAAAAATGCAATCACACACAAGTGATAAAGACCAGATCAAAGGATATAGTTCCTAATGTAACTGCATTGAGAGATGCATTCGCCAAAATTGTGATTTTATTTTTAATTTTGCATTTTTTTTTCTCAACCAGATTTCTCTCCCAAGATCGTAAATTTTTCACAACAAAAATCCATAGGTACTTTATTTCCCTAGGAATATAGCTCTACTTTATTTCAAGCTATAAAAACATGCCACTTGGAACCTTTCACACTATTTACCAAGGGAAGCAATTTTGCATTTGATCAACCCATGAAATCCGAGGATTCATAGTCCCAAAAGAGAATTGTCACAAACCTTGTTCATAGGTAGCTCTTTTCCGTTAGGTAGCTTTCACACTTTTTCTATTTAGGGGAGTCAATTTTCTCAAGATCAACCCATGAGAACCTAAGTTCCATAGTACCTTGATAAATTGCAGCATCCCAAAAATTTCAAAAGGTAGCTCTTTCCTTTGTGGACTTTAAGATTTTTTCAATTGCAATAATATTTGGGAAAGAGTAAGGAGAATCAGAACAATGAAATCACAACGGATTTTGAATGAAATTCCCAAGCAACCACAAAAGGCACATACATGTGAATCAATGATCTGGAGTGCCCTCTAAAGACAAAATGCAAGCATGCCTAATTTTTTTTTATATAATTAACAAGTGTAAAATCATATGGCACACAAAACACAAGAGATTTCCAAATTTTGAAAAATCTCTCAAAATGAAGACACTTGGCAAATATATCAGCAAGAAGATTTTCAGCCCCAACATGTTCAATGCAAACAATTCCTTGTTCAACCAAGTCTCTAATAAAGTGGTGTCTCATATCAATGTGTTTTGTTCTAGAGTGTTGAACTGGATTTTTTGCTATATTAATTGCATAGGTGTTATCACAATACATGGTTAACACATCAATGTGAAGTCCATAATCTTTGATTATTTGGTTCATAAAAGTTGTCTCAACACAGTTATGTTTTTTACTAAACCAAGAACCCAAATTATTTTTCGAAAATTGATCAAGTTCTACAAAACAAGAGACATTGATATCTTCACACTCAAGAGTGGACAAGCAATCAAGTTTCCTATAGTCTACCTTACTTTTCCTCCTTGTGGACATCCCATCATGTATATTACCTATGACTTGTAAAGTGGGATGCACTTTTTGGATTTTGCTTGGAATGTCATGTCCATGATCACAAAGCCGGGTGATTTTACGCTTGTTCGAATACTGCTCCAAAGGCATCGCCAAGATTACGTCTAATGTGACTTCCGATGTAGCTACATTCGGAATCACATTCTGAATCACATCGGCTGAACTTCCAGGACTTGCAGATGCTGAATGTTCTGGGGCAGGTGCACTGTTTTCATGTGCAGGTTCTGAAGATTGTGCAAGAGATTCATGATCACCAAAGTCAAACAAACATGAAACATCATCTTTAGCAAATTGACCAAACCCTTGACAAGCCCTACATCGAATAGAATCAATATTTTTATCACTTGATGTAGACTGTTTAGCAAAAGGGTTGGTAAAAGAGTTTTCAAAGGTTTGGAATGAGTCTTCATTAGGAACAACCTTAAAATACTCATGTTTGAAAGCAGTTTTGGAGTTTGAAGATGAAAATCTATTTTTTTCTTTGGCTTTCAAAATATTTTTAAACTTGGTTGATAAAAGAGCTATTGACTCTTCATCAAAATCAAATTCCTCAACATTCCAATTTGAGTAATTTGTATTCGTTAATGTAGAAAGATGAACAAAATTTTCATATTTGGAATCCATCAAGTCTACAAACAGAATCTACTCTTAGTGACGTCAAGAGGAGGCTCTGATACCAATTGAAAGAACACAAGTAGCTAGGATTCTCCAAACTGCCTAATGCAGTTTCCAATGTAGCTTGTGAAAAGGCTACAATAGAAGTCACAATAGACAGAAAAATCAAAACAGCAGAAGACTTTAAAAATAAAGTACGAAAATAAGCACAAAAGTTCACCAAACAATCTACAAGCTTATACTTGTAGATCTAACCTCAAGGCTACAAAGATTTCACTAAAAATATTAATTGTTTTACAAAACCAATTGTGAAACCACTCACAAAATATTCTCACAAGACAATGAATCTTGGAGAACAAAAACCCCACATAAACAAGTTAAAACAAAACGTGGGAAAAAACAAAATCAGCTTCCTAAACTAAAATAGGAAGCACAAACAGTTTTCCAGAATTTTGATGTTACTGCCGATGTAGCTACATTGATAGCTTCAGGCTGACTGCTGCAGTTCGGGACTGGAAAACAGCTTCTGAAACTCCAAACTTCATACCACGGCTGTATGGCTTTTATTCTCTCTCTGGAGCTCTGTACAAAGCACGAATCCTTGCACCTTTATTTATAGTTATGCGATCTCCTACACACACGCAAAACAGTCCATCTACTACAAGGAAAATGATTAGTTATTAAGGAAAAATCAACAACTTACCAATTTAATGGGATTTGATTACCAAATATCAAAGAACTCAAGAATCATGGTTAGACTAGGATTTATACAAAGATATTTAATTACCAAAAACAACTCCTAAGATTTAGGTCCAAAATCTAATTAAATATTTTGTTACCAAAAATGACTCCTAGATTTTAGGATCAAGAAAACCAAAAATCTTTAGGAAAATTATGTTTCCAAAAATGCAACTAAAGATTTTGTTACCAAAAATCCACCAAAACTTTATGACCAAGAAAAGTGAAAACAAGACTAAAATAGGCCATGCCTATTTTACCCTTACAATTTCGAAAATCACAGTAATTGTTTGCGAAACATGATAAAAGAGGAGATCGTGCGTAGATTGTCATTGAGTGTTTGTTTTGACACGCAACTATTTTTTCTTTTGTGATAAGATGTGAGAGCATATAGCAAGGAATTGTAGTTAGATTTATCATACGATGCGAGAGCCCGTAATGAATAATATAGTGTGTCCGACTATCAAGACTTGAGTTTAAAAAAAAGTAGAGACAAGAATAAATTAGACATCGGCTAGACTAAAAATATTACACTTCTATATTTTTAATCTTGATTAGATGTTGTCAAACCACTTCCGCATTAATGTAGTTGTAATTGCTTTCCTTAGTTGTTTATATTTTTAGTTTATAATTTATTTTCTTTTAGCTCAAATATAATTAGTTAGCTCAATTTTGGTACTTAGTTTGAGTGAAAATTACGTATATTCTCAGTGGGATAGATACTCATATTTATGTATACTTTATTATTTAATACGAACCGATATTCTTGTCTGAGCTGCATTTTTGCGCACATCAAGTTTTTGGCGTTGTTGCCGGGGAATGGTTTAATTTTTGCTCGTTATAGCTAATATCAATACCAAGCAAAGCTAATTCTAATTTGAGCTTTTTTTTTAATTAGTTTATTTGTTTTTGTATTTATATGTTTTGTATTATGTCGCTTTTTGAAGTCCTCCCGAGTTTGCGGGTTTGTAGGGAGATATTTATAGTGTCCTTACACAAAAAGACCTTCTTTTCTTTTTATTATATAATTGCTTTCCTTTATTTTTCTTTTGAACTTGATTTGATTCTGAGGTTAAGCGCTTTCATAATAGGTTGTTGCTCGATAAGATTTATGGAGTGGATATTTTCGCCTCGAACTTCTAAAGAAATCAACTTTGATGGAGTTTTTTTTTTTCCTTTTCTTCTCCTTTTACTTTATGTTTGGGGTATGGATTTGGATTGGTAAATTTTGAAAATCTTGAGCTTGAAATGCTCAATTTTTTATGCTTTGTGATTTTGGCGCTTGTTAGAGTTATACGCTCATTATTTTCTTAGATTCAATCTTCGAGTTATTTCATCCTAGTTGGGGATTTTTGAGTTATTTCTCTTGTTAATT
Source organism: Codonopsis lanceolata (assembly GCA_013146195.2). NCBI lineage: Eukaryota > Viridiplantae > Streptophyta > Magnoliopsida > Asterales > Campanulaceae > Codonopsis > Codonopsis lanceolata. The sequence goes on from CM028377.1 coordinate 128,274,467, forward strand.
CCATCTTGTTTCACTATTGTTGAATTCTTATTTTCATAAGTCTTAAAATTGATTATGATTCGTTCTTGGCAAAAGCTCATGTTGCTTATAAATTTTATTTTTTCTAAGTTTCAATATCATGGAATTGCTTGAGATATCATAAGAACAAACTTTAGGTTGTTGTTTTACGTAAACTTAGACAACATACATTTGACCAATATTTAAGACGGCTCGAGCATATATTTCATCTATCTACTGTCTTCTATCTATCTCTTTTTGTGGTCATTTATACAACTTAATCGCGTGACTTTGGCGAGGGTTCGGATACGCAACAACGCACCAATCCAACGCACAAAAATTTGTCACACATTTATCAGTGTGAAAATCTTAAGCTAAGAGCCCGACGACGGACATCATTTGCAAATGCTCCAATTGCAGCATAATCTTCGAAGGCTCTAACGTCAATTTTACACCTTAATAATTCTGGACGAAACCACCAGTACGAGGTTGCCAACACGAATCCAACAACTAACGGCGTTGCTATTATTCTTGGCAAACCCCATTTGACATTCATTGCCTTTTTAATCACTATTTCCATCACCAAGAAAAGCCCATGTAGTGAGAAAAACATTGTCATCTCCCACGTGGGCCTACCTCGGCCCAAGTAGAAGAATATGAGCTCATGCATAAGGCCCGATACAAAGAAGCAACTCAAGATTGCCGGAAGCGGAGCCCATTTTCGCCCTAAAGCCCGAGCCGAGATGTCGAGGACCGGATCATATACGGTGGGTTTTAGGATGTGCGTGACCATCACGTTCCATCTCCGACCCCAAAAGTCTTGTAACGAGGTGGAGAGAAAGGGCTCATCAAATTGTGGGTCAAGATCAAGCCGAAACAAGAATCCAACAAGGGAGGAGCTCAGTGCAACTATGAGTTCTAAAGCGAAATACAGGGAGAAGCCTAAGAAAAACCAAGAAACAATTGGGTTTGAGTTGTTAAAGTAAAGGTAGGCCTTTTGGAACAAGGCTAGAAGAAGGCCTTTTATTCCATAGTTGAACAATGATTTTTGGCTATTGTGGGATACTTTGGGATATGGGTTTTCTTTGTTATGACCATTGGGGGAAGGGTTCTTGATAATTTCTTGATACGGAGAAGATGGGTTTTTTGGTAACTTTATGGGGAAGCAAGCATGGACAAGGAAAAGAGGGAGAGAGATTGAGGCGTTTGATAGAGGGCCTTTACCAAGTGCAAACAAGATGAGTTTGAAATTAGCAAGCCAACTAATGAAGAAAGAAAATGGGCCTATTAGATGGATTGAGTTTAAGTTTAGAGGAAGGGTTAGGAAGAAACATACTATGGGGAGGATTGTAAGGAGTCTTGGTGTGCCTTTGGAAACAATCTTGCCTGCAAAATAACAATAGGAGAGAGAAATGTGTACCGAAAGAGTTACCTTCATGAGGTTACTAATCTCTCTCTCCATCTCTCCTCTCTCTCTCTCTCTCTCTCTCTCTCTCTCTCTCTCTCGCTCTCGCTCTCTCTCTCTCTCTCTTCTTCTTCTTAGTTATTACTCTCTTGAATATCCCTTTATAGCAGAGGGAGAGTTTGAACATAACCGAGTTGAGTTGAATTGAGTTGAGTTGAGTCAAACCATATTGAAAATATCTTTTTGTACGAGAGGGACACCCTAAACATAAGTGAGTTGAGTCGAGCTAAGTATTTACAATGCATATGTCATGGGCTCTAATCACGCAACATATGTTTACCTTGCTTTGCCAATTCTATTAGTGTGAGGCAGTTGATGAAATTCCTAGGATTTTTTGTGGATTTAAGGTAGGTTGGTTCTGTGGGAGAGAAGCATTAAAATACTGCTCCCTTCGTTTTTCAAATTATTGTCTCATTTTATTCGGTACATCGTTTAAAAAAAATTAATTGATTGTATTATAAATTTAAAAATATTAGATTTACCACTATTTCTACCACTATTGTTACCACTAAACTTTGATAAAGGCCAAATATGTTTTAGTGAAAGACAACTTTGCCCTCACTAAGGTTTGGTGGTAAACAATAGTGGTAGAAGTATTAGTAAACCTAGAATTGTTGTTATAAATATTAGTGAAATATATGATTTTCTTTAATACCTTTGAGCATGTGGTCATAATTAAAGTAGGTAGAAGAAATAAGGGTAAAGTGATAAAAGTGTTTTCCTAAAAGGGAAAATTTTGAAAAAGAATAATTATTTTAGAACATACGAAAAAAGGAAAGAAGAACGTTAATTTAAAAATATCAGGTGTATTATAACCAGAAAAGAAAAGAAAAAAATAAATTCAAGGAGATTTAAATTAGGTTCAAACTGAAAGATGATTGTGTCTTCAAATTATCTCGATGATTCCATGAATTTGGCCGTTTCTTGTATTCTAGAAAAAGGAGGCATTTCACATTTGCAACCGTAAATATTATTTGTGGACTATACGCTCTTGATCTTGATATTGTATAATTCTAAAAAATTTACATCAAATATCTTTGTTTTTTATTTTTGTAGAATATTACCCCCTTTATTCCTAATTATTGTTCTAGTTATATTTTTTTAAGTCAAAATAAGTGCTTCGCCATATAAAATTTTGAGCTATATTTTTTTTAAAAAAAATTATAATTTGTAGTAGTTAAAAATACTACAAAGTGAATTACGTGTTTAATGATTTTGAAAAAAAATTAAAAATTACATATTAAAATTTTTATATGAAAAATCTTGAGAATAGAATGGTTCGATTCACCAAGCCAAATGTCAAGTCCTTCAAAGCGGAATGAGTGGAGCAGTTGCGTCAGGCAACAGCATTGGATTATGGTGTTGTCTCAATATTTGAAGCGGTCGTGTCAGTCAACCACGTCTCTATGGCACGATCTCTTAGAAGTTGAAGCGACCCTCCACAGGGGTGAAGAGACCGCGTCGATACAAGGTTGTCGCGTCTCATAGGATAGTACGATCGCGTCAGTGTGAGAAACTGTTTTTTTTTTGTTTCATTTATGAAGTTGGTTTAGGATTTGATATTGTATTATACATATATAATTGTAACCCTGAAACATGTAAAATATTTATCACGATAAAATTTTGAAAGTTCATTAACATCAATCCCTCTCATTACTTTCAATTGATCTTGTTATTACTTTGTTATTGTTTACAATTATTTAAGTTGTGCACAACAAAAAAAACACTCAATTTGATTTAAAAATCAAAATAGGAATTGTTATTTGTACCTTAATTTTCATTTAAGAAAATTGTCAAAAAAAACACAATGATTTCACATTTATTTCATGATTTTGTGTAGAAGTTTATTTCATATTTCTATTACGGAGTACTATTTACGACATTATTTTAACGAATCACAATCTTTTTGCTTTTTTTTTCAAAACCTTTGCCTAAACCTGCTTAAAATTTGCAATCCATCCAACATATTAATCATTTCTTACTTAATCAACCTTCTCTATATTTCTCGTCTTTCTCTCAATCTCTCTCCTTTTTTTTTCTTAAATTATTATTATAATTTCAAATCTTCACAAAAAAAAAAAAGAACACACCAAATGGGAAATTTGCAATTAAGAGCATCCACAATGATTATACCCTAAAACACCTTTTATACAACCCACTAAATCTTTTTAGAAACCATCTAAAAAAGTTTCAGCTCCAATGAACACTCATATTACCCTCTAAATTAGTGACATCATATAATTAACAAACATAACTATCAATATATTTCATTCTTTTTAATTTATTTCTATATTCCTACCACACTTGAAATAATATATACTTTAAATTTATATTTTATAAAAAATATATTTTTTTATTATTTCAATTATTTTTATTTAAATGAAGTCGGGTTACACTTTTTAATATTACCAATATACTTGTAATTTTAAGTTATAAATAATGGAAAAGGTGATGACAATTGCAAAAAAAAAAAAAAAACACACTAAATTAATATAAATGGGGAATGGCAAAAAAAAATTGGGAAATCAAATCATCCTATAAGGGTAAAAAAAAGATTGGTGAAAGAGAGAATAATGGAGTAGGAGACACGTGGAGGAGAGAGGAAAATCAAGATGACTGCAGTGTTGGTAAAACATGTTTAGTGATAGCATGTTTAGGGGTGGAATCGGGACGGGACCCGTCCCGATTAGCTTTATCCCGATCCCGTCCCAATAGAATTCAGGATTTCAATTTCCTTCCCGATCCCGTTCCCGATAAGTGTCGGGACCCGATGTGTGTCGGGATCCCGACGTGTCGGGAGATAAAAATCTCGTAATCCCGACAAAATAAAATTTGACAAACATCATTAACAAAATAAAATTTAACAAACATCATTACCAAATAAAATTTAACAAACATTGATCTATGATCTTCATGACTTTGGTTTAACAGAAGGTACGATGGAGTTAGAACTGAATATCATCCAAAAAGGATTGAAATATGACATTACTGCAAAGTCATTTTAGAGTGATTAAGGCATTTTAGCACAAGAAAGGGTAGCTGAAAGAAGGGTGTACGATGAGTAGACTAAGTATCCATTTAGAGTAAAGCTACCTCTAAGGTATGAGGAATTGAGGATTGAGCTTAGCTCTACCTGAGCAGATCCAGAGTGCAGAGTGCTCTAGCTAGTGTAGGGGTTTCATGTAACATAACATCCTCTGTGTACTATTAATTCACTTTGCAGGCAAGTGCAGATGTTCCTGCAGATCCATCTACTCTTCTGCCAAAGATGTAACTGCTTCTCTTTTGTTGAGGAACTATGTGAAAAGAACTAATGGTTGAAGCATGAACATTCAACAAGGCATGTAAAGCTATACCCTAACATTACTGTTTCTGATACTAATTTTACTGTGAGATGAGGTTTTTTTTTTGTACCGGATTCAATAAGGCATGGTAACCAAATACTTTAGTTATTTGTGGGTACTGGGTAGCCTTCCCCTTTCTCAACTCCAACCAACCCATATGCATTATAGCAGTTGAAAGTCAACCTCAAAACCTCCTAAACTTTTGTTAGAATGTTAACTAGCTATTAAAATCCTTTCGAATGAACACTAAAGCTATCTTGCATTTGTAGAAACCTGACCTTTCAAATCCCAGTATAGAATAGTCTATCTTGCATCTGATTGTGAATACTCCTTTGCTTGATTGCACAAGGAATTGAAGTTCGTGACCAAGAGAAATATCTGAAATTCTGAATCATTCTAGTTACAATTTGTATCTAACAAGAGAGATTTAACTTTTAAGGGTAGGAAATAACAACTAACAGGGCCAACATCGTAGATGATTCAGTCTAATAGACCCCCAACTTCTTCAAATTAGGAAGTTTATCAACAACATAAGAGACTAAGAGAGAGCTTCTTCTGTAAGAGAAACAGGCAGGCAGATCAACCACAGTGGCACAACCAGCACTACGATCGATTAAACCCTTCACGAATTTCATCTGACACATTTCCCCGTGAAGTTCAAATCGGGATTTAAATCTAAAAACAAAAAGATTAAGAGACCTTGTACCATGGCTTGCAAACGAAGGGTATGTCCGTATGTCGACAGTCGACTAGCAGCAAATCAAAATCGAGTGAAATAAACGGCAGTGAGAGAGAGAAAGAGCGAGAGATTGAGAGAAACTTACAGTGAGAGAGAGAGAAACGATAGCCGGAATAGATGAGGGTCGATTCGCGACGAGGTTGAGGGAGAAACGGCGGCCGGAGGAGACGATGGCCGATTCACGACAAGTTGAGAGAGAAACGGCGGGGGGAGGAGTTGGGATTTTAGGGTTCTTTTGTGAGAGAGACTGAAATGAATGAGACGCACAGGCAGCACCGGAGCAGCATATCGTAAAACATTAACACATTGTCGGGTCGGGACGGGAATTGAAATTTTTCCGAATCCCATCCCGAAATATGTCGGGAAGGGAAAAATCCCGACAAAGTCGGGATCGGGATTTTGTCGGGTCGGGTCGGGAAAAACGGGAAATTTGCCCGCCCTAAGCATGTTTGATAAGATGTCTGATGTGGATCTAAAAAAGATTTTAGGGTAATGATAAAACAAACTACTGCGGGTACTCTAAGAGCATCACCAACGTGTTGTTGGTAAGCTTCTTAGTGTTTGGGTTTGTGTGCTAATGGCCACTAGACATACACCTAGAGAGAGAGAGAGAGAGAGAGAGGTTCCAATATACAATGGGGAGATATATTCTTAAGTGGATAAGAAGATAAAAATATATAGGTGGCAGTAGGACCCAGTTAAAAAGTTATATAAAAAGTTGTATAAGAGTTTTAACATTGGGGATGCTCTAAGGTAACACAGCTATGTAGGCATGAATTGCCGGGTCTAATGGTCTATGCACTCACAAGATTTTCGCATCTTCACTAATTTAATGTCCAAATTCCAAAAGTTTTTTATATTTACATAACACCCCATTAAATTTTGAATAAGTCTCATGTAATACAGTCTTCGAATCTTAATTTATAAAACGAAGTCTTCCTCTCTCACATCTTAACCAAAAAACACATGGTGAATCAGGTAAAGAAGATTCATCATATAAAAAAAATCTGTAAAACAATTTTACCTAAGTTATTGCCTTCAATTTATGACAAAAGGTGGAAAGATTAGGGGAAAATATAATACGGGGTTAACTTACGGCAAAATTGAAAAGACATTTGTACGACACTATGAAAAACATTTTATACCTTGATCTAGTAGTTAATTTTTAAAAAAAAACATATAATAACTTGGCCCTAAAAGTCAACTATTTAGATGGTAATAAATTAATAGTCTATTTCCGCTACAAATCTAACTTATTTGAACACACACACACACACATATATATATATATGTTCCAAGATTGAAACTAAGAATGCAATTAAAAACACCCTCTCATCTACGTATATGGTTCTACAGAGCAACCATCCAATATACATTTGAACTGCATTAAATGATAATCACATAAACTTGTGGCCATCAAGCATACTTTCTTCAAGTTGAATTAGAAAACTTTTGATCTACATTTTTAGTGTGGCAAAATTGAAGCTATCATTTTGAGTTCACTATCACATCACACGTGTATGTTCGTTCCCTCCATCTATATAACTAAACAACTCAAAACAGACTATTACACTTGCAACTTCGATGGGAAAACATTAAACATGACCTGATATCACTGCAGGGGCTGCTGCTGTTGTTCGTATATCTGCATGTAAGTTTCTGAAAGCGCCACCATTTGAGGAAGGGTCTCTGATACATGAAGATCCTGCATTTCGTACCTAACAAAAAACAAAATAATGAAAGTCAAGTTTGTAAATTTTGAGGATTGATGCATCTTCCAATCATATCAAATGTTCAGGGGAACATCAGAAACATCTGTTTGTGAATATAATTACCATAGTTCTTCTGACTTCCTCTGCACAAACACTCTATAGGATCCTTCCCCTGGTTTACCATCATGAACAATGTTCGCAATCAAATCATACTTCGACCGCAACCGTTGTTCATCTTTAGGCGTAGGTAAGGGGATATAATCCTTAAGCTCTAGATTCTTCACAGGAAAATTAACTAGGAGAGAAACAAGAACGCAAATAAGGAATGAAACAAGCGAACCAGAGTAACTAGTAATCCCTAATACATGAATTCACCAACACAAATAAATGTCAATACACATTGATTTATGTACTCACCAAGGGTAGGGTTTTTCTCCACAAAGAAATTGTTCTTTGTAAACCGACGCATGTGGAGAATAATATACTGTGGGAGCCTTGTAACACGATATTTCATCCTGGCTATACGAGGACGCACTACTTCAGTAACAGACTCCCCATCAAACTTCTTCAATATATTGAAAAGTGGAACCTAAGAGCATTTGCCAAAGCCAGCACAAGTCAGCAGAAGAAAAATAGTTTAAACCAATTGTAAACTCAAAATTGCTTCCATTTCAAGCGGAAATGCAAACATTTGATAGTACACCTTATTTTAGAGCTTCAATCTTAAATTAATACTGGAAGCAATAATAAGTACGAATCTCAGGTTCACAAAATTTAAAGGAAACCAAATGTATAAAACATTTAAGTATGTATTATAGTCTATAATACATACTTATAATTTATAGACAAGGCACAAGGGAAACAATAATACAAGAGACCAAGAAAGTGAGGCATATAATAGCAGTCACATATGGAAATACTCCCTCCGTTCCTAAATAATTGTCCAACTTTCTTTTTTCGTCTGTTCCCAAAAAATCGTCTTCTTTCCAAATTTTCTTTTTTAGGAAAGACCTTTTACAACTTTACCCTTACTTTTCTTCTTACTTTAAATATGACCACATACACATGGGTTTTAAAGGAAAATAAACATTAGACCAATATTTATAATGTAGTCAATTGATTTTTTTAAATTTGTGTGTCGTAGGAGTGAGCATGATTTTTTCAAAACCAGACCGGACCAATAGAACTGGACCAAATTATATATATATATATATATATATATTTCTATTATTTTTTATATTTTATTTTTTGTAATAAGTACAGTTAGATTTATAAATTACGGCTTCAAAGAAGGTGAAGCTTCCTATGTACACAAGCAATATACATCCAGACCCTTACTAACCACCAAAAATATTATCCACAAAATCAACAAAGGGGTTAGACCCCTGTGATATCATATCCGCACACCAAAAGAACAGCATCCGGATAATCTGATCTTTGATCTCTTCCAAGTTCTTCTCCTTGTTCTCAAAGGCTCTACGATTTCTTTCTATCCAAATGGACCAACAAACTGCCAGCGGGGCAGCATCCCAAAAACTATGTTTTCTTCTATGTTTATAGAGGGTCCAGCACAAAAGAAGCTCCTTAATCGAGTTTGGAATCACCCAAGTAACCTGAAAAAGTCTCAACACATAGCTCCAAATCTCCCTTGCGAAAGGCTAAAGGTGATTCACACTTTCTTCATCCCTCTTGCACATATAACACCAGTTAGTATAGATCTTCTTCCGGCTCCTCAGACTATCTCCAATTAAGATGGCTTCAAGGGCAGCTTCCCACATAAAAAGCCCCACTCTAGAAGGTGCCCTTGTCTTCCACATACTCTTCCACGGAAAGAGCCTATCACTAGTCACCAGAAGATGGTTCAGGGACTTGATCGAAAAGGGCTTCTCTTTCTTCCCATACCACAAGACGGTATCTACAAAATTCTTGTCTACCTTTTGCTTGTACAGCAACTCAAGGAAGGCCCCAAGAGTGTCAACCTCCCAGTCCTGAAAGTAGGATTCCAAGTAACTGATCCACCATCAATTAACACAACAGAGCTAACAAACTCCTCCTTATCAACAGCTAGCTGGAACAGAGACGGGAAGGCCCGCTGCAACTCCAAATCCCTGCACCACTTATCACGCCAGAATTTGACCGAGTCCCCTTTACCCACCTTGAAAGAGATGAAACGTTTTACCATATCCCATCTTTTTCTAATGTTTTTCTAAACCCCCACCCCTACACCATACAGAACCTCGTTGGGAACTTGGGATCCCACAAATGGTTCCCAACCCCGTACTTAGCCACCACTACTTTCCTCCAAAGAGCTCCCTTCTCTGTCAAGTAACCCACAACCATTTCCCCAAAAGAGCAGAGTTAAAAACTTCAAGTCTTTTAACTCCCAAACCTCCATACTTCAGATTAGAGCAGACGAGCTCTAATCCGGTCATGATACTTTCTTTGTTCCATTTGGCCCTCCCACAAGAAATCTCATTCCAGTTTTCTCCAATCTCTTGGCCACTAAAACCGGAATATCAAATAAAGACATGAAGTAGGCAAACTAGATAACGTACTCTTGACTAGGGTACCCTTTGACAAGTATTGTTTTTTCCAACCCGCTAATCTGCGCTCGAATCTTTCAATGACCAGATTCCATGTCTTTATTTATAGAATGTGCCCCACGAGGTAACCCTAAGGTAAGAGGTCGGGAGGGAACCAACCTTACAACCAAAAAAGTTCGCCAGAGTGTCAACAGAATCCACCATCCCAACCGGAAATATCTCACTCTTAAGGATGTTGATCTTCAAGCCTGATGCATCCTGGAAGAATAACAGAACCATCCGTAGATACCCCAATTGTCTCGTCTCCGCACCACAAAACACCAACGTGTCATCTGCAAACAACAGATGAGAGACCAATAAAGCAGATTCTCTTTCCCTACTAACTTTAAATCCGCTAATGAAACCTCTCGAAATGGAAACATACATAATCCTACTCGGGGCTTCCATCACAATAATGAATAGCGACGGAGAGAGGGGATCACCCTGGCGAAGCACCCTCAAGCTAGCAAAAAACCCCGCCGGCTCCCCATTTACCCAAGACTGAGAATCTAACCGTCGAAATACAAAAACGGATCCACTCCCTCCAACATCTTCCGAACCCCATCCTAGACAACAAGTAATCCAGGAATCCCCAACTCACATGATCATACGCCTTTTCAATATCCAACTTACAAATAAGACCTGTCTCATTAATGAGAACCGCATCAGTGATTTGATTTGGCAACCTCCCACAAATGCATGTTGAGAATCAGAAATTACCGTCCCTAACACCCTTTTTAATCAGATAGGCCTATAATCTTTTATATCCTCCAAACCTGTCTTTTTTGGAATAAAGGAGACCTATAAAGGAGGCATTGAAGCTCCTCTCAAATCTCCTATGAGTGTGGAAAAAATTGAAAACCCCCATCAGATCATCCTTTAACAACTCCCAGCACTGCTGGAAGAAGGCCATTGGGAAGCTATCGGGTCCTGGAGCCTTTTCTCCTCTCATACCACGGACTGCAGCGAACACTTCTTCTTCAGAAAAAGGAGTTTCTAACCCCCTCTGATCATCCAGGGTGAGAGCTGTAAAAGGGACCCCCTCCAGATTAATAAACGGATCCTCTTCTTCCGTATACAAATCTTCATAGAACCCTGCTATGCCCTCCCTAATATCAGCCTCCTCTACCAACGAAACCCCATTAATACATACCTTCCGAATCTGATTACCTTGTTTGTGAATACTTGCCATTCGATGAAAAAACCTCATGTTATTATCACCTTCATGCCCACTGGACTCGAGCTTTCTGTCTCCAACTTATCTCCTCACTCTTGAGCAGCCTCTGAACATCTGATTGCAGTGTGGATCTTCGAACAGAATCCTCCCTACTCCACACATCCTCACCTTCTTTCTCATCCAAAGATCTCACCTCTTCGAGACCTGATATTACCAAACATCTGTTTATTCCAACTTTTAAGGTCCTCTTTCAAACACTTCAGTTTCCTCTCCAACCTCGCCAACCTGAAGCAGGGATCTCATCTTACCGAATAGGATTGCCATTTCGACTTCACCCAATCTAGAAACCCAGGCTCTTCAAACCACATAATTTCAAAACAAAAAGAAGACTACCCTTTACGCACCTCCCTCACTGTTCAAAACAAGAGGGACATGATCTGAGACTATCCTTGGTAAGCAGGCTTGAGAACTCCCCCCGAAAGCCTCGACCCAACCTGTTGACACAAGAAATCTGTCAATCCTCGAGCATTGTTTCATCTCACTGTTTCTAGACCACGTGAAGGTTCCCCCTATAAGCGGTAAATCAACCAACTCCATCTCATTTATGAAGTCATTAAATTCTACCATGGCAGGAGAAAAAAATCTGGCCCCAGTTCGTTCGTGTGGGAATCTGATTGTGTTGAAATCCCCCCCAATACACCAGGGAGAATTCCATCTATCAAAAACTGCTTTTAGTTCTGCCCACAAACCTCTGCGATCTGCATCCACACAAGGCCCATAACCCCCGAAAAAATCCACTTCAATCTGTTACTGCAGTTCTCAAATAGGCACGACACAGAATGCTTGCCAAGCATCAAACCCACTCTATCCACAACTCTACCATCCCAAATCACTAGAATACCACCAGAAGCCCCCAACAGCATCCAAATGTTCCCATTTAGACCATCTGCCACCTCCCACACTCGTGACTAACTGCCTGTCGACTTCCTCCAATTTAGTTTCCTTTAAGCATATCACTTGAGGGTTCCATCTTTTTAACGCTGCTTTTATCACTAACTTTTTGGACTCATCATTAATACCCCTCACATTCCAAGAGATAATACGTATATCCATGACAAAAACTGGGAATAATAAATTACTCAAGCCCCCTTCATCCCCTTCTCCACTTGGTCGAAATTCAGGCTGCAACTGAGATTCTTTAACTCCCTGTTGCTACGAACTCGACTCTTAGATTTACTGGTGCTAATCCCCTGCCCCTTCATTTTCCCACCCTTCTCTATTTCCAACAACAACTTAAGTAGTTTATCTTCATAACCATTACACGATTCCCCCAAAATTTTCCCAACACCTTTCATCCTCCTGCTAACCCATACAGATATTCTCTCCTCCATACCTGTTAGTAATTCATTTTCTTGTTCCCACTCTGGTGACACCATATTCAACGGTGAGCAGTGTAAGGGGATCACCTCGGGAGAACCTATGTTGGGCATAATAGCCTTTGGTCCAACCTTTTCATGAGAACAATTGACGCATGATTGCCACATTCAAACACACCCGGCGACTTGTTTTCCCTCTCTTGCGTCTCATCCTGACACCTTCCTGTTTCGGTCCTAGAGTCTGCTTCCTTTCCTCTGTTCGAACAACCCTTATCCATCTGCTCGTAGCCTTCGTCTACTTCCCTACTAGCTTCTGGTCCCTTTTCCGGTAATTCCGCCGAGCTATTATCTTTCTCTCGCGACTCCCTTTGCTTCCTAATCTCTAAAGAGTCGATCCCCACCTCCTTCGGAATATTGGCACCTTCCTCCGCCATTTGATCACAACCTGTAACTTCACCCCTATATGCATCGAAACCATGTTCCGTCCTTGACATATTAATGTGCGTATTGGGCTTGACTCCTAGGTTAAGGTCTGCGTCCTCAATGTCCGAGTCCCAGGGCAGATCCTCAACGCTTCGGGCCCTTCTACAATAATAGAGGGAAACAGCCCACTAATTGAGCCCACCCCTCCTACTTGGGTATCCCTTTCTTCTGCATCACTATTCGTCTGGCCCAAATCAGCTTTTTTTGAAGACCATTCCCCACATACAGTGCCTCCCTTAGGCCCATAAACAGGCCCACTACTCCTTTCCTTAGATTGACCCAATTCACAAGAGTTTTTGCCCTTATCAGAAACGACGCCGTCTGCTTTGTTCAATTTGAATTTTGAATCCCTGACGACCCACGTGCCGGCTCCATACCTGTTACGTACAGACGGAACCTCTGCGTATGTCTGTCTCCTCACAGTCTCTTTGTCTTTTCTGCAGACCTGCGCCTTCCCTTTCCCCTAACCTATACCCTCCCTCACCCTCGCGTGAGACTCACTCACCTTCTCCACCCTAATCTTCCTCATTCCAGAGTTAGCTTTACCACCTACTCTGTCGTTCCTCCTCCACGACCTGCAAAAGGTAGGAGATTCAGCCCAGATTAGAACGACAAAAAGCCTATCACCCACTTTGATGCGCACTGTTCCCGGAAGGTTATCGTTACACCGCACCAAAATTCTCGCCCACCTCAAATCCTTCCTCGAAATAGTTTTATCGTCTACACTGACGTAACCACCACAGGCCTTACCAATATCCTGGAATACCTGCGACCCCTACAAAGGAAGAGGTAACCCTTGAGCCCGAATCCACACCAACTCATCTTGGTGACAGCCAAATTCAGGATTCCAGCAATCCAAAAGAAGATCCACCTGTCTAAACTTCCATATTTTTTCTCTGCGAATCCGATTCACCTCTGCCTTTGAAGGGAACTCAAAGAGGAAAAAATTACCATGCATATCCACAACTTTCACTCCTCCAGGAGTCCTCCATCTCTGATCGACCCACTGTTGAAGCTCACTAGCTTCCGGTTTAGGATAATCCAAAGCTCCAACACTACCCACCAAACACCTTCCCAAGAAAGCAACAGTTCCTCTGAAAGAAGCTTCGTCCACTGAAAAATCTGCTTCCACAGCCCCAACTCCACAGCTGCGAATCAAATCAGGCCAAGGAGAGATCTCAGCCACCTCCTTAAAAGATTTGGGAGTATAATGGCCCTCTACTGAACTTAAAGCAGCAAATCTACGAAGTTTATCTGCCACCATAGCCCACCCCAAATTAACAGCATTTTCAGGGAAGTAAGTCAAGCCTGACCTCCCAGAACCTCTCACAGAAATTTTAATGAACAGCCCAGCTATGTTGCACGGACACGGCAGGTTGCTCGTGAATTCCGAGTCGGACACGGCCAGGACGCAGACACGTCACGGACACGGCAGATTCGGTCCAAAATACGTTTTGGGGCCGAATTTGGATTTTCGGAACTTCTGGACACGGACACTGGTGCGAGGCTTAAAGAATCGAGATACGTACCTGGATATCAGACGTGGTTGGGCTATATTTTCGATCGACTACTAATATCGTAATGACGTAATCGACAGTCATGAAAAGTTTCTCACTTCTTCCCTCAAATCCCGAACCCTAGCCCCCTCAAATTCCCTCGTCGCCAACGCCGACCATCCACCGAACGACGCAAGCCGCCGGCCGGGCCCCTTGCCCCTTCGAAGGCGACCTTCTCTGTTCTGTTCTCTGTGTGCTGCGCGACTGATTCAGAGATTCTTCTGACTTCTCTTCGAGACTTCGAATCATCACTGTCTTCGTCTCTATCTACAGTTCGTCGGTGGTAACTGGTGAGTCTCTATTTTCTCCTCTCTTTTATTCTACGTCTGTGTCTGTGAGACTGTGAGTCTCTCTCCTCTCCACTCCATTCAACCACTAAGGCACTAAGTTAGTCTAAGTACTCAACATGAGTCAACAATCAACAAACATTACACTCATGACTCAACAGTGAACATGAGAGTGGGTTTTTAAATTATATTATAATTTTTTAGTGTTGAGTGACTTGAGTTGACTGTGTGTTGACTATTGAGTCAATTTCACAATTTGTATAAAATTGTTGTGATAAATTAAAATCTGTGTACTCTTTTACAATAAACTTCAATTTTTAATTTTTAATTTTTATAAAATTTGTGTACTTTGTTATAAATTCAATTATAAATTAAATGTTACTTGTTAATTGTTAGTCGTTACAACTTACAATAAAAATTTTATAATTTTTTTTCAGTTTGATTTTAAATATGTCATCTTCCACTTCCGGTTCTGCTAGTGTTACTTCTTCTGTTGCCGGAAATGATGAAGAGCATAGTCCTTTATGGAAGTATGTTTCAAACATAGAAAAAGGGGTAAATGTTGGTGGTAATAGGAAATGGACATGTAATTTTTGTACTAAGATATTCGTGGGTAGTTATACCCGAGTTAAAGCTCATTTGTTAAAAATTGGTGGAAAAGGGATTGCGACATGTAAAAGTGTAACTCAAGAAGATTTATCGAAAATAAAGAAGGTTGATGAAGAAGCGTAAAAAAGACATGGTTCACAAAAATCAAAGACAGTTTCACTTCCCAACTCCACTTCTTTACCCCCACTGGAATTTCCCCAAGCACTCGCCCAATTGGCATCAAAAAAAAGTAAGTAAACTCTAGTATTGAAAAAGCTTTTGACTTGCAAACGAGGAATCATGGATGCTAAAATTGCTAGGATGTTTTATACTGGGGGTTTGCCTTTTAACTTGGCCAGGAATCCACATTTTGTGTAGTCTTATTCATTTGCAGCTAATGCTAATTTGGGTGGTTATGTTCCTCCCGGGTACAATAAGCTTAGGACAACACTTTTGCTGCAAGAAAAAGCACATGTGGAGAAATTATTAGAGCCTATAAAAAGTGTATGGCATGAGAAAGGGGTAACTATTGTGTCGGATGGTTGGAGTGATCCTCAACGTAGGCCAATTTTCATGGTTGTCTCGGGTGGTGGCCTATGTTTATCAAAGCAGTTGATTGTTCAGGTATGGTTAAAGACAAACATTTTATAGCTGCAAAATTAGAAGAAGTGATTAATGAGGTTGGGGACAACAAGGTTGTTCAAATAATCACTGATAATGCTTCTAATTACAAAGCAGCTAGTAAGATAATTGAAGGCAAGTTTCCAGGCATTTATTGGACTCCTTGTGTTGTGCATACTCTTAATCTTGCATTGAAAAATATATGTGCAGCAAGAAATGTCGAGAGCAACCAACATGTGTACGAGGAATGTGGTTGGATTACTAAAGTGCATGATGATGCATTTGTTTGTTAAGAATTTTGTGATGAACCATCGGATGCGATTGGCTATTTTCAATCGCTTTAGCCCATTGAAGTTGCTTGCATTGGCAGATACTCGGTTTGCTTCTATTGTTGTGATGCTTAAAAGGTTTAAACTCATTAGACGCGGTTTAGAAAATATGGTACTTAGTGATGAGTGGAGAAACTATATAGATGATGATAGAGGAGCTGCTGAATCAATCCGTGAGATGGTGTTGAATGATGGATGGTGGACGAAGATAAGTTACATCATTGATTTTACTGGCCCCATTTATGACATGCTTCGTGCTTGTGATACTGATAAACCTTGTCTTCATCTAGTTTATGAGATGTGGGATTCCATGATTGAGAAGGTGAAGAAGGTTATCTTTGACCATGAGGGGTTATTGTCAAATGATGAATCTTCATTCTATGATGTGATCCATGGCATTCTTGTAGCAAGAT
This sequence comes from Codonopsis lanceolata, assembly GCA_013146195.2. NCBI lineage: Eukaryota > Viridiplantae > Streptophyta > Magnoliopsida > Asterales > Campanulaceae > Codonopsis > Codonopsis lanceolata. The sequence continues at coordinate 128,291,136 of CM028377.1, forward strand.
GGACAAAAAATAATACTACACTTCATTGTCTAGCACACTCATTGAATCCGAGGTAATAATAAACTTATAGTTATCATTTGTTTTACTTTAAACATTATGAATATGGATATGATATGAAAATCATTTTTCATGTAGGTTCTATAGCAGGACATGGCTTGACGAAGGAGAAGGAAGAGTTCGTCCTAATAGGGATGTTGAACTTGCCTCTGAAAGAAACAAGTGTTTTAAGAGGATTTTTCAAACCGAAGACCGTAAAGTTGCTATGGCTGATTATGGCTTATTTGCCATGAGTGGAGGTCATTTTAATGACGCCGACGCCGTTCAGGCGATGGGTTATATGGAGCCACGGACTCGGTGGTCAGTTTATGGTTTCGGTGCACCTTTGCTTCAGACATTGGCTATGAAAGTGTTTGGACAACCATCTTCCTCCTCTTGTTGTGAAAGAAATTGGAGCACTTATTCATTTGTTCACTCACTTAGAAGGAACAAGTTAGCTCCAAAACGTGCTGAGCATTTGGTATTTGTGCATAACAATCTCCGTCTTTTATCACGTAACAATTCGGGATACCAAACTGTCAAGACCAAGATGTGGGATATTGATGGAGATGACTTTGGAAGCATGGAGGATGTTGGATTTCTCGAGATAGCGACCCTCACATTAGATGAACCAAAGTTGGAAAATACTCTTTTTGAAGAAGCCGAAGCCGAAGCTATTGAAGAATAAAATTATGCTACTTATGTTTTGAACATTTATGTTATGTTTTGAATATTTGATACTACTTATGTTGAATATTTGTGCTACGTATGTTTTGAGTATTTGTGTTACTTTGAATATTAATATTTAGGTATGTTGGAAGTATTTATTTTGTGGTTATAGTTTTTAATATTTATAATTTGGTCCTTATATTTTGAATACTTATATTTTGGTCCTTATAGTTTGAATATCTACACTTTACCCCCCCCCACACCTGTGTCCTATTTTTTTTGAAAATCACGTATCCCCGTGTCCCGTGTCCGCGTGTCCGTGTCCGTACAACATAGCAGCCCAGAGGCATTCTCCACCTTGGCCACTACTATTTTTCGAGATTTAGCCCGTCTCTTCTTCCAGCAAAGACCTTTGAAACTTGAAAATCTCCCCAGTAAATCGCAAATCCATTCGAATTCTATAGAAGAGAGGAAAATCAGGTGAGGTCTACCTCTATATCTTTCTACAAGTCGAAACTCTATATGATCCTTGTAACAGCTCCTATAAACATCAATAGTCTTTCTACGACAATGAAAGATCGTACTATCTTCATCCAAAATCTTCTCCCTCACCATGATTCAGGACAATCCGGAACGGTCACATTGTAGCACCTTTATGATCCAATGTTGAAATCAACCAAGAGTATATGTCTCCTTGGACCATCTTTGGTCTATAAACATATATACGTACAGGATGACTTGCAGAAAACCTCAGGATTCGTAGCTTCAGAAGTAATATTATGTGATTGAAACTACATATTCCCCAATTGCTAAACAACATCTCAACAAAACATGTAATAAGTGAGTATAATACATGAAACTAAGTTCTAACATAATATCAAAAGATGAAATTTTGAGCTAGTTTAAATTCCAAAAAATATAAAAAATAGTTAAGCAACCAAAGAAAATAAGGTTTAAATAAAGGTATAGTAATTAGAAAAAATAAGAAAAGAAAACAGAATGAAAAAATTCCCAAATTAAAAATATGATAAATAAAATGCCTAAAAATGAAAGGAAAAAATACACCCCAAGTAGAGATAAAGAAGAAGCAACACAGTAGAAAGAAAAAAAAACCTAAGTAGGCGGAAAATATAAACAAACAAAATTACTAAACTAGGCTTAATCTCCCAAAACCAACAAGCCAACCACGGGACCAAGTTTGTTGGGTGCCGGAGATCTAGTCTGTGGAGCTCCGGCCAGAAAATTCCGGCGCCGGCGCATGAGGCTGATTCCGACGACCTTCGGCAATGGCAAAACAACATATGAGTTCGCCAGGTTGCTACGAATTCATCTGTGTTCTTATATTTGGTTAATATTGAAGATTGAAGCATAGATCTAGAATGGAAATTTTCAGATCTAGGCCGGAAGTTTTCACCCACCTCGCCCAGACCTCTTCGGGCGACAATCCTCACCTCCCGCCTCAGGCACCGAAGACGAGCGCCTTTGACAACTATGATATATATTCATATCTTTATTTTTATCCGAGTTAATTTTTCTTCAATTGTTAGTTTTTCATTTGTAGTTTGATTATTTTTGAAACGACGAAAACATGGTGATATTTTTCTACTAGATACAATAATTAAAAAAATTAAAGTTTTACATGTTTTTATCGCAAATCTCTTTTCAAACTCAGAAGAGTTAAACTCATGTGTTCATCTACCTACTTTTTCCTTACTTTTGTCTTCATCGCATTAACTAAATTCTAATGTTATGAATCAAAACTTTTTAGTTGTCAAATGCATTTTTTTGTGTGTAAACTAGTTTGTATTTTTAACGTTTTATTATTGTTGAATGTTTTTTAACAAATTTTTTTTTGATAGGTAAGTGTGACCCTGGTGATGAGGGGATTGGAACCAAAGACCTCAAGATCATTGCTTGAGTACCCTAGTATTTTTTTAATAGATTTTATTATTTGTTTGTATCAAGTAATTTAGAACCAAAATATTGGTCTCGTTCTGATTCTTATACATTTTGGGTTGGTTGTGGACCGGACCAAAGTATTGGTTCTCATGCATCTTGTGTTGGTTCTAGTTTTGTTATTGATAGTATTTATAATATTGTAACAATGATTGAAATTTATTACCTATAACATAATAAATATATGTTAAATAACCCCAAGGGTTGGGAGAAATGACAAGGGCACTTGGGCAAAAACCTTGAGGTCCTTGGTTCCAATTCCCATACCGAGGGGCCAAACTTATTTATCAAAATAAAATGTATGTTAAATAGTGATTTGATATTTTCCTACATTGACTTCCAATGAGGAAATGATACCATTTTCTTGAGACAGGGATTATACAATACTATTGCACACATTTGTAAACAAGTCCCAAACTACAATATCTAGGTAGGTTATCTTCTGGATCTAACAAAACTATCCATAATACATAAGACTAAACACCTATGTACTTAAGCCCATGTTATCACTTGTGAGGAGGAGAATGCAAGGTGAGGGTCCTATCCATGCTCTGTTCTGATCCGAAACGCACTAGCAAGGATATCCCGAGGAGGCCATCTGCATATGTATACAAGATATGGGTGCGCAAGGGAACAATAGAGCAGAAGAAAAAAACTCTATCTGCATGGTTTTTGTAAATAATATCCCCAAATATGTTGACAGTTCTAGGCTCTGGTGGCTGTTTGGCAGACATGGGACTATTATGGATGCTTTTATTCCGCACAAAATCCCGCAGGTGGAAAAAGGTTCGGTTTTGTTAGATTAGATAGATGCAGTTGATGCTAATACGCAGCTACAATCAAATGGTTCTACAACCACAAAATTCATCTGAATGGAACCAGATTCAACTCCAAAACGCCCAACAGTAATGTCAGCAAGAAAGCAGAAAAGGAGAGCACAAAAGAGGACGGACAACATAGTTCAAGAATGATTGATCCAAGGGGTGCTTACAGAGATCATAGTGAGACGAAAGACGTAGAAGTTTGCAGAAAAGGCATTATCAGTTAGCAATCCAAGTTGAGTAATAGTATCATTGCTTTTTCCAGATGCAAACGGAATTTGGAAGTTCTTCCAAAAAATCATAAGGGTTTAGGTGGATTCTCTATTGCAGCCATACGCAAAAATGCATTTTATATTAATGTTTCAAGACAGATATCATGCACGAGATAACAGATGGGAGATGCTCAAGGATTGGTTCATAAACATAGAACAGTGGAAGGAAGGTAAAATGGTTTGCATTACATGCCCTTGGATCGAAAGCCTCGGAACCAATCAATGCTTGGTCAATGGAGACGTTCTGCAATATTGTAGAAACATGGCAAAGGTTTCTTGCAATGGATGACGATGGCAAATTTCGAGAAAGTGAATATTCGATTAGCTACAGAAATCGTGGAAGAAATCAATTATATCATCATTTTAGAGGACAATGGTACACTAGAATTACAATTACAGAAATTCATCCATCTTATGTAAAGGCTGAGCAGCGGCATGGATGCTATATGTTGAATGAAGCGGGGCTGAAGAATGAAACTGATGTTGGTGGTGAATCAAAATCTGGTCATGGCCACCAGGAACGGCAGCAGATACTAGAAATGGAGAAAGTCCCATGGGCAATGATTACTTTGATCCTAATTTATCCTCTCCACGCTTGAGAGGCAGTACTGGTTCGCGTGAGCCCTTAAGAAGCTCGAGGAGAGTGAAGTTAGTGGGGGGTTTCAAGCGGGCCTGAACCACCTGAATATCTTCAAGTCAGAAACTCCAAAGATGATTTAGGCATTGGTTGGAAAACCAGGCCCAATGCAAAACAAGGCTGATCTGCATATTTATTAATCCGCACGAGTGTAGCGAATTTCATGGGCTAGAGGAGTTCTTTAACCGGTAGCCCAAGTGACTCTTAAATAACCACAACAACGAGACCAGCCAAAATAAGGGAATTGGGAAAATTCTCTACTTGACACAAATGCAGGGTTGTGTCAATCTGTGAGCCTTAAGATTGGCATATATAATCTTGCATGCCAAAAAAAGTAAAAAGATTGACAAATCAAATAATTCAGGCAGTGAGAAATCCACGCTCAAGGGAAGCAGCAATCAATTCTCTTGAAACACACTCAAGGAGTCATAAGTAAAGCAAGGTTCAAGTTGAATGAGAGGAAAAGTCATAACGAGGCACATGAGCTTTTGAGTGTCAAAAGAAGCTTGTAGATTGGAAAATCTAGTAAAAGGAAAAAAGTAGTAGAAGAGTGGTGAGGGCTGATGATGAAGTTCCGGAAAGAGTTAGGAGGGAATCGATATCAGTAGCCAATTACAGATGCAGAGGTAATGTTATCACTTCTTCTTTTCTTTATTTTTTGATAAGTAACTATTAGATGCTGATGAGGCAGAAAGGGTTTGATCAATGAGCAAGAGGATCAGATTAACAATAAAGGAAAGGCAGTCAAAGGATGAGATCTAGAACAGCAAGCATTCATTGGGGACTTGGAAACAACTTGAGCTCACAGTTCAGCTGAGGGAGATATAAAAGGGTGTGAGCAGTGAATTGTGCTTCCTAGTTGGTCCATTATGATTCTGGCGAGTTGGAACTTAAGATGTACTGATACCAACAAGGATATTGGTGGCAAAACATCAAATAAGATAGATCCTTCAGGAACCAAAAATCAGTGGTATAAAATGGCGAAAAGCTCCCAACTATGGTGCAATGATGGATTTCATTTTGTTAGTGTAAGACACTCAAGTTTGGGCATATGGATTGTACACAATTTGGGATGATAAAGTCTTTTGAATTGATCATCCCAAACTGGCGAAAAGCTCCCAACTATGGTGCAATGATGGATTTCATTTTGTTAGTGTAAGACACTCAAGTTTGGGCATATGGATTGTACACAATTTGGGATGATCAAGTCTTCTGAATTGAGAGGCTCTATGAGAAATCCAGTCTCAATTGGAAAGAGATATATTTTTATTGCATGGTGGTCAAGCATTTTCCGAAGCTTAATTTTGACAAGAAATGGCTCAAGAATATTCCTACCATCTTGAATGATTTTTGGGGTCTAGGGTAGCCATATCTGGAGCATTTGGTTCCTATGCATTAGCCCGTGAATCGTGATGTTGTTATTGCTGTCCTATCATGACTTTTGTTTGTCTTGCTTTATATGTTAGGCTGTCTTAGTCTGCTCTGTCTTGGCTTGCACGATAATTTTTGCTGATTTTTGGGCTTTAGAAGAGTTCTTCTAAGCATATAATTTGGGCTTTATTCCCTTTCCCAATCTTGCAGCTGCTGTAATCTCTTGTTGATCTTTTGTTCTTATTAATAAGATATTCCTATTGTTGCTGCGCAGAAAAAAAATGTTAATATCACTTTATCTATGTACCTTGTATAACTGTATAAATTTGTCTCAAAATGATTTTTTCCATTTCCACACTATTAAATGCTTAGAAAGTCCAACCAGTTCTATAGTTCATTTCGTGTTTAAGTTATTTTTTAATTCAAATAAATAAACTACCTTGGGGGTAGGTAGGAGACTTCCAAACTTTGAAATTGTATTAGGTGATCTTTCTCCAAATGAACATTTTTCATTACAAAGATCTCTAAGGGCATCTAAGGTTTATCACGGTTTTTTAGGACTATGATCCGATTCCTAACAAGTTTTACCATTGTGGAAGGTTCTAGCCTCATAGGGAAGGAGTGGTTCATGGAGAAAAAAAAGAGAAAAAAATATATTGAAAGGGGCCTAGCATTAAATTAAATATCTTCATAAAGGAGTGGTTCATGGGTATAACCATTGTGGAGAAAGGTTTGTGAAGAGATGAGTTTGTTTTTGTGATGCAGCATATAAAAAACTGTGCAAATGGTTTAACCATTGGTGATGCCCTTAAAGCACATGAGATTTTTTGTTAACCACACTATTATGTTCATGTCAGCATTCACAAAGTTTTTTTTTTCATTTTCTTCTGCAAATCTTTGGGATAGAGTCATTTGGTGAGCCAAGATAATCTCAATGAGTGCACCAATCAACCAGTGGTGGTAGCTTTCCGACGGCGGCGGTAGGCGGGGCGAGCTTCGGAGTCAGTGCGCGTTGTCGGGATTCGAAGAACGCAGGTCAACGTTCGTTTCCTGCAAGTTATCAGTCGGACGCTCACAGAAAAGGCTGGGGGAGCACGTGGGTTTCAAAGAATTTGAATTTTAAACAGTCTAATGTGAACGACGCCGTTGGAGGAAGATCTGATCGCCAAATGTTGCGTACAAGGATAAATAGCTTTTGGGCTGGAAAAGATAAAGGAGGGCAAAATATAGGAAGAGGCCCATGGTGCAGTGCAAAGCCCATTAAAAAAATTTGGGTGGCCCGTAACATTAATAAAGAGTTTGTGAAGGATAGTATTGGAGTGTCTATGGGTGATAGGGCTGGGCCTTCCAACTGGGCTTCTAAAGGGGAGTTACCTGTTTTTAATGGAGAAGGATTAAGTGGCCGGGGCAACCCAAGTACGCCTATTGGTTCAAAGCAAAGACCCATTAACATCATTCAGGAAGAGGCCAGTAAGCAGTCTTTCGTTCAGCCAGGACCTGAAGACCAGAGTCATCTCGATAAAGTCAATGACGGTTTCCACGATACGAACATGGCGACGCCGAAAGGTAAGGAAAGTGTACGAGGTGATAAGAGCGGGGTCAATTGTTGTATGGTGGAGGAAGACCAAGCTCAGACATCGCACAGTACGAGCAGAGATGTTGTTGATGGAGAGTTCCGGGCTAGTGGTGAACCGAAGGAAGTCGTTTCCCTTGCTAGCAACGTATCGGAAGAAATACCAAAGGAAAGAGACTGTCTGATGGATTTGCAGGTTTCGAAGCTTTCCCCAAAAGAAGACTGTACAAGGCCGTGTAGTGTTGATGGAATGGAAAAGGATGAGGTGTTGATCAGAGGTACATACCCGAAGGACAGAACTGAGGAGGTTGTAATATGTAGCCCAATCTCAATGATCAGACCTGAGGAGGTTAAGGAACAGAAGTTGCTGACTGATGGGGAGTCCGACAAGAAGATGTCTGTATGGGTGAGTAAGAAGGCTAAAGGTGTCGTAAATTATTTGGGAGTCTACTGCAAAGGTCACGAGGATAAAATTGTGGACATATTATTGGAAATGGAAAAGGGTAAACTGTCTGTTGGTAAGAAGGTGGGAACCAGTCGAACTAAGGCTAGGGGTGCTGAGAGTAGGGAGGTAAAAAATTTATATTGTGGCATTAATTTTGATGGGGCTGCAGGGAGGAGTGGCAAGGGGGCCGGGAAAGAAAAAATTAATTAGTTACGATATGGATTTTAACTTAATTAGCTGGAATGTATGGGGTTTGAATGATTTCAGGAAAAGGCAGATAGCCAAGGCAGCTCTTAGCAGATGGAAGCCTTCTGTAGTATGCTTACAAGAAACCAAAATGGATCATATGGACAGAAACATAGTGGACAGCATAGTGGGATGTCGGTGGATGGACTGGGTTCATTTAGATGCAGTTGGTGCTGCGGGGGGTATTCTGGTTATGTGGGATAGCAGAATTTTAACGATTGAAGATCACGTGATAGGAGTTTTCTCAGTTTCGTGTCTATTTAAGCGGGTTATTAATGACTCTCGATGGGTGTTCTCTGGAGTTTATGGCCCTTGCTCTGACAATCAACGGGCAAACCTGTGAACTGAATTGACCTCTGTTAGTCTTAAATGGAATCATCCGTGGTGTGTGGGAGGCGACTTTAATGTGGTTCGTTTTTCTTGTGAGAGAAGCCGGGGTCAAATGTATACTCATGCTATGGAGGAATTTAACAATTTCATAAATAACAGGGAATTGATGGACTTGCCCTTGGAGGGGAATTCTTTCACCTGGTTCCGAGGAGGGTCGGATCGGCAATGTTCAAGGCTTGACAGGTTTCTTCTTAGCTCTGATTGGGAGGAAAGGATAGGGGTCTTCGTTCAAAGGACTCTCCCTAGGGTGGTGTCTGACCATTCCCCTATAATTCTTCAGTTTGGGGGTGATAATGGTAGAAGGAAAACTCCATTCAGATTTGAGAACATGTGGCTGAAAGCTCCTGGTTTTAAGGATTGGGTGAGATCAAAATGGGATTCTTACGAGGTAGTCGGTAAACCGTGTTTTCGAATTGCAAAAAAATTGAAGCTTTTAAAGGATGATCTCAAGATTTGGAATAAGGAGGTGTTCGGGAGGATAGAAATCAGAATTAAGCAAGCTATGGAGGAAGTCAAGTGCCTGGATGCAAAGGAAGGGGAAGGATTTTTAGAGGAATCAGAAGCAGCACGTCATGAAGAGCTTAAGCTGGAAATCAAAAGATTGCTCATCAGTGAAGAGATAAGCTGGAGGCAAAAATCCAGGGTCTCGTGGCTTAAAGAGGGCGACAAAAATTCCAAATTTTTCCATAAGATGGCTCATGCGCACAAAAACTTCAATCAGATTAATAGGCTGAAAATTGATGGTTTTGTGACGGAAGATGAGAATCAAATCAGTAGAGGCTTTGTAGAGTTTTACCAAAAGTTGTTCTCGGAGGACAGTGGGAGAGTGCTGGATATAGGAGGGATCACTTTCAACATCCTGATTGAGGAGGACAGGAGTTTCTTGGAGCAAAGTTTTAATGAACAAGAAGTGGTGGAGGCATTGGGTAGTTTGAAAGGTGACAAGGCCCCAGGGCCTGATGGTTATACCCTTGAGTTTTTTAAACATTGCTGGGATGTGGTTAGAGCTGATGTTATGGAGGTCTTCCGCTCCTTCTTTGAGGAGGAAGGATTTGAGAAAAGTCTTAATACAGCGTTCATTGCTCTTATTCCCAAAAAGAAAGGGGCTGAGGAGTTCAAAGACTTCAGGCCCATAAGTCTTATTGGCAGCGTATATAAGCTGATCTCCAAGGTTCTGTCCAACAGAATGAGGAAAGTGATAGGCAAAGTAATTTCAGATTCGCAGCATGCTTTTGTGGGTGATCGCCGATTCGAAGCAGCTTTGATAGCAAATGAAGTGGTGGATTCGAGGGTGCGGAGTGGAGTGCCAGGGATTCGTGCAAGCTGGACGTGGAGAAGGCCTACGATCATGTCGATGGGAATTTCGATTCATATTTTGGATAAAATGGGATTCGTGAAAAATGGAAGAAGTGGATTATATTCGCATTTCTATCAAGTTTTCGGTTCTTATCAACGGTCACTGAAGGTTTTTCTCCTCGAGGTTTGCGACAAGGGGATCCTCTTTCTCCATTCCTTTTCATTGTGGTAATGGAGGCCCTCACGCCTCATTGATAAGGCGCGCAGGAGGATTTATTAAGGGCTTTGAGGTGGGTAATGATCAAGGTCGGGTGTATCTATTTCTCATCTCCTTTTGCCGATGATACTTTAGTTTGCCGTGATGCGCATGATCGTTGGCTGCCTTCGTCTCCTTTTGCTGATTTTCCAAGATCTTTCGGGCTTGAAGACTAATGTGTCGAAATGTGAGTTAATTCCCATAGGTGGAGTGGATAATGCGGAGGCTTTAGCTTCGTTCTTCGGCTGCAAAGTCTCTAATCTTCCTACTTCATACCTAGGATTACCTCTTGGTTCGTCTTTCAAGAACGTAAACGTGTGGAATTCAGTTTTGGACAGATTTGAAAGGCGGTTGGCGTGGTGGAAAAGACGGTTCTTATCCAAGGCGCAGAAGACTTACTCTCATTAAGAGTACTCTTTCTAATCTTCCCACTTATTTCTGTCGGTGTTTATGGCCCCTGTCTCGCTTTTAAAAAGGCTTGAAAAGTTAGAAAGAGACTTCCTATGGGAAGGAGACAAGGAGAAGGGGAATTATCATCTAGTTGAGTGGGAATCTGTGTGCTCTAACAAGGAGAATGGGGGTCTTGGTCCTCTTGGAGTTAAAAACCTCAGATTGTTCAACAAGGCTCTGTTGGGCAAGTGGCTTTGGAAGTTTTTAGTGGATAAAGAGGCATTATGGAGGAGGTTAGTGGTGAGCAAATATGGAGCGGGTGATCATTTTTGGTTCCCAAAGAAAGTTCGATCTCTCACGGCACTAGCTGCGGAAAGGAATTACGGGAGTATGGAATGCATCATCAGGTTCATCAAATTCGAGGTAGGGCAAGGGAATCAAATCAGGTTCTGGAAGGATTTTTGGTGTGGTACAAATACCTTGCAGCTGATGTTTCCTAATCTTTACAACATGGCAGTTAATAAGGAGGAAATGGTGAGTTCTTTGGTGGTCAATCAAGGGGGTACAGATTTATGGAGTCCTGTTTTTCGCAGAATCTGCATGACCGGAGATTGACGAGGCGATCTGATTCATGGATTTGCTCGTGGTTACAAGAGACAGGCTTTGAGTGAAGATAAAATTATATGGGAGGCATCTAGTAGCATTGTTTTCTGTTAGATCTTTCTACTCGAAGTTGATTGAGAAGAAAAAAAGTTCATTCCCTTGGAAGGTAATATGGAAACAAAAAATCCCCGATAGGGTAGCTTTTTTTGTTTGGGAAGCAGCCAGGGGTGTCATATTGACGGGGGAAAATTTGAGATCTCGGGGTTTGACATATGTTAATCGATGCTACATGTGCAAAAGTGAAGAGGAAGATGTAAATCACTTGCTGCTCCATTGCCCAATGGCTAGGGAACTTTGGAACTCCCTTTTTCTCTCTGCGGATGTCCTGTGGGTTATGCCCAGGACTGTTATTGATACGCTTCGGGGTTGGCCTTCTTTTACCCGGAATAGGAGTAATTTTTGGAAGTATGCCCCCTCAGCTATTTGGTGGACCATCTGGAAAGAGAGGAATAGAAGGGCCTTTGAGAAAATTGAATCTGATCCTGTAGGAATCAAAAAGTCTTTTCACTTGTACTTGAGATTCTGGTGCTTATCTGTTGACCCAACTTTAGAGGATCCTTTTTGTAATTAGGTTGGGGTCTTTTGGTTTGTAGTTTAGTGCATGTATACTTCCAGTGTACAAGTTAGCGTCTCCTTTTTTGACGCTTGTTAATAATACTTATACTTTACTTATCAAAAAAAAAATTAACAAAAAGATTAAAGCACAAACCTGAGGAATTATGTTTTTCTCCATCACATCTTGAAACAGTGGTGGTGGCGGCAAATCCAGTCCAAGCATCAAGAATGGCATTCTACTCGTCTCTGCCAGAGGATTGCCATTAGTTTGGGTATCTCCATTCTCCTTTTTCTCGCCGATGCTTCTGCCATGAATTTCTTTCACAACCTCCAACTCTCCCTAAAAATAATGGATCAGCTTATACAAAACTAACATAAATGAAAAGGAACATAGACAATTATACAAACTGAGCAGAATAATAATATTCAAGATCCAGCAATACCTGGAAACACTGATGAATAATGCTGCTATTAGTCCTCGAAGTTTTAAGGTCTGTATGCAGAGTATTGAGAAGCCATGACATAAATTCAACAGGATCAGACTGAGCACCTATGCGGAAACGTTTTTTACTGGCTTTCATAACTGCTTGCAGAAACTCATGCGGGCTAACCTGCAACGTATATAGTTTTAGGAGCACCCAAAACAGTGAAAGGAGAAAACAAGATGCAATAAGACAACAATCAAACCTGTCCCTTGAAGTTCCGTGCATGCCAGATCTTTCTTGTAAGCTCTCCAAATCGGTGAACAAGTACAGATTTGCTGTTCATATAGTTTTCAGGGATGAGGAAAAAGTTCCTTAGTGGAGTTACACGCATTAAAGATTGAATGGTGACATTGACGAAATCAGTCTCCTTAATATTATTCAGCCCTACCTAGAAAATACCATAAGAATTAGTCAATAGTCATAACCAGCACTAACATTAGCTGTAATATGACATAACTAATGATCTAACTGGTCATAATTACATCAACATTAGCTGTAATATGACATAACTAATGATCTAACTGGTCATAATTATATCAACAAAGATAAAACCAGCAAACAACACAAATGCAATGCTGTATTGAGAGGAAAAAAACAAAAGCTAAGATGGCTACCATTCCAGGAAGATAATCAGAACCATCAAGTGCCCTGGACCATTGCCTATTTTTGTCAAGCTGATCAACTTGCTCACGAGTAAACCTGGGAGATTATATCAGAAACATGAATGAGTTAGCAAAGAAAGAACTTAGTTCCGTGTCCTGATTCCTGAGGAAAAGCAAGTTTAGATTTTTTTAAGGTTAAGTAGCATTAAAAAATTACTGAGAATATCTTAAAACTTAAATATAGAACCAATATAAAGCAACTCTGCTGCAATAATCACAAGACATGCCGAAAAGCCTAATTCCTAGATGCTAGAAAGTTGGAAGTACTCCCACCTTGCGCTCAGGCTAAGAAGCACCAACACTGCCACACTACACAGTCTAATGAAACACTGAGAAGCTGAGATGAATGTTTAAACAAACTACGACACAACAAGTTTTAATAGATATTCACATTACATATAATATATACTCCCTCCGTCCCAAAATTATTGCCAAACTTTCCTTTTTAGTCCGTCCCAAAATAATTGTCTTCTTTGAAAGTTTCCTTTTTAGGACATCACTTTTACCACTTTACCCTTACTTTTTCTTCTTACTTTAATTTTGGGCCACATATTCATGGGCTTTAAAGGAAACCACACACTATTCCAATATTAATAATTCAGTCAAATGTGTTTTCTTAAACCGTGCACCAACTCAACGCAAACGATAATTTTGGGACGGAGGGAGTATATATATATATACACACACAGTTATGCAGATGAATGCATGACCTTCAATTTTACATCAAGAAGAAAATATTTGGTCGATATTTAAGACATGAATGCATGACCTTCAATTTTACATCAAGAAGAAAATATTTGGTCGATATTTAAGACATGTCCACCCAACATTTGGTGAGCCATGATTCACTCAAACTGTCATACTAGAGAATTTTACAATTTACATCAATTTGTTTTGGGTGTTAAAATTGATATTGGTTTTACTTAAAATGAAATTGCATTGGAGACTGTTCATGTTTATCAACGAGTATGAATATACTAGACTTTGAAAAAAAAATTAATATTGCGACAATGTGGGGCATGTTTGAGAGAGTCCAGGGTATCAGGAGAATGTCCATTTTGGACCTTCATAGGCCACAGTATAGACCATGCGCGCACACATACAGACCCTTTTGCGCACAACCATACCAAGAAAAATTATACTGACTCCGCACTAAAAGAATATAAGCAGAAGGAAGGAAGGAAGATGTGAGAACAGGACATGTGTGCAAACGGATTAAACAGATATGTTGGCAAACCTTGGGTTCAGAACATGTCGAATATCATCCAATGAAGGGTCATTTATTTCATATCCATCAGGAAGGCAGTATACTTTTTCTGTGCGAAGATTGATGTACACATGGTGTCCAGCTTCAAGGCTATGAGTGTATGCATGTGATTTCTGACCTCTTCCTTGGAAATACTTCCCACATACCAAACATGCATACACGTTCAAATTGGAAAGGGAGACAGAGCAGAACCTCTCAAAATCAAAATCCAACACCTGCAAAGAGATAAATGAGCAATTAAATTCTACAACTCAAAGCCCCTAAAATCACGACCTAATGAATGATAAATATGCATAGAGAAGATTTCCTAGCCTAATAAGGAAGGTCGAACAGAACTTCTCAAAATTCAAATCCAAGACCCGCGTATAAATGATTTAATTAGATTTCACTTATCCAGTCCCCTGAATTCACGCCCTTTGGAATGATAAATATGCAAAAGCAGCAATCCGAAGCCTATAACCAGCTACCATCTAACTACCTAAAACTTTTTTTTTTATAAGTGTGGCCCTTGTTGGTATGGGGATTGAACCAAAGACCTCAAGGTCTTTGCCTAAGTACTCGTTTATTGGTTAAACTTCATCCTTTTCATTTCAAGTATTTCTTAGTAGTTATGGTTGGAAGTAAATTTCGGCCAAACCTATGCTAAAGCACATTTCAGTCCTGTTTTAACTGATTAGCAAAGCACATTCCACCGACTTCAGTTCAAAGTTGGAAGTGGGGTGCGGAACACTCAATCTGTCAATCATTGGTTCATGGAGATATCCTCTATGCTAAATCTTCCGGTCTACTGGTTTTATAGAACTATTAACCATTTCCTCTCATCATACCTCTCTCCACGTTTGATGTCTATATAAATTATCTTGTAGTAGTACACATTATATATAAGACCAGTGCATTTCGACTCATAACTTCATTTAGATACTTACATAATCATTATACACAAGGATAAAAATTCACTACCACAGAAAAAACACAGTGTATACCTGGCGATTAACAGTATCAAGGTACGGGCAATCTCTCCGAATCTCAATCATACGACTGCCCCTACCTTGAGTGAATCCTTTATCGTCGTCGTCTTCTTCTTCATCCTCCTCATGATCATGCTTACGCCCATTTTCGTCTATCTTTTTCTCACCATTTACAATCCTATCTCCATCAGTGTCTCTCCTTTCGTCATCTTCCTCGTCATCGTCGTCGTATGAAGCAAGTGGAAGGAGAGCGTTATCAAATGCAAGCCGAGGAGGCGAAGGAGATGGTGAAGACTGAGGAAGCAGCTTTTGCCTCTTCGAGTTTTCTGCCCCCAGCCCCGTGAGTTCTTCTTCTCTCTTTGTTTTCATCCTCTTCACAAAAACGGTATTCCTATTTTACTGTCCAGAGAAATACCTTCTCATTAGTTACAATTTACTAGCTAGAAACTAATTTCTGAAATAAACTATTTCACTTGACAGCTCAAAACTCCCAGCGCTCTACATATAAACATTTGAAGAAAAGCTCAATATACGACTTCAAAACCTTGCATGGATAAATTAAATATTGATGAATCTCAATCTTCATCATTGCCACTATCTACTATAAAACTCAGCGAAGAGGAGAAGAAAACTAGATAACACATGTACAAATAGTGATAGAGAAAAAGTTTACCAGTAGAGCTCAATCAGCATTATAAACATTCACACACTCTGTCTCTCTAATGTAAATTTACATTATAAGAACACGCACACATATAAACACAAATTAACTTAAAAGTTACATTTTGATGCAAAATGCTCCTCCCTGAGCTTAAACACCAATATACATACACGTATGAGGGTGACCAACAAACACACACGGAAACTAATGTAAATTTACATGGGATTATCTAATATAAAAACACGCCAAAAGCTAAATCACACAAACACACAAGCTTAAATTTATATCATTCAAATTACTATCTGACATTTAAGAAAGAAAGGAAAAAGAAGAAAAAAAATTATAGCTGGCATTTTAACCGCACACACACACACACGTACACTAGGTAATTAAAATTCTACTCTTGCAAATGAAATGACATTAAACCGCGTCGAATCCAGACCATAAGAGTCGAATTTAACCCCAAAATAGCAGCCATAAATAGAGAAATCCACAGAAGCAAACTCATGAAAAACAAAATTGTCCATCTTCTATCACTAAATACCTATGCTTCCTGAACAGTATTTGTATTTTTTGCGAAACACTTATCAAATATTGACACCTAGGGCTCCCTTTAATGTTGCCCAAAACCAGCCCCCTTGAAGTTCCAATGGCAACAAAACAAACCTAGTATGGCTAAATAAGGCCTAAAAGACACCATCAAAATCGTGTATGGAGCAATGCAACCTCAAATAATACAGTTTAGAGTTGCTAGAGAGTCAAGATTGCCTCAATTTTCCGAGAGTGAAAAAATGAGCAGATAAGAAAGCAAAACACGAAAACACAACCAAGATCAAATAATCATAAATGAAAGAAGCGCAAAAATGGAAATTATGGTATATGGGAATGTAGTCGTATGAACAAATAGAAGACCAAAAATTAGAATTTTTTTTTTTCCCAGGAAAAGAAAACAGAAGCACTTAGATTCTTTAGGCAGTGATCAGCAACCGGTTTACCATGTCAACCAAGTGGTTTATAGTTAAAGGCCATATATATTCATCAACTGGGGCAAATGGCCATATTTAACCAATGCCACCTTAGATTAGCTTGTCTTACAATCACTCCCACACACACAGGGGTGAGCTTGGTTCAGAACATATAAGAACCAGGACCGGACCAATACAATGGTTATTTATTTTTTACCTGTTTCATACAAATACATAATAAAATCTAAAAGATTTAAACTTCATAAATAGATTTAAAAACCTTCAATAAAATTACATTCAACAATTAAAAGAGTCGAAATCATAGATTTTTGTGTCTCATCGAGTCATCAACTGACTACTATTTATAGTGGGTCTAGTTGACCACTTGACCCAAGTGCTTAAGCAATAGTCATACATAGAGAACTAAGCTTGATAGTTTAGTTTCACTGTATACCTTTAATTAGGGTTCAAAACTTCAAAGTTCAAATTGAACATAATTAGAAATAAAATGGGTCGTAGAAAGTAGAAATTGCTAAAATTGAAAGATCACATAACATGTAATGAGAAGTAGGGCAGAGGCAATGCCACAATGGACCATTGAGAAGCATGTGAAGGCAGAGGCAGAGAGATCACATAACATGTAATGAGAAATTAAGAAGCATGCGAAGGCAATATCTTTGTCCGACAGCCACAGGCACAGCCACCAACGAAGGAGACTAGGAGAGTGGGGAAACGGGAAATCTAGGGTTTGTCTTTGAGAGAGATAAAGAAGAAGGGAGAGAGAGGTATCGTACTTGGCGGCTGACCTTGTTGGTTGGTCGGAGACGACGTTAATGCTGGACGCCGGAATTAGTCACGGAGGTCGGAGGGACAGCGAGAGCCGAGAAGAGAGAGTGAGATGAGTAATGTCTGAGTGTCAGTCAATGAGAGAGTGAGATGAATTCACAAAAATGAATATAGGATTTAGTTTTGGAGTTAGTATAATAGTATTTATATATATATATATATATATATATATATATATATATATATATATATATATATATAGATGGCCTTTTGAAAATTTATTAATAAATAAAATAGATAATTTGGAAATGAATTAATATTTACTTATAATTTGTAGGGGTTGGATATATGTACACTACACAATCAAAAGGGGAGAAAACTCAAATACGTAACAAAATAAAACATTTTACTTTGATATTTATTTCATAACAAAACCAATAAATAAATATTTTAATTGTAACTACTGTAAAAATACAAAAAGAAAATTTTATCAGCAAATATTATCAGCAAGATTTTTTTTTTGTATATAAAATTGCGGGTTTGAAAAAAAATTTAATTGATAACAATTTAAAAATTAAAAAAAATTAAAATACAAATAAAAAGAAAAAAATTAAAATACAAATATTCCAAACTTAGACATAAATTAAATTGAGATTCATTTGATTACGATAGCAATCAATTAAGAAACTACAACTAAATATTTGTAAAACCGAAAAGGTCATTTTATTATTAATAAACTACTAAAAGTATTATTTTCTTACAAAAATTGACTTTCAAAAAGGGTCTCTTTGTCCGTAACGGAAGGATTAATTAAAAATTTATATACGAAATTATGGGCCGAACAAAAAAACGCCATACGAAAATGAATCTTAAAAAATATGTTAATCCCAATAAAAATAGTTCAATATCTTCCTTCACTCCTATTTTCTTTTTAATTGGAAGTTTGGAACTACTTCGTATCTTCTTTCCTTCCCTAGAAATTAAAAGTTTCAACCACTCCAAACAGACTTAACGTCCATCACTCTTTTCCCTTCCCAACGACCACCGCCAATCCCTCCCTCACTCGCAATCACCGACATAGGCGCCGCTGGTCGTCACCATGTCTTCCCCAAACAACCTCTTCGCCGACATCGACATGGGAACCAACTCCTTCAAGCTCCTAATCGTCCACGCCGACCCCAGAACTGGCCGTTTCCTCACCATCGATCGTCTCAAAGAGCCGATCATCCTCGGCCGCGACTCCTCTTCGACGATCCTCCCCTCCTCTCAGGCACGTGCCATCGAATCCCTCCGCAAATTTCAAAACCTACTCCATTCCCACTCCATCTCCCCTTCCAATTACTGCCTGGTCGCCACCTCAGCCGTCCGCGAATCCGACAACCAATCCCAATTCCTCACCCTAGGATAATTATTCAGCCTGGGGTTTATTAATTTATCATCCATAGCTTCTTTGATTCTGCAATGGTTGCGAGTTCCAAATCGCTGACAAAACCGATGAAATACTGATACGAAAACAAATAAAAATGCACACTGTAACAAAGTTAATCCCAAACGTCCCTCCACCGAATCCACAGAATCCAATCCACCGTAATCCAATCCTTTCTCGTTTCTCGTGCCCGATGAGCACCACACCCACGCGGTGGGTCTCAACCAGTGCTGCTCCTCCGTGGTCCAGATGATTTCCGCCCCAATCTCCACCGCTCGGTCCGTCAGACGATGCTTCGACAACCCGCAGCGCATAAACACTTCCTAAAGAGGTCACATGATCCTCGGCGACGCAACGCATGTGGTGTCGGGGTTCTTGGCGTGGTCGAGCACCGAACGCCTCGAGATCGTCGGCGATGAACGGCACATGATGAGCTTCATCGTTGGTGGGTACCACAGTGAATAATTATCCGCTCGTAAGGATCGTTCATAGTCCCCGACGCAATCTGGGAAAGAAGAGAGAGAAAGAGATAGTAAGATTAACAAAATTGAAATCACCCAAAAGCTTAATCAGTAAACTAAATCATGGTATACAACATAATAAATCAAAATGGGTGAGCAAGTCAAAGAATTTACGTGGAAGAAGAAGGCCCGAAAAGTGGATTCTCCTTAAGAGGCTCAAACGAAAGTCTTCCAAGAAATCTAGCCACACAGCGCCCTTCAACCCGAGAATTGTGCTTGGGACAATCATTAACAATCATGATAACAACAAACATAGCTACATTGGCTACAACAATCATTGGAACCAACCACGAAGGCCATTGAGTTTCCGAGGAACTGTTAGAATAGTAGGCATATGAGTAATACGTTGGCGGGTAGTTGCTTGCTCTGTTCTTTGTGGCTCCATGGCTCCCTGGATCTCCATTTCGCCTCATTTTTTCTCTTGATTGTTTTTTATTGATTTCCCAAATTGATCTTGAATTTTGACATTATTTATTGGACAAAAGGAGAGGAGTGGCTTGGAAGGGAGGAAGGGGAAGACTTGAAATGGATGCAACAGCGGACCGAGAGAGAGAGAGAGAGACTTCGAAGAAGGTCGCAAAAATTCAACTGCCGGATTGGTAATCAATGGGGGGAATGGAAGTGGTGTGATATTCAGTTGCTTGTTTGGTATGTCTTTTTGTTTATGTTAGATTTATCAGTTTTAGATAGAGTAGGAGTAGGATTTCGCCGGTAAAAGAGGAAGAGAGAGAAAGAGATAGAGAGAGATAAAAGGGATGGATATGAATTAGAGGAAGAGAGAGAAAGAGATAGTAAGAGATAAAAAAGGGATGTATCTTGATCGTGCATATAAAACGGTTTTGAAAAATAAAAACGGTAAAAAATGGTTTTCGATAAAATGTAATCCTGATCGTTGAATGTGTTTCGTAAAAATCAATCCTGACCGGTAAATAGCTTTTTCAAAAGATTTAATCCTGGCCAGTAAATAGCTTTGTGAAAACAGATCCTGGCCGGTAATTAGCTTTTAATAACCGACCGATCTGTTTTATATAATAGATATATATATATATATTAATTACTATATAATAGTATATTATATATTATATATTATATATAATAGTATATTATATATTATATATTATATATAATAGTATATTATATATTATATATAATAAAATAATAATAAATATACATTGGTTTGGTTCAGCCCGGTTTTGCGTTTTTGGTTTATAGAATCGAGGATCGATCCAATTGTTCGGTTCTGTAAAAATTCAGATCCAGGACCAATCCAAAGTATTGGTCTGGTCTATTTTTGACTGGTCCGGTCCAGTTTCGTAAAATTTCTGCTCACCCTTAACACACACACACAAAAACTAGTCTACATTTAGGATACTGCCTATCTAACGCAAATCCTCAACAGGAAAACTAATTATAGAACAATTGCTGATAAAAGACGGATTCCTAGGTCAGAGGAAATCAGAAAAAGAGAACCCCTGGTCCCTTGCGTTGTCGGCTTGCCTTCAGGAGGGGATCTCCTGGCTGGTCTCCTCTTCGGTGCCGGTGGGCGATGGTTGTCTTTGGCAGTAACCCAGTTGTCTAATGTCAAGTTTGTTTGGAGACGGAGCTGCTTGGTGCTTGCAAATTGCGATAGCTACTTAGGTAGTTTTAGGGCTTTAAAAAAATAATAATAATAAAAAGGGAAGCTGTCACCACCTTTATGGCTGGGCCGGCCCTGTCCTAGGGCTCCAAAAACCACATTTGCAAACAAGCAGATTGACATGTCTACCGCTCAAATTGAGATTTTCTATCGATTAGTAGTGGTTTAATTTATTGAATCGGGAGCCAAAATACTCACCTTTGCGTTGTTAATGGCGACTAGAATTACGGAGAGTGGAGCTTAAGACCAAGAGCGAGAGCTTTTAATTGAGCAATTGAAAGAAGAGCTGACGAGATAGATTCAAATGGGATCAGACAAATATCGGAAATATATATTTCAATGATCAATTGAATACAGCTCTCATCTTCCCCGTTCAGGTGCAAGAATTAGAGCTGGCAAATGGGCTTCCCGGTTCGGATCCGGTGGGTCGACTATATTCTTGGGCTGGGCCAACCCAGCCCAAAATTTGTTGGGTCTATCAAAATGCTAGCTTGGCCCGACCTAGCGTGAAATAAAATCAACCGACAATTTAAAGTCACTAGCAGTAGCACCATAAACATAAAGTAATAAAATCAACCATCAACGAAAAGGTCAATGCAGTAGCGTCAAATCATGTAACACCAATTCAGAGATGGCTACTTAACAGATAACATACATTGATTATTTAAAAGCATTTTCAATCATTAATGATTATTGATTTAATGTCAATGTGAGTATGCAACACTGTAATTGTAAGGAGTATTAATTTTTAATACACATGCTTAGTTACAGACTAATAGACTATATTGTAACCAAACTAATATACCAAGCTTATTTAACTAAGTTATATACCAAATTATCAAGCCACTGTAAAAATTGTAATAGTTGATTTTAAAACTAAAACGACAGCTTTAGCGAATAGCCTAGCCTATAAGTCCATAACCCCACGGTCGGTCCCCAAGTCTTAATTCCCAAATGGCAGACTGTGCAAATCGCTTGCTCCATCGTTTGACAAATGACAAAAGATGGACCCTTGTTGGCTTGTTGTTGGGTCAGTCCGCCAGTGGGCATGTTTGTTGGATAATTAGACTTGAGCTTCTTCTATTGTAATTTTATATTGTTTTATTGTCTACAATATAATATAAATAAATTTTAATTTTTAAAATTCAACTTGGCTAGGCCGGCTCGAAAAAACCCATACTTTTTTATACGGGCCCTAATGATCCATGGGTATGTTGGCCCGGGCATCCACAGTCATAAACCTTTCAAAAGGTTTATTCCTCCTGCCACGTCATGTCACGTCATCAGCTTATAAACTTTTTCTCTATAAACATATTCTCCACTATACATAAACTCATAAAAGCTTTATAGCATGGACCCACAACTAAATATTTTATTTTTTTCTCAATATACATTTATTTTTAAAAATAAATACGTTGTTTTAAAACATAAATATTTATAGAACAAATATAATACGTCCAAAAAATATTTTATATACTTTTAAATTTTATCTTTGAAAAAAACACTTTATTCATAAATATTTATTAATAACTCAAAATACTGATGCAACAATATAGACTTTATTGAAGTAAATCATTGTAAAATTATATGAATTATAATTAAAGTTGCACAATACAATGAGAAAACAAAGTAATTAAATACTAATAAGAAATATTCAATCGTTACAACTTAATTTTCATTGTTGTTGTCTCCAAAGTGTTCCCAAATATGCTCGACCAAATCAGATCAAAGTTTTTGGTGTGTTTCCTGATCACGTAATTTCACATGCCTTTGGAGGTATTGTTGAAATTCTTGAATAAATCCCTTGGATGCGGGTACAAGTAGATTTACTTCTTCATCGCTACAGTTACTTATTGCATTACATTCATTCTCCATAATCATGTTGTGCAATATGATGCACGCGTAGATTATATCTTTCAAAGCCTCCTTATGCCAAAATCGGGTCGCACCTCGTACTAATACTATTGCCCAACGAGATTGAAGGACTCTGAACGCTCGTTCAATGTCCTTTCTTGCAGCCTCTTACATCTGTTTGAACTTTATCTTTTTAGGATTTTCTAGATATGTAAAGCTTTTGACAAATGAAGCCCACTCCTGGTAGATATCATCTGCTATACAATATCCTTTCGTGTATTGTGTGTCATTTACCGTAAACTGAACTTAAGGAGAGTGTCCTTGCAATACATCGTTGAAAAATGAAGATTGGTTGAGCACATTAATGTCGTTGTTAGAACCCGCAACACCGAGAAATGCATGTCATATCCAAAGGTATTGAGAAGCGACCGCTTCTAGCATTATTGTTAGAACCCCTTGATCTCATCGGGTAAATTGACCTTTTTATGCAACTGGACAATTTTTCCATGACCAATGCATGCAGTCAATGTTTCCTAACATACCGGGAAAACCATGAACCTCATAATGTAGTTGAAGTAAGCGTTGGACACCGTGAGCATTGGGTCTTCTCAAGTATACGTTTTCAAATACCTAAATCACAGATCGACAGCATTTCCTTAGATAATCGATTGCAGTGGTTTCACCAATTCGTACATACTTGTTGCAATGATGCAGGTGTGCCACATGCCAACTAACGAATAACAACAATGCATTTTTACAAGGGGAAAGTCCCTTTCTACCGGTTGCGTCAACCCTCATCTGAAAATACTCTGAATGATTTGAAAGAGCTTCTACAATTCGAAGGAATAACTCCTTACTCATTCGATACCTTCTTCTGAAAATTTGATATGTCTAAACTGGTTCATTGGAGAAATAATCGTTGAAAAGTCTTTCATGTCCAGCTTCACGTTCTCGATTTATGTACTTTTGACTGCGTTTACGACCATGGGAGGCTTCTGCTTCTTCTTCCTTCATTTTCATTATCATAATCATCATCATCATTTTTTCACTTAAATCGTCAGTCAATTCATCGTGCACGAATTGCATAAGTGCATTTTTGTAGGAGTGATTGGGGTCTTAAGACCTTTTTTAGTGTGTAGATTGGTGTATCCGTAAATATATGCATAAGAGGGTGTGGTTGGAGAAAATATAGAGTCTCAAACCTCTTATATATAGACCTCTTATAATAGCTAGTTTTTGTAACGACTAGTTTTTGCAACGGTTAGTTTTTACAACGATTAGTTTTTGTAATGACTGGTTTCCTTCACACGATTAAAAATTACATAACATAAAATATTACACATGGATTACATGAAGAAAAAAATACATTAATTAAAATATTAAATTCGAAACTTCATGAATTAAAATTACAAAACATAAACTAGGGAATATTATATTTGACCTTGATCGAGTCACAAATGTGTTGATGCATTTGCAGTTGCTCATTCATCATGTCACTAGTATTCTTAAAGAGAATTTTATAATTCAACGCAGTTGTCACTCCTTCAAGTACTAAAACCTTTATTTCTTCAATTTCATGATGCTTATCCCATAAATAGACACTTTTGACTTCATTTTTCTTGATAATTTTTGCTTTCCCTTTCCTCTTTGCCGCCTTTTGACCAATCGAACGGACTTCGACTTCATTGTATTCAATGTTGATGCTCGTATATGCATCAGATGATGAAGTGAATGTCCCCGATTCAGATGTCTTTGTCCAATTAGAGAAGTGTTCACTTGATTTCCCACCTTTCCACTTTGGCTCATCTTTCACCATTAGCCACACATGCTCATTTTTTAAATGTTTTTTACGTATAAAGTGATAAAGACCTCGTGCAATTTCCTTCACTTGGTCATCAGACCACCTACTACGATGTTGATCTCTAACTTGGATGAATAATTTATTAAATTCATTAACCGGTGGACTAATTGCGTACCAATGCGACTTCAATACGTTCAACTTTCTTTGAATTCATGTCTTTCGGTTGGTGTTGTAGTACTCAGTGATTCGTTTCCAAAACTCCTTGTCATTTTAAGAGTTGCCCTTCACGCTACCTGTTGAAATAACAAGCCAAACACTTGCAAGCATTTTATTTTCTTCAATGTTCTACTTAGTGTTATGTTTGTCTTTTGTTTGGTTGTCTTCTTCATCATTAAGAATAATGATTTCCAACCCCTCTTAGGTGGAAAATGGTGGAATTACAGACTTTACAACACTATCCCTTCTTGTATCAGTTAATGTTGTTGGATTTCCAATACCGGGTGTATATTGATTTGTCATTGTTGAATTAAAATATTGTAAATATATGGGAAATTGAGAATACGAAGGATGAGAAAATTTTGGAACACTTGAAATACCTTGATAATTTGGATAAGGAAAATTTGGCGGAACTTGAAAATTCGGCATTCGCAGAATCTTCGACATTAGAGTTCAATAAATTTGTAAAAAAATTGTTATTCATAACAAAATAAGTGAAAAGAAGAATTTGTATAGAGAATGAGAAAGTGCAGAAGTAATGTATGTTTGAAAAAATGTGATTACAATTTTTTTGAAACCTATTTGTAGAAAAAAAATTATTGTTGTTGGAAAAATTTTTATCATCGTTGCAAAGATTTTTTTTTATATTGGATGAAGGAGCAAGCAGTGTCGGAAAGTGAGTAAAAGCTGCAAGTATTTTGCTAACTCAGCCTCTTTGAACCGCTTCATGCTTTTAAACCTTTTGGCATCCACCTCATCCACTCCAACTCTCTCCAACGCCAATAAGCTTTTCAAAAAGCTTTACACCTTTGGTTGGACCTCCCACTGGAGGTGCTCTTAAGATCAAGAGCAAGAGCTTTGATCGAGCAGTTGAAAGAAGAGCTGACGAGATAGATTCAAATGGGATCAGACAAATATCAAAAATAGATATTTCAATCAATTAAATAAAACTCTCATCTTGCTCGTTTAAGTGCAAGAATCAGAGCTGGAAAATGGGCTGGCCCGACCTAGATCCAATAGGCCAATAATTTTTTTGGGGCTGGTCCAGCCCGACCTAAAATTTGATGGGCCTATCAAAATGCTAGTCTAACCCGGCCCAGCGCAAAATAAAATCAACCGACAACTATAAACATAAAAAGTAATAAAATTTACAATTCAAAGTCACTAGCAGTGACACCATAAACATAAAGTAATAAAATCAACCAAAAATGAAAAAGTCAATGCAGTAGCATCAAATTCAGTAACACCAATTCAGAGTTGACTATTTAACAGTTAACATACATTGACTATTTAAAAGCATCTTCAATCATTAATGATTACTGATTTAATATCAATGTAAGTATGTGACACTATAACTGTAAGGAGTACTAATTTTTAGGGATAAGTGTACCATTAGTCCCTGAACTTTGGCCAAGCATACCATTAGTCCCCAACCTTTCAAAAGTTTCACCACTGACCAAAGTAGGGCTTTTTGGCTCATCGGTGGTCCCTAGCCCCTCACGCCGTTTATTATCACCGTTAATGAACAAGTGTGCAGCTCACGTGAGGGCATTTCTGTCTTTTCCGTAGGCTCAAACATCAGGGACTAAAGGTACACTTAGCCCATTAACGGACAATCGATATTGAGAAAATTTTCAGTTTAGGGCTTAGGTTTCACGGTGCGATTGTGTGAGAAATTGAGCAAATTAAGGTTCAAAAGGTGAATTGAGGAACAACTGAAGGATTGGAATCAAGTTTCGCTGTAAGATGGCTACTGTATGGGATATTCGGCAATCACACTGGCCTATGGATCGCGATAGCTCATATTGTAAGTATCTCTTTATCCCCTTTTTGAAATAGTTTGAAAACTACAATCCTTCTGCCAACAATGATTTTGATATTTGATATGAAATATTATTTTGTGTATTTATGGGAATTTGTCCCCCACTCCCTTCGTTTTTTGTTTATCCCCTTTTTGAAATGTTTGATGTTGTCCCCTGGCCCATAATCCCTCTGTCAATAGTTGGGTAGTTGTTTATAAGAGTTGTGGTCCTTTTCTGTTTGTTTACATTTGTTAAGTTTTGTGCTTTGTGGACCATGTTACTTTATGTTTGTATGTATGTCTTTATTATATGTCTTTATATATGTCTTTATGTAGGAAAGTGTAGGAAGGTTTCATGATTTATGTCTTTATAACAATTTCTTAGCTCTGTTTATAACACTTTCTTAGCTCTGTCAATAGTTGGGTAGTTGGTTATAAGAGTTGTGTTGTGGTCCTTTTTGTTTGTTTACATTTGTTAAATTTTGTGCTTTGTGGACCATGTTGCTTTATGTTTGTATGTATGTCAAATGTTTTATGTCTTTATATATGTCTTTATGTATGCATGTATGTATGTTTTTATGTACATATGTATATATGTATGTAGTTATATATGTGTATGTCTTTTGTCTTTATGCAGTCAAACGGGATCTGTTTTTTACCTTCAAAGTCCATCATGGGGGTCACTTTTCATGTAATCTTGTGGTATACACTGGAGGGAAAATTGATTATGTTGACTATCTGATGAATAAAGACTTAAGGATGAGTGTGATTCATAAGATTTTTGAGAAATTAGGAATTGTGGGTGAGACTAGGTTTTATTACTTTTTAGAGCCAGGGTTTAGCTTGGAGAGAGGGTTAAAACTATTTGCAGATGATGAGTCTTTAAAAACTATAGATGGTTGGGTGAAGGTTGAAAAAGAAATTCAGTTATTTGTTGAGATTGACTTTTCTGGTTATGTGGCTTTGGAAGAGATTAGTGAGGAACCAAATATAAATGTTACTAAGCAGAGGCTGGGGAATACAATGAAAAAAAGGACATTGTCTTCATATATTGTTAGTGATGATGTTGACATCACTGATGAACTTGAGCATGAGGTTGCAAATGATCCAGTGGGTGGGGCTGAATCACTAAGTGAGGATGAGTCACTGTCTGAATCTAACTGTAGCCTTGAGGCTGAGGTTGATGATAATTTAGAGAGTGAGAATGACATCTCAGATAATGATGAAGTGAATGATTTAATTGGAAGTGGATTTCAACAGAGAGTGGACAAGGGTAAAGGTAAAGTAGGTTATGATGATGAGAGTGATGATGTCGGTTCGTAATATGCGCATATGAGATGAGTTGAGGAGTTTAGGCACAATGATGAGGAAGGAGAGTTCACTAGATGGGAAAATGCAAAATCCAAACGTCCACGCTTAATATGGACACCGATTTGAAGGACCCAAAGTTTGAAGTAGGGATGACATATACATCGCCTAAGGATGTTAGGATCGCGCCATTTACTCATATGCAATTGCAAATAGGAGGGATGTGATATTAAAAAGAATGACAAGCGAGAATAATATGTAGAGAATAGTGCATGCCCATGGGCAATACAGTGAGTTATAGTGAAATCAACGATGATCGGGAAATCGAACCTATAAGGATGAACACATGTGCAATCCGACTCGTCAAATTAGATATGCAATGCCTTCTTGGCTTGCAAATGAATATATGGAGGCTATTAGATCAACTCCTCGGTGGCCTACGAGTCTTTTAGATTACATGTGAGGACGACAAGTCACTTGATATATCTAAGAGTCAAGCATACGAGCTAAGAAGATTGCGAGAGGATTTGATATATGGAAATCATGCGAGAACAATATGGGCTTCTTAGTGGACTATGTAGGTGAGGTTTTAAGAACAAATCTCGGGTCAACAATAAAAATTGAATTTGAGGATTATAATGAAGAAGACACCGTCGCGCTTCAAGAGATTATATTGTTGTCTTGGGGCTTTAAAGGAAGGTTTCATGAGTGGGTGTAGGAAAGTGTTAGGATTTGATGGAGCCTTTCTCAAAGGTCCATTTCGTGACAATTACTTTCAGCGAGCTTGGCATTGATGCGACAATGGGATGTATCCAAAGGTGGCTTATGCCGTGGTTGAGACAGAGAATAAAGATTCTTGGAAATGGTTTCTTGAACCGATAGTTGATGAATTTGAAATCACCAACCAAAGAAGATTGGGTTTTCATTTCGATGAATGTAAGGTAAATATACATTGTTAATATTTATTTGTTAATGAATTTATTTGTTAATATATATTTTTTGATCTTAATTGCATTTTATAGGGTCTAGTTCCAGCTATTGAAGAGATATTACCCGGGTAGAACATAGGTGGTGTCTTCAACACATATTCAAGAACTTTAGAAAATCTCATAGGGAAAGGCATTGAAGGACCTCGTTATTCGAGATGTGCTAGAGCAAGTAATCAAAGGCATTTGGAAAGTGTTAGGAAATAATTTGAAAAGACAGATGTCAAGGCATATCAATGGCCTGGGCCTTTGGAAAGGATCCTAGACATTGGTGTAAAGCTTGTTGGACCACTGCAGTCAAGTGTGAAATTTCAATGAACAATCTGTGTGAAAGCTTCAATGAATTTATTATTTCAGCTATGTCTAGGGCTATTATTAGCATGCTAGAAACAATTAGAAACTTGTTAATGAAGAGGATTGTCAAAAAGAAGGCTGAAATAAAAAAAACAGGTTGGTCCACTATGTAGTAGGGTACAAGAAAATTTTGAGAAGATAAAGACGAAGCCGTGTTATTTGACGCTCATGGAATGGAGGTCGGTACCAAAGTTAGAGGGCCTTGGGAGAACAATGCATGGTTTCACTTATTGCTAGAACTTGTAGTTGTGGGAGATGGGACTTAACAGGAATTCCTTGCAAGCATGTTGTTTCTGCAATCTACTTAGAAGGTTCAAATGGAGGTAATGGTGTGCCTGAAGATTGGGTTCATGACTACTACACTTTGAAAATGCAAGATAAAATCTATTCACACACCATCAATCCTATAAATGGGAAAGATATGTGGGAACACCAAGAATATATTCCAATTGTTGCCCCAAAGATGTGCACAACCCGCGCACCTAGAAAATTGAGAATAAGAGACCCAAATGAAATACCAATAGGTAACAAAGGAAGAAGGGGTAGACAAATGAGTTGCCAAAGATGTGGAAATTATGGTCACAACTTGAGGAGTTGCAGAGGTCAAGGCTTTCATGGTTGCATGAATCAACAAACTAGGAAGAAACATAAAAAGAATCCTGGTCATGCCTCAATTGAACAAGTAAGTTGTATATTTTTACAATTTCATTTAATTTTTACTGTGTGGTTTGATTAACATTGGTGTTTTTTTTCAGGTGGAAATTAATGCTCAAGTAGCATGTGACATTGGCAATCTAGTTGAAAGGAGTTCTGATCAGGTTATTTTTTTATTTTCAACTAACAATTTCATGATTTACAAACAATGTTTACTATGAATTGCTTAGATTAAGTGTATTTGTAGGCAGTAGCAAGAAAAGGCAAAGGAAGTAGCAGAGGAATTGGTAAGGACAGCACTGGCAGGGGCAGGGGAAGCACTGGCAGGGACAATTCTAATTCTACAATAGAAGTAAGTTTTGTTCTACTTTTACATTTTTCAAACATTCTCAACCTAGGAAACAAGTTTGACATGTTTTGATGTATGAATTTTTAGGGACTTCCAACTCAAGCCAAGGCAAAAGGAAGGGGTATGTGCAGAGGAAAGAATTCTCAACCAAGCCCAAATGTTGGGATTACAAGTCTGCAATCAGTGGTACAACCATCTACTGGATCACAAACCCAACCTCCAAGTTTCATGTTAAATGGATCAACCATTGTAACAACCGAAGGTTTGTTGGAACGGGCGCCAAGGAAAGGGAAGCAAGACAAAAGAAGAAAGGCAAGGCAGTTGGAAAATCAACATATTTAGACATTTAAGTTGTAATGTTTCATTAACAATGATGCTGTTAGTACTTGTATATTTTTGAGGCTTTTGAGCCTAAAAAACAGAGTAGGTACAACCATATTTTTGTGGCTTTTGAGCCTAAAAAACACTGGTGTTAGTACTTGTATATTTTTGAGGCTTTTAAGCCTAGAAAACGTAATTGGTAATCGGTATTAGGTGTCAAGATTTGTATATTTTGGAGGTACTTATATAGGTACTTATGTATTTTTGTGGCTTTGTAAATTCAGCTCCATGCTTGGTGTTCAATTCGCTTTGGTTTGTTGCCTTGAACAGTGTATACTCTTATACATATTAGGTAAAGGATGATGTTTACACACCATTAATGGCAACCTAACTATCAGCATTGATGAACCAAGACACAAAACATAATTTACACAATTTACAACATTGCATTGATGAACCAAGGCAACAAATGGACCAAGACAAAACACGCCTCTACAAGCATATTGGCAAACAAACCATATTGGCAAATAATACAACACAACCCCCATGTTCTATTGATATAACATTGCCAAAAAAAAAACTCATACAACACACCCCCTGTTCTCTGTTCTATTGATATACAAAACATTGCCAAAAAAAAAAACCAAACACTCCCCACTTCCTAACTAGTCATCAAGATTACAATGATGAACCAAGACACAAAACTCAATCTACAAGCATACCATTTGAATTTTATTATCATTGGCAAACAAACCATATTTGCAAATAATACAACACAACCCCCTGTTCTATTGATATAACAACAATGCCAAAAAAAAACTCATACAACACACCCCATCTTCCCTGTTCTACTAACATTACAACATTGCCATAAATACACACTCCCCACTTCCTAACCACTAGTCATCAAGATTGCAATGATGAACCAAGACACAATCAACACCACCCACATCCACCTCTGTTTTGCATTTTGTCTTGCAACAGTAGCTTCATAGTGATTCACTCTTTTAAGGAGACCTGGGATGATTACCCTTCCTCTTTCACACATAGGTGGGTCAAGCCACCTAAAATATTTACAACCCTTTCTCTGCAGCAAATAATAGAAGAAACATTATCCACAGCAAACAATAGAATCAAGAAACTCTGATCTCCAACACAAAAGACGTAAATTTAGAGCAAATATAATAGGTAAACTACTTCCATACACAACATAATTGGTAAACTGATTCCATACCTAAATTGGCGAAAATAATTGCAAATTAAAAACATATTACCTCACGTGAACATGAACAAAAACGTCTTCCAGGGTTTGTATCAGTCCAAGCAGTTTTGATGACTACCCTTGCTCCACATGCGCAATATAGGTCTCCTAGGTCTCCCATTTTCGTTCTTTCCTGGGTTTGGAGTTTTGATGGATTTTATATATAACTGAGAAAGAAGACGGGAGATAGATGGCGGGAAGACTTCGCGCCAGGCAACTACCCGTGGAAAAGACACTAATGCCCTCACGTGAGCTGCACAATTGATCATTAACGGTGATAATAAACGACGTGAGGGGCTAGGGACCACCGATGAGCCAAAAAGCCCTACTTTGGTCAGTGGTGAAACTTTTGAAAGGTTGGGGACTAATGGTGTGCTTGGCCAAAGTTCAGGGACTAATGGTACACTTATCCCTAATTTTTAATACACATGCTTAGTTATAGACTAATAAACTATAGTGTAACCAAACTATATACCAAGCTTATTTAACCAACCTATATACCAAATTACCAAGCTACTTTAAAATTGAAATAGTTGGTTTTAAAACTAAAACGACAACTTTAGCGAATAGCCTATCCTAAGTCCCTAATCCCAAGGTCAGTCCCCAAGACTCAATTCCCAAATAGCAAACGACACGAGTCGCTTGTTTCATCGCTTGACAAATAACTGAAGATGGACTCTTGTTGACTTGTTGCTGGGTCAGTCCGCCAGTGAGCCTGTTTGTTGGATAATTGGACTTGAGCTTCTTCTATTGTAATTTTATATTATTTTATTGTTTACAATATAATATAAATAATTTTGTTAAAAAAAATCGACTTGGTTGGGCCGGCCCAAAAAAGCCCACACTTTTTTTATTCGAATCCGGGTGTTCCATGGGCATGTTGGCCCGAAAAGTCCCACGTTTTTTTTGGATCGCCAATATCTTAAGTCGGGCCCGTCAAAAAACTGGATAGGCTCTAGCAAGAATGCCAAGAAACATTTCGGTCTTTGTCACACGAGACCTACTCCTTAGGTTAAGGGCTAGTCTTTACTCCCTATACTTTCAAACTTTTGTGTGTGTCTTTCACTCTTTCTAAATATATCTATTTTAAATAAACAATTAAAAGTAATGTTCTACATTTTAAAAAAAATCATCTTATGAGTTTTATTTTAAATATACACATCAATTTCTAAAATTACTAATTTCTAAAAAATTAAAAAATGGTGAACATCATGAGTGTGTTTCTAGAAATATTTTGTAAAAATACCTTAAAACTTTCAATTAATACCTTAAACTCTCAATTTGTAGAACATAATCCCTCTAATCTTACCTGACAAACCAAACCCAGACGACATCCAGTTCAGGGACTATGACGTGCAAAAATGCTCAACTTTCGTCACCAACATGCATTTACGTTGTACATTGATTAAATTTAGATTTTTAATAGTACATTAACAATCGGTGTACTTGACATGTCCCTTTTCTAACAAATCATACATAAAGATAATTGAAGGGATCCCTCCTAAAACCTCCTACATGGTAGAAGCCCCACGACCACCTACATGGCCGGCCAGCAAGGGCCTAACGTCCAAGCTGGAGATCACTCAGCCGAGAAATTAACATCAGAAAAAAAAAAAAGTAAAGTAAAGTAAAGCCAAGGCCAAGGGGACCATGCATGTCCGACCTTTGTCCAACCATGTCTAAGAACCAACGATGATTGGCTCGCCTAATCCCCTATTCCCTTATATATCCTTTTTTAAAGAAACGTATTATGTAAACAAGAGATGATAACATTAAATTACAATTTAAATAAAAACTTGTACCATTACTTATGACATTTTGAATTGCATCATGATAGCACACTTTAATGCATATTTTTCAAGTTCTATTTTCTCAACAAATTTCAATGTGCGTCTTTCAGTTACTCATTCATATATCAATTTGAATATTTACCATATTTAGTTTGTTCAAAGCATTTTAATTAAAATATTGTTAATTACTTATGACAAATTTAGAAAATCCTTTTATTATAAATAACTTTTGAAAAAAAAATCTTAAAACCGTGCATCGTATGGGTATTAACGTAGTTTACATTGACAAACAAAGTTGGAATAATTGCTAGTCAGTCCTCTTTTCAAAGTTTTCAACTGGTTTACTCTCCTATATATATTTTTAACAGTAAAAAGACTTTGTTCTTAATATTGTTCCTAAAATACCCTCAACAAAATCCCAGCCAAATCACCAATGTTGCCATTCGCAAGCGGATTCACCCGATGAGTGAATCTTGGAGGTTGGTTTGTTGTTGAAATTGATCATTTGGGATCAACAATGTTGTAATTAGATGCAACATGATGATGATTACATTTACGTGTACAATTAACAATTGGACACTACTAACATCATTTCCAATCTTCCACATCTTCATGACCTCTTCCACTTTTTTCTACTCAATTTATCTATGTGTTTGTTTCTCAATGTTAGTTATTGTAAGGTATTTGGATCCACTGTGGATGGATATATAAATTAGTGGTGAAAAAGTGAGCTTTGAGATAAAATTAAGAAACATATATTTCAAGTAATCATTCAAGAATTGCTATAGATTGTTCGATGAAATGCCTAAGAAGTAATATGTTGGTTAATAGATTCCTTTTGAATCGCGATGCAACTCAATATAATGGAAATGACATTTACAAAATTTAATCGTGATACATTGACTTTGAATCGTGATGCATGATTTTGAATTACGATGCATGATTTTGTGCATTGTAATGCATGATGTGGATATTGCGTTTGAGAAACAAATGATTCGCACACATGTTCGATTCATTAAGGGCATAGTTGATATCTCATAACAAACGTGTCTTTTACTGGTTTAAAAAAGTATAGGGAAGTAAAGCGATTGGAAAGTTCCCGAAAGGGACCTACCTGAATTTCTCCTAAGAAAGTATTCACTTGGCAACAAGTGGTGTTCCCTAGCCATTTTCGTACTTTCAGACATTTTCTTTGAGTTTCTTGCATAAGTTAAAGGAGGAATTACGGGCCAGTCCTCTTTCATAAGTTTATAATCGCTTAAGTCCCATATGATTATTTAAATAGGAAAAGACACTTTTGGGAGTAAAAAAGACAACTTTACTATTAATGAACCGGACTCGCGCTAATGATCACTAGTGCATGGCAATGCGTTAATTTATTCATCACAATGCATCAATTCATTCATTGCGATGCATCAATTTGTGCATTATGTGAGTGTCACTTAGACAAAATGCATCGAATTTCAATCGTGATACAACAAATTTCAATTGTTATGTTGTAAACGAATGAGATATTTACGGAATTCATAATTGGATTCAATTTGAAGGAGATATTTGCGGAAATCAATTAATCAATCTATATTTAATATATTTGATTCCTACCTTAATTACATTATCAAGCAAAATAAGGAAATATTGACTACATGTTTACGAAAATAAATCAATCAATCTATGAATGATTCATACCTTAACTACAATATCAATGAAAATAAGAAAATTTTGACCAATCACGATGCAGGATCTTGAATCGCGAAATATGATTTCGTGTGCGAAATATGATTTCGTTTGCATAATATATGATTTTGTGCAGCACGATGTATAATTTTGTCTGACTAAGAGACGCATGCACGTGTTTTCTATTCATTAAAGATCTTGTAGTGTTTTCGCCCCCAAAAGCCTTTTTTCCGATTAAAAAACAACACGACTATTGTAACGCTTGAAAATTAGGCCATATTTCACCCTAAGTTAAATGTCTCACCGATGTCGTAAGATTCTCAATGGGCTATTATATCCCAGAAGTACCACACTTGTGCCGTATGAATGTATGATTCTAATTGGGCTTTCATATAGCTCAAAAATCCATTCGCACTCCTTTCTAAAATACTAACTAACTCATATGAATAACTGCGAGTCGGTCCACTTTCTAAAGTTTATAACTCTTCCAGTCCCGTGTTTTTTTCAATTGGAAAAGGACACTTTTGGGGCAAAAAGACTATGATAACCCTTAATGAGCCTGAGACACGTTACGAAAATGTATCACAATACAATAATTTTGTCATCGTGATGCATCAATTTAAATAGAATCAATTTTGATTACAAAATCTAATTTTTGCATTGCGATGCATCAAATTTTGCATCGTGATGTATCAATTTTAATTACCTAATCAATTTTGCATCGTGATGCAAAAATCGTTACGAAAGCAGATGAAACCTTCTTTCTACTACACAATCAACAAATGATTCAAAATTTTATGCATCTTTCATACATCACAAATCCAATTCAATGCATCACGATTCACAAATAAAACATTGTGATTCAAAATAGATGCATCCAGATTCAAAAAAGTGTCAAACAACGAAAAAAAATTCTATTAAGATATTTCATCAAACAATTTACATGCATAGCAACACAAAACACAAAAATAAATCTATTTTGAATCACATAAGCACAATGATGAAGAAGAAGAAGACGGAACAACAATAGCAACAACATGATATTAATTAGGAAAAGAGTGAGAAATTCGAGTGACGAAGAAACAATATGTAGTAACTATCATTTTTCCTCGCCATCCAACTCTCACTCTCTGTCCACTTCATACTTTTCTTTGCGTCTTCAGGCGAACGAGGGAGAAGAAGAAGAAAAAACAAATTACAACGTTCTTTGAGTTTGTGTAATATATGAACATTTATTTCGAAAATGGTTTTTGGCGATTGAAAAAAAAAGAAAACATGAATGGAGTGGAGTGGTTATAAACCTGGCAAAAGGGACCGGCCAGAATTTCACCATAACTAATATGGTTAAATTCAGGCCTGTCCACTTTCAAAAGTTTTCAATATCTCCAGTCCATCATTGTTTTCAATTGAAAAAGTCACTTTTTGGGGACGAAAAGATTACGATACCCTTAATGAGCTTGAGGCGCACTATAAATCAGTTACTCAAATGCATTGCGCTGCATCAATTTTATTGTATCAATTTTTGCACGGCCATGCAACAAATTATTTACTCAATTCGATTTAGCAACGCGTTGCATCAATTTTTGCACCGCGATGCATCAATTTTAATTTGCCTAATTCAATTTTGCAGTGCGATGCAAAAATATGTAGCACCGCGATGCATTATTTTAAAATTCATTATCAATTTTTGCAACGCAATGCATCAAAATATGCACCATGATGCATAAATTTTAAATTGCTAGACCTTGTCTACCTTTTTTCCAGTTTACAATTAACAAATGATTCAAAATATATATACATCTCTCCTGCATCCCAAATCCAAATCGATGCATCACGATTCACAAATGATACATTGTGTTTCAAAATCAATGCATCCAGATTAAAAAATGTGTCCAACCAAAAAAAAATTATATTAAGACATTTCATCAAACACTTTACATGCATAACAACAAAGCACAAAAAAAGTTTTGTGCCCTAAATATATTTACAAATAAAATAGTGGGAAGTTCGGGTAACGAAGAAATAATATGTGGTAACTATTGTTTTTCCTCGCTACCCAACACCCCACCATCTTTCCACTTCGTTTTTTTTTCGTCTTGCAAACGGGGGAGAAAGAAAAAGAAATTTGCAGCGTTCTCTAAATTTGGATAATATATGAACAATATTTCAGAAATATACTTTAGTGGTTGATAAAAAAATACTAGACTGGAGAAATAATGTTTGGAAAAGTGTACCGGCTAGCAATTTGACCTAACTAATAAAAGCTTTTGCTACTATGTTCATAAGTAGAAATATTTTCTGACTCGTTATTTAATTGGTCAGAGAGTAATGTGATTTAATTCCATGGTGGGAAAGAAATCAATAATGTTCATGGTCCGTTTGGATGCATTGATTTTGAATTCAATAAATATTCAAAATCTATAGAATTTAAATAACTTAGAATTTGCTTTCAAAATCATAGCAATTTTATTGTTTGGATAATGTGTGGAATTCAATTGTAATTCTACATTATACTTAAAATAAGAGTTCAATAATAAGTTAAATATCTAGTTTAGTCTAGTGGTAAATGGTTCTTACTTATTATGAATGGCAAAGGTTTTAACCTTGCTAACAACAAACTTATAAACAATTTACATTTAAAAAAACATATAGTGGCGGTGGTTAACGGTGACGGTGGGTGGCAACTGGCGGAGGTAGTTGGAGGCGGTGGTTGCCGAAAGCGGCAACGGTGGTGGGAGGCACCAGTAGTGGCCGAAGGTGTTGGCGGCGGCAGAAATGGTGGCTGAAGGTGTTGGTGGCTGCGGAGACCGGAGGTGGCACAAGTGGTGGTGATTGAAAGTTGTTGTGATGGTGGTAAAAGGAAGGTGAATTGTTACTATATAATAATTGATCAAAATTTAGAATTTAAATCATTAGGATATGTTCCCAAATAAAAGAATTGGTTTTTAAGGCTCTAATTCTAATTCAAAACTATGAAATTGGGGTATCCAAACATACCCTCATTGTTTTTTAACAACATTCAAAACTTATTTTATAATTAGTGACCCAAGATTAATTCACCATAGGAAGACTTTGGGTTTGTAGGTCCAAGAAAATCAACCAATTTGCGATTAACCCAGAAATGCAAGATTCCATTTGGATTACATATGAACAAGCAGGAAAAAAATAAACAAAACAAAAGAAAGATAAAGAGCAATGCATTCATTCAAATTTTAAAAAGAAAAGAATAAAGGAAAAGGCTAAAGCAGTATACTTTGGCTATCCTTTCATAAATACAGTGAGGAAAGAAAAAGCAGACTATTCTACAAAAAAAAAAAAAAAAAAAAAAATCTTAATCAAAGCAGAATTTGATGGCAAAGCTATACTTTTTCTGCTCTAACTCGGCTCTTTAGTTCTATTCAAGCTCGACCAAGTGCTCGACGCTTTCGTCTTTATCTAGGTCGAGCTTACTCGACACGAGGAGCTCATTTTTGAGCTCAAATAGATTACTTCGTGAATGTGCCGAGCTTGATCCTTTACTCAAGCAAAATCCAGTATACATAAATTGTATCTATGTTATATTTTAAAACGCTGTATTTAAACGCAAGACGCTGCTTTCTTGGCATGCGTTTTGATCAAAACGCTTCACCAAATAAGGTTTAAAATTGCATTCAAGCTCGACTCATTTAACGAGCAGACTTCGAGCCAGCTCAAGCTATCGAGCTGCCCTAATCACGAGAGAGAGGGAGGGAGAGAGAGAGAGAGAGAGAGGGAGAAAGTAACAAGCCAAACTCAATGTTTATTAAAGGAAAACTCAACAAATAATGATCTAATGCTTAACTTTTACCCCTGTTAACCACCTAGTAATCAATCTCGGGCATTTCTTTTTCTTTTTCTTTTTCTACGAAAAATTCACAAGCTGGATTGACATAAACAATCAAGAAACAGCAGAACGAAGAATGTTTTGGGGCAAACAAATCATAATCATAATCCGAAAAGAAAAAAAAAAAGTTATCTCGATGGGTTCTAAGTTGACAGCCAATCTTTCCTAATATCAAAGTTGTAGTTGATCTCCAAATGACATCTGTCGTCGTCGTCCTGAAACTGCATTAGGAAAAGTAAAGAATAATTAATATCAATTGATAACGACGTCCTTCGAGAAAGAAGAAACATCCACAAGGTCATTTTCGAAACAACGAGCTGGTACCCCTACCCAGTTCCTCAATTTGAATTTCTTGGATGCTAGAGATGGGAAAACTAAAATGAGCAGACACAGATAAAGATCTCTTTTATGCATTCTTATCATGACAAGGGGGTGGTCCTTGATCAAATAATTTATTGCAGCACATGCAGAGAATTATGAAACAAAAAGAAAAAAAAATTCTTTCATCATAATAAGTTCAAGCTACAAATGATTCACGTAGTCCTCCCCACATAATTGGGACAAAAGCTGAGTTGAGTCAAGCTATATGACAAAGCAGTTTAAGCTAATCCCACTTTCACCATATTGTTCACTAGAAAACACACACACACACACAGAAAAGAACATGTGTGATGATTGTTTATGGTAACAAGATAGGAGTTATCCTGCAAAATTCTTATGAGCAGCTAAACCTATAAAAGCTAATTAAATCTGTAAGCCAGAAATGATTAAAATTACCCTTGTTTTAGCTGAGTATGATCCTCTGGCAAACATGCCAGAAGGGGTCG
Source organism: Codonopsis lanceolata (assembly GCA_013146195.2). Taxonomy (NCBI): domain Eukaryota; kingdom Viridiplantae; phylum Streptophyta; class Magnoliopsida; order Asterales; family Campanulaceae; genus Codonopsis; species Codonopsis lanceolata. The sequence continues at coordinate 128,331,147 of CM028377.1, forward strand.
TATCTTCTGGGATTTCATGGTCATATGGCTCTTGTTGAGGGCTGAAAGTCCCGATCATTTCTTTTGTGCTGTCAACTGCGAACGTAAAACGACCATAAGCATGAGGGAAACATGACTTAATGAGAGAGAGAGAGAGAGAGAGAGAGAGGGATTACCCTTGATACCAGTTTTCCAAACTGTATTAATGTATTTGAGGCCCGAAACAATGTTATTGCTAACTTGAAAAGTGAAATTCAGGTTGTAGCGGCTGCCTTCTTTTAGAGTAAACCATGTGCCTTTCAGTTTTCCATCCTCAGGAATCGGAAGAACAATGTCAGATCTACCAGGGGATTTAATCGCAAGGCTTAAAATCTTAACTTCTGGATCAAGTTTTTCTACGGTAAAAAAGGATAAACATCATCAGAAACAACCATTTATGCATTTCTGTTTTAGGTGGATGAAAATCATGATGTTTGGAATTCGGGAATGAGAAATTGTGATATGGTAAAGGATTCGTACCTTTAGATAATGTAAAAATGAAGTGATAGTAACAGGTTAACGAACAATATTAACACTTGGAGTGCACTAGTTTTTCTTTTTTGAATAATAGTCATCAAGATTTGTGGCTTTCCAAGCCATCAGTATTCAGTACACTAATCATTTCCGGTTGTGCCTACCATGGAAGGCTCTCTTTTCGTATGGCCACGAAGTCAAGAAATAATTGTGTAAAGTTTAAAAATCAAGCAACAATCTGAATTTTCATCAATAATAGTATAACTTTCTGAAATCATCTGAGAGAAGGATATAATACCCAACAAAAAGTGGCAATCAAAACAGTAAGGTTGGCAATTGGCGAAGTAAAGGATGTTGGAGAAACACATCGCTGCAATTTTTCATCAAGAAACACAGAGCAAAACACCATAAAATTGGGAAAAATCTTAATCTTTCCCTCATTAAAGAAGAAAATTCAAATTTGTTCCAGAATAATAAAAGATTTCAGCGAACATGTTTTTTTTTTTCACGAGTACTCGACAAGAATAGATCCATGCAGTAAATTCACTATAGAGTAAGAGCAATATGTCGATGCTTAAGTTTAACGCCTCTATGAATTTGCTTTCGAGACACACTGACCTTGCAGCCTACATATCCTTCCTGAATCAGGAGAAATTACCACTCATTTCTTTCTGTGCATTTTCAAAGCTCGAAATGAAAATAACATACAGTACATAATAACTTATTCGAAAGAAGATTACCTCCAACAGAGTTAATATCCACACTCCCAAGAAGTTGCTCTTTCCACCTCATCAAGCTCTCATCGTCCTGATCACATTTACAAATAATAATAAAATAAAAGTTAAAACATTAATAGTAATACATAGTAATTCAAAAGGCATCAAGGATTCAAGAACATGGGTGGCCTTTAGTGCCAAAAAACAAGAAATTCATGGAAAAAACAAGAAATGTAAGACCATAGAAACTCTAAACCGCTAAAGTAACTGCCTTTAATGCAAAATAAAATTAAATAAATAAATAAAACACAACAAACAACAACAAATTCAAGAAAAATCAAGAAATGGACATCAATTTTTATTTTATTTTTTGATGCAAAAGAACACAAAGAAGCAAAATAAAGAAATCAAGAAGATGGGGATCGATATGTCAAAACAACGGCCACTTCTGCCAAAAACAAGAAATTCAAGATAAATCAAGACATGAAGACCACAGAAATGCTAAGGTAACAGCCTTTCCTGCAAAAAAAAAAAAAACCAAGAAATTCAAGAAATGATGACCATATAAATGCTAAGATAATTGCCTCTCATGCAAATAAATAATAATAATAATAATAAAGTAACAAATTCAATAAAATCAATTGATGGAGATACTAGAAATATTAAAGAGTGTTGGTGGATTCGAATTTCATGGAAGCAAGGGATTTAGGGAGGGGGAGCTACACAATTTTGTAATATATATATATATGTGTGTGTGTGTGTGTGTGTGTGTAATATGCACTAAAACTTTAAAGAAGAGGACAAACCTTATCCTTTTCATACTGTTCTTTGAGGGTGAGCTGAGGGCCCAATTCAATCTTTCCTTCAATATCTTCTTCATCTTCATCCTCAGTTGCACAGAAAGAACTATCACTCATTCTCCTACTAATCTTTCCTTCCTCTGCATCTTCTTCAATCTCTGGGTCTTTACTACTTTTCTCATCTTCTGAAACTACATTACTATCCTCCTTACCACCCTCCTCATTGTTATCATCAAACCCCATGCTTTTGGAACTTGAAACAACTCCAACAGCCAAAGACATCAACAAAATCTCATCCAACAAAAAGAAAATTTCAAGAAACACACACACACACAGAAATTGATTTGAATGGAATTGGCCTCTCACCCAAATGGAATATCAGAAGTGAAAAGACCCCAAATAGGGAAAGGAAAAAAAAACAAGAGAATGCAGCCTATAAAGAATATTTTTTTTAAGTATTTTTTCTATCGAGGAGATGCGAAATTGGTGAAACCCCAGATAATATTATATTGAAATAAGGGTAATTGGGTCAGAGAATATCAGAGAGGAAAACGAAAACTCCAAAAGGAAGAGTACCCAGAATGGATAACAGTTCTAAGAAGATAAGACACTCAGAAAAAAGAGGGGAGAGAGAGAGCTGTTAGAGGAAGTTGAAACAGGAGCAGAAATGGTCATGTGGTGATCCGGGAATATGTATAAGTGAAATGGATGTGTGTGTGTGTGTGAGAGAGAGAGAGAGAGAGAGGGACGCTGTCAGATGGGGAGATCGTGGCGGTCACTAAAGTGCCATGAGACCACGATTTGATTTTGAGGTGAATTCGACCTACTAGACAGCGTAGGATTGGGTGGAGGGATTTGACTCTTCTCAATTGGATGATGGAATTTTGTGTTCAGTCCAAAAATTGAGGAAAATAATTTACTACTCCACTACTACTATGTTGGGGTTTCATACATTGATTTGATATTATTAATAAGGTATTGAGTGTGATTGATCTCATTGATTTGTTGTTGAATTATACGAGGCCGAGGGAGAGCGGGTTGACCATTGGATCGTTGTTTTCAATGTTGACTTTTATTTTCTCTATGGAATTTCTTTGATGTATAAGGCCAGGTACAACAAAGCTTCCCAAATTTGGGAGCTTAAGCTCATTTTTTTTTCATTTTATTACAAAAATGCCATTAAGCTCCCCAATTTAGCTCCTTAACAAAAATACCCTTACAACAATGCACACATTTCAACACTTTTACATACCACATCAATTTTATCTCCATTAATTAAATATTTTTATCGAAAAATGGTTAGAAAATTAAAAAAATCGTAATTTTTTTTTCTAATATCCAAATTAAACAAACCAAGTCTCTATTTGTAGGTAAAAATATGTACTTTAATTCAAAAATAAAAAATTAACTTAAAAATAATTTTTATGGCTGAAAATTGATTAAGAATAACAAAGGAGGAAAAATAATTTGATGGCTGCCATGGGGAAAGAAAGACAGGGTAAACCAACAATTTTGGACAAACGAAATCGTTTTGTCCATTTTTTGTCTAAAACTATGTCACTTTGTCAAAAATTAATTGGTTTAGCACCGGAAGCTTAAGTAGCTCCTCCTTCACCTTTTTGCTTATTAAGCAAAATTTTGGAGCCTTTGTTGTTTAGGAGAATCCCAAATAATCTCATTAGCATTGGTATAAGCTCCACCGTTGTAAGTGGTCTAATGTTCACTTTCTTTTTATTTTAAGAACTCTAGAGCAAGGCCAAGAGGTTTTTTAAAAAATCTAAACCAAATCTTGCAATCTAATGGTGATTTTAAAAAACTCTAAACCAAATAATCCATTGATTTTGAAAAAAAAATCATTAGAAGAACCCAATTGGCTCCAACTCCAAGGCATGAGCCTCCTTCCCCCTTTCCCCTTTCCATTTGTCAACATTGATTCCATCATTTTATTTTTCTCCATCGTTTTCGAAATTTTTAGCCAAAAAATGTATTTTATTTTTATTTATTTTTCCCTGAATTAAAGTACACATTTTTACCTATAAATAAAGACTTGGTTTGTTTTATTTGGACATCAGAAAAAATTTCTATGATTTTTTCAAGTTTATCTAGCCATTTTTCTGTAAAAATATTGAATTAATGGAGATAAAGATGGTGATGTATATAAATGTATTGGATTTTGTGCCATCATTGGGAAGGTTTTTGAATTTTAAATCAAATGAGTATTTAATAAATATTTTATTGATTTTTAATGAATCGTGTTTGATTTTGGGTTTGATTTTACAAAACCATTGTACATGCTCTTAAGTGCACATTTATACCTACACCGTTCATAAAATATATAGGTAGGTATCCTCTAAAATTGTATGACCAAATTTTAATCTTTTACATTTTAATCTATCATTATACGATGAATCGAGTAAAAAAGATTTATCTTATAAAAAGTATCCGTAATACCATCTTACACAAGTTTTTTTTCATTACTGTAATGTTTTTCTTATTAATCATTTCATTAAAAAATATTTTATTTGTAATTTTTTTGAAAAACTATTTTTATCATTTTATATTACTTTTTCATACTACTTTAATAATGATCCCGCATGAACATATATTTTAAAGAAAACGACATATTATACTAATATTTATAATCGAGTCAATTATATTTTCTTACTTCGCATATCGGGTCAAACAAAATAATAATTTATGGACGGATGGAGCATTTCCTTCGTTCTTAAACTATTGTTTAAGTATTACAAATTACGTGTTTATAATATAGTAAAAAAATTAAATGAAATTTTCATTTGGAAATCACTTGATTTGACTCAAAAGTCAAAACACGGCAATAATTTGAAAATAGAAGGAATACGTTGGTTGTATTTTGTATAATAAATCAAAAAATGTGTTTATTGCAAGCACTAATTAGTTTAATTAGTGTTAACTTTGAAATCATTATGCAACAAGTGTTTGAATAGGTTTCATGTAAGATCGTTTTACAAATCATAATTTGTAAGAAAGAACATCAGTCTCTTACGGCTTAACCAACCAACACACAATGAGTCGAATAAAAATGATCCGACTTACAAAAATATTCGTAAGAACATCTTACCCAAGTTATTTGCCCCAAATGTTTAAAGGACATCATGTAAATTTTGATTCAAATAAAAAAGACATCATGTAAATTGAAGGTTTTGGAAAGAATTTAAATTGGAGTAATCATTAGTCAGCGTCATGGAAAATGTTTTACAAGATGTAAGTTGCCAATGCAATTTCATCTGAAAATAGATCTTTAAATGGAGTAACTTTATTAGCAAATTTTCTAATTTAAATACCCTTTAGAATCTACATCTCTCTATATTTCCTTGCTTACAACAATTTAGTCATCAATTGAAAAAAATATTACTGCAATAAAAATGATGCGTCCAAAAAAAAGCATCATACCGGGGTGCCAAAAGTAGCGGTGGACGTGGGTCGTCGGAGTTGTCGTCCGGCGACCATCTTGTTGTCAGTGGTGGATATCTGGTTATATATCTGCAAAATAAACACCGTGAGTCGGCGGGGAAGGCCCCTGCCAAAAACCTTCCGGCGTGTTTATCAGTACACGTATGAAAAAGAGGGCACATAGCCTCCAAGTGTATGTGTGATTCTCAATCAGAAAAAGAGAGAGATCCCCCACTCTATGAACTAGAAGGAGTTATTTATACATGAGGGAATGAATTTAGCTCATTGCGCATGGGCCCGGCCCAATCCTTTGGACATCATGCAAAATACAGTGGGCCATTAAGCGAGGCCTAAACACTATTGAGACGGATCCAAAATATGCACATCAGTAGCCCCCTACTCATTATTCTTCGAAATTCATCTCGAGAGTAAGGAGTACTATTCGCCGTAATCTTCTTTTAATTTCTGATGGCCAAGGCTTAATCACTTTCATCTTGGCGCACAAGATAACAGTGATGGATGAGTCACGATTTAGTCGCTGACCGCCATCAGTATATTTTAATTAACCATTACGCCTTAAAACTTGATTGTATAAGTCTTTCTATTGCAAGCAAAGCGCTACTTGGGCCAAGGTCAAGTCCTACTACTTGACTTCGCGAGCGGGACTACTCTTAAAAGCTAGCGAACATAACGCCATTTGGGCCAAGGTCAAGTCCCAGTACTTGACTTTGAGCATGACTACCTTTGATAAGCTAGCGAGTAACGCCACTGGGTCAAGGTCAAGTCCCAATATCGACTACGTGAAAGCAGACTACCTTTGATAAGCTAGCGAGCAAAACGCCACTGGGCCAAGGTCAAGTCCCAAGACTGACTTCAGGAGCAGACTACATTTGAAAAGCTAGCGAGCAAAACGCCATTTGGGCCAAGGTCAAGTCCCAGTACTCGACTTTGCGAGCAGGACTACTTTTGAAAAGCTAGCGAACAGAACGCCACTCAACCACGAGTAAACTCGAGCATGAGCCTCTTGGCGAGCAGAGATATATCATGCTCGTAAGAAAGGTGAACACTTGGTCTTAGGTATATTCTAAGAATCACTTGAACACCAACCCTTTTTCACGAGCAGATATACCTTTTACTCGTGAAAAATAGAATAATCGAGATAACAGGCTCGAACACCAACCCTTTTTCACAAGCAGAGATACCTCTTACTTGTGAAAAAGAGAATAATTGAGATAACAGGCTCGAACACCAACCCTTTTTTAACGAGCAGAGATACCTCTTACTCGTGAAAAAGAGAATAATCGAGATAACATACTCGAACAAAGAGAATAGAATAATCGAGATAACATACTCGAACACCAACCCTTTTTCACGAGTAGAGATACATCTTACTCGTGAAAAAGAGAATAATCGAGATAACATACTCGAACACCAACCCTTTTTCATGAGCAAATATACATCTTACTCGTGAAAAAGAGAATCATCGAGATAACAGTTGACTTTACAAGATGAACTATCAATGGAGATTGAACACGACCATTTATTTCACAAGTCATAAAAACCTAGCGGGAGGATAACATGAAGCTCAGCCGCGAGTAAACTCGAGTGGGGAGCATAAGCGCAGGCAGGCGCTATATATAACTCTACCATGAATAAACTCGAACGGGAGGACAATATGAAGCTCAGTAGTGAGTAAACTCGAACGGGGAGCATAAGCGCAGGCAGGCGCTGTGTACAACTCTACCGCGAGTAAACTCGAGCGGGAGGACAATATGAAGCTCCGCCGAGTAAACTCGAGTGGGAGCATAAGCAGCAGTGCATCTGGTATAACTCTACCGCGAGTAAACTCGAAGTGAGGACAATATGAAGCTCACCAAGAATAAACTCGAGTGGGGGAGCATAAGCGCAGTGCGCCAATAACTCTACCGCGAGTAAACTCGAGAGGACAATATGAAGCTCAGCCGCGAGTAAACTTGAGTGGGGAGCATGAGCGCAAGTAGGTGCTGATCATCTGGTTGTGAGTTTGCAAGCAGAGAGCGCATGCATGCGTAGAACAAAATCTGAGAAAAGTATGGTTCTCGGGAAGGAGCATATCATTCTTTTCCTTCCTTGGTGTAGCCCCCTACTTCTCGAATGCAAAGGTTCATCTTGAAGTCGAGAAGTATTGCTGGTCAATACTATTTGGTCTTGTGGAGAGGCCGACATATGGTATGCTTATTCTGGTTGCTCAGATCTTTGAGTAGTTGCGACTTGAGAAGGCTCGTAGTATGCTCGAGCACAATGAAGCTGTTGGGGAATTGAAGGCCTAGGCTCTGTTGACATGGACTTTTACTCCTGAAACCTTAGGAGCATCATTTGCAAATCAAGCAAACATATTTCCTTATAAAATAAAAATGGGGTGTCTACGCAACACGACATAAAATGGCGTAATATCATTATTTTGATTTATAAACAAACAAATCATATTGTCTTATACCCAATGTCAATTGAGTAAATATCTTGAGGCATATTGAACATTTAATGCAATTTTATATGGCATTAATGTTTCTCATAATATCATATATCATGTCATAATTGATTATTAAATTACATTTAATTTTTTTATGCTAAATAATAAATGTCAAAAGCAATTATTCCAAAATTAAATAATCAATTATGTGTCTCTCACCCCATAATTATGATAATCAATTGTGTATCATCAAAATGCATATTTTATCGATTAAACTTTTTGACTCGAGATAATATCATAGACAAAATTTTGACTCATGATAATATTTTATCGCATGAAGTCATTGCATGTATATAACTTACGTCTACAAAATTAAATAACATGCATCAAATTAGTATTAACGCATTTTCTAAATAATCCCCGAACTTACTTTATTGTTTTTTACTAAACACCACCATACAATCACTCATTGCGTGTCAAGCAATATGATATTATTCTTGTATTGTGTACACAAAATTATTTGCAAAGTATTTGACAATGTCGTACAACATGCATTATATTACAATGTGTCTGTGTATAATATTATATTACATTACAATCTTGCTGACAATATCTCAAACTAAGGTCAACTATTGGTGGCGAAAATTAATTATCAAGCAAATGATTGGGCCAAACCTGTTGGTTGGTCCGCCATATTAAAAAGGTGGGTTGGGTTTTAACACATTTTTACCTACTATATATATATATATATATATATATATATAAGATATTTTAACTTCAAATTTGAACCAGTTCACGGAAAATAATTAGAAATGCTAAACAGAGGGATCCAAGTGCGCATCAAACATCCCTGATTTGAAACCCAATCTATGAACGTGGATTGGTTTTCACAATTACAAACCCAATATATATATATATATATATATATATATATATATATATATACCTTGCTAAAGCTAAAAAGCAAGCTTGGTTATGAACCTTCCTTCGAATGACAATGAATTTGAACACACAACACACACACACGGGTTGTCCAAACTATGAGTGATTTTAAGGATAAACACAAGCAAACACGCTTGGCAAATGGTATGAATGAATGCATGAATTTGAACACACACACTATGAGTGCCCTAGATCCCCACTCCCTAGAGAACGCCATATCTAATGGGAGTGTTTGTTCGTGGAAAGCAAAATGCTAGCGCTAAAATGATCGTGGTTTATCTGTTGTGGTTTAATTCCAAAATTTAAATAACCACACGCAAAGCAAGAAAAAAATACTCAATGGCAAAATTGGAATATAGCATCCGATACTGATAGTTGAGAATGATGTCATGGGTGACATCACCATGACAAGGATACAAGATGATTCAAATGTCAAATCCGAACTCCATGCGCAACAACTTCATTTGGGCGGCGTATGAAGGAACGAGCTTAACACCTCTGAGAACGTCCCCCCGCTCGTATCTTCCAGACGCCGCATTCGACTCTTCCATTTTCAAGCCTTGTTGCACATTAGAATGCCCTCAACCATGCCGCCAAAGACGTCACCGGTGGTTTCGCCTCCAACTACTTCGGGTGGCGCGTGAGGGAGCGATCGCCCGCGGCGCCGATGTATTTATCATTGATTTCGCCCGCCGTGGTGCTCTCAATGGTACCAATTGTTTACCTTCCCACGCCTCTCTCCGCTTCAAGGAATGTCCGTATATCATTTATTACGGTGAATTCCGACACCCTTAAACTGAACTTCGTCGTAGTCGACGGTGTCAAGGACAAAATGAAATCGTTCCCGGCAACAGAACCAACTGATGCGTAAAAAAAAAAGCATCATACCGGGGGTGCCGAAAGTAGCGGTGGGCGTGGTTCGTCGGAGTTGCCGTCCGGCGGCCATCTTGTCGTCGGTGGTGGATATCTGACTATATATCTGCAAAATAAACACCGTGAGTCGGTGGGGAGGGCCCTCGCCAAAAACCCTCTTGCGTGTTTATCAGTACATGTATAAAAAAGAGGGCGCATAGCCCCCAAGTGTGTGTGTGATTCTCAATCAGAAAAAGAAAGAGATCCCCCACTCTATGAACTAGAAGGGGTTATTTATACCTGAGGGAATGGATTTAGCTCATTGCGCATGGGCCCGACCCAATCCTTTGGACATCATGCAAAATACAATGGGTCATTAAGCGAGGCCTAAACACTATTGAGACGAATCCAAAATATGCACATCTAAAAAATAATCTTAGGATTGAAGGTCGGCCCACTAGATAAGTTTTGGTGGACAGACCCCAAAATCTATTTTTTACACCTCATTTTTCACACTGAGATATTGTATATTGTTCTATACATTGTAAAATATTGGATGTGGAGAGATTTTGAGGGTATAATTAGCTCCACCCTAAGTTTTGTTGTCTCTATGATTGTTTATTTTTGTGTAGGTGATCATAGGTTCGAAGTTTTATACCCCCCCAAAAAGGAAATCAAGGAATAGGAGTAGAAAAGAGAAAACACTAAACTATTCCATAATTTTTAGGCCAAAATATGAAAAAACACCTCAAAGTAACCACTTAATCTCATAATACCCCCCAATGCTAAAATTTTCCCAAGTTCATGCCTGATGTATCCATTTGTCCCAGCTTGCACCCTAGTCGTGACGGCTGTTAAAAAGATAACGAAAAATTAATGAAAAGATAACAAAAAGTTACCTTTTAAACTTTATAACGGTAGAAATTATACGACAAAAAAAAATTTAATAGATCGAACTAATATATACAAATAATAATATTTACATTTAAAAAATTATGGTATAAAAAAATTATACATATATATTAATAAATTAATATTATGAAATTTACAATATATAACCCTAACCATTAGTATAAATAGTAAACTTAATTTTTTTGTACGCTTAATGACACTATTATTAAACTTTTATATATACAGGTCAATTAGTTGCCAAGCACTCTAGGTGTTGTCCGATGCCCTATGCGCCCAACTACTGATTTTATTTATTTTTAAATGTTTTTGGCCAAAATAATGTCATTTTGGGTTTTTTTTAATAAATATCAATTCATAATTATTGAATTATGTATTGTAATCATTATTTTTAAATAATTTATGATGTTTGCTATTAATATATTTAAAATTTTAATGCTTGTTAATTATGTTATATTAAGAAAAATATTCAAAACAAGGTAATTATGTCTAAATTCTAGGCCCCGCCTAGACACCCTAGGCCCTGGTCTGACACCCGCGTAACGATTTTTAGAACACTAATAATAAGGGCACATGTAAAACTCATATTTACATTTGTTGTCTATTGAGATCAAACTCATATATATATATAAAGTTTAATATTAAGCGCACACAAAATATTTTTTACTATTTATACTAAGGGTTAGGGTTAGAAATTATAAATTTCATAATATTAATTTATTAATATATATGTATAATTTTTTTTATGCCATAAATTTTTTAATGTAAATTGTATTATTTGTATATATTAGTTCGATCTACTAAATTATTATTTTTCTGTAACATAATTTCTACCGCTATAAAGTTTAAAATGTAAATTTTCGTTATCTTTCTAATAATTGTCACGGCTAAGGTGCAAGCTGGGACAAATGGATACAACAGGCATGAACTTGAAAAAATTTTAACATTAGGAGGCATTATGAAATTGAGTTGTTACTTTGGGATGTTTTTCATATTTTAACATAATTTTTATTAGAATATTTACAATTAGCCCCCTTAATATCGATTAGATTTGAATTACCCCCTCAACTACTAATAAAATCAATATACCCCTTTCAACTAAAGCGTTTTTTTTTTTATCACACTCAATTTAGGCATTATCATTTAAGCGTGATCATCTTTATGTATGTATCTGAAATAATACCTTTTGAACGGTTCAATTAACTATCTTCCACATAGGAACTACAAAAACAATGCTAGGGCAATAAAAACAAAATAGTCGATCGAAACAACAAAAAATATTGTAATAAAAAAACACTTCACGATGGTCGTGAGTCTCAAATGAACATTTTTCGTCAAATCAAATGGTAGTGTCTAAACAGAAGTGCGATTAAACAAAACATTTTAATTGAGAAGGTATATTGCTTCAATCGATAATTGAGTGGGCAATTCAAACCAAATTCATAGTTGTGGAGTGTTCTATGTACTTTACACTCAATATTATAGGTAAATTTTAAGACCGTCTTACGGATGTTTATTTGTAAGACGGAGCTTCACTTTCTCATTGATTAACCCACCAACACACAGTAAGTCGGATAAAGATGATCTATCTTACAAAAAATATTTGAAAGATCATCTTACCTAAGTTTTTCCCTTATATTATTTACTGATAAAAGTACAAAAAATATAAAAAATAAAAAAAAGAAAATGATGAGGTTGATGCAAAAGTAGAAAATTGTGGGCAATAATGCTCTATTATTTGAATACATGGATCCCTTTTTAGAGATAGCCTGGTGGCAAGAGATGGGACCAATAATGAGCTTTTTGGTCAGGAGTTTCATGCATATCGCTAATAATCTAAATAACTGAGATAACATCTTCATCATGACATATGATTAAATTATCCTCATTGGAAATGTATGGTAGAATGGGTTATGATATCATCTTCATTATTACAAGACTACGTGTAAACATAAAAGTGTGAGATACAGTGGAAACATGAGTAACAACACTATCTGGACAAGAACCTGGACAAGTTTAGTACATGTTCCAAACATGCCCATGTGACAAATTTGGGGATATCTGGCGATCTGGAGATGAAGTAAGCATGCTCATATCTAAAAATGAATCAAAGTCATATCCTCCATGAATCCAGTTTTCCGTCGGAAAAAGCTTCACTATGTTGATAAAAGCTACAAGCAGCAAAAAGAGGGACAAAGATAAACTTACATTTGAAACTAAACTATCAGTCGCTTCCCCATTTTCTCACTACTCTCTCTTTGGCAGATTCTCGAGTAAAGACTTCCTGCTTAGGGATACTATCAAAGTTGGCTTGACGAGTTGGAGATACCTTTTTGAGAATCTGTGACGTTCCAAAAGTTAACCCATTTCTAATGCCCCGCAAAGCAAACAGCAATGGGTTGATTACAAGTGCAAGCATCAAGTCACCTTTCGCAATTATAAGAAACTGTCAACACAAACAATATGAAATGTAAGAGCTGGGGATGACAAGAGGGATTCCTACATCAAAACGGATATAAATCAATTTTGATTTTTTTTCTAAGAGAATCACTTTTGTCATAATCAACTTAAAAATTCAATTTTGTGGAATAAGAAGCAACACTAAACTGAGTAAAAATGCCTACCATGAAAAGAATTCCTAGGATGGTAAGACTTGTTTGTTGTGCCTCATGCCAGAAATGGCCATCACCTGACCCACCAAACCATCTACCCCATCCAAACCAACCTCCACCCCCATCACCTCCTCCGCCTGCTTGCTCTCTCTTCTTTATTTCTTGGTCCCACTTCTCAAACTCCGCTTTCTTGCCACCAAGTGCACTTTCTAAGGATATCCTGGCTTGTTCCTGCTCCAAGAGAGTAGCATCAAACTAGGAACATAAAATGCACCACGGCAAAAATCATACGAACTAAACAGTAATTATCACATTTTATGCCCCCAATTGTGTGTGTGTGCGCGTGAACCTCATTCAGGTATCCCAAATTGATGCTTGCACAACAAATATATAATATTAAAAATAAAATAAAAAACAAAACCCAGTTCATGTAAAAAAGCAAAAGCCGATGGCCACCATGGATGCTATCTTTTGTTAGTTGTTTAGTCATTGAGCATATATTGAACACAACAATAACAAGCTGAAGAACCTGACTTGTTCTGCACCGAAATCACCATTAAAGGACACAATCAAGGTTTCTCCATTTGGAAAGGAGTTGGAAATTCAAACCTATTGGATGAATGCGAGTAAAATGATGAAAAGTGATGAGTACAGTGACCTCTTATTTATGGTTTTTTCCATTTCAGTACATCACAAGAGCTCTTGTAGATAGATTGTTTACCTCACAGATACTTTTTAGCTCATCATCATATGTCCAGCAGCAAAGTTTTCTTTTCTTGATAAGTAATGAATATCATCAAACTCAACTCAACGTAGCCTTCATCAGTTTCTCTTAATTAATTTGGGTAGGCTGTGAGACTCCTTATTTGCCATTCAGCTCGGTCTAATGCACCCGACAAGCCACATTCACTCATGTCCTATTAGTTATCAACTCCATAATAGTTTTGCTCTTTCTCTACCTCTAATTTGGTTGTTGATATGAATACTATTACACTTCCCAATGGATGCACCAAATGCTCTATGATGTATGTACCCAAACCATCTCAAATAATTTTCTCTCATTTTATAAGTACACTTAGGCTTCTATCTTTCCTAAGATTTCCCATACATCTTAAAACTTTCATTTAAGCAGTGGCAAAGCCAGGATATTGTTAAACGGGGGTCAAAATATTTTAAAGATCGAAAGTTATCTAGTAGTATCTGAATTTGGTTCAAATGGGTGTCAAGATTTGCAGTTTCCTATCATTCCTGCTCTTTTTTTTTAATTCAAATGTACTCCAGTCCCTCGTCACACAGTACAGATTCTTCATACTTGGACCAAATTATATCTGTTAATACTCTTGTTTGTTCTCAAGCAGACTAGTTCTGGGCATTCTTATTGTTCCTAAACAACAAAAAAATAGTATATCTGGCAAGCAACCTATACTCGTAAACCATCAATCCATATCGTCAGAAATTACTCTTGAGGGTTGCTAAACCATCCATTAGCAAGAGTATTTCCTACCATGCAAAAAATATGGTTACCTTAGCAAGGATTGTAAAATGCCCGGTCTCAGGAGTAAAGACGTCAATCACATCCCTGAACACACTCAGAAGGAGGGAGAAAAGGCTATTGAACAAGAAAAAATGATTTTTTGAGAAGGTCCCAGAAAAGTATTCATGGAAGCAGTCAATGAATATACATAGGGTTGTAAGAAACTGTATTATTAATCATTTAAAAGAGTTTAACCTTTAAAAATACTTGTTGTTTAGATATTGGAGATCACTTTAGCGTGAGTCACAACTTGAAGGTGGCAGCATCATGCCCATAGCCTGAAGACTACGCAAAATTGAAGCCTATCATTCAGTCTAGATATTGGGCACATCCTTCTAACTGTATGAATGACTTAATGTTACTTGCACCATTGCCGACATACTAGCAAAACAACTTGAGCTATCGATCATCCAATAGGTTTGAATTTCCAACTCCTTTCCTGTATGTAGAGCTTGCATTGTACTCCTAAGTCTGCACTTTGCCAGTCCCTGTTTCTTTCTTGAGAAGTCCCAAAATGAGAACACATTTTTAAAAATTTAGCTAACAAGTTTCATGATATTAACTTACCCTAGTTCTTTGTTTGGACCTTGAAAAATACAAGAAGGGTAAGAGGAGACTTGTTCTGAAAACAAATCAGTTTTTTGTACCTCCGTAAAACTCAATATTTAATGCAACAATGACATGGAGCGCAACAAGCTCTAGTCAGAAGACTCTAAAAGGCATACTCCCTCCGTCCCTTAATAATCGTCCTAGTTGACCCGGCGCACAGTTTAAGAAAAAACAATTGACTTGATTATTTATATTGGTTTAATGTGTAGTTTCCTTTAAAGCCCATGTGTATGTGGTCCATAATTAAAGTAGAGTGAAAAAGTAAAGGTAAAGTGGTAAAAGTGATGTTTTAAAAAGGTAAGTTTCAAACTGGACAATTATTTTGGAACGGATGAAAAAGGAAAGGAGGACGATAATTTAGGGACGGAGGGAGTATATGTTATTGAAGAAAAGTAATCGTCTTTTCATTTTCCTTTCCCTTACACTACCACATTCCACAATCATACCAGAACATTCATGTTTACATAGATAAATTGGACACCATTTTCAGTATTACTACATAGGGAACTGTGAATGATAGTAAAATACGGTTGAGGTGGTCAATCTCCACATTCCTTCAAAATTCTTTTCTCCACCTCTAATAACAGCTTCGGTACCTTTTGCTTCCTCTAGAGAACTTCGGCATTCACGTTTTCATGCGTCATTTGGTCGGATACGCAGTTGGATCTCTAATGGACCAACAAAAAGTGAAAGAAGATAAAGCAGATTATTTGTCTTGTCAACTAGCGAAACATCATGCTCAACCTTTTCAAACAAGAATTCAATGTCCTCCACACATTTTGATCTAATTCACTCTGATATTTGGGGACTTAATCATAATATTTTGTTATTCTTGTTGACGCTTATCTCATTTCACTTGGATTTATCTCTTGCGTAACTACTCTACACGTCTACATACTTTTAACTTTGACTTCGCCAAAATGATCCAAACCCAATATTTTTGTCCCATTAAATTCTTTCATGTAGATAATGCCATGTAAAATTGAGACACCACCTTTCTAAATTTTCTGCATTAATGGCACACTCATCCAATCACTCACGCCAGCATACATCTCAACAAAAAGGAGTGTGCTGAAAGTAAACAAAGGTAGGGGAGCTTCATTACTCCCTAATGAAGCTACCAAAGCACCGCATACTCTTGGTAACCCTAGCTTCTCACTAGACACCCTTAGCGTTAAAATCACCTCCCAAAAGGGCCAAAACGCCAGCGAGACCTGCACAAACCAGCTAAATTATGGAGCTTCTCCCAAAAGGAACATTGAAAACGAGCACTACTTGGGCTATAATCGCATTAAGCCACCACTCCCCTGAACCCTTAATAGCCACCCTAACACACATCGAGAAAGACCCATGAAACC
This sequence comes from Codonopsis lanceolata, assembly GCA_013146195.2. Taxonomy (NCBI): domain Eukaryota; kingdom Viridiplantae; phylum Streptophyta; class Magnoliopsida; order Asterales; family Campanulaceae; genus Codonopsis; species Codonopsis lanceolata. The sequence continues at coordinate 128,347,852 of CM028377.1, forward strand.
TGACTATAAGTTAATGGAACGATGCACATTTTGAGTGGTGTAATTTATTTATTTTTTGATAAATAAGAACTGCATTAAAAAGGCGTCTAATCAGGAGACGCAGCCTAGTACACGGGAAATATACAAGAAAGCGACAAACTAGATACAGACTAAACTATCTGAGACACTAACAAAGGAATCTCCCACAGAAAGATTTACATGTAAGCACCACGACCCAATAGATAGCATGACAAACTCTTTGAGACGAGCTACAGCTACCTCAGTATTTTCAAAAACCCTTCTGCATCTTTCTAGCCAAATATTCCACCCAATCGCCATAGGAGCAGTGATCCAACTTTTATTTTTCCTCTAGTGCTTGTACACTGACCAACCTTGCAAAAGCTGACAAACCGAACTAGGCATAACCCACGAGATTCTGGCCATTCTGAACACCATACTCCATAAGTCCCTTGCAACCGAACAATGGAGAACCAGATGATTCACGGTCTCCTCCTCTAGCTTGCACATATAACATCTATTCACCACAACTCTCCCTCGTGCTTTCAAACTATCACTAGTCAAAATGGCCTCCCTCGCCGCTTCCCAGGCGAAGAACGCTACTCTCCTCAGAGCCATGGTCCCCCAAATTTCCTTCCATGGAAAACTGGGACTAACCCTGCCTACTAGGGAGGAATAAAAGGATCGAACGATAAAATTTCTGCTCTTTGATCTGGCCCACTTCACTCTGTCCTCCACCTCCGCTCTTTTTTTGAACCCATAAAGCAACCGAAACATCTGTTCAACGTCCTCAAGCTCCCAATCATTCAACTCTCTTCTGAACAACGGAGTCCACGAGTCTATCCCATTTAGGTTGACCACTACCGAACGGACCAATTCCTCCTGATTCACTACAAGATCAAACAAACTCAAAAACCGGTCCTTTAAAATCACATCTCCACAGCAGACATCTATCCAGAATCTCACCTCATTTCCCATTCCAATCTCGAAGGTAATATGTTGCTTGAACGATACCCACCTCTTCATAATCTCTTTCCAGACACCCCCGCTCCGTGAGGGCCCGTAACTGCCTTCGGGTACCATAGGTGACTCCCTTCACCATATTTATCTGCTATAATCCTCCTCCACATCGCATTTCTCTCCACCATATATCTCCACTGCCATTTCCCCAGCAAGGCCCCATTTAAGTTCCTCATATCTTTGATTCCCAAACCACCGCCCTGAACCAAGATGTCACTATTTTCCGGTTCACTAGGTGACATTTCCGTTCCTCCGACCCCCCATCCCACAGGAAATCCTTTTCTATTTTTTCCAGCCTACTCGCCACCGAGCCTGGGAACAGAAGAGATAGAAGATATGTGGGAAGGTTAGAAAGAACACTTTTGATCAAAATCAGACGGCCCCCCTTGGACAAAAGCTGCCTCTTCCAACCTGCCAACTTCTTTTCGAACCATTCAATGACAGAATTCCATGAAGTGATGCTTTTAAAATGCGCGGCATGCGCCCCCAACGGGAGACCCAAATAAGTTGTTGGCAGACTTGCACACTTACACCCAAAGAAAGAGACCTGCTGCCCTATGTCCTCCACTTCCCCCACCAGAATAATCTCGCACTTGGAAATATTAATTTTCAAACCAGACATCTCCCGGAAGAAAAGGAGCACCATACGAAGGTAACCCAGCTGAGATCTCTATGCATTACAGAAAACCAGAGAATCATAGGCAAATAACAAATGAGAAATATTCAACCCTCTCTGCCTCTCTCCTCCGATGCCAAACCCCCAAATCCCGATATGAAACCACCTTCCACTCTTTTATCGATTAGACGGTTTAAACCCTCCATCACCAATATGAGTAAGAAAGGAGACAACGGATCCCCTTGCCGAAGACCCCTCGAGCTCGCAAAGAAACCAGATGATTCTCCGTTAACCAGAACTGAAAACCAACTGAACAGTCGAGATACAAAAAAGAATCCACTGCCTCCATTTCTCCCCAAACCCCCATCCTCGAAAGAATATACATCAGGAATTTCCACTCTACATGATCGTAGGCTTTTTCGATGTCTAATTTACATAACAAACCCGGAGTCCCACTCCTAAGTCTATCATCCACCACCTCATTCGCTATCAAAGCTGCATCCATATTCTGACGACTCCCCACAAAAGCATGTTGAGATTCATAAACCACCTTGCCTATCACCTTCTTTAGCCAAGACGCTAGCACCTTAGCTAAAATCTTGTAGATACTCCCAACAAGACTTATAGGTCTGAACTCCTTAAGCTCTTCCGCACCCTTCCTCTTAAGAATAAGAACGATGAACGAAGTGTTAAGGCTTTTTTCAAAACCTCCTGTTTCATAGAACGAATATAAAGCCTCCATGACGTCGGTTCTCACCACCTCCCAACTATGATGGAAGCAGTGGCGGATCCATACAAGGATTAGGGGTGTCCATGGACACCGCCCAATAAAAAAAAATTGGTGTAGGTTTGTGATATTTGATAATTGGACCTTTCCAAAAATTTTCATTGGACCCCTCCCAAATTCTCTGTAAAAAATATTGTCAAGACGGATTTACGAAATCGAATGTCCGATCAATTTTTAAATGATTCTTTTGTATGTTATATCGAAAAAAACATGTTAATGAATGCTGGTAATGATGATGTAATTACGCGTTTTCAACGTATGAAAACGCGTAAATGACAAATTGTAATTTTTAATTTTTTTTTAATGTAATACTCTCTCCGTCCCAAAATATATGATGTTTTGAGAGAATTTTTTTGTTCCAAAATAGATGACACTTTGTAATTTTCAAAAAAAAATTTCTCTTTTTTTCTCCAATTCTACTCATATTTATTGATTTCGTAACCCGTGTTTGGCTCTTTGGGGAAGAATATCAAGACACCTCATTAATGTTTGGATAAGGACAGTTTAGTCTTTACAATATGTTTCCTTGGTCTGTGTGAAAAGTCCTAAAATATCATATATTTTGGGACGAAAGGAATAGTTAAAATTTTGAACACCGGTCAATATAATTCCTAGATCCGCCACAGGCTGGAAGAAGGCTAATGAGAACCCATCCGGCCCCGGAGCTTTATCCCCTTTCAAGGCCTTAAGAGCTGCTACTACTTCCTCCTCAGAGAAAGGTTGTTCCAGCGAAAGGGACAGAATTCCGGATATCTCTGTTTCTTCTAGGCAAAAGGACGTGCAGCAGGCCCTAGAAAAATTATTGATCAAAAAGGAGATTAGTTGGAGACAGAAGTCGCATATTTTGTGGCTTAAGGAAGGGGACAAGAATACCAGATTTTTTCACCGCATGGCCAGCGTGCACAAAGGCCATAATCAGATCATAAAATTGAAGTTGGATGGAGTAGTTACGGAGGACCAGGAGCAGATCAGGGAGCAGTCTCTTATTATCAGGATTTATATACTTCGGGGGGAGATACTTTTTTGAGTTGTGTAATTTATGTCCCAAAGTCAAGCCAATTAGACTCTGTAAGGCTGCACGTGTTTAGTCACATGGGAAGTTATGAAGCTTACACACGGCAGGATTGTCCTACTAAAGGGAGAAGAATGTGGCGTAGAAGCCTGTGGAGCGCGTTCCCAAGATCCATGAGGTTCACACATCTTTCGCGAAATTACTCTTTCCGTTCTAGGCAAAGAGTCTACTATTCTATTTTGAAATGTTTTACTTAAAGAGTCCACTTTAAAAAAAATTATATTTATTTTCGTAACTTTCTATCTTTACCCTCCACTTGTATTGTAAACATATTTGTTGTGGTTACGTATTTTTGTAATTATGACAAACTCCAATGACATTAATATATCCCTTAATTATTAAACTTTTCATTCTAGGACTCTTTGAGGGGCTCAAAGAGAGTATATTTTATGGTTAAGAAAACTAAGCGGAATCTTCATCCATAACATTATTAATAATGTTTTCAGCAATATAGAGGTGGGTTGTGACAAGACATCTGGTTCAATATCCTCCCTGTTATCGTTCGTCAATTTTTGTGGCCTTCCATCTTTCATCTCAACACACTCAACAAGCCTTGTTGAACTAGGATGTCGTTTACCTTCTTTACGACGAGTAAAATTTCCCCTTTGCTTAAGTCGATTTGCAGAGAGTATTTCATTCTTGGCTATCAATAGAATCCCCCAACTCCACTCAGATGAAAAAACTTCCTATACCAAGTGTCTAGTAATTGAGCGGGGTCCCTTATTGCATTATAATATTTAGCTATCCTTTCATGCTTCCAAACTTGAGTCCAAGAGCAGTCCTTCACACTCTGTGGTTGTCTCAGTTGCAAAAAAAACCAAACTGGTAGTGGGTTGGTGGGAAAGTGCCTGATGCTGTCATTGAGAACAAGAGAGACAACAGGCTTTCGTGGTCTTTAAATGATTATATGCCATAATGCCATCGAAGCTTTGCACTTTGAAACGGTTGATTTCGCCTATGATAAATCTTCAACAAACCTCACCCAGATCAACCTTGGGCTCTAATTTGGCTCCGTCAATTTTCTCAACCAAGCAAACATCAGATTAGACATGGTTGGACTTAAATCCAATACTCCATTCTAAATGTTTAAATGAAACCAAACCAAATCACTAGTTAGTTACCTAGGGGTTTTCTAATAACCCAATTATAGCAAATTAAAACTCTAATCATACGATTATAATTTAAGAAGAAATACAAAATTTTACACCATTATTAACATCTAAAATCTTCCTAAGTAACTAAACAGAATTTAAAAAAAAATGAATAGAAAAGTAATGTTTTAAGTACCTGTTTGCGGTTGTCTGAGAATAGGCAGTTTACTTTGCTGTGGCTTTTGCGTTTTTGTTGTAGACTAGTCCAGGTCCTATTTAATTGTGGGTGGCCGGCGGAGTGGGTGAATCGGGTGGCCGGCGTTGTGAACGAAGAGTTGAAGGTAATCGCCGGCGTCATGACTTTAGTAACTCGTTCTTCTTTTTTCAAATCCTGAGTTGGGTTTTGTTCGGATAGGAAGAATTGTGGGGGTAAAGCAACAGTCTACCTATCGTACGATTCGTACACTATTTGAAAATGTTGGGTAAAGTAGACGAGTGGGGATAACACACCCCAAAATCTTATTTCAACACCCCATTTACAAATATTACACAAATGTCATAGAGTGAAAAGACATAAAAACCAACCTTCTAGGCTTTGATATTATTCGGTCATGGAGTGATGAAATGCCCAAAATTGGTTCGGCCACCATGAGTCGAAATAGTTGAGGTTGGTTCGGCCACCATGACTCGAACACTCTCATTTGTGTTCGACCAATGTGAGATGCCGCGATCGGAGATGAGATTTGCAAATGAAGAAGATGACCGGGGATTTGGATGTAGAACGAAGGGAGGAAGACAAACGCGAGGGACGCGAGGGTTGGGGAACGCGAGGGAGACGAAGGAGTTGCCGGACTGAGGGAGGAAGACGATGGGGAGAAATGTGGGAAGGGTAAAATTGGTAATTAGGTGGGGGTGTAAAGTGAGATGTGGGAAAGGAATGGAGTGTAGAAATAAATGCATAGATAACTGATGCTAACCTAGTCTAATTTCTTATTTCTCTTCTCTTCATGTAATGCGTAGAGATAGGAAATTTGGATTTGGTTAGTCGTAGAGATAGGAAATTTGGATTTGGTTAGTCTCGGTGGACTGATGAAAAAGGATACTCACATTTATTTGGATTAAAAAAAAATAAAAAAAATATTGATTTGCCTTTACTTAATTGTAACCATGTTCGTGCCTATAGCAGTATGATGATATATCTTGAGGTTATCGATATATATTATGATAAAAACAATACGAAATTAAGGAAAAACATTGTTTTAAGTGATAGTTGAGAGACGCAATATGAACTCGACCCATAGTTAATGAGGTTGGTTGTAAAGGGTTGGATCTTGCGGTCGAGATCGATCTCGACCATCGGATAGCCTCAGTCGAGTTGTATTGTATATCAGACTAGATTATGTGTCAGTGCTTATGGCACAGCGCCAGTATGAGATGATGTCAGTATGGAAAAGTGCTGGTATTTAAATAAATCAATATAATAAATAATTTAAAATTAGCATGTCTTGGTAAACAATTAAAACAATATGATCATCCACAGTGAAATAAAAATCTAAAGTTACTTTTGTATTTATTTTTTTAGGGAAACATGGGTGGTACCCTGCTATATTTTATTAATATAAATAATATTACAAATTTGAGGGAGACAACCAGACTTGCCCTTATAGGAGGGAGGACGGAGGAACCTGACCTCGAAAAGGAAATACTAACAACAAATAAAAACTAAGAAATTTGAATTGGAGGTCAACATTGAGAATCCATAATTATATCACAACTTAATCTTCTTCTGGAGGCTCTTGTTTCACAACAATTTCTGCTTTTGAAGCGCGAGACGCAATAACTCTGTCCAGTATTTCCATCTACACGTGAGACAAAGAAGATTCAAACAGATTAATTTAACTATATTTTATGCATAAAAGTGATTAATTAATTAAAATATTAAAAAAACATACCGCCTCATTTACAAAACTCGAATTCTCACATATCATCATACAATAGTATTTGAGATGGAGGAGGAGTGGGTGTAAGAGTTGTAGGTGGAGTTGCAGGTGGTGTTGCTGGGACATATTTTAGAGCAATGTGTAATATAAAAATTATGTAATTGTAAAATTTATATTATATGTATTTATTAACACTTATCTAAACATGAGTTGGGTGCTTACAAATTCCTCTACAGAATCAGAATCATAACAATTAGGTGGAGGGGGAATTGGAGATGGAGATACAGGTGGAGTGTCAAATGAAGTTGCAGTGACCTATTTGAAACCATGTATGTGTTAGATAAAAACTATATAATCGTAAAAAAATTATTTTTATGTAACAGTGTATAAAATGACAACATTTTAATCAATATTATTATTGAATTTTCTTTCAATAATAATCCTATTTTCAAGATGTAATAAACCTGATTTCACATCAATTAGTAATACCCGTCAGTTCAATACCTAAGAAATGATGAATTGATATCAACATTAAGTTTTCCATCAAGTTTTCCATTAAGTTACTGGAAAACATTTGGTGTACAATCGCAGCAATATCTTTATGATGTCCTGTTTCATTATTGTTCTTTTTTCTCCTTTTTTTGTTACAATGCCTATGGCTAAGGCTGAACACAAATGCCTTGCCACTGGACTACGATTCAATTATGTTTAAATCGCTGCATGTTCAAGATGTGAAGGAAAACATAGAGACTCCATTGTTCAGATACATCTGAAATGAACATGATGATGTTGCAAGTGTAGCTACTAACAACACGAAGGATAATTGTGAAAAGAAGTGCTTTCTTATCTATGATTTTGCCCCAAATGGGAATTTGTTACAGTATCTTGACTTGAATGATGACAAAGGAAAGGTTCTTGATTGGTCCACCAAAGTTTCAATCATCAAAGGCATTTGCTTGTATATTATGCCTATATGAGATTATATTAGTTCAGTATTAATGTTCTTTTCTTTTAGGAGAAGTAAAACCTGCAATTAAAAAGTAACAAAAAGTAAAATTCCAGATCTCCATAGTAAAATTCCAGATTTCCATAGGATTGATAATAAGTTCATTTTGGTGCAATTTTAAGAAAATGTAAGACATAAAAGATGACTTGAAACTCACCAATGCAACTGATAGTGCTCGATTTCGGTGGTGGCATGAACAACCTAGATCAAAGAAACAAAGTGGGTGCGTCCAATAATCGTGCCTTCACTTGAACACTCTAAACAGAATAACAAAATTTAACCGAATTAATGCAATTACTCAAGCAAAATTTAACAAAATTTAAGGTGAACTGGGTAACTATTAGTCTATTATGCAGTAATACAGTAAGTCTTTGTTGAACGTACACTATGCTGTCATAGTTTGACAATTGAGTTAATAAATAATTAAGTTTGATGGTGGTGGCATGGCAGTAAGCAAAATTTAACAAAATTTAAGGTGAACTGGGTAACTATTATGCAGTAGTACAGTAAGTCATTGTTGAACATACACTATGCTGTCATAGTTTGACAATTGAGTTAATAAATAATTAAGTTTGATGGTGGTGGCATAGCAGTGATTGGAACAGCCTTTGCACTGAATATACTATTCAGCATCCCAGTTTGGGCTGGAGTTCTACTCGCTGGTCTATTATGAAAGACTGTTTAGGACTTTTAGATGAAAATGAGATGTAGAACCTGATAAAATGGAGCTCATAATGAGACTTTGTTAAGGTTTTAATTAATTTGCTGGAAACATACTTTTCAATCTCTCTCCATTGAATTCTTTGTATAGGCCAAGCCATCTTAAGCAGGGAAAGTCACCCAACAAAATGCATGCTTATATTATATAGGAAGGAGTACAATCGCAGAGGGAAAAAAAACTGAAAGAGCTGGAAAAAAAAGGAACCCAAGCTTTCATTTTTAATCAGTAAAGATGAAATTTTTTTGCAAAAAACTGCCTAAAAAACTGCCTAAATCAGATACTAAGTCTAAAAATCATATAAACCAAATTCATATAAACAAATTCAGAAACTCATTCAAAAGAAAGAGAAACTTACAATTTGGCGGCGAGAGACCCAGAGAAATTATGTTTGGGAAGACGAAATTCTGGTCACTCAAATTTTAACTTTGCAACAGCAGAGAGGCGATAGGGAGGGACCCAGAGAAATTCTCTGTTTGGGAAGACTAAAAATCATATAAACCAATTCATATAAACCAATTCAGAAACTCACTCAAAAGAAAGAGAAACTTACAATTTGGCCGCGGGAGATGATCAGGTTCTCTTTTCTAGAAAAATAAAAACTCTAGGTGAATACCAAGCGTTCAGACATTGAGGCATCTCTACATATAACTGAAGGAGACAGAAACACCTTTTCAATAACTCTACATATAGCAATTAACTCTAAAGGATGAAATGGGGTTCTAAATTCAAAATTTAAGGTCATTAAGTTGTTACCTTCACTCAGACAACTCTTGCAACACATGGGTCTGCAGAGATAAGTGGATAAATGATTAGCAAAAAAAAACAAAGGCAGCAAACCAATTTTGAAATAATACTGCAAAATAAAGTGACAGCAAAAATTAATCAGCCCCTACGACACAAAATACTTAAAAGAGAATCTATTACAGAGAATCTACCAAAAACAATAAGAAAATCTACGCAGAGATCATAGTCATCATAGCAGGACAACAATGAGTTAATTACTATGACTGGAATTCTATTGATCAATGACAAAGCTAAAAGATAAGAAATAGCTCTTAATAGCCATCAAACTAACAAACGGGATAGGGAATTGTTCAACCTGACAGAAAATTTAAAAGAAAAAAAAAGAAATTCAATCTAACAAAAAAACTTCAATTAACGATCGAAATCACTGTTGCAGTGCTTTTATATAAACAAATATTCACAGTTTGTTCATGGCGATCAAACATTTCTAATAACAAATGCACGATCTAGATTGCATAGTTCTAATAGAATTAGCACACACTAAAGCGTTAATATTTTAAAAATAAAAAAAGACAGACAAAAACTGTCTTGGAGGAAAACTGATTTCAAGGAGTAAGGGAATCGTATTAACATCAAGATACTTACTTTTCCTAGAATTCAATTATTATGCTACACGTTTTTTCCTAATGCATCAGGAAATTTAAATGTTAACAGAACAATTAACAGACAAACCATTAGCAAAAAAAAAAAAAAAAAAAGCAGTAAACCAATTTTGAAATAATACTGCAAAATAAAGTGAGAGCAAAAATTAATCAGCCCCTACGACACAAAATACTTAAAAGATAATCTATTACAGAGAATCTTCCAAAAACAATAAGAAAATCTACGCAGAGATCATAGTCATCATAGCAGGACATCAATGAGTTAGTTACTATGACTAGAATTCTATTGATCAATGACAAAGCTAAAAGAGAAGAAATAACTCTTAATAGCCATCAAACTAACAAACAGGATAGGGAATTGTTCAACCTGACAGAAAATTTAAAATAATTAGCACACACTAAAGCATTAATATCTTAAAAATAAAAAAGACAGACCAAAACTTACCTCGAAAAATGTAAATGGTTAGATTATATATTCAGCGTCAAAGACGAAAACTTTGTCTGATCCTAACAAATAAAAACCCAAACACAGTAAATCAATCACAACAAATCAATTCAAAAGAGAAACTCACTCAAAAGAAATAGAAACTTACAATTTGAATAATCAAAAGAGAAACCAATTCAAAAGAGAAACTCACTCAAAAGAAAGAGAAACTTACAATATGGCGGCGGGAGACCCAGATAAACTCTGTTTAGGAAGACGAAATTCTGGTCACTCAAAGTAGCAGCAGTGAGGCGATAGGGAGGGAACCAGCGACGACACGATTTCAGGAAGTGAGGGGTAGCGGCGGGGATGAAGAAGCAAGTCCAAACAAAGGATAATTGTGGGAGAAGATGATAGGGAAGGAACCAGCGAGGGCACGATTGGAGTGAGGGGTTGCGGCGGGGATGAAGAAGCAAGGGTTTTGTAGGAAAAGATGAAGTAAAGACGAAAGAAACACCTACCGTAAGAAAAGGCGGAGAAAGACTCGGTAAGAGGAATTGGAATCGCAAAGGAAAACCAATTAGAAGAGGACTCGGAAAGAGTTGGGGAGAGGGATACACACACAGAGGAAAAAGGGTTGGAAGAGGACTCGGAAAGAGTTGGGGAGAGGGATACGCGCGCAGAGGAAGAATGGTTCTAACTGCTCTTCGCACATGTGAAATCTAGACGAAATTGGGACCGTCAGATCTCTGTAAATGAATTGATCTCGGTCCCTGAATAGCTTTTGTCCATCGCGAGCGTGCGGGACTGAGCTATATTGTATAGTAGACTAGTACTTTTGCCCGTGCCAATGGCACGACGCAATTTGTGAATTTACCAATAAATGAAGCAGATAATGTAGAAATGAATTAATATTTACTTATAATTTGTCTAAGTTAATTATGATAACAGTTAAAAAGAAAAAAAACAAATATTTCAAATTACAAAACTTACGATTTTTTCAAAAAAATTATTTGTATACGAAATTGCGGGTCGAAAAAAAAATTAAATTGATTAAGTTAATTACGATAACAATTAAAAAGAAAAAAATTAAAATAGAAATATTCAAAACTTAGACATAAATTAAATTGGGATTCAGTTTCAAAAAATAAATTGATTAAATTAATTACGATAACAATTAAAAAAACAAATATTTCAAATTACAAAACTTACGAATTTTTTTGCATAAACTTGATTAATTAATTAAAATATTGAAAAGAAAAGGGACATAGGTTTGGTGGAGGAAGGATTAGCGACCACCAACCGTGAATAGTGGGGGGAGTTGGAGAGGGAGAGGGGGTAGTTGCTCAACCGCCTTTCACACATGTGAACTCGGGGAGTGATAATGACCGTAGGATCTCGGTAAAGGAATCAATCTCAGCCCCTAAATAGCTTTAGTCAATTGCACATGTGCGACTATGAATTGTATTGTATTATAAATTATTGTTGATAAGCTACACGATTATTTTACTTAAGATCCCTATTTAAATCATCATATTTTTTTCTCAAAGTTTGAGCAACATATGTTTATGCATCCTACTTTCTCTCTAAATCCTTGGATTTTGATGAATTTCCATATTCTTTCAACATACAAAATCAAATTTCAAAACAAGAAAATCTAAAAATTTAGGAGCCAAAATCAATTTTTTTTTGAATTTTGTTTAAATTCGAGAATGGAACCAAACTATACTCAATAAATAGAAGTTGTTGTACCAAAAAAATTCATTCTGCTTAAAAAAACAAACCATTAGACGAGCATATTCAAAGTAATGGGCATAATGGAAGTCATGATGCAGAGCATGTTCTTATTGATTTAAATGGTGTGGAGAATCAGAGAGAGCTTGTTCAAGGTGGCTCCCATTGTTAGAAGGGTCGGTCTGACATTTTTTACAGAGTCTCGAGTTGGGCCGAGATTCATGCCTTCATTTTGGATTTGTAGGGACCCTTTAGGAGCGGAGACGTACCATTGATGAGCTTATTTATGTCGTTGATAAATCATTTAGTGAATATCTTGTGAAAAAGTTAAACCATATCTTTTTGAGTTTACAAATGTGTATGGTTGAGATCACAGGTTGGAGGATGCAACAAATATAAAATTCCACATATGAATAAGGCCGCATTGGAACGAGAGGATCGTTTAGAATTACTTCATTGAGTCTTGGGTTGTCATTAAATTCTCCCTTGTCGACGTAGTACTTGTTCAAATAGAATGGGTTGACTTAAAACTTGTTCAAATTGAACCCAAAAATAGTATTCAAAATACTTACCTCATGGTTTTCCATTTGAATATCGACCACCTTCGAGTTTTATATGTTCTTGACATGAACATGATATCATCTCATCCACACGATTTAAAAAATCTGAAGCCACAAATTGGCTCAAAATTTTGGACACAACTTTGTTTTCTCATTCTCAAGTACTAGTACATCGTATGAGCTAAGATAGTCTAGTCCTCCTATGAAGGCAAGCCAGAAGGCAACTCTTTCTTTAAAAAAAATCTGATCATATTTTAAATGCATCGAAGACAAATGCTTTTCATTCACAATATTTAGGCTCCGTTTGTTTAATGGAAAATCATTTCCAGAAAATGATTTCTGGAAAATGAAAAGATTTCATTTTCAGGTGTTTGGTAAATCTTTTGAAAATATGTCGGAAAACATTTACGGGTATTTGACAAACACACGGAAAATGTTACGGAAAACAATAAATGAATAAATACAAAAAATATGTTTTAATTTTAAGTAATTTTTCTTTACTAACCCTCAATTTATCATTAGTGGTGTTAAATCAATAATGTACATCTTTTTTTAATCTCACAATTGCAAATAAAAAATTTGATAATTGATATGAAAAAAAAACATTTTAAAATAGAAAATGGACAATGTTTAGGATATCCCTGGAAAATGTTACGAAAAACTATATATGAATAAATGCAAAAAAAAAAAATCTAAGATAGTGTTAAACTTTAAGTAATTTTTCTTTAGTAACCTTCAATTTATCATTAGTGGTGTTAAATCAATGTATAATTTTTTTTTCAATCTCACAATTACAAATAAATTTTTTGATAATTAATATGAAAAAAAGCGTTTAAAAATAAAAAAATTGACAATGTTAAGGACGTCCCTAAATAATATAGTTGACAGTAATTTTAGGATGTAGTAAGTATTTATTAAAATTATAATTTATAAATAGTGTGCACACACTTCATTTATATTTATAAACATTTTATTTGCTGAGTAAAATATGGTGTAATTAAGTAAATATGAGCAATTGTGAAAGAGGGCGGAGTGTGCCCGAACATTTGGAAAATGACTTACGGAAAATGAATCTGTAAGTCATTTTTCGAAAAAGAAGCCTTCATTTTCCGTTGACTCGGAAAACCTTTTACGTTGACTACATTTTCCTAAGGTTACCAAACACTGGAAAATGAAGAAAACCTTTTCCGGAAGTCATTTTCCGTGAAACAAACGGAGCCTAATTAATTTCTACAATATTTAATTAGATAGTATTAAGGGTAATTTTGGTAAAACATGAACAAATATTTCTTGAAATCTTATAAAAACATTTTAGGACAATTTTTTTCTTTCGAAAACGTCATTAATTTCAGGATGGAGGTAATATATTCATAAATTTTGTCATTTTCAACAATATAAGCATGATTACCAAGTTCACTCAATTTTGATAGTGATAAATAATGACCTATATTTTTGACAATCGTAAACAATGGATCATAATCTCGATGATGATATTTATGACAATACCGCCGTGGGTACCGACCTTCGTGTGGGAAGGCGCCAACTAATCCAATCTCGTGAAAAATCATATTTTTTTTGTATGTTTCGTGTAAATGTAATAAAATCACATGACAAATTTACGAGGAAACAACGATCATGTCCTTAGTTTGTCAAAAAAATTGAAAGAAAGTTGTCGGACTCTTTCTCTATTCATACTTTACAAGCCTCAGGGCCTGAATTTGGTTATAAGGTCACAAGGTTATGTGATTGCTCAAAGCCAAACTGAAATTGAGTTAAATGTCCATCAAGGGTTTAGCTCGGTGTCAGAGCGAAAAGGTCCAATTTAAGTTTGAATAGGTCTCATGTAGGACCGTGTTACTGATCTTAATTCGTAAAAATGAACATTGTTTTTTTACAAGTTTAACCCATTAACATACGGTGAGTTAGGTAAAGATGATTCGTCTTACAAAAAAATATTTGTAAGATCGTCTTACCTAAATTTTCGCCTTTACATTTGGCGTGGTGTCAATATTAAAATCCATACAATTATAGTGAATTAGTTACCTCGTGAATCCTCATAATCAACATTGTTTGATTTGAGATTGAAATAAAAAATTTATCCGATAGATGGAGAAAAGAAATGGTTGATATATTTTTTTGGGATTAAGGGTTGCCTTTAGGGGTGGAATCGGGACGGGACCCATCCCGATACCCCTTATCCCGATCCTGTCTCGATAGATTCGGGATTTCAATTTCCTTCCCGATCATGTTCCCGATAAGTGTCGGGACCTGACGAATCGGGATCCCGAAAAATCGGGATCCTGACAGTTCAGGAGATAAAAATCTTGTAATCCCGACTATAATATTTATGAACAATATTTTCTGACTCTAAAATATTTTTAAAATGTCTCCATTATGATTAAGATTTCAAATTGTATATTTACAAGTATACTTGAATATTTATTTAATGGTGGGTGTTGCTGAATTTGTCATTATGAATAAAATACACCATTCACTCGCAGGAGATGAGCTACACTAAGTGCAGAAACCTGATTAGACAAAAAAAATCCACAACAATGTGAAAATAAATTTAACAAACATCATTAAGTAATTATACCAAATACAAAATAGACAATGTTTAACGCTCACAATATTTATAAAATAAATAAATAAATAAATAAATAATAAAAAATAATTTAAAAAATAGTCGGGACGGGTCGGGATTCGGGAATCCCGACAAGATTGATAGTCGAGACGGGTCGGGAATCCCGACGGGATTGATAATTATCCCGAATCCCGTCTCGAAATAAGTCGGGATGAGAAAAATCCAAACAAAATCGGGATCGGGATTTGTCGAGGTCGGGAAATGTTGGGACGGGATCGGGTCGGACGTCGGGACGGATCGGGAAAACGGGACTTTTGCCAGCCCTAGTTGCCTTTTGTACTTCGTAAAAATTTAGGAAAGATGGTTTTACGAGTATTTTACATAAGACGAATCATTGGCGTGACACATCGTCTATTGGTGAGTTGAATTATGAGAGAGTGAAACTTCGTCTAACGATCGAAGATCTGTAAAATGGTCTTTCAGAAGACTTATTCATTGTACTATGGGTGGATGGCGACAAACATCGTTTAAAGAATAAATGTAGTACCTTTTTCAGTACGTTCCTTAAAGTAAAATTAGTGATTATATTGTCCAAAATAAAACATGTTACACAAAAAGCAAATACGGTGATATTTTAGGATTCTACCTATTGTTTTTGGTGATCATTTCAATTTTAATTTTATGTTGAACAATTTTAGAAATAACTATAGATTAATCAATAAAGTTAAACATGGTCGCACAAACAATACACTTACTGTTATAAAGTAACCACAAAATAGAACGAAGAGTATGAGAGAAAGAGAGAGAGAGAGAGTTTTATTCAGAGGATTCCGTATCAGTGGTTCTCGGGGTTTTTATTAACAACAGGCTGCTCGGTATTTATAACCGAGCAGCAGCACACAAACGGAGAAAAAGAATACATTGCAATAACTATGCTCACCTACCTGCCTATCCATAGGTCTTTGACTAATTTCATAACACTCCCCCTTGAACATAGCATTGTAAGTTGGTTAAGTGTATCTCGTTAAAAACCTTTAAGTCGAAAAACCCAGTAGGGAAAAAAAATCGGACATAATGAAAAACGTACACAACTTAGGCCACCAATTGTGAGCATGGGCTGTCTCGTTAAAAACTTTTTCATGGAAAACCCAATGGGAAAAAAACCATGATAAAGGGAAAAAGAGTACAACCATATATGCTCCCCCTTGAACTTACAAGGGTCAAGAGAAGTCACCTTTGTAAATCTCGTAGATTTCGCATCCCAATATTGTGAACATGCTTTCTGAAGGTTGTAGTGGGGAGTGCCTTCGTAAATAAATCTGCAAAGATTATCATTTGATCGAACATATTGATGCCGACCTCTTTCTTCTTTTCAAGTTCCTGGGTGTATAAAAAGAGCTTCGGGGGGATATGTTTGGACCTGTCACTTTTGATGCATCCCTCTTTACTTTGAGCGACACATGCGGCATTGTCTTCAAATAATACTGTTGGGTCTTTGTTGAGGTAGTCCATCGGCATTTTGAATATGCCGAGTCATAGATCGAAGCCATACACACTCTCGATCGCTTCATGAAGTGCGATCATCTCAAAGATGATTTGACGATGTAGCAACTAGCGCTTGCTTTTGAGAACGCCAGAAATTGCAGTACCACCCATCGTGAAGACATAGCCGGTGCGTGATCGGCCTTATGAGGATCGACAAATAACTCGCATCTGAAAACCAATCAAATTATCCTTTGATCCTTTGGGATAAAATAATCCCAAATCGATCGTCCCTTGAAGATAACGAAATATGTGCTTGATACCATTCCGATTGTCTCCGTGATGGAGATGAACTATATCTTGCCAATAGATTTGTAGCAAATGCTATATCCGGTGTCTCGTACAATTAGCAAGGTACATAAGAGCTCCAATAGCACTTAAGTATGGTACTTCAGGACCAAGTATTTCTTCATTATCTTCACAAGGACGAAATGGATCTTTTTCAACATTCAATGATCTATTAATCATGGGGTTAGTGAGAGGGTTTGCCTTTATCCATACAAAAGCGCTTCAAAACCCTTTTGTGTAATTTGATTGGTGTACAAATTTTCCACTATGAAAGTGTTCTATTTGTAAACCAAGACAAGATTTGGTCCGCCCGCCCAAGATCTTTCATTTCAAATTCTCCCTTTAGGTAATCAATCGCTTCTTTGATTTCCTTGGGAGTTCCAATGATATTCGGATCATCTACATAGACAAATGATAATAGCAAATCCAAGCTGTCGTTTTCTTTATAAAAACACACGGACATAATTGATCATTCACATATCCGTCTTTTAACAAATGCTCACTTAAGCAATTATACCACATGCGGCCAGGATTGTTTTAATCCATACGTGATCGTTGTAGTTTAATTGCACATAATTCTTTAGGCTTTGAGCTCGGTGCTTGTGCACTTTAATTCCATCAGAATTCTCATATAAATATCGGCATCTAATGATCCATATAAATAAGTCATTACAACATCCATGAGATGCATATCTAGATTTTTCGAAACCGATAGGTTGATTAGATATCTGAATGTAATAGCATCCATTACAGAAGAATACATTTCTTCATAATCAATCCTGTGCCTTTGAGAAAAACCTTGTGCAACAAGGCGAGCCTTGTATCTCACAATCTCATTTTTCTCATTTCGCTTTCGAACAAAAATCCATCTCAGATCCAATGGGTTTCACAAATTCGGTGTGAGAACGATAGATCCAAATACTTTTCGCTTATTCAATGAATTTAATTCAACCTTCATGGCATCTATCCATTTGATCTTGTCATGCCTTTTTGACATTCGATCTGATTTTGGTTCGGGATCATCGGTCCGTCATTAATTTCTTGGGATACCGAATAAGAGAATATATCATCAATATTCTCCATTTCATCTCGGTTCCATATTTTTCCATTACATATGTAATTAATGGAAATCTCATGGTTATCATTACTGCGGGGGCTTACTAGATTTGCATGATCGTGTGTTTCTTCCGAACAATTTCACGATCGTGTGTTTCTTCTAGAACACTTTCATGTGATTGGGATTTTCAATCACTTTCCTTTTGAGGATTTTTATCCTTTGAACCAATGGGTCGTCCGCTCAGTGTCTTAGATTCATTTGCCATTTTATCATTTGGCGGCCCTTTTGGTATTTCAATTCGGGCAGAGCATTTATAGCACTACATGTGACTTTGTCACTCTCTTTGTATCTATAAATGCATCGGCAATTGATTCGCTACATTTTGTAAATGTATGATCTTTTGAACTTCAGTTCACGTTGCTTTGTGGGAGGGTCAAGGTGCAATAACGATGATGTGCACCACTTGATCTCTCTTCCCACTTGTTTCCCTCTTCACCTAAAGGTGGAAACTTGTCTTCATTAAAATGACAATCGGCAAAGCGTGCCGTAAAGACGTCCACCCGTTTTTGGTTCAAGATATTTTATTATAGAAGGGGATTCATACCCAACATATACTCCCAATCTCCTTTGTGGTCCCATCTTTGTGCGTTGTGGTGGAGCAATTGGTACATATACCGCACAACCAAAAACTCTTAGATGGGATAGATTCGGCTCTCGCCCGAATGCCAACCGTATTGGGAGTATTTGTGATATGCACTTGGCCCGAGGCGAATCAAGGTCTTGCATGTAAAACAAAGATGACCCCATACGTAAGTAGGGAGCTTTGTTCTCATCATTAATGTTCTAGCAATAAGTTGAATACGCTTGATCAACGATTCACCAAACCATTTTGTGTATGAACATGGGCTACTTGGATGTTCAACATCGGTCCCTATTGCCATACAATAATCATTGAATGCTTGAGATGTAAATTCACCAAAGATTATCAAGTCTCACTTTCTTGATCATATAATGGGAATTGTGTTCTCGGCTTGATTATTTGTGCAAGGAATTTGGCAAATGCCGTATTACGAGTTGATAATAGACATACGTGCGACCATTTGCTAGAAGCATCAATCAATACCATAAAGTATTGGAATGGTCCACTTGGTGGATGGATAGGTCCACATATATCACCCTGAATTCGTTCCAAAAACGATGGTGATTCATATCCAACTTTAGTTGGTGATGGTCTAATTATCAACTTTCCTTGAGAACAAGCCTCACAAAGGAGTTCATTAGATTGAAAAATCTTACGGTTTTTCAATGGATGACCACTAGAATTCTCTATAATTCTACGCATCATTATTGATCTGGATGCCCCAATCTATCATGCCAAGGGCTTTAAATGTTTCATAAACTTCATGTTTACTGTAGAATATGATTCAAATATTCTTATGATTGTACTATACAATCCAGATGATAGAGATGGCAATTTCTCCAATATACACTTTCTTCCTGGAAGTGTTTGAGGTAATGCAAAGATATTCATCATTCCCCTTATTCATAGTCTCAATATGATATCCATTCGGACATTTAATGTCTTTGAAACTTAACAAGTTTCTTTGAGACTTAGGAGAGAACAATGCATTATTTATCATAAATTTCGTACCTCCAGGCATTAGAAAAATTGCCTTGCCAAATCCTTCAATTATTTTGGCATTACCAGATATAGTGTTGACATTAGCATTGTCAATTTTTAGATAAGAAAAATATTTCTTATTTTTAAGTATGGTATGCGTAGTAGCCTGAAGACATAAATCTCCTTCTTGGATTTTGGATTCGGACATATTTGTGATCTATTTCAATATGAGAGAAAGTAAAATAAGATGAATAAATATGATAACACATTGAATGCAAAATGCATATATAAACTTTATTGTAAGCATGCTAGTATACATAGAAAAAGCAGATAATGTTCCTACATAACAACATGTTACTTTTTCCACGCTTTTATCTTAAACTCGGACCATAGCTTCATTCCTATGTTCATTTATTGTTCATGACCAATATCATCACTAATGGTATTGGTCATGTCGATTAACCATATCACCGAAATCAAAATGAAGATCTTCAGGATCATTTTCAAGGAAATTTGTCTCTACATTCTTTCCTTTTTGTGATCTCTCATAAAGATCAACTAGATGTTTGGCCGTTCGGCATGTGCGTGCCCAGTGGCCTGTCATGCCACACCTAAAACATGAACTCTCTTCATTGTTTGGACGCACATTTTGCCTACTCGAGGAGGTGTTTCTATCATCATCTACTGTTCCACTTCGGTGGCGAGAGGAATTTCCATTATACGGATGATGATGATGGCGGCGAAAGTTATTTCGTCGACCTCTTCCTCGGCCTTGATTTCGACCACGACCCGGCCTTGTCCATGATTTCCTTGGCCCGACCACGGCCGCGACCACGACCACTACCACGCCCACGCTCTTGGCCTTCATCATACATAGTCCCATTCGCTTGGGGAATGGGGCTGATCGATCGAGATTCATGATTCTTCATTAGAATCTCATTATTACGTTCACTACAAGTAGGCAAGAGATCAATTCGAGTACCTTTTAAAACCCTTCTCTCGATATTCTTTGCTGCATGAGCATATTCGAGGCATGAAATGTGGAGAAAGTCTTTTCCAACATATCATATTCGGTGATGGTTTCCCACATAATTTCAAGCGTGAGGTTATTCTATACATCATTGAACTATATTCATTAATGATTTTAAAATAATGTAGGCGGATATGAATCCAATCATAGTGTGCTTTTGGGAGAATGACCGTTCTCAAATGGTCATATCTTTCGTTCAAACTCTCCCAAAAGACGAGTGGATCATTAACCGTGAGGTACTCCATCTTTAGGTCTTCGTGGACGTGGTGTCGTAGGAAAATCATGGCTTGAGCCCGGTGTTGATTACTTATCCATTCACTATTACTTTGTTGGATAGTATTTTCGAGGCTTCTGGCGGCCAGGTGGGTTTCAGCATCTATTTTCCAAGACATATAGTTTTTCCCAGTTATGTCGAGCCTTTCAAATTCAAGCTTAGTAATGTTTGTCATTTTGTGAAGAAAAACTATAAAAATGAAACATATATATATTAATAAAATGATGACATGGAAATTTTATCCATACGATAATCAATCAGTACATGTTAAAATGTATGTTGAAAGCTATTGTAACTACTAACAGGACATACATGATACAAAGAAGGATAATAAAAATCTGAAAATCATTTGGAGGAATTCAAACAAAACAAAACATTGCGGTGCATGCAATAACAAGTATGATAATAATCATCAACATCGGAGGGAACATTTTTGTAGAAGAATATATGATATTGAGAATTTGTAAGGAGATAGTAAAAATGTGAGTAATCTATTAAAATGTTACGGTATATATGGAGGAAAAAATTACCGTTTATGACCGTTAACTAGCCGTTTATTACCGTTGGAGGAGATAAATAAAAATCAGTAACTAGCCGTTATACTAGCCGTTAACTAGCCGTTATATGATAGGGGTAAAAATGTAAAAATTCTGATTTAATAGAATTGCATTTATATTATGAATAAATATAAAACTTATTAGGAGCAATAAATAAAATAACTCCACATGAATATTTTTCCAGTCAACTTTATACAGCTATTATATATAGCATACATATATATTCGCGCCACGCTACTCGGCAAGCCTTTCTGTGGGTGTTTGTAAGTCAGTAATAAATATATATGTATATAAAGTTATTCATATATATAGAATTGAAATATATGTATATATATATATATATATATATATATATTCAGTTTATAGCTTGAGGTTATTTCCGCACAAGTATCAACGAACATATATATTATGCGTTAAATAATAAATTATTATTTCATCATCTCACCATATATTATCGACGGTGGCTCAGCCAACCTTTTCTTAATAATGGTGATATACGATATATATTGAAGTAAAACAGAGACATAAAATAAAGAATATATAAGTAGAAAATTTTACCGATTGAGATTGTTAACAGTAGAACAATCGTGATGATAACGTGTTATAAAGTAACCACAAAATAGAACGAAGAGTATGAGAGAAAGAGAGAGAGAGAGAGAGAGAGTTTTATTCAGAGGATTCCGTATCAGTGGTTTTCGGGGTTTTTATTAACAACAGGCTGCTCGGTATTTATAACCGAGCAGTAGCACACAAACGGAGAAAAATAATACATTGCAATAACTATGTTCACCTACCTGCCTATCCATAGGCCTTTGACTAATTTCATAACACTTACTCGTTTGTACCCATTAATGGTGATTTATTTTAATGCAAATGTAACTATCATACAACTGACTTTGACTTTATACTAAAATAAGAATTTATCAAACAAGCACTTGTGTATAATTTCAGCATTAAATAGTGAATACACAAGAGTGATAGATAATTAGGGTGGAGATATTAATCGGTCCAGCCTTACCGATTTCGGTCCAACCCTAACGGTTCTGGTCCAGCATAGGTTCGGTTTAGTTGGTTATCGCTGATGTTCGGTCAAAAACCTAACGTTTTTGGTCTGGCCCTAACGGTTTCGGTTCAAACCTGTGGTTTCCAACCAATGATTAAACATGTACGTTTTTTTCCCAATTTCGAGGCTTATAAGCTTATTTCAGCGTATTATACGCGTCCCGTATATTATACTAACTATACTAAAGCTGTTAATCGGTCAAACCCTAATGGTTTTCGGTATTATACATGTCCCGTATATTACTAACTATACTAAACCGTATGAAAGTTGACTTTCGGTTTAACCCTAACGGTTTTCGGTCTATCCCTAACGGTTTCGGTCCCTAAACGATCCGGCTTAAACGGTTCAGCTAACATTTCAACCCTAACGGTTTTGACCTAGTCGGTCAAAAACCTAACGGTTTCGGTTTGGACCTACGGTTTTCGACCCTATTAACATCTCTAAGTTAGGGTGATTTTTCCATTCCACCCCCTAGTGAATTCAAAGTTTATGAATAATTGCATGAACGAGCGTGAAAAAAAAAACGATTATTGAAAATAGTTTACTTAATATCTTTATATTATACGGAGTATATTGAATAAATAATTAACTTGGTGGAATCCGAATATATAATTCCAAACCCAAGCCCAAATCTATATTCAAACCTTATTTTACTTCCAAAATGAAAATGATAAAAATTTAGAAAAAATCGTCCCACAGGTATTTTGTAACGCCTCAAACTCAGTATTAACATCACGGTCCTTCAATTTGACCACGTCACTGTTACTAAATACAAATCCACAAAATATTCAAAATAAAACATTACAATTTCACTAATCAAAACACTTTGATGTCTATTACAAATCCCAAGATGTAATTGGTTTCACCAATCTCAAAACAATTAATTGTTTACTTTAAATAACCGTAACAGAACATCAAAGCTAAGGAATTTATTCTTGTACGAGTCACCCTTCACACAGTCCACTTGAGCCCAAAAGGATCTCAAATTTACCTACGACCTGAAGAAAAGTAGAAAAGGGTGAGCGAACAATGTCTAGCAAGTTTATATACAACCCCTCCACTTTCTAAGGAGGAGTTGACCACAAGAAATATATTTCGTCAAAAAGTTAAATAGCTTTAACAAGACCAATAACTGCATCAACCAGAAATAGAAATAATAAAATCAAATACAACACTAATCGGGAATTCCAAGTGAAAGATGAAGCTCAAAATAAATACGAGATATCTAATTGCCACCAACCGTCCCATACCAGTTGGAAACAAAGAATACACGTAGATTCCATGATCACTTAAGTGGTTAATTCAACCTAGCTAACTACCCCAATAGGCTTGAGCCAACGGGCCTAAAGGTGTATCCGGATAACATCACCACATGTCCAGTGGTATTAAACAATTTCATCGTTTCATTAGTGTTACATATTTCTCGTAACAATTTATTTTACTTAGTGATCACGGGGGAGTTCTAATAAAATCAAACGTCCAAAAATATATATGAAATCCATTTTCCAATGAATTGATATTTAAAAAAAATGTCAAACAAGTGTTACAAAAATTACAAATTTTGGAGTATGAACAAAAATAGGTTCGACAGAATTCAAAGCAAATATCGGTGAGTGTCGAGCACGCGCTTACAAGAAAACATTAAGACAATAAAATTATAATGGAAACCTACCGAATAAAATAGGACAACCAACATACTTAAGAAGTATAATCCGTGAACAATTAGCTTGTACGTGTAATGCACCACTGCTTGTACTTGCCCAATTCTAACATCTAATACAGAAAAAAAAAAAAAACTATATTATTTCAAACAACATTTTACCCGCATTTAGGTAATTAAACTAATATTTTTTTAAACTTCATTTTATTTAATTAATTTTTTTTTCCATTTAGAAACCAACTTGAATAGTGGGTCAAAACAATACCCAAAACATACTCCTACCACCAAAATAAATTAAACCCCAAATCCCATTTTCCTTATCTTTTTTTTTTTCTTGCAGTCGTCACCTCCCAACCCCCTTTTGTTGATTGACTTGACTTCCATCCACTTTTCTCATTTTATTTTTTTTCTTTGGGGGCTTCCCACTCCCCGTAGTACATCCACCGTTTCTATCTCTTTCTTACACTTAACTCACCCAGCAAACCACCCAAATTCATAACCCACTTCTCACTTCATCTTTTTTTGAATTAAACCCTTTCCCCCACTCCCTCTTCACTCCGGCCGTCCCCCAAGATCCCCCTTCTTTTATCTCCTTTTTTCTTCTTCTTTGGGCAACAACTCAGCCCAACACACCTCTCCTACTGTTATTCCTCTCACCAATTCACCAGCCCAAGGAAAACTCTATACACCGTCAACCCATTCAACAGAAATAAACAATTACTCTCAAAATGAAGAATCATTATCTCACCTCAATCCAAGACTCGATCTTGCCCGCCGAAGATTTGGTGCGTCGCAGGTTCTTTCCACTTCGATGCTTCGCCGGAGACTTCCTCCGTGACGTCCGTCTCTCTCATTTCTCTCAACCATGTTCTTATTTTTTTCGTGAATGATTCAGCTAGGGAAATCAGCCCCCTTATATAGTTACTGTGAGAAATCTTCTAGCTCCCACCATCACTGCGGCGTAAGAAAACTGCCCCCGTTTCCCTTCAACGGCAAGCAACAACACCCGCTCACAACCCCCTATTTACTGTAGCAATAATATGAGTTATAAATGTTGTGTTTATTACCCTTATTATTATTATTGCTACTACTACTTTTATTATTTTTGTTGTTATGATTATTGTTATATTTATCAAATGGACCATCAATTGGGCTCAAGCCCAATCACAAATAAATTACCCAATTGTGTACCAATACTAAGTGGACTCGCTATTAAACTAAAATAGGCCAAATTATCTATTTTATTCAAATTAGGTCAAACCATAAATATCGGCCTGAGATAACTAAATCAATTTAGGTCCAAGTACATTTATTCAAAAAAAAAAAACTATAGAAAATTAGGGATATTACATATTTTATGTAAGATATACTCCCTTCATTTTAGACAAAGAGTTCATTATTTTATTTTTAAATGTTTCACTTAAAGAGTTCACTTAAAAAAAATAAGTTATAAAAATATTATCATATTATTAATGAGTTATTAAAAGTGTTTTTTTTTTAAGTTTGACTTTCAAATAAGAATTCTTTACCAAGAACGGAATGAATATCATGAATATATCTCTTACTCGACTCATCGCGTGTTTGATTATACGGGAGACCTGTTGTAAAATATTCGGCTCCCATATCGAATACGGGTCGAGTAAGATCTGCCTTTTCGATCAAATCGAACGGAAGCGGAAGTGATGGATTTCAAAAATCAATACAACGGTATAAGAACATCATAAATATGCGTATTAAATTTATTTAATTAAAGGAAAGAAAAATAAGATTATCTCTTACGACAATACCTTTTTCTTTGATTGTAACTTTCGAATCTTGAAAGCTCGTAGACATCACGATCTTCCGATTCGTTCCTTCTAATTAACAGTAGTGTGTGAGCACTCAAAAAATATTATAAAGTTCTTAACTTAATTGGGATGAGGATTGAACCAGACTAATAAACTGAACCACAAAACTTTTACAATTGGTCACTAATTTTTCAAGAAGCAGACATCACTAGCAGCATAGCCCCCTTTTATTCATATAAGGAGAATGATATGATTCTGAATACCAACCAAGAACCAAAGTTGTCACAAACAAGGGAGAGGCATTGGAAGCATGTAGATCGAGGTTCAAGTGTTCTAAAATACATAGAGTATAATTGGAAGATTCAAGAGTTCTATACAAACTAAATTCATGGATTTATTGGAGATTCAGGCTATTACAATGACTACTCTACAAATTCAAACATGTCTTGTGAAGCCTTATATTTCATAGAAGTTGATTTGAAGACTCGAGAAATGTTCGTTAATGTCATACAATGACTTTGGAAGCTTTTAATGCCTAAAAGAAGATTTTAGGGGGCCAAAATGCAACTTTGAAAATTAGGCCTTTACAAAAAACGAGATTTGTAGATTTTCCTTATTTTGACGGATTTATGTTTCTTAAATAGATCAGGTAACTTACCTAATTGTTACTTACATAGATTAGGTAAGTTAAATAGTTTCCTAAGTTGATTTTATTTAGTTTCCTAAGATGATTATACTCAGACCTTTCCTTTTACTTTTAGGTTTATGATTCACAACTCATATAAATAAGGGTTGTAGCTTATTGTTTTGGACACAACTTTCTGATTATTAATTAATATAGTTTTTTAGTGTTTTTTAAAAACCTTCTAATTCTTCATTGAACTTGTGATTATTTGGTGAGAGGCTAAGTAATCGAAACCCGAACTTATCAATAGGATATTCATCCCTATTGTGGCGTTCTTCATTATACAAAGGTTTGTGTTCGTCTTGTAATTGGATCGCGAAGTACCACGTTCAATAACAGATTGTAGCATTGGGTCAATGTGTCATATTCCATCTTCATCATGACGTTCTTCGCTTGCCGTGCTGTGTGGTCTTTGATTCCTCCATCGCGAGTACGCGTCTAAGAATCATATCAAAGAGTCCTATTTTAATAGTCATTTGGTTACTTTAAAATTCTCTCCTCCTTTTGCTGCCAGCCTGCCATAATGTCTTTTAATATCAAAGGAAAACCTATTTCCTTTTATACCATCTTAGTCTCCTTTATGGTATTAGAGCATCCACAGTGGTTCCCTTTATCAACACCCTAGAACCTTTTTTAGGTTTTTTTACCACACTTAAGCCCACAGTGGACACCCTATCAATCACCCTATCCCTAAAAAAAGCTAATTCTCCCCCAATTTATTGGGTGAGTTTTAGCCGACCTCCATTCGTCTCTTTCTTCTCTCTCCCCCACATGGCCACATATCTCCTTCTCCATTGGTCTTCTTCCTAGTATTCGTTCCCTTTAAAAAATTTTGTTCCAAAATTAAAGAAGACGGCAAAAATTGAATTTTTTTTTGGCTTGATCAGAGCATTCAGTTTTTGGCTAAAATTTTGATGTATTAGAGTGGAGAGCCTATGAATTAAATAAACAACTCAACTCACAT
This sequence comes from Codonopsis lanceolata, assembly GCA_013146195.2. Lineage (NCBI taxonomy): Eukaryota > Viridiplantae > Streptophyta > Magnoliopsida > Asterales > Campanulaceae > Codonopsis > Codonopsis lanceolata. The sequence continues at coordinate 128,375,338 of CM028377.1, forward strand.
CATCACTTTGATGATGGTATGCTTTCCCATTTTTCCCATTTTCTTTTTCAATTAATTTAGTGTATTTTTTGCAGTATCATTTCTCATTTTTATTATTTATAACTTAAAATTATGGGTATATTGATAATATTAAAAGTGTGACAAAACTTTATTTAAATAAAAATAATTGATATAATCAAAACATATAATATAATTTTCATAAAATATAAAATTTAAATGTATAAATATTTTATTTCAATTGCGGTAAGAAAATAAAAAAATAAAAAATAGAAATATATTGGTAGTTAGGTTTGTTAGTTATGATGTCACCAATTCAAAGGGTTATATTTTTGAAACTTTTTAAAGGGTTTAGGGGTTATCCAGATAGTTCCAAACTTCTTAATAGTTATCCAATATAACTATCAATTAGTAATCATATAAATATCATAAATATCTTATATTTATTTAATTCTTAATACAATTAAAACTGTTAATATCAAATATTATTGGAATTAATAGATATTTATATATTAGCCCAAATCTTATAAAACACTATTTTTTATAAGCCTTTAAGAACCTAAATATTACTTATAATCTGTTTCTTTTAAGAAAGCGAATCAGGGACCATGAACCTATAATTGTAAGCTCCAATAAATCTAATAAATAATTAAACTTTTCAATTAATTTATTCGACTTATTAATTCCGATATTACTCCACTATAAATTCAGAATTGCACTTTTGTAAATATAGAATATCTTACTCTACGAAATGGAGCAGTCCATCGATTTAATCATTACATATAGATTAATCCTCTATAGACAATTCGTAATTGAAGCTAGGTAATATTCGTTAACCTCTTCAATTACATCTTTTCCTCATTTACCATTAATTCACTAGCGAATGGTTAATTTATAATTAGATCATAAATTAGAGATCTCAAACCACTCAGTTCTAGAATTAACAAATGAGAGAACCGTCTTTATACTTCTCGTAAGAAGGAATGAATTCCGTATCTGTGAATTCATATTCTCAGCCATTTAATTCAAATGTGAATCTAAAATGCAAATGCTGAGAATGTCATCGAAAAACAAATTTAGACGAACAAATCAAGAAACATCCTGAAATAAATAGAAGTCTATAACCACTCTGGATTAGGATCCATCTATATGTGATCATCTACAGATTTAATTTGATTTTCCATTTTTATAACGAAGTTTATTGGAAAATTACAAATAAAATCGGTCAAAGTCCTATACGATCAAATCATATATAAATGCCCCCACTTGGATGTCTCTACATCGACGGTCCGGATAAGATGGTCACATTCAAAATGTTTTGGACCGCATTAGTGATGATTTAATTAAAGATCTTATACTCTAATTAATATCATTACGGACTTAATTTTAAGTTTATTTTTCACAATCTTAATTCTCTTGTATATAAGACTCATATACTAAGATTATGATAACAACAAATAAACTAGATATTTTTTATGATGTTTAATAAAATACATATAATAAGTATAAGTGTTCATAAATAAACATCGCCTGTATAAACAATTCGAAATTACTTTAATGACACTATCACAAACAAGACCTACCGGTGAAAATTTTGAAAATCTAAACCAAATCCTAATATTTCCAAAATCACCTAAAACGAGAATTGGTTCGAAACTTTGAAATCCAAAACTCTCCACTTTTACACTTTTTGGCTTTTTGGTTTCATCTACCAGGTCCCCACAAAAAGAACCTAAGGGTATAATGGTCATTATCACTCTAGAAGATAGAGACAGACACACCTAAAGAGGAGAGAGAAAGAGAGGGAGGTGTTTGAGTAGAAGAGAGACAGAGAGATAGAGAAAGAGATTAGAGAGAGAGGGAGAGAGCACTGTAGCGAGGGAGAAATATATATATGAATGAGCGCAGTAGCAAAGCCATGGTATCCGACCAAGAGATAGCCAAAGGGGTCGAGACTTTGCTCCGACAATCCGACCCGAACTCAATCACTACCTTCAACGGCGTCGTTCAGCAGCTCCAGGCTAACCTAGGGTTAGACTTATCCGACAAAACCCTATTCATCAGAGATCAAATTAACCTCCTCCTCCGGCCACCGGCGGCTCAACCTCATCCACAGCCACTCCCCCACCCGGTTCCGGTCAAAGACCATTTTGCCCTCCAGAACCAACCCTATTTTCAGAATACCCACCCTCAATTTCATCCCCATTTCGCCGTCCATCATCAGCAACAGCAACAGCAGCAGCACCAGCAGCACCAGCACCAGCAACATCACCAACATCAGCAGCCACAGCCGCAGCAACAACGGCCGCCGGAGCTTGATTTCCGCATTCCTCAGCCCCAAGCCAAGGCTCCGCCGGCGGTGGTGGTGAAGCAAGAGGTATCACCAAATGTTCAGAATGCCGCCGCCAATTCGTCCGAATCGCCGAAAGAAAGGTAATACGGCAATCTGGAAATGAATTTCATTTTCATTCTTTTTGTTTTTCCCTAAATGCGTGTTTCTGAAGTTTAGATAGACCATGCAGCTTGATTTCGTAAGCTACATATTTACTTGATTTTCAGGTCAGAAAGTAAAAGTGACCCTCATTTCTATGAGGCCCTAGCTCAGTGGTTGATCTGAAATGAGGGTCTACAATAAAGTACAAGCCCCTCACTTAATTATGATTCACATAGGCTACCTAAGGGCAGTTGGCGTGTCCCTTACTGGTTTTAGCGCCATAAATGGGTCCAACGAGTCTTGCTGTGGTGACTGTTTCCTTTAGTTATTAATAGAAGTTTAAAATTTAGTGCTGCATGTCCCAAATTAGTAATTTTTAGACATACCATATGTGGTTATATAACTTATATGCTATGTTTACATGTTTGACATCAAAGTGAGATACTTTTTGTTGCAAATACTGGGTTTCGAAGGTAATTGTTTTCCTGAGTAATGCTAGGGATCCCCCTAAAAAGTTCCCCAACTTTGGCTTCAATTAATGTGTCAAGCATCCAAGTGATTACGTTAGACTATAGTTAGCCCCACCACACCAGTAGGTAATTTGGTCCATTAAGTGCACATTACTCATATTTCTTCGACTGGTCTTTGTAAAATTTTGTGTTTTTTGTAGTGTTTCAGAGTATTATTGTTTCGTGCCACATGTTTGATGTTGGTGGTCATTAGGTATGGTGTTGAATCCACTTGTATTGGTTTGTGGAAAGTATAAGATAAGCAAAATACTTTCCGCTGCTTGTTTTTCACTTTGCTTCAGTATTTTTGTCTTTGTATTGAAGGATTATTTTCCTCCGTGTTTGTGCTACGGTTCCTGATTGTTGATTACACATTGTTCATCCTCACAACTTCGACATAATGAGAAGATTTGGGTTTGTTCCACAATAGAATATATCTTGTGTGGTAGTGATGGTAAATGGATAGTTAAGCAGGATTATATTGAAACAGATTGGTTGTCTTTTTTAGTGTATATAATTGAGGAATTGGCACTAGTTTAACTTAAATAAGTATGATATGTGTTGAAGGTCATCTTAGATGATCTAGACATGTGCAATCTGTGCATGTGTTAATAATAAGGGATTATATTTTGGCAGGAAGTGCAATAAGAAGGATAATGATATCAAAGGACTTTGTTTAGGCATTTCGACAATAGTTAGTTTTTGTTTGCTGGGATGAAAGGCATCTAAGGTTGCTGAAAGTTCAAAAGACAGCACAACTATATGCAATATCTCATTAATAGCGATGGATTTGATGAATACATTTATGCGATTATTGTTTGTTCTTAAGTTGAAGTTACTACAAGGAGAATAATGGGATCGGGGAATACTAAGCACAACAAAAAGTTCTTTTTAACGCCTTCAATATCAGATTCGACATTCTCGAATGCCTTTCTGTTCCTCTTTTTACAGAAGGTCCACCAAATTGCTGGAGGGGCGTACTCCCAGAAGACATTCCTCCTATTCCTATTAAGTGACGATCATCCTCAAAGTATATCAATAAGCATAGCCCAAGAAACATCAGCAGAGAGGAAAAGAAGAATCCATAGCTCCCTACTAGCAGGTGGTTCACATCCTCCTCATTCTTGCACATGTAGCAACGATTAACGTAAATCATGCCACGAGATCTCAAATTCTCCCCCGTCAAATTGGCACCCCTAACTGCCACCCAAACAAAAAAAGCCACCCAACTGGTAGTTTTAGGTTTCCATATTTCCTTCCACGGGAATGAGACTCTACCCCTCTCAATCAGCTGAGTAGAATGATTTAACAGAAAACATCCTGATTTTAGAACCCTCCCAGAAAACCCTTTAACAGTGTTTTTACTATTGTGATATCATATTTAAAATTTCAGCAAGCATATTTGTTCTTCTTTCCCTAGCTCTTGTGAATCTTTAGCCTTGATGTCTACAGTTCCTGCATGAAAAGATTCACATATTTCACCGAGTGTATGATAACTTCTACATTCGACTTGTACTAGTGTATAGTGGAGGTTGTTCTACTTTGTTTACCGACATAAAGCACTACTGCAAGTGTCTTAGAGAATGTACATTTGAAATCTTGAAAGTGATTCTGCTCCAGTAATTGTGGTATATGGACATAAAGAAGCTTCTGTAAACTGGTAGACTCTTCTTGCAGTGGCTCGACATAAAGCACTACTGCGAGTGTATGATAACTTCTACATTCGACTTGTACTAGTGTATAGTGGAGGTTGTTCTACTTTGTTTGCCGACATAAAGCACTACTGCAAGTGTCTTAGAGAATGTACATTTGAAATCTTGAAAGTGATTCTGCTCCAGTAATTGTGGTATATGGTCATAAAGAAGCTTCTGTAAACTGGTAGACTCTTCTCGCAGTGGCTCGACCAGACATATTTAGCAGCTGACTAAGTTGTGTTATTCTAACTTACCTTTGCATTCAAGAAATCTACATGCATCATATTTTCCCGTTGTCCTTCTATGATCAAGATGGAGCAAAGATATGATCATGTACAGAATAGTTGTCATTTCTCTTTTAGAAGATTAGCTTCGTTGCTCAATTTTGAATATGTGGCAACCTAGTATTCAGTTTACCCTATCATATTGATGGGAATAACACCATGCATTATATGAAATGTTGGCTCATGATCCATGGCAGCGGTTGTTTGTCTTTGCTCTCTGCTCTGATGTGTCTGTGTCTCTTTTACTGTTATTCTAGTGCTCCAGCTGCACCGAAAAGAAAAGGCGGTCCAGGGGGTCTAAACAAAGTATGTGGTGTTTCACCTGAACTTCAGGCTGTTCTTGGCGAGCCTGCATTACCAAGGACCGAGGTTATGAATGGCAGATTATGCAGATTGTTTTATGCATTTCTTTCTTCCACCATGTAGTATCATATGGAGTTACTTAACTGTGGATGTTCTCTGGTTCAGATCGTGAAGCAGCTGTGGGCATACATTAGGAAGCATAACCTCCAGGATCCAAATAACAAGAGAAAGATTATCTGTGATGATGCCTTGCGTGTGGTCTTTGAAACTGACTCCACCGATATGTTCAAAATGAATAAGTTGCTTTCCAAACATATCATTCGACTTGAACCTAATAGTATGTAAGAAGGGCGTGACATTATTTTATCACGTGGCATCTGTAGTTTTAACCAACCTTTCCTTACTTTTTGAAGTAATATTTAAATCTTTGCAGAAGAATCAGCTCAAGCTAAGAGAATGAAAGTAAAGGCAGAGGCTGCAATTGGAAATTCTGAATCTGCTCCACCTTCTGTCATTATATCAGAAGCACTTTCCAACTTTTTGGGTACCGGAGAGAGAGATGCTCAATCAGAAGTCTTAGGGCGTGTTTGGGAGTACATAAAGGTTAATCATTTGGAGGTAGGTACCCAACTGCCCCTTTTGGATTGTTAGTCTACGTATTGCCGTTAGTCATGGTGTATTTTTGGTTCTGCTAAGTGCTAACAAGTTCCCCTTGGCCAGTCAAGCATCCATTTTTTGAAATGTTTTCCGTTGAGATCATTTACCATTATATTGATGTGTGTCACAACGCAAAATATCTGTGAAGATAAAATCAGTGTTATCATTTCCCTTAAATATTTAGTCTCTCTTCTTTCTCTTTCAGCATAGCACATTACATCCTCCCAACCAGACAGTCCCTTAAGAAGAAAATTCATGTTCATATTTACACCCGTGTTTAACTTGACGTATTGAAGGGGGAGTTTGTTATGATATTTTGTTTACATCAATGTCACATGCAGGGGTGGCCCTACTTTGTAACCTGGCCCCACTGAGATTTGTGAGAAAATCTATAGTATAAGGTAGTTTTTGCTTCAGGCTATACTTGTAAAAAAAATATACTTTGGGCTATCTGTTGAAATTTCGTTGAAGATTAGTGAGAAGAATGTAACTTTTCAGAACAACAAATGCATTGCCCCACAATTTAATATAGAATGCAAGAATGAAAAAAATAAAAAAATGATTTAATTTTATGGTCACATGGTATGTTATAGGATCAGTATACTTTAGGTGCATTAATTTGAGAATTTCTTTTGGACATTTCAAAAAAGGAGATGCGATATTTTCAGGGGCTGATGTCAAAAAGATTGGAATCTTTTTATGGAATTTTTCATGTGATATGCGTGCTATATTTCTGTATAAAGTTTTGGTGGTAATACCATTGCATGTATGAGGTGCATATTATTTTTCCAGAATGCTAAGATTTACGAAAATATTTTGTGATTTAGGATTTGAGTAGTTTTTCTTGTATGATGCTAGGATCCTCTACATCAGATGGTGATAATATGTGATGCAAAGCTTAAGGACCTTTTGGGATGTGAAAGCATTTCCACGATGGGAATATCCGAAATTTTGGCGCGTCATCATTTATTCAAGCGATGATGTTGTCTAATGCTAATGTGCACTGGTGCGTATATCAGATTTTACTTATGAGATACCCTCTTCGAAACAAATATACTTACAAATGTGATAAATTTTAGTACAAATATTTTTTCTTAGTTGCTACTTGCTGCACTATGTTTCCTGGTTTTTGGCAGGTGATCTTTCCATCTATTCAGTATCCTTTTAGATCATGATGAAAACCTCTCTGATTTTGCCAGAAACTAAAATGCTCCTTGTTGAATGGTAGCCTTTGTTTGTTTGACATTGAGTTCTGGAAACTGAAAACACCGTATGAAAAGCATATTAAGGTGATTGTTATTTGGTAAACAATGAAAACATTGGATTTTAAAAATACAAGTTACAGAATTTATTTTATTAATAATAGAGTATAAAAGGATGGAACTAACTTTAAAAAATGTTATACACGTGTGTGAGTGTGTGTAGGACTTGAAACTGGTGATTGAGATGGGGTTAAATAAATTATTAAAAAAAATAAATTATAAAAAGAACAGGAATTTCAGGTTAACCGTAGGCTTTTTTGAAAAAAGAGAACAGAGAATTAATTACTTATAGAAATGAATAGAACTGTCGGCTTTTTGAAAGAAAGAAAAAGCAGAAAACTATATAAATATGAATAGCACAATCAGCATTTTGAAAGAAAGAAAAACAGAAAAGAATACTATTGAAAAAACTCTGCCAATTATCATTGAAGACTACAATATGAGTTGCTTTTTGAATTTGCTTGTGTCCTGGTCAGTATGTCATTTTCCGGAGGGAAAGGAGCATTTCAGTTGACTTGGAGAACGTTTTTTGTTCACTCGTTTTCCAAAGGTTATCCAACCACTGGTAAATCTGGAAAATGTTCACCGGTTAAAAAATTCTGTGAAACAAATGGAGCTAGTATCCCTGGAAGGTCCTGGGACACACGGAAAGGTGATAGCTGGTAAAGGTGGGAGTTATACAATATTACTCAAAGTACTTCATGGAATAGGGAGGAAAAGCAAGACTGGCTATGAGAGAGCGAGAGAGGGAAAATGCTGCTTGATCATACCATAGAGCTTATGGGGCAAAAGTGATGCTTTAATGCTTCTCAAACTTGATAAACGAATGGCGTGAGACCTCTTATTACTTGAGCAATAGTGGCCTCCCCATGCGGCATGCACATGTTAAGAACACTTGGTATTAGTGCATGTGTGGTAGAATGCCATTGGCTAACTATATCTGCCCTTGTTATTGTGCTACATTAATGTGGGAGTTGTCGCAGCTCTCGCTGTCTCTCTCTTCACAGCAAGTTGTGCATGTCCCTTAGCTAAGGGCTTTGGTGACTTACTCCTGACTTTAACCGCCAATCTGATACCCTCTACAATCCCTTCTGGGAGATCACGTGGAAAGTTACCTGTGCATGACCTCCATTGCACTCTATCGTTAGCAATGCCCAAGCTGTGAGGTGATTAGCTGAAAGGTCAGAAGGAGACCACAGATGGGAAACCTTTAGCTTTAATGAACCCTAGGTGGGAAGTCCTTGGAGAGAAGCTTGAGTAACAGCGAGAATCCCCTGAGTTTGCTTTGTAAGGATTGTACTAGAACCTTTGGTGATTTCTCCGTGCTTTGAGGGTAGTTATGCGATACTGGGCCACTTTTAGTTGATGCCTCCTTGGTAGGCATTGTCCCCCAAGGCCTCGATTGGTACATGAAAATGGAATCAATTCTGTGGAATTGATTCCATGGAATTAATTGATTGCGTTTGGTGTTGCCATAATTATATTTGGAGTAGAAATGGATTACTAAAATCTTGCAATTGATTATTAAATTTTAAGGAATCAAAATCGTGATGGAGGAGGTGTTTATTGGATTTCTAATAGGTAGAATCAATGTAAAAGGACAATTATATCCTTTTATTAGGTCATATATTTGTTTTATATTTATAATTCAGTTGGTCTTAACTACTTTGCGGCCTTTCCTTTTTACTCTTAGTCTCGTGGTCATTGTTCATCGGCCTTCATATTAATTATTTTAGCTAAGTAGTAACATGTACTATTCTCGAATTGTTGCAAATGTTAAAGCTGTTTTTATTTGAACTAGTTTTATTATAATATTAGCTTCTTTTTTGCTAAATTTTAATTTAATATTTGTTTTCTTGGTTTATTGATGTTGGATAATTTTAAATTTTTTCTTGCTTTATTGTCTTGTTTGGAACTTCTCTTTTTAGGACAACACTTTTACCACTTTACCCTTACTTTTTCAACCCACTTTAATTATGAGCCACATATACATGAACTTTAAAGGAAACCACACATCAAACCAATATTAATAATCGAGTCAATTGCTTTTTCTTAAACTGTGTGTCGGGTCAGGCAAGACAATATTTTTGGGACCGAGGGAGTATTTCTTTTTCATGTGGTTTCACCTCTTGCACTTGTTCCTTCCCTTTGTCTCTTCACTTATCATTGGTATTTCTTTCCCCATGTTTTATTTGTTTGTGGTGTCCCAGAAAAGGTTTAATATGATTGATAAAACTGTCTGTTGATGCTTAATCTTTGCAATTCCCCCACCCCACCACTTTTTCTTTTTCTGGCCTGAAGTTTGTCTATACTTTGTCTGAGAAATGTTCTGCAACTTATTTCAGGTTCACGAGGATATTGCGATCTGCTTGTTTCTGGTTGCGAGGACAGTCTTTGTTATGGTTTTTCACTGTTTGTAGTTCCTTGTAGGTTCACTGACATGGTTAGATGTCTTATGTTACTCGTAACTTGGTTATCAGGAACAAAATGTACTCACCGAGGCCTGTAGCAAATGTTATTTTGTAATTATGTCATGGCCTCTGTTTAGGTTTTGTATGCTCTTGTCTAGTACTTACTGTCCTTGGGAAAATCTCTAACCTTATTGAACACAAGGTAGTCTTCAATGAAATGATAGAAAATTTAAACTCTAGCCATCGATTGAGATCTTGCTTTGTTAACTTTTGGTTGCGTTGTGCACTTTTAAGTGGAAATATCGGCTGCTTTGTGGCTGGAAGCAGCACCATGGAATGACACTCAACTTTTCAACCAGTTCACTCCTTGGTATTGCATCTTGTTTGTACGATAATGATTTCTCTACTCTTACATGTAGTGTTTTCTTGTCTGTACGTAATGATTTCTGCTCTGTACCATATGGTGTCTTGATTGAAAACTGCAGTTCGAACACTTTTTGAAGAATAGATTGGAAATATCATCCTTTTCAAGCCCAAGTTTATCAAGTGTCAAACATAATTGATTGTAATAACCATGACAACATGGTTTCAGTCTTGAAACATTTGAGTAGTGTAATAAGCAAGGCATAATGGTGATCGGGGAGAAGTGATAACAAAGGCATTATGCTTGGTAGGGGTGTACATCTGAACTACCAAACCAAACCAAACTAGTTGTTTAGTTCTGTTTCGGTTTTAAAAAAAATTGAAAATCCACCCGATTTGGTTTGGTTTGGTTTGGTTTGCGGTTTTTGATATCAAATCAAGCCAATCCGAACCAAACTAGCCTATATATTTTATTTATTGTATATAATACTAGATGGCCGGTACCCGTGCCTATGGCACGATTCGACTCTATCATATAATTACATCAATTGAAACGATAGCGTCTAAATAAAAGGTGTGATATAAGAAAAAATTATAGTTGAGGAATATTTAACAAAATGTTATAGTTGAGGATGTATATTGTTTTAAGTGTCAATTGAGAGGTGCAATTCAAATTTGAATTATAATTGAAGGTGGTTTATATGGGATTATTTGTAATTGACCCATGTCCGTTGGATCTTGTAAAAAGATTCAATCTCATCCACCGAATAGCTTCTATCAATAGACCCATGACTATTGTAATATAGATATATTGTATAACATTTATTAACTATTCAATGTTGTTAGATCATCTGGATCATTTGATATGGAATATGATATGCATAATCTTAGTATTTGATTTAGTCATTCATATATATATATATATATATATATATATATATATATATATATTTATATATTACTATTAATTAATTACCACACTAAATAAAATCAAGATTGTTGGAGGACTTTTATTTCTTCGATGGTTTGCGTTTATTTTGGAATTTGCATTGTTTTATTTATGATAATTTACTTTTAATAGGTTATTTTCTATTGTTTAATGTTAATTACAAATTAAAATATTATTTTTATTGTTAATGTTAATGTTGGTTAATTTTTTTTTATTTATATAAACCACAAAACCGAATCAAACCAAACAAAACAAAGTCGACTGGTTCGGTTGGGTTGCAAGCCCTATTCGGTTCAATTTGATTTGAAAATTTTGGAATCAATATGGTGGTTCGGTTAGTGGTTTTGACCTAAACTAAACCGAATCATGTACATCCTAATGGTTCGAGTCTCGAAACCTATAGGTTGAGTATTTGAGTCTTTGAGAGGTGCAATAGGCAAATATATCAAAGTAGGTTTCCTGTAAAACCGTCTCGCGATCTTAATTCGTATGGTAGGCTAAGCATTCAGAGTGATCAAGACGTTATGGTTTGAGCATCGAAAGGTCTAGGTTAAACATTTGAGAAGACAAAAAATACGCAACAACTTGGAACAAACTGAAATAGGTTAGAACCTTAAAGATCTTTATTTACTAGCTTCTGCTTCAGTCTTCTTGATCGGTGGTGGCAATCTGGCTTTTGAGAATTTAATCGACTATCACAGCCACCTCTTAACATCTGCATTGTTACCCCAAACAAGTTACCTTGTCCATGCAAATCTGGTAGTAAAATGAGGCCATATATGGATTGGAATGGACCTCTTGATGATTGAGGGGACTGAACTCTCCTAGAGCCATAAGCCCAGAGCTGCAATGAAGACCAGACAGCACAAAATATATGCAACCTTTTTCCTCTCGGCCCTCAATCGAGTTTGGGAAACTATTTGTGCCATCACATTCATCACAAACCCCAACATTTTCTGCCAAGAAAGAAAAGTGAAGAAGAGAAGGGTTTATTTCAATACAACACTGATTTCGCTCCCTCGTGTCTAAGAAAAATAAGGCGATTGACATAGCTCACCAGTCTGAGGGGCTCAATATGTAGGAGTGGTTCCATAAACATCTCCACATTCCTGCACAGTAGTAGTTTCTGGTCAACTTGTAAGAACACAACAAGGATCAACCAATATGTATAAAGTGGTTCCTTTGAAATATCCAAAAATGGAAAGTGCAACATCATATATATATATATGACACAGAGGGAGTATTATGCAGCTAGATCACTTTGAGGTGCGAGAGGACTTGATGTTCATCGTGTATGATATTCTCGCCTTTATGAAGACTTGCCAGTCTAGCCCAGCCGGGAGTTAGCTACTGTACAAAGAAGACTAGCCTTATTTTGGATTGAGGTCAGGGATTTATATTTGATGAATAACCTTATTAACACCTTCCCTTTGTAGGTATGGCACATGTAGAAGCTGAAACCCTTGCCAAGAGGTATATGGGACTTGCTACATTCTGCAGAAAAGCCACAGAAACAGTATCAGGAAGGGAAGAAAAAGGGATTTGCAAGAACAGAGGAAGGTGGGAAAAACCTAGTGTCCAAGAAACTCCAACAGTCATCCCATCTTGCAATGTGGGTTGCACCACAAACTCAAAGTTGTTACTCAAGTTTCCTATTAGAGAAGAAAAGAATTCCATGACTTCCTGAAATGGAAAACATACAGATTACTCTTTCCATTCCACTTAAAGGGTCATATTTGATTTTTCTTCAATCCAAATGACAGTACTTGAGTAATACAAACTGCATTTGATTTCAAAAAATGTTCAAATTTGACTTCAAAAGGTCAAATAATTGACTTCTTTGGTAGAACCAATAGAGTATGTTTTAAATGTACCTTCTTTCCATGAAAGGGTTGGAATCTTGAAACAAAATTGCTTATGCAAACACATTCTTCTCCAATGACATCAGACAGTTCATCAAGGTTTCTATTCTTAATGGCAGTATAAAGCCTAAGGACTGTTTCCAAGGCTCTATGGTCTTCTTGGCTTGATCCCAACTCTCTGGATGCAAATGCCATTAACGATAAGCCTGTTTCTGGTAAGGTGGATTTTTTCTTGAAATAAGTTGCTTCGTATGAACGATTGAGCTCATAAGAAATACACACCATTTCAGAGAAGATGGGACGGCTAGAATTTACGATTGGATGAGACTTACACGATAACATTTTCGCTCGAGTGATGAGCGGAAAGGAGGAAGTTGGAAACGACTGATTTAAGAACATTTTAGATTGGAAAGAGATTGAACCCATTTGAAAGAAGAGCAAGAAAATCAGTTTTGAAGGTCAGAGATCAACATAAGAGTTCAAGAATACAAAGAGAGAAGTATGGTCAAGATGTATCAAAGAATAAAGCACAGTTGAAGGTTGCAAGCTAGGAATATTAACCCGAAGCCCAATTTATGATTAACTTGTAGTTAAAATTAACTAATAGATAGGACACATGACAATCACAATTAAATTAGCAAGCACCTTTTCAGCTTTTGATGCTCAAGGCATACTCAAATAGTTGGGTAAATTCATAAATACTAATATTGGTCTGAGCAATAATTTCGTTTGCTCTTTATACGATTCTGTGTAGGTTAACAAGTTGTAAACTAATCCGAACGGTCAAGTCACAAGCCACAACCATCGAGAAAAAGCTAATTAACTGTCTTTTCTTTGAAATTTCTTCGTTTTAAATTTTTAATACCTTAATATTTGAAAATATGATTTGTTTTTTGATAAGAAATATGATTTTTAAAATCAATATTGACACCCTTTATTATAGAAAAAAATGATTTTGACCCCTTTTAAAGAAGTTTATGGTTTACAATTGAAATGTACTAATCGGACTCAGTATAGTTCACAAGTTGTAATCATCTCGGAAAAATTACGGGCCAGTCCCGTTTTCAAAGTTTTTAATTGCTGTACACCCTTATATCTTTTCGTAATCGGATAAAGACACTTTATGTAATGAGATGCACAAAATCATGCATTGTGATGCGTCATTTGTACATTGCTATACACAAAAGTGTCTTATTTTTTGCATCAGGATGTTTGATTTTTTGTATCATGATGCATGAAGTGCCATTTTCCAATTACGAAAAACAAAAGGAGTGTAAAACGGTTGAAAATTTTCCAGAGGGGACCGGCGGCCCAAATTTCTCCCAATCATCTATTATATTAATGGGTGAAATTCGGGTTGATTTACTTTGGAAAGTTTTAAATTTTTATAATACCATATGTTTTTTTAACTGGAAAAATAAACTTTTGAGGACAAAAAGACTACGATACCCTTGATGAACCAAAGGCGTGCTACGGAGCCTTATTCAGTGCATCGCACTGCATCAATTTTTGCACTATGAATGTGATGCATCAACTTAAATTGCATCAATTTTTGCACCGTGAATGTGATGCATCAACTTAAATTGCATCAATTTTACACCGCAATGCATCAGTTTAATTATATAATTCAATTTTACATCGCGCTGCATCAATTTTTGCATCACTATGCATCAAATTTATGTATCTAATCAAATTTTGCATCGCTACACCAAATCAGACACTCAATTGATGTATCTCGCATTGCAAATATTGATTCATTCAGGAGAATTCCAGATGTTAGTTCTTTTCTACAGCCATTTTAAGAATGGTTTTACAAAAATGAACTTTAGTGGTTAAAAAGAAGGATAAATTACGGGCCAGTCCACTTTCTAAATTTTCAATCGCTCCAGTCCCATGTTTATTTTTTGATGATAACCGGACCGGTCCCCTGTGATGATATTATAACAGAAAAAGTCTCCTATATTTGTTTTCAACCATTAAAATACACTTTTGAGGATAAAATGATGAAGATACCCTTAATGAACAACAAACGCGTGCACAAAGCCACTGCCCAAATTTGGGCATCAGAATGAAAACATTGGGCATTACAATGCACAATTGAAATCTATCAAAATTTGGGCATTGAAATTCAAAAATCCACTGCCCAAATTTGGGCATCGGCATGAAAACATTGGGCATCACAATGCACAATCGAAATCTGTCAAAACTTGGGCCTCTAAATTCAAAAAGTCACTACCCAAATTTGGGTATTAGAATGAAAACACTGTGCATCGCAAAACACATTTGAAGTTTGTCTAATTTTAGGCATCACATTGTGAAGATTCTTAGCCAAATTCAAGCATCAGAATGAAAACACTGGGCATCGTAAAACACATTTGAAGTCTGTCCAATTTTAGTCATCACATCGTGAAAATCCTTAACCAAATTTGGGCATCGCAATATAAAATTGGGCATCAAAATGAATATATTGAACACTGCCACTATATATCAACATAGTTGGACATCGTAATGGACAAAATTGATGTCAGAATAAATAAATAAATTAAACATTGCCACCAAATATCAACAAAGTTTGACATCGAAATGGACAACATTGAACACTGCCACCAAATATCAACATAGTTGGGCATCGTAATGGACAAAATTGGCGTCATAATTAATAAATTAAACACTGCTACCAAATATCAACAAATGTGGGCATCAAAATGGACAAAATTGGCATCGAAATGAATAAAATGAACACTGCCCTCAAATATGTGTGTAAAAATTGGGCATTAGAAAACTTTTGAAGCCCAAAACAGTGTTTAAACATCGTTTTTTGGCATTGAAACGGAGATGTCATGAGGTAAACCGATAAGTCTTGTAGATCTCGTTGAGAGTTTCGATTTGATATGTGGTGGGTCATCTGGTTCATCCGAGATCAAAAGTTATGGAGAATATGGTAGAAGAAGATGAAAAAAAGGTTGGCAATGGAGAAAAGATAGATGAAGATGGAGCTGGAGGAAAAAAAGAAAGAGAGTACTCCTTCCATCCCCAAATAATTGTCATGTTTTCCTTTTTCGTCTGTTTCAAAAAAATATCTTGTTTGAAACTTTCCTATTTAGGACAACACTTAACACTTTATCCTTACGTTTTCATCTTAATTTAATTATATGTCATATACACACATGCTTTAAAGTAAACTACACATTAAACTAATATTAATAATCCAGTCAAGTTGTTTTCTTAAACAGTGCGTCAAGTTCATCAAGACAATAATTTAGTAACGGAGGGAGTATGATAGAGATATGAGAACGAAGTAGTAGGAGGAAGAAGAAAGAGAGAGAGAGAGAGAGAGAGAGAGAGTGAAGAAAACAAAATAATTAGAGGTCACGGGCAGTTTTGATTTTTTTAAATGAGAAAATACTTTACTGGTTGCATAAAAATAAAGTGGACCGGAGAAGTTATAATATTTCGAAAAAGGTACCAACCCACGATTATTTTTTTTAATTGAAAAAGAATACTTTTGGACGTAAAAAAACTCCAAACTTTGAAAAGGGAACCAATCATAATTTACCCCTAAAAAAGGTAAAATTGCGGGTCGGTCCATTTTCCAAAGTTTTTATTCGCTTCAGTACCGTATTTTTTTTTTCAAACCGAAAAAAGACACTTTTATGGCAAAAAAACTAAAATACCCTTAATGAGCATGAGACGTGCTATGAAAATGAATCACGGTGCATTGATTATTTGAATAGTGATGTATCAATTTTATTGAATTGATTTTTGCATCTCGAATCATCAGTTTAATTGCCTAGTCTATTTTTGCATCGCGATACATCAATGTTTGAATCGCGATTCATCAGTTTAATTGTGTGCATTAATTATTAAAATGCGATGCATCAATTTTGCACCGCGATTCATCAGTTTAATTGCCTAGTCTATTTTTAAACCACAATTCATCAGTTTAATTGTCTAGTCTATTTTTGTACCTCGATTCATCGATGTTTGAACCGTGATACATTAATCTGATATTTTTGAACCGCGATATAAAATCATAAAGAACCAGATCCCGTCCCCCACTTTCTTCTTCCATCTCCTTCGACGTAAGCCTTCTTTTTCCTCCTCCACCTTCACCTTCGATCCTCATTTCATTGCGTAACAATGGTGATTTTCGAATCTAATGTGTTTGTCGGAACTGTTAAAGTAAACGCTAACATTTTCGGAATAATATTTCAAAAAATGATCTTTTACAATTGAAAAAAAGAACGATAATCTTTTGAAGTTATAAATTTAAAAAAAAGGAACGGGTAAAAATTTTATCCTTAAAAAAAACGTACTTAAGCAAAAACTCGGGAAAATGGACTTGCTGGCAATCTCCTATATTAATGGGAGAATTTCAAGTGGGTACAATTTTGAAAACATGTTTTCATATAGAACCATCAATTTTTTGGACATTTCATTTAACTACAAATTGCTTGCCAAATGACAAAAATGCCATTAATGAGGACAAAACTGATCCGGCATTATGCAGGACCAAATCAATCCAGAAACTCTGATGCCAAGTGCTGGCATCAGGATGCATTTGACAGCATTAATGCAGGACCAAAATCAATCCAGAAGCTCTGATGCCAAGCCCTGGCATCAGGATGCATTTGACAGAAAATCAATCCAGAAACTCTGATGCCAAGTGCTGGCATCAGGATACATTTGATAGTATTTTGGAGGACCAAATCAATCCAGAAACTCTGATGCCAAGTGATGGCATCAGGATGCATTTGATAGTATTTTGGAGTACCAAATCAATCCAGAAACTCTGATGCCAAGTTCTGGCATCAGGATGCATTTGACATCATTAATGCATGACCAAAATCAACCCAGAAACTCTGATGCCAAGCCCTGGCATCAGGATGCATTTGACAGAAAATCAATCCAAAAACTCTGATGCCAAGTGCTGGCATCAGGATGCATTTGACAGTATTTTGGAGGACCAAAATCAATACAGAAACTCTGATGCCAAGTTCTCGCATCGATGCATTTGATAGTATTTTGGAGGACCAAATTAATCCGTAAACTCGATGCCAAGCCTCGCATCGATGCATTTGACAAGATTATGCAGACCAAATTAATCTGAAACTCGATGCCAAGTGCCGGCATCAGATGCATTTGACAAAGATTATGCAGACCAAATCAATCCGTAAACTCGATGTCAATCACCGCATCAAGATGCATTTGACGTAAAATCAATCCGTAAACTCGATGTCAAGCCCGGCATCGTGATGCATTTGACAAGATTATGCAGGACCAAATTAATCCAGAAACTCTGATGCCAAGTGCTGGCATCAGGATGCATTTGACATAAAATCAATCCAGAAACTCTGATGCCAAGCCCTGGCATCAGGATGCATTTGACAGCATTATGCATGACCAAAATCAATCCAGAAACTTTGATACCAAGTGCTGGCATCAGGATGCATTTGATAGTATTTTGGAGGACCAAATTAATCAATAACCTCTGATGCCAAGCCCTGGCATCAGGATGCATTTGACTTGATTTTGGAAGACAAAAATCAATCTAAAAACTTTGATGCCAAGTCCGCATCGATACATTTGATAGTATTTTGGAGGACCAAATCAATCTAGAAACTCGATGCCAAGTCGCCGCATCGATGCATTTGACGTAAAATCAATCAGTAAACTCGATGCCAACCGTTGGCATCGGGATGCATTTGACTTGATTTTGGAAGACAAAAATCAATCCGTAAACTCGATGCCAAGTCGGCATCGATGCATTTGACAAAGATTAACGCAGACCAAAATCAATCAGAAACTCGATGCCAAGCCCGGCATCGATGCATTTGACAAGATTATGCACCAAATTAATCCAAAAACTCGATGCCAAGCCTCGGCATCGATGGATTTGACAAGATTTTGAAAAACAATCAAATAGAAACTCTTTCAACGAAATTCCTTTAACAAGCCTATGACGGCTAGGTTCAAGCAAAAAGCAAAAAACTCAAATTTTATTAAAAACTACCCAAATAATGTTTAATATGGTATTTATATGCCCTAACAATCCAAACCCTAAAAGGAAAAGTCTTAAACAAAAAAGACGAAAAGTTCGAAACTTCAAAGGCCCATAACAGTACTTAAACAGCGTTTTTTGGGCTAAAATGAATAGTTCACAGTGGTAAACCCAGAAATCTTGTAGAGCTCGCCGAGAGCTTCGATTTGATATGCCGTGGGTCCCGTAATTCATCCGACGCGAAAGTTATGCTCCGTTAAAGTTCTCGCCGAATTAGGTGCTCTCTACTATTGCTTAACGGAAACTAACTGAGAAATTGTGAAAACAAAATTTGATCTTGCTACCAAACTTGAAAGACTTGATTAAGAGCTATATGCGCATACTATACTACTGTACTGCAGAAATCTTGTATTTCCACATGAATCATATAATGCCAACCTTTCATAATCGAAATTACATTTTCACATGAATCATATAATGCCAACCTTATGTATACCAAATGCCAACCCGGGATTTTCTACTTTGCCTCAGATATCTTCCCCAAGAAAGATTTCAACACCGCCGATCGCTTTTTGCTTGCATGAGCTTCGATCGAGCCGATTAACTTTTCATAACTCTTGTTTTCGTAATCTGCAAATACATCCTGAAGCTTTAGTGCGTTATAAAGCTTCTTCACTTTTGCAACAAACCCGATTCTCCTGAGCCTGATTCTCCGAATTCCTTCCTTTTGGAATGACTCTTTTAAGAGAAAGGAAATGTCAAGAGCGGAGCTTGTAAATCTCAGATCTGAATCTATAAAAACGGATATCAGAGCTTCCTCATTAAAAGGTGTTCGTATGGTCGATAAGTGAGGGGTCGAGGCCCTCGCGAATCGGGAATTAAATGGAGTAATATTGCGGCGTGACAAGTGGTGGACGGCGTTGTTGGTGGAAGAACGACCGGTGGTGGTGGAGGCGCCGTCGGCGTAGCAGATGTAGAAGGAGAAGAAGCTCATGAAGAAGAGTGAGGAGGACTAAGATAGTGAGGGCCATGAGGTGTCGAAAGGCTACCGTTGGGAAGGTGGGGTGGAAAGGGCATTGATGTACTTTTCCTCTAAAATTGTATCTAAAAGATCTATCTAAAAAATAGGTGGATTTATTTGAAAACATGTTTTAAAAGATGTACCGGCTTGTAATTATTCCTATATTAATCACCCTCCAATTGGGCTCCATTAAGTGGAATTAGTGTCGTAAGCTCGCCATTACCTTTAACGGGCCTATCTAAAGTAAGCCCAATATCCTTCACGATTGATTCCTCCTCCAACACTCAGTTGTCCGTACATAGTCGCTGAAACCGAGAGTGGGGGAGAGAGAGAGAGAGAGAGAGAGAGAGGTCAGGCGAAATAGCAATGGCGGAAGATTTGGTATTGGACACAGCGATTAGAGATTGGGTTTTGATACCGCTATCAGTGGTGATGGTACTCATCGGAGTACTCCGTTACTTCGTCTCGAAGCTCATGCGTTCCAATCAAACTCTCGATGCCAAAATCATCAAAGAAGGGTCATCTCTCTCTCTGTATATATATATATATATATATATATATATATGTGTGTGTGTGTGTGTGTGTGTGTGTATTTATATGCAAGTTCTGTGTGTATTTTATAATTCTATTTCTAAAAAGTTCTAATTCTGAATTTTGAAAATCTTTGATCTGGATTGTAGGCAAGTGATAATTAGGGCTAGGAATCTACGGGCGGCTGCTAATTTCATTCCGGTCAAGTCGTTTCGAGCTCGGAAAGTTTACTACAATAACGAGGTTTGCGATTTGGACTCCTCTTTGGCATGATTTAGGATTGATTTTGTTTTTTACTTGTAACTCACTATTTATTAGAATTGAGAAATTTCTATACCTAAATGTGAATAGGGATAGTTTGTTCTAGCTATTGATCCCTTTAATTTTACGTGTTTCTGTTAGTGAGCTGAAGAATAGATTTAAAATCCTGCATTTATGCACGGTTGTTTCAGTGGTTTGAATAAGGTTTGATTTTGATTGTTACCTGAACTGAAAATTTATTAGATAGATAGAGAAGTATCCATGCTAATTCTGGATAGAAATAGTTTATTTAACAAGGTTTGGGGTTGGACTTCTGTGTGCCATGAATAATGGTTGATTTTGATGTTGACCTGAAATCGAAAGTTATCAGAATTGAGAAATTTCTATGCCAACCATGGATAAGGATAGGTTTTTTTTTTTTTTTTTTGATACCGCCCGTTGGTATGGGGATTTAGGATAGTTTCTATTAGCATTTGATCACTTTCATTTTGTTACCGTTTCAGAGCTGAAGTCTAGATTTAAGATCCTGCATTTACGCACTGTTATTTCAGTGGCTCACATAAGGCTTGATTTTGATCGTCACTTGACTTATAATTTATAAGATTGAGAAATTTCTATGCTAACTCTGGATATTAATAGTTAATTCTGGCCATGAATGGATCTCTTTAGGTTTATGGTGCTACTGTTTCTGAATTGAGGTTTAGGGAGAAGGGCATGCATTTAAATTCAATGTCATGTTTTGTTTTTTAATGGAATGCGTCATAAAATGCTGTGTTCCACAAGAAATGCTTCAAAGATGTATGTTTTAGGACTTTGTTTGGTTTCAAAGTATATATTGTTCTCCCAAATGCTGCTATGAGAGTAGCCTTTTTTACTTGGGAGGTAGTGCACGAAGCCATTCTAACAGGGTTAATCTGGGAAGACGTCATAAGATATATGTTAATTGGTGTTGCATGTGCAAAGGAAGTGGTGAGAGTGTCAACCATTTGTTACTCCATTGTCCAGAGGTGGTGTCACAGTTGTCGTCTTTGGTGCTGAACTTGTTTGGTATCTCGTGGGTGATGCCGAGATCGATTAAGGAGCTCTTCCTCTGCTGGTCCCTGTACAAGCGTAAGATAAGAAATTATATTTGGGAGGCTGCCCTGTTGTTGATAAGTTTTGGTTTTATAAAATGAACATCGTCTAGTTGATCTTTGTTACTTTAACTTAGTCAAATAGTTGATGGATTTGTAGCTCTAGATCCCATCTACAGTTTGAGTGTACCAATATCTCATAAAAGACTATGCTCAGGGAAATTATATTGAAACCATGATGAGATACCTCGCCTTTAAAGCCATCCAATTTTTTAATTGGTCATTAGATGCAAGGAAATGATTGTTTTAGGTGGTCCACTGGGCCCGGGAGCAAGTTAAATATGATATGACGAGCTCTTAGCAGAAAACCTTATAGTTTACTGCTGGTATTCTGATACTTTTTTGAAGTGTATTGGATTTATCTTTGCAGGAGAATGGTTTACTTCATGTCCCTAAGGGCCAGGGTGCGAATCCACAGGCACAAATGCTCTCTGATCCAAACATGGCTATGGATATGATGAAGAAGAATCTTTCAATGATCATACCCCAGGTATCACATTTTTGCGTGGTTCATATGTGCATTTTAGCTATAAGTTTGGAATTGCAGTCTGATAATTGTACATAATATCTCTCTTGGGCAGACTCTTACTTTTGCGTGGGTTAACTTCTTCTTCTCTGGGTTTGTAGCTGGTATGTCTGTTTCTTTGTTTGCAGTTCATTCAACATAATGTTATTCAAGTTTCAATTTGTGCAATTTTTTTCTTCCCACTTAATCTCGTATTGTACTGAAAATGTTCATTTGCCTAGTGTTACTTTCTGCGTCTGGACTATTCTCCCTTGATTCAAAATGTAGAGTGTCTATACTTATATTATTTGTCAGTGTCTCTTAAGTAACCAACTCATCTAAAAGCTTAAGCTCTTAGATAGGGGCTCAACAATGTATATCAAACTTAACACTCCCCCTCACGTGTGACCGTCCACACGTGGAGAGATACACAAACATGCCTCACCAAAGGCATCACAAACCAAACAGAGTGACAACATGCACTCACAATATTCCGGGTAACAAATGCAAGCTGGATGACTCGAACCCACGACCTTGCCAAATCAGAGCTATGATACTATGTTAAGTAACCAACTCTTCTAAAAGCTTAAGTTGTTAGATAGTGGCTCAACAATGTATATCGAGCTTAACAGTGCCATCCTTAATAAACCGTGCAGGGTAGTACCCTGTTTCCCTAAAAAAGATTAAAAAATAAAAATAATTCAGTATGTGAAAGCCTATTTTTTGCTTTATTTTACTTGTTGGTGCTTCTAATGAGTATTGATTCTTTGGAGATCTGAATGCTTTTGTTATTTATCCAGCAAAGATACCTTTTCCGTTGACTCAGAGGTTTAGATCAATGTTGCAGAATGGGATTGACTTGAGTACTGTTGATGTCAGCTATGTTAGCAGTCGCTCATGGTACCTGTCTTTGTTTTTGAATAAAACTTATGGTTTCTTAATGCAAGTAAATTAACATCTTGAGTAGGTAGTGGTGAATGTTTCTGACGATGTACTGTATTCTTATCAGGTATTTCCTCAATCTGTTTGGGTTAAGGGGTTTATTTAGTCTCATTCTGGGAGAAGAAAATGGTCAGTGTTTTGACTCATTTCAAGAAGGAAAAACTTGCTATTTGTATGTGATGTTTTGTGATATTAACATAAGTTATTGTTGCAGCTACTGATGATACACAGCGTATGATGCAAATGAGTGGCTTTGGCTTTGATCCTTCCAAGGTATAACAGTTCATATGGATTAAAGAGTGTGTTGTTCCATATCTTGTATTTACCTCGTATGCATTTTGCTGATGCATCCCTGCTGACATTATAATTATAAGGGTGAATAGCTCCATTGGTCACTAACTTTACCGTAACTTGCAATTGGGTCACTAAACATTGTTTTTTTCGCAATCAGTTTTTTTTTTTTTTTAGCGTGCCTCTTGTTGGCATGGGGATCGGAACCAAAAACCTCAAGGTCTTTTCGCAATCGGGTTATTGTACACACGATTTGCTTGCAATTGACTAATTGAGTCATTCCTTCTACGACGGTCCAAAATAGATAACGGAAGACGATCACGTGACCGTACATGACACAACTTTTGTCGGTCCGACTTGGAAAATAAAGGTCAACGAGCGGAAAAATACTCGCGTTAAGACCCTCATCCCAAGGTCATGTGCAAGGCATGAGGGTCTTTAGGCGGGTATTTTCATGCTCGTTAACCTTCATTTTCCAAGTGATTGTCCTAGTTAGCTACCAAGTCACTGAAGTTGTGTTGGGTCTGGTCATGAGTCAGGTATCGATTTTTGAAGGCCGTTAAATGAATAACCCAATTCACGAAAATTATGAATGCAATTACCCAATTGCAAAAAAAAAAAAGAAATTGTTTAGTGATTCAATTGCAAATTAGGGCAAAGTTTAATGACCATTAAAGCTATGGACCCTAGTTATAAAATGTAAATAAATGAGTATGCATCCTTGCTGCATGATCTTTGTTTTGAATGGAAGTATACCAGTAAGGGCTCCCTTCCGGGTCAATATGATGGGTATGTGCTTGTTTCTTTTTTTTTTTGATAAGTAAATAAATAACATATATCAAGCATCAAAAGAGGTGATGCGTCCTTTGTACACTAGAAGTATACCATCCCAAAGATTAACCAATATCTATGCTATTTACAAGATCTACAAAAGTTATGTTGGATCTAGGAAAAGAGTGATCAGCCTTGGAACACCAAAAATGAAGAGTACGAAACAACAAATTCTTCAACTCCGGGACTGACATTTCCACGTTGTCGAATGCCCTATGGTTTCTTTCCTTCCATAGAATCCAACACACACCCAAAAGAGCTGTCCCCCATATACTACTACTCCTCTTCGAATAACCCCTATTCCAACCTCTGACATGGTCAATGATCGAACTTGGCATGACCCAAGACATATTGAACATACCCAGCACAAAATTCCAAAGCTCTAAAAGCCACTTGACAGTGAAGAAGTAAATGATTTACACTCTCCGCATCCACCTTACACATATAACATCTATTAACAAGAACCATGTTGCGTTTCCGCAAATTATCCCCGGTTAGGATAGCTTCATGAGTCGCTTCCCACATAAAAAAAGCCACTCTCTTAGGGGCTTTGGATCTCCAAACTGCTCTCCACGGAAAAGAAGCTCTACCACAGTTGAGAAGCTTGAAATAATCGAGCTAAGCGAAAAAGAGAGCCCCGAGCCTTTCCAAACCACCTTGTCCGTCGGCCTGCGTTTTCTACTCTTGAAGCATCCTTAAAAGCTGCACAACTCTAACTCCCAATCATGACTCTAAATTCCTTCTGAAAATTCCTTCGATTCCAAATAGGCTTACCCTCCACCAATGATAAAATAGAGCTAACTCTACAATCCTTATCCGTGGAAAGCTCAAATAAGTTCTGAAACACCTCCCTCAAGCAAATGTCCCCACACCATCTATCTTTCCAAAACCTCACCGAGGCCCCATTGCCAACCTCAAAAGCAATGTGCTTGTTTCTATGTCAACAGAATGACATTTTAACCTTAATTTATATTTGTTCCTTGAAAACGAGTGAGTTGGGTATGGCCACATCTTATTTTAAGTGATTGATAGGTTAAGAATTCGTTATGGCCATGGGTAGGTCTGACAATTGGGTGGGTTGAGTCGGATAATGAGTTGAAAGGGGTCGGAACTGGTCAGAACCCTAAATATCAAACGGGTCGGAATGGGTCATGTTAGAATGGATAACATGTTAAAATGGGTACATCCATCATAACCCGGATTTTCCCCAAGAGAATCCATACATTTATAGAATAGAAATTATCGGGTCAAAAAGAGGGCCCGACATACTTTAATTCAACCCACACAACCTGTTAATATTTTCGGGTTGGAACAGGTTGCATGTTTCGATCTGAAAATGTTAATGGGTTGGGTTGAGTCGAGAAATTTTCAGGTCAGGTCGGGTGGGTTGGGTTGATGGGCCTACATGGGCTAGGTCCTTTCCACTGCATGTTGACATCTCATTAGTGTCTATGCGACATGTCCCATGTCTAACTAACATGCTGCTGATTATAATAGAAACTGTACGTCTGTTCTTTTTGAATTCCAATCTTTCTGTATTGGCTCAATAAGAGTCAGAGCTGCATCTGCATTGCTGTATGAATATAGAACACTCAATGTGTGCAAGCTCATATTTGCTCAAAAGCCCCCAATTGTTGAATCATCACTTGTAAATGTTGCAAAAAGATAGAGCAAACAGGAGTTCCTTTCTATTGGTTACTTTTCCTTCCTCTTCTGTTTGTTTTTTTCTTTTCGAATTGATAAGTATGGCTCCTTGGTATGGGGATTCAAACCAAGGACCTCAAGGTCTTTGCCCTTGCCATTTCTCCCATCCCTTGGGGTTTCCTCTTCCATGTTTTAACATCCATCAGTCTCGAAGTGGATTTATACTCTCTTTATGACCATGGCTGACTTGGTTCTCGATATATACAATTCATCATTGTACATTAAATAAACTTCAGTTAGAGTTGTTTAATAAACCGAGCCAGATTCAGCTTGGCTGGCTTATAACTCGACTCAGCTCAATTCTTGTTGGGTTCAAGCTGAGCTCGAATATGATTTTAGGCGCAAGGTATAAACGGGGCCAACTCGGCATGGCCCTGATAAGCTTGGAATTGCATAAATAAATACAATTTAAAAGATATTTTATATGATATATTGTGTATTGTTGAATGTTGACTTAGGCATGAGTGCTCTAGCCTGACTAGGTTATAGCTTGTTTCATGATGTAATCTAGTCGAGCTCAAATATAGGTTCCTTATCTTGAGTGAAAGTTTGAGCTTGATTAGCTCGAGCACTCGAGGCTCGGCTTGTTTACAGTCACAACTCCATCTTAACTTGTAATTTCGTGTTTTTAAGCCAAGATAAGAGGCTTTTGGTATCATTTTTCATCTTGATACATGGATGGATCATAATTCTGTCTCTCATTGGTACATGGCAGAGTTTGGGTGCAGAGAAAGATGGCTTAGACATAGTTCAGCATGACTGGGTCCTACCAAAGTTTGAGCATAGAGCTGAAGCTGTACTGAGGAAGCTCGTTAGCTAAGCAGTATATTTGTCATGTAATTTCATGATGTGTGGTGTGCACCATTTGGTTTTCAGATGAAGTTTTCCTGTCCTTGGTGCAATTTTCCACTTAACCAAGAAGTTGCGAAAATCCAGACACTTAGTTGAAATCAGTGAAAAATAGTGTAATAGTATCATATTATTAAATTATGGCAATTTTCTTGTCAACTCTCATGTAGTTGATGAAGCAATTTACTGATTCTGGTTGTAATATGTGACTAGTGCCTTGATTCTTAAACTTACAAATGACCAAATTCTGTGTTGAAGCCTTTTTGTTTTCCTTAATCATTGGATAGAAGGTGGATGATGTTCATTTAGGTTACAGTTTTTGTTAATCTTGTTTCTGGAGAGAGGTTGGGCTTGGCGCTCGTTCGTGACTTGTGAAGTTAGTAACCCTAACTTGAATATAAAAAACTCAGCTCAGATAGACTCAAATAAGCATGTTAGTGCGAATTATACCTTGACGATGTATTTGTCGGTTTTGGTACCAAGAGCATCTCCATTGTTCTATTTGAACAACTTTTTATTTTTGGGGAATTGTATTAAGTGGCCGTAGGAAACGGTGAGAAAGTTGAGGGGACATCTCGGGTGTGAGTGGGGGTGGGGGGTTTTGTTTTTATTTGATGATGTTAAATTTAATATTTTTTTTGTGTAAGAAGTTGTGTAAGAAGATTATACAATGGAAAGATATATTCTTAAGTGAGTAATAAGATAAAAATGTGTAAGTGGTAATGAGACCTAGTTACGAAGTTGTATAAGAAATTGATGTTAAATTTAACATTGAAGATGCTTTAATCGGCTTGCTCTACGGAATGGAGGGAGTAATAAATAAAAAACAAATCATGTCTAAAGAAGTCACTAAAAAAGTTAATTATTATGTAATGGACTTATGGACCTGTATCCAGATTTGTAAAGTAAAAGGGGAGCAAATATGAAATATCCCATCAAGTAATCGCGTTATCAGAAAATGTTTTTTTCCTTAATTTGTGTTGTGGTAGTCAGAATTACCCCCAATTGTAAAGGGCAAAAGAGGTAATCACAGTTATACCAACGTGGCAAACACAACCAAGTTCACGAGCTGTACTACCTGGAAAGGCATCAATAATAAACCAGCGGAGAATGGACGCTGCCTTTTTATTAGGGGTGGCAAAATGAGTGTTATGGATCAATGGATAATATGTTATTATTCATGCATAACTATGGATAATGACCTATTATCCATTGAACCATAACACCCATTTTACCACCCCTGTTCTTTATGGAATTTTGACAGTGGTACTGGACCACTGGTGAATGGTGATGAAAACTCGTTAGAACATCGGGCCCCACTTCACCGGCCTAGTTAGTAGTGACACTCAATTATGCTTTTCGCCTGTCAGGTGATTTTGGGGAGTTTTTTGTTGCTATACATTAATATATAATTATATATTGTGTAATAGTTAATCTATTAGGTTGGTTAGTTTCGATTCTATTGATTTGAAAACCATGGTCGATCCAAAAGACCGATTTTATAAAAATTTGGATTAAAGACCAAACTAAAGTATTAGTTTGGTCAAGTTTCTACCGGCTTGTCTAGTTTTGAAAAATGTCTGCACACCCTTATCAAGTGGTTTATATTTCATTGAGCCAAATCTTAGTGGAGCAAATTACGGTAAATTTAGAATAAACTAAGTACACAGTGTATTAAATTAACAAATTTGCTTATGTAAAGTGTTATTTTGCTAATTTGATAAATAGTAGTTCTCATGTGAGGCCGTAGATGTTAATTCATAAGATAAAACTTCACTCTCTCACAGTTTAATCCACCAACACAAGGAGAATTGAGTCATGATGACCTATCTTATAAAAAATATCCGTAAGACGATCATCTTTCTTAAGTTTTTATCTTTGATGAACTTAGGTTGTCCCTTCCTTTTCTATCCCTAACTTCAAGCGATGGAGTTATTATAATTATCTCAAATCTATGTTTGAATACACCCAATACATGTAATGTGCAAAACAAGGAAAATGCTATCTTTACCATTAATCCTACAATTTTTTTTACAACTAAGCTTTGAATTGAGAAAAAAATGTTTTGAATAAAGATAACTTTACCCTTCTTCAAAATTTAGTTGTAGAAGTAGTTGTAAGGCTAGCAATGTTGTTTGTACAATGACTCTTGGTAAACTTTTACAAAGTTTAAGGACTAATGGAGTAATTTACCAAAAAAATAAAATAAAAAATCTTCGGTCCCTAAAAATATTGTCCACTTTCTATATTAAAAAGTTAACACTAGACAATAATCAAATTAATATTTAACATACCTTTATTATTTATATTTTATGCAATAAAAGTGAACTCCTTGAAACTACGCGTCCGGATAATAATTTTTGAAAAACGTTTTTCTCATTTTTTGGTGTTTGATAATATTCGAAAAATGTAGTTAATGTAAAAGTTTTCTGAGTCAACAGAAAATGAAACATTATTTTCAGGAAAATGACATACAGATTCATATTCCATAAATTATTTTCCAAATGTTCGAGCACCCCTCCGTCCCCTTCTACAATTACACATATTTACATACACATACAATATTTAACTAAACAAATAAATTGTTTAGAAATATACATGAAGTTTGTGCACACAATCTATAAATTATAATTTTAATAAATTTCACTACGTCCTAAAAATTAGTGTTCACTATATTATTTTGGGACATCCCAAACATTATCTATTTTTTTTTTTTTTTAAAACGTTTGTTCATATCAATTATCAATTGTTTTATTTGTACTTGTGATTAAAAAAAGATGGACCTTATTGATTTGACACCACTAATGATAAATTGAGGGTTACTAAAGGAAAATTACTTAAAATTTAACATTATTTTATATTCAATATGTGCATTAATATTAGAATATGCTTTTGTATTTATTCATATATTATTTTTCGTAACATTTTCTATGCGTTTGCCAAACATTTAAAAATATTTTTAGTCATATATTCAAAAGATTTACCAAATACCTCAAAATAAAATCTTTTTATTTTCCAAAAATTATTCTCTGTGAAACAAATGGAAGCTACATTAACAATATATACCATCACTTGCGTTTTTTTGTTGTTGTAAAGTTCTTGTTCGTTTTCCTTATCCATTGAATTTTAACGATGGAATGGTTCAAAATTAAAGTCAAATCGGCGTAATATTACTTGGTCCGTGGCTTATGTTTAAGTTTAAGTTATTCCTTAATGAATGAAATTTAAGTTATAAAGCGACACCGATACACTGTCTTACACTTAAGAGTAGCTCTTATGTAAAGCGGTATTACAGATCTTATTTTACAAAATGATCAGAGCTCTACTCTTTTACAGCTCAACGTCTCAACCGACCAACACGTGGTAGATCGGGTACGAAGGATCCATCAAATAAAAAATATTCGATCTTACCTAAATTTTTGACTTTTTGCGAGCCCTTAATTATTTGTTGAACGGACGGAATAATAATATAGTTTGATCTTTCCCTAAACCAAAAGGAGCCATGTAAATAAACAATACAACAAAAGGAAAATGACGAAATCAATGTACATATAAGAACATGAAAGCATGATACTCCACACTTGCACAATCCTCATAAAGAAAAGGATATCATAAACCATTTAGACATGGTCTTCAATCTCCATCATATATATATATATATATATATATATATATATATATATATATATATATATATATATATATATATGGGCTTCCCAATTACCTGGCAAAAAATTCTCATTGAAAGAAAATTATTTTTTTTATTTTTGAATATTTCACTTAAAGAGTTTATTTTAAAAAATGAATGTATAAAAATGTCATTTTATTATTTATGAGCTATTAAAATTATTATTATTTTAAAACAAGTTTGAGTTTCAAACTTGAAATATTTACCGGGAATGGAAGGAGCATTTTACCACTAGACAAGCTGTAACGATCCGAGTCCGAGAACCTGGTCCGCTACGTGTAGCACACACACTGGTCCATTGAGCACGTAACACATTGGGTCATTAGGCCCACCACAAGCTGACCTAAAAGTCCATGGATGATGTTGATGCCCAAAAATAGTATGTAACCATCTGATAAATCGAACACAATTCCCACACCTATCCGATATAGGATAGGGTATTACACAAAATTAGGTGTTCAATGCACTTGCATGATAAATTGTTTAACCAAGATTCTTTTAGCACTCTCTTTCTCTCTCACACACACACTATTTTTAATCAGTCTCACACCTTTATAAATAACTCTGGTATTAGTCATATTTCTTCACTTCACTCTCAAGCTCTCAAAACAGTCTCAACAATATATACAATTTTCTTTCTCTTTTCTCAAGTTTCCCAATGGCCAGTGTTGAGGTAATGAACAATTTTGTCTCTACAAGTTTCAAATATGTCATGAACTCATTAATGATCTGTTCTTGCAATGGATCATTTCAGCATTTAAGTTTGTTTGTCTGATCAACAGCTAGGCAAACTAAAATTTTCGAATTAAAGTTATACAATTCTTTTACATTGTTTTTTCAATCCTTTCGTATATACAAATTTCGATTCAAGAATCACGCAGTTTTCATGCAATTAATATATACAAATTATTCAGTGACTCCCTCCATCTCTTGCCGATAAGATTGATCTTGATCAGATGAAGATAATGTGATCGAATGATCAACCTATTTCATGTGTAAAAGAAGTAATCTCATCAAAAAAATTTTTTTAACGCATACACTAGAAAATGTACCTACCGATCATTCTAGTCTGGATCAGAGTATGATTTATTTATTCAATATGTTTAAGTTGCTGTTGCAGGTTGAATCAGTTCCAGCAACATTGCCAGAGACCGTGACTGCTGAGGTGGAGACCACCGTAGAGGCACCTAAAGTAGTGGCTGCAGCACCAGCACCAGAGGAACCAGTTGAACAACCAAAAGAAGAAACATTGGTCGTGGATGAGCCAGCAACCGAGCCTGTAGTAGATGAGCCCGCACCAACAGCTGCAGCAGAAGAGGTAGCAGTAGTTCCTGCAGTAGATGAGCCAGCAACAGAGTCCGTCGTACTCGTAGATGAGACGGCAGTTGATCCTGTTGGTGCCGAGCCAGAGCCTGTAGTTGATGAGTCCGCACCAACATCTGCAGCAGAGGAGGTAGCAGTAGCTCCTGCAGTAGATGAGCCAGCAACAACCCCTGCAGTAGAGGAGCCAACAACCGAGCCTGTCGTAGATGAGCCGGCAGTAACCCCTGCAGCTGATGAGCCGACCGCATAAAATTGAAGCTGGAGTCTTTTTTTTTTTTTAAAAAATGGATGAATAATAGGAAGATGGATGAAGGTGGTGAATCAGTATGGCTTTATTGGTCAAAGTTGGGTTTTGAGTTTTCCTAGCTTGTTCTACTTATTTATTTGCTTAAGTTGTTGTTTGATTTGAAAAGTTTTGTGTATTAAAAGCTTGAATGTCCTGTCCAGTTACTGTTAGATCGCCTTTAGCTTGTGCTTACTGCTAATCCAACTTTGTTTAAAGCCCACCCAGCTGGATAACTCATATTAACCCATTGAATTTATCAAGTTAAAGTTATTTAGCAGTTAGCACCCTATATTAGTAAGACAAAAAAGTTATGTAAGACAGTTTTACGAATATTTTTTGTAAGATAGATCCTCATTACCCGATCTACTGTGTTGATGGGTTGAACTGTGAGAGAATAAAGTTCCATCTTACGAATTAACTTACATAAGACGGTTTTACATGAAAACTACAATCATCGTATCCTAATGCCAATGATTTACAACTACTCTATCACATGACTTGTTAACTGGCTCAAGCTATTTAGCACCCTAAATTCAAATTCCTAATGACAAGCTTAGGAGTCAATGTTTTATGTTTAGTCCGCCGCCGCCACTAATTAGGGGTGTAAGCCTCAACAATTAAATCACGAAATCAAATTAAATTTTTCGGTTTTGAGTTAGGATGTTCGCTTTAGATTTGGAAAATTATAAATGGATGGTTTGGTTCGATATTTATACTACACATATATAGTTACAATATACATTTTTAGTAATTCTACTTCCTAATATTCTATATTTTTCAAAGCAGTACTAAATACCAAAATAACAAAACCCTAATTCACATTCACACATTACAATTCACTCTTAGTCATGCACACACATTGTTTGTTTATTGTTTCTTCAATGTTTTCATTGTTTGTGTTTATTTTTAATGTGTATCTAATTTGCAAGAAAAGGTAGAGGGTAAACACTAAACAATTAATATCCCATAAAATGCCAAAGTTGTTATTCCGTCCCAAATTATCGTCACTCCACTAATTGTCACTTTGAAATTTACCTTTTTAGAAAATCATTTTTATCATTTTACCCTTATTTTTTCACTCTACTTTAATTATGAGCCACATGAGTCTACACATTAAACCAATATAAATAATCAAGTCAATTATTTTTTCTTAAAGATAATTAAGACGATTATTTATATTATTTACTCCACTCGTTTCACTCAAAGTGTCTATCAAATGTCTGATAATTAAGAGATATATAACTAGTATTAGAATTTACAAAAATATTTAAGCTAATTGATATGTTAATATAAAATGTGGATGTTAATATTGAAATTTTATGAAGATGATAGACATAATTTTTGAATGTACACCCATTAAGTAAAAATATCCCAAAATATTTTGCCTGTTAGAAGTATACTATTAGTAAAGAGTTTACTACTCCTCCTAAATTATCGTTCCGTCCCAAAATAATTGTCCACTTTGAAACTTACATTTTTAGAACATCACTTTTACCACTTTATCCTTACTTTTCACTCTACTTTAATTATGAGCCACATTACATGGACATTTACACCTTAAACCAATATAAATAATCAAGAGATCATTAATATATCATTTTGAGACATTTCATTTAAATGATCCATTTTAAAAAATTAAAGCATAAAATTATGATTTTATTATTAATGAACTACTAAAAATATTATTTTCTTAATTAAAAAAGTTTAACATTTAAACATGAATTCTTTGTCCATGAACGGAGAGAGTATGTATTTTACAATTTGAGTGATAGGGTTATCACCGTTGCTCATGAACCTCGCCATTAAAAAAGTTGATGAAGGATAATACTTCTTCCGTTTTTAAATTATCGTTTTTATTTTTATTTTTCGTTCATTTTAAAATAATTATTTTATTTAAATTTTTTTAAGAAAATATTTTTATCATTTTATTTTTATTTTTTCTACCTATTTTAATTATATTCATATATTCAAAGATATTAAAAAAATTACATACTTTTATCAAATATTTATAATATAATTAATTGCTTTTTTAAAAAACTGTGTGATCGATTAAATGAAGATAATAATTTAAAAATAGAAGGAATAATTAATGATTTGGAGTTTATTGGCCCACTTAATAGACATGACATCCCTTATGGAATGGGCCTGGTCTGCTACTAAGGGCGGCAGCTGTAGTTGGTAACATGAAATGTTTTTAAAATAAGTATAAATTTTTCGTAAAAAAGTTTATACCAATAAAGTGGTGGAGTAAAATGTAGAAACTTTTTACTGTGTATTTGTCACCAGTTGGTAAAATGATTTTTGATAATTTAAATTTTTTTCATATGACTGTTCTGTAGTTTCTTTTTTCTTTTTATTCTAACCATTGCATTCTATAATGGTAATTTTGAAGACTTTTTTTGATTTCTCTTGTAAATAGTTTTTCAAAATAATTTTTTAATTACATTCAAACATATATTTTATCTTAAATTCTTTTCCATTTAACTACCTAAAATTCTCATTTTCACTTTTTTTTTCTTATGGATAACAATTATTTTATGAATTTATTGAGTTCTTCAATTTTGTTTAATAAAATCTACTCCATCCGTCCTAAAATTATTGTCCTGTTTTCCTTTTTCGTCCGTTCAAAAATAATTATTTTATTTGAAACTTTTTTTAGGACAACACTTTTATCGCTTTACCCTTATTTTTTCATCATACTTTAATTATGTGTCATATACACATGTACTTTAAAGTAAACTATACATCAAACTAATATTAATAATTCAATCAAATGTATTTTCTTAAACCGTGCGCCAAGTCAACCCAGACGATAATTTTGAGACGAAGAGAGTATATTATTGCATTAATATTTTAAATTACTAATCATTATTATGTTGACATAATATATATTTTAAATATTTTTTTATGTTTTAAGAATATACATATATATATATATATATATATATATATATATATATATATATATATATATATATATATATATATTTTAAATAAATATTATGAAAGAATGTAATTTTAAATATTTTTTTATGTTTTAAGAATATATATATATATATATATATATATATATATATATATATATATATTAAATAAATATTATGAAAGAATGTAATTTTAAAGATTTATGTGAGTATAGAGAATAAGTTTAAAATGAAAAGATTTATAAGTTAATGACGTGGCAGGCTGAATAAACTTTTTAAAAGGTTGATAATTGTGGATGTTCTAAGTCCATCTCTACACATTGTTTATATGCCGATCACCGCAATCACTGGATTTACTATGTTTA
Organism: Codonopsis lanceolata; assembly: GCA_013146195.2. NCBI lineage: Eukaryota > Viridiplantae > Streptophyta > Magnoliopsida > Asterales > Campanulaceae > Codonopsis > Codonopsis lanceolata. The sequence continues at coordinate 128,410,718 of CM028377.1, forward strand.
ACAATAACTAATAGTCTCCTCGTTTTATAATAATTGCCTTGTATTTTTTTTAATGTTTGTTTCAAAAAAATTATTTCATCCGTTTTGAGTAAAGAGTCTCTATTTAAAAGTTAAACTTTTTAAATAAATGACACTTTTAATATCACATTAGTAATAAAATGACATTTTTATGTCTTAATTTTTGAAAGTGGACTTTTTAAATAAAATATCTCAAAATAGAATAGTGAACTCTTTGTTCTAAATGGATGGACTATCATGTTTCAATTTTTTTTTAATGAAAATATTTATATCTGAAAGAGTAAAATGTTAAAAATGTTATCCTAAAAGGAACTTTCAAACAATTTTTCTCTTTTTAAATCAGCGAAAAATGAAATAAAGATAATAATTTTAAGATGGGTGATAATATTTATAATAGATTAAATAAGTTTTTTTTTTTTTTTAATTAAGAGAGTCAAGGAGGGAGGGACAATTAATTTTCAAAGGATTTAGCGCCAAAATATACTTGTACTTCGGTGGGCCTGAGGGGCCACTTCGACGAAGTCCGACAATGACGTGTAACCAAGCTTAGGCGACTAGGCGCCACCCCATTTTTGACTTATTGCACGTGACATTACGTCATTGGTGTGACCGCCTTGTATTTCTGTGGGCCCATTCACCGTCCCAAAGTGAGCTTTCCTGCTTAACACAGTCTACACTCTACATACATCTCACACTCGCTCGAGTATATCCGGCTAATGTTTGAGTCACTCTTATTTTATATCAAAATATGAATACTTTGTGATATAGTACATTCTTATTGATTGGAATGTTAGAATCTACAAAATATTCAATCAATGAGAATATGTTATACGGAGTATCATAAAGTACCCATATTTTGATGCAAAATGAGAATGACCCTATTATTGCCCGAGTATATCCTATGGCTAATAATGCGCAATATCTACGGACTACGGTGCTAGCAAAATAATATGGCCTTTATGCACGAAAATACAATTAATTACGGTACTAGGAATTGGTTTTATATAACTAATTAATAACATTTGTTTTTTTTTATAATTATATTTGTAATGAAAATGAATTATTAAAATCTTAAATTAATTACTATTCCCACGGTTCTGGGCAAATGATTCTTATTTGAAAGTCAATTTTTTTTAAAGAAAATGATACTTTTAATAGCACATTAGTAATAAAATGATACTTTTATGCCATAATTTTTTAAAATAAACTCTTTAAGTGAAATATTTTAAAATGAAATAATAGACTTTTTTTCTGGAGTAAAATCTAAGAAATCTCAAATATGATAGAGAAGGTGTTATTTAGATTCCTAATAGTTGGAATCTATATAAAATGATTATATAAAATGATAAATTACATCCTACTATTAGGTTAAGTATTTCTTTAAATTTATAATCTCATATAATTATTATTTTAGCTAAGTAATTACAAATATTTTTCTGGAAATGTTTCAAACGTTTAATATAATTTCTTTTGGTTTAGTTTAATAATACCATTAGCTTCCTTTTTATAATTATGATTTAATGAATTTTTCTTGCTTTATTCATGTTGGATAGCTTAAATTTTTCACCAAAATTGAAAAAGAATGAATAACTGATTATTTAGTGGAGTATTAATAACATTAATATTTAGTTTTATCTCGAAAGTTATTATCAAGTATTTGTCTATTTTGGAGTAATGGTGCCAATTACCTTAATTATGTCATTGCATTTCAAGTTGTTTTATTTCTATCAACAATATAATAGAAATTTATACAATGTATATAGTAATCATATTCATTATGTTATCAAATACTTTTTAGTAATCATCTTTCATCTATTTCTCTAGGATCTCATTACGAGTAATGAATTTTGCAGAATCGATTTCATTTTCGTGTATAAATCGAGACCTAAATACTTATCATATGATTGAATAATTCATAATTCATAAATTTTATATATTATATATATAATATAATTAACTATAAAATTACTCCCTCGGCTCCTAAAAAATTGTCCTGTTGGACTGCAAATAGATTAAGAAATATTAAGTAATTTTATTATAAATATTGATATGATATTTTTTTCTTTGACTATACATGTAACCTATTGTTTGTAAGGTAGAATGTAAAAAATTTAGAGGAGAGAGTGGCTAAAATAGGTGGCCTCTCTTCTAATCGGCGGCTGGCCATCCATTGAATGAGATTTTTTTTCTCTATTGACTTCAGTTAAATCTTTTAGCATTTTTTTTCTTGCAGTTCAGTCCAAGCTTTTGTAATCTATGAAGCAGGGTCAACAAAAGTACAAAACCTAACAAAAATGTTACTCCCTCCGTCCTTAAATTATCGTCTTTTTTTTCCTTTTTCGTTCGTCTCAAAATAATTGTCCATTTTGAAATTTACCTTTTTAAAACATCACTTTTACCACTTTATCCTTACTTTTTCATCATACTATAATTATGAGCTGGGTCAACCAGAACAATAAATTAGGGACGGAGGGAGTATATTTTTTTGAAGAGGGGCTTGCCACATTAGGTGGCAACTACCTTGGAGCCACACATTGAATGTGTCCAGTTATTTTTGTGTTAGGTTCTGTTAAGTCTGTTAAAATTTTCTTTTGTAGTTCGATCATAGCAATTCTGATGACCCTAACAAAAATGTTACCCTCTCCGTCTCTTAATAATCGTCCTGCTTGATCCGGTGTACAGTTTAAGAAAAAATAATTGACTTGATTATTTATATTAGTTTAATGTGTAGTTTCTTTTAAAGCTCATGTGTATGTGGCTCATAATTAAAGTAGAGTGAAAAAGTAAGGGTAAAATGTTAAAAGGGATGATATTAAAAAGTAAGTTTCAAACTAGACAATTATTTTAAGACGGACAAAAAAAAAAAGAAGGACGATACTTTAGGGACGGAGGGAGTAAATTTGTTGATGAGGAGATGACAATAATAGATTAATAGGTGGTCTCTCTTCTTGACTAGTCGACTGCCATAGCCGTCATAAATGTTTTCAAGTTTTTTTTTTTTTTTTTTTCAATCAGGAAAAAAATAGCTTAATTACAAATGAAACAACTTAAAAAAGAAGAAGCTACGTTTAGCACATCTCAACTTAAATTTTTTTGCTAATTACTTTGTCCCTAAATAAAAGTCTCTTATCGACTTTTGCATTCTTTTAAACAAAATATATATCACTAAAGGTAATTTCTTTAATATTCTCAATGAAACTCATTTCATTTTTTCTTAACTGAGTAATATGATTAATTGATAATTTTTTTTAAAAAAAATTAACACATAAATAAAACATCTTAAAATTAAATTAAAAATATATATTGGAAAGAAGAATGTATTCAGTGTTGTATCATACTGTTTTTTTTTTTACGTTTTGAAACAAAAAAAATTAAAATAGGCTTTGTTATTAATATTAGGCAAAATAATGTGTATTTCCAAAGATATTTATTATATAAGAAAATTCTAAGATGTAAAACTTAGAAAATGGAACAATTTTTTGGATATCTTAAAAAGAATCACTCTTTTAAAAAAATGGAGGTGTACTGATTGAAAAGAAAGTTAAATAAGTAAAGGCAAAACACACAAACGGGCCACCCAACTTTGGACCATATTGCAATCCGGCCACCGAAAGTTTGGTTCATCTATTTTGGCCACCCAACTTTCGTTCTGTTGCAAGCGAGCCCATTTTCTAACGTCCGTTAGAAAATGACGTTAACTTTTTCTGATTTCCCTATTTTGCCCCTATTATTACACAAACTGTGGACAGATCACGGCCTTTTCTCCAATCAAACCCCCAGGTTAATAATTTCTCTACGATTCAAATATTCAATCCGAACGCTCACATTGTAGTTTCCCAACTAATGAATTCTTGATTTCCCAGATTTGAATTTTTGAGTTGACTCGGTGAGTCAAACCCGATTTTGTGACTCGAAGAAAACAATATCACCGGGTATGGATTCATCTCATTCACGAAAGGGGTGGGGGAGGTAATATGTCATCGTCTCCATCGCATACACCGAGGTCGATCGATAAAGGCGAGAGATCTGCGATCGGGAGAGGGAATATGAGCGGTAAACATGATAGAGAAAAGCGTTAAATCTGAGAAGAGAGAGAAAAGGGAAAAATTACTGGAGGCAGAGGGAACAGACACGAGGGGGTCGGAGACCGACTGATCTCAAGCCGGGCGAATCTGGGTGTGAGAAACTGAGAGAGGAAGGAGGACGCCAGCCATGGATGAACGCCTGATCTGAGTGGAGAATCAGAGAAGTGGCCGGCATGATTGTGGTTAAAGATGGAGAGAGAGCAGACTGAGGAGAGAGAATAAAGTGATCGATGAGCAGATTTCCGCCTTTGGTCAACAAATCTCCCTTCAATGTTGCATCTTTGTTTGAGATCCGCGAAGGTTGCGCTTGTTTTTGTGGATCGGAGAGCTAGGGTAGGTGGTTTTTAATCATGGTTGATTTTGAGGAAGGAGATTCTATGTCGTGCTGCGTGCGTGAGAGAAATTCGGGCCCAGGCAAGGGAGTATTATCACTATTACTCTGGTTATAATAACAGGTCCTGGGATGGCTTCTTTTTCGAAGGTTGGGAGACGCATTGTACAGATCTGATGCACAATAGCGAGGCTCACGGACTGAGACGCTGAGAGAGAGAGAGAACGAAAGGTTTGGTGATGTTGGGTTTGAAGATGAACACAAAAGATGAACACAAATAGATTAACCCAGATCTGTATTTCCAAGGGCAAAATAGGAATTTTACAAAAAATTAACGTCTTGGGCTAACGTCATCCAAAAAATGGGCTCGCTTGCAACAGAAATGAAGTAGGGTGGCCAAAATAGATGAACCAAACTTTCGGTGGCCGGATTGCAATATGGTCCAAAGTTGGGTGGCCCGTTTGTGTGTTTTGCCATAAGTAAATAAATAAGTGACCAAAGAGCTGTACTCACTTCTCATAAAACAAAAAGTTACTACCTCCGTGTTTCTTTTTTGAAAATTAATATTTTTTTAAAAAATAATATTTTTAGTAGTTTATTAATACTTCTCCGTCCCTAAATTATCGTCCTTCTTTCTTTTTTTGTCCGTCTCAAAATAATTGTCCACTTTGAAACTTACCTTTTTAGAACATCACTTTTACCACTTTACCCTTACTTTTTCACTCTACTTTAATTATGGGCCACATATACATGGACATTAAAGGAAACTACACATTAAATCAATATAAATAATCAAGTCAATTACTTTTTCTTAAACTGTGCGCCGGGTCAACCCAGACGATTATTTAGGGACGGAGGGAGTATAATAAGAATAAGTATTTTATAAGACTGTTTTACGGATTTTAATGCGTAAGACACAGTCTCACTTTCTCATAGTCACAGTTTAATCCATCAACACACGGTGGATCGAGTGAAGATGAACCGTCTTACAAAAAATATCTATAAATCCGTCTTATCCCGTTTGGTAGCCAGGATTAAGGTCGGATAAGATTAATAAGCCGAGTTGCCTGATGTTTGGTACGCAATAGGTGGTCGGGACTAATAGCATGAGTTATCCGGATAAAGTCATTATCCCCTCACTATTAATACAAAGGGAGAGGGTGGTATTATTAGCGCCCTCACTAAAAAAAATTGGGATTAATATTTGTAATCTCAAAACTACCCCCGATATACAAGTGAGTATTAATAGCGAGGGCACTAATAGTACTGAGATTAATAATACTGTTTATTCTTGTCCGACTACCAAACAAGTCATTATGTTTTAATTTAAAAACGGACTCTTTATGTGAATTATATATCAAAATAAAATAATAATTTTTTTACCTAAAATCGATGGAATACAATATTAATTACTCCCTCTGTCCCTAAATTATCGTCCTCCTTTCCTTTTTTGTCCGTCCCAAAATAATTGTCCACTTTGAAACTTACATTTTTAGAACATCGCTTTTACCACTTTATCCTTACTTTTTCATCATACTTTACTTATAGGCCACATACACATGGGCTTTAAAGGAAACTACACATTAAACCAATATTAATAATTCAATTAAATAGATTTTCTTAAACGATGCGCCGGATCAACCAAGATAATAAATTAGGGACGAAGGAAGTATAAAACTAACAATGTAAGAAATATTAAAGGTCAACAATCAACATCGGTCGGAGCTTTATTTTTTATGTTTTGATTTAAAAGGTGGTAAAGAAGTGTGATTTTGATAGACCATTTTTCGATCAAACGAAAGCCAAAGAGTTTGAATTAGTACTATTTACAGTCCATCATTGTGGAAGGGTGGGTATGATCACAGGGTGTGACTGTAATCCAACGTGGAAAATCATATTGAATCCAAGCGGGACCCAGCTCACGAGCTGTACTACCTGGAAAAGAATCAACTGGTGGGACCCAATAATTTCGTATAAAAGGAGCGGCTTCCAAAGCAAAAAGCGGGATTGGTACCTATATCAATTCGCTGGCCACGTCACCCTCATTATGGGATTTTGACGGTAAAGATATCAAATCAGATAAACATTGGGTCCCACTTCCGCCACTTCCGCACCGGCCTAGTTACCCTCAATTTGGCTTTTCGCCTTATCATCTTTTGTCTACACACATCAAGTGGTTTATATTTCACGGGGTCGGGGTAGGGGCCGGGCTTCCTAACTCCTAACAATTTCTATTTTCACCGTAATAATTAAATGATTACGAAAAGTTTGGTTCGACCGTTTTTTTAGTAGAGATGTTAATAGGGTCGAAAATTGTAGGCTCGAATCGAAACTATTAGGTTTTTGACCGATTAGATCAGAATTGTTGGGGTTGAAATTCTAGATGGACTGTTTAAGTCGGACAGTTTACGGACCGAAAATCGTTAGGGTTGGACCGAAAACCGTTAGGGTTGAACTGAAAGCCTACTTTCATACGGTTTAATATAGTTAGTAATATACAAGATACGTATAATATCAAAAACCGTTAGGATTTGATCGATTAACAGCTTTAATATAGTTAGTATAATATACGTGACGTGTATAATACGCTGAAATAAACGTATAAGCATTGAAATCGGGAAAAAACATACAAGTTTAATAATTGACTGCAAACCGTAGGTTTAACCGAAACCGTCAAGTTTTTTGACAGGATAATAGTGATAACCGACTAAACCGAACCTATGTTGGACCGGAGCTGTTAGGGTTGGACAGAAACCGTTAGAGGCTGGACCGATTAACATCTCTATTTTTAAATATTTTTTAAAGATAAATTATATTTATCAAATTTATCGTATGTTAATAAGTTGAAATACGAGAGAATGAGATTCCACTTTACGAATTAAAATTTGTAAGTATGTTAATAAGTTGAAATACGAGAGAGTGAGATTTCGCCTTACGAATTAAAATTTGTAATACGATCTTATAAAAAAGAAACTTACTCTTAAATGAAATATCCATGATAATTTTTTTTTATCGAGTTCTAGAAAAATTGTGATATACATAACTTAGCAGAAGTCAAGTTACTAAATCGACAATTAAATTAACATATATTGTATTTTATTAGTTGTAGATTACGTCAACTTTTATTTTTAATATAAATATGTAAATATAAATAAAAAATTAATAATCGTATTTGAAAACATCAAATAAAAAATTTGGTACCCCATTCTTCGATCCAAAGGTCGTTAATTTGGGAATAAATCTTAACAACTAACATGAATGGTTGAATAGCCATCACATATAGACTTTGTTGAATTTGATCATCGACTACCCTAATTGTTCTTTAGAAGTTCTAAAAGTTGCTACCATAATGTGAATCTTAATTATCTAATCTAATATAATAAACGTATATGAAACAATTATTTGATACTATTCTAAAATCCTTTTTAATAATCATGGTTTGATGTTTTGAGTTAATCCAGGTGGGTTTCAAATAAAAATTCGACCCATGATGCTTTATTTATTATTCAAAATCATAATAACAAGTAACTCATATTACTTTCCAAGCACTAAGAAATTAAGAAATACCGGGTCGGCTCTGCTTAAAGGCGAGTGAGGCCTGGTCTTTAGGCCCCGCAAAATTGTGAGGTTTTTAGGCCTGAGACTTTATATTTACAAGTATATTATGAAAGGAAAAACACATTATATTTTGAGTATACATTGTAAAACATTTATAACCATAAATAACTCTTATTTGCATGGCCATTTAATTTTTTATGAATAGATAAATTTTACTTTGAGACGAATGAAATATTATTGATACGAGAAAGAGTTTCAAGCTAACACGCTCTCTTCGAATCTTTTCTTTAGGTTGTCAAAAAATGAAATCCCGGCCCGTAACTTAAGTAATTTGAATTTGAAAATTATATTTCCCTAAAGCAAAAGGGGATTCAAAATGGAGAAAGGAGGCATGCAAGTCAATAAACAACATAAACAAAAAGAAAATGACCAAATGATGAACATGAAAGCATGATACTTTGCAGTCACCTCCATACCTGCACAATCCTCAATCCTCATTCCTCAGAGAGAAAGAAGCCACTCAACAAAAGGATATCATAAACCATTTAGACATGGCCTCCACCATGTGGGCTTCTCTATTACCTTTAAATTAATTTGGCAAAATATTTCTCATCCAAAGCATTTTTTTAGTTAAGTAAAACCATTTACAACTAGACAAGCTAAGGTCTCTCAGTGACATGAGATGTCAATTTGCCAAGATTCTCTTAGCAATCACACACACACACAAAAACCCTTTTTTTATTGGGTAAATTGCATGATTGGTCCCTTGACTATGGACTTGTCTACAATTAGTCCCTTACCAATTATTTTTTTACCAATTTCGTCCTATACATTTTAAATTTTCACGCAGTCAGTCTTTTTGATAGATGATGTTAGTGAATTACCGTTAAGCTGCTCATATATCTCCGATGTGCGTTTGGGTAAGGAATAATATGCATTTCTTGATCATAAACTATTTCATAATTTTTAATCGAGGCCCTGTGGTTTGTAAACAGACCACAAGGCCTTCCCCAAATTATTTCACCCAAATTCATCTCTCTCCTTTTACCACCCACCCCAACCCTAGGGACTCAATTACAAATTTCGATATAGTTTATGTTTGAGAAATTACATATTAGCCCTTACCCAATGCACACGAGAGGTACATTGACAAGTTAACTACATCTATCAAAAGGATTGATCGTGTGAAATTTTAAAAGTCATAGGACCAAATTGGTAAAAAAAATTGTTAAGGGACTAATGGCGGAGAAGTCTATAGTCAAGGGACCAATTGTGCGATTTACCCTTTTTTTTATTTTATTTTTTTAATCAGTTGGGCATTTTACACATCTATAAATAGCTCTCACATTAGTCATAGTTCTTCACTTCACTCTCAGTCTCTCAAAACACTCTCAACTTACTTCCCATTTCCTCTCTCTTCTCTCAAGTTTAGTAACTCAATCCCAATGGCCAGTGTTGAGGTAATTATCTCAAATCTTTCTAATTCCTATTAACGTTCATTTGAACATCCAAGCTTGTTTATTTGATCGACTTATTCTTAGCTAGAAAAACACCATTTTTGAAAACTATACAAGAACATATTCTTAGCTAGACTATATATTAGACAATGAAATATTGTTGATCGATCAAGATTTTCATATAAGGTTGACATTCTTGTTAAAAAAATAATAGTACTTTCCAATCAAACAAGGTTTTCAAGAACTACCCAATTCCCCATACATAGTTTTACAGTACCATTCTCTCTCTGACTGTTAATATTAATCTGAGATCAAGATGATGTCTAGTGATCGATGATGGGATCAAGCTGCTTAAAGCATGAAGGCAGCAGTTGATCTCATCTTGTTCACTACTGCAAAATCTTTAGAAATGAAATATGATCTATTCATGCATAGATGATCATGTAATTGGATCAAACAACTTAGCTGATCTTAAGCAATCTGGAAATAGAGTTGAGTTGATCAATGGATCAATATTCTGTTTAACGCGTAAAGGCACGTGATCTGTTTCATAATGTTTACACCCGCCTGTGCATTATATATAATCATATCCATTAGGGAAAATTATTTTGTTCACTCTATTTCATTAGATCCATAAACGTAGATGATGGATCTAGTGATACTATATAGTATCACTAATCTCTAATTAAGCAAGGTGCTTTTTCGTGTTTGATCCCGATTATGTATCTACTTTGATTCTTTTTCCATAATATTAACACTTGACAGTAACTTATTGATCATTATGGATTGGCCAATGGCCATTACAAACAAAACCCAATATTCATAGGATTAAACTGGCTGCATGTTTCAGGTTGAATCAGCTCCAACAACATTGCCTGAGACACTGGCTACTGAGGTGGAAACCACTGTAGAGGCACCGGTTGTAGATGAGCCAGCAGCTGCTCCCGTAGTGGATGAGCCAACAACAGAGCCTTCAACAACCCCTGCAGTAGAGGAGCCAGCAACAGAGCTTGCACTAGAAGAGCCAGCAGCAGAACCTATAGTAGAGGAGCCCGTCGCAGCCCCTGCAGAGGGGCTAGCAAGAGAGCCTGCAATATTGGAGTCAACAGAAGCCCCTGCCATAGAGGAGCCAGCCGAATCCCCTGCAGTAGATGAGCAGGCAGCAGCCCCAGCAGTAGAGGAGCCAGCCGCAGCCCCTGCAGTAGTTGATCAGGCAGCAGCCCCGGCAGTAGAGGAGCCAGCCACAACCCCTGCAGTAGAAGAGGTAGCAGAAGTCCCTGCAGTAGAGGAACCAGCAGCAGCTCCTGCAGTAGATGAGCCGGCAGCAGCTCCTGCAGTAGATGAGCCAACGGCATAAATCGACACGCTGAACTTGTCGAAGAATGATGAGGAATTTGGAGGAGGTACCAGAGGTGGTGAAACAATATGGCATTTGGGTTTTGAGTGTTCTTTTGTTCTATTTAATTTATTTGATTAAGTTGTGGTTTTAATTAATATGAGAAGTGTGATTTTGTATTAATAATAGCAAGCTTGTCTAGTGAGTCCTAAGTGGCAGACACATGTTGGTCAAGTATGAGATGAATGTAGACAAAGTAAATGCCACTTGGCATCTGGGATATGAATATTGGTCCAAGTGCTTTAATTTGTTTGATGGAATGTGCTCTAGTCTTTTGAATAATTAAAAAAAAAGGGTCAAGATTTTCATTTTGTTTTGATAGTATACATATAGTGCTCTCTCTCTCTCTCACACACACACACACATTTCTAACTTACAATCAACATATACTAGGTATACGCCATTAATTCATTTTTAAATGCTAGAAAACTTTTGTATTCTTTGGACCATTCTATAGCTTTCCGAGCGAGCCGATACCAAACAACAAATCACCTTCCATGATATTTCATCTTCCAAAAGACGAGAAACTATATATAGGTTTGAATATTATACAAGGGTAAATACCACCTGGTCGAGCCAAAAGAACAAAATAAAGGCCAAGGGAGGGACTCCCTCAATGGATAGTAAACATTACTCCCTCCATCCGAAAATTATTGTACTGTTTTTTTTTATCCGTCCCAAAATAATTATCTTGTTTGAAATTTTTATTTTTAGGACAATACTTTTACCACTTTACCATTACTTTTTCATTATACTTTAATTATGGATCATATACACATAAGTTTTAAAATAAACTACATATAAAATAATATTAATAATCCAATCAAACCCATCTGATAATTTTGGAATGGAGAGAGTACTAGATAACTAGGAAATATTATATTATTATGTGTATTGATCTTATTATAGCATTATATTATCCCCATATCCGATAAAGATTTCATGAATGTTCACATCGGAAGACTTTGCAAACAATCACAAAGTAATTCAAGATCAATCAAAGAGAATAGAGAGAGAGAGAGAGAGAGAGAGAGAATGAGAGAGAATGAGACCAACAGAATGTTGAAATTTTGTTAATGACAACAAATTAGACGTTTTGGGGTTACAATTTATATATTATGATACAACACTAAACCCTAAACTGAATAAAATATGTCGAACGAATGCGATCGCTTTACTCCATGCAATGTGACCACTTTGCCATCAAATGCAGTCGTATTCTCTTCTGAATGCGATCGCTTTGCTGACAGACAGTGAACTTATGCGGTTGAAAAAAAAGGTACTTAAGAGATTAGATATTTGAGAAAGTGGACCAACTTGTAATTTATCCTTATTTTTATCGGTATCTTAAGTGAGAGCACGAATTTTAGGCCAAACAGGTACAACGTACAAGAGGGAAAATCCAAAGCTCAAAATGTAAACAAGTTTATAGAAAACAGGCTTTACGCCCAAATTCTAAATGTACGCTCAAATTGCTCGGTGAGTCCTAATAGTATATTATTGGTCAAGTTCTAACTAATTATATAGTTATTTCAAATAATTGTCCTAAGTTTTTTTTTGTTTGTTTCAAAATAATTGTTTACTTTAAAAACTTTCTCTTTTAAGAGAACATATTTATCATTTTAGCCATACTTTTTATATCTAATTTAATTATAGTCATATGTTCAAGAGCATTTATGAAAACTAATATTTATAATACAATAAATTATTTTTATTTAACAGTTTGTGAGGTAAAAAGGAGGATTGAAATGGGAAGGAGTAGTATAAGTTGAGTTAAACGAGTTCAGATCTCCTGTACAACTTGTGTGTACCATTAGTGTATCACTTTTCATCTTCACCATTACATCCCAATTATTACATCTCAACTAATGGTTGAGATGAAAAATGGTACACCAGTGATATACACAAGTGATACAGGAGATCTGGATTCAAGTTAAACGCCTCGCATAACCAAATAGAATATGAAAATCTTATGAAATGCTATGGAGTTAAATATTCCATAGTGATAACCATGTAGTTGATTAGTCTAATTGATACAAAATCTACCAACAATCACGTGTTTAATGGAGATGAAATTTCGGAAAGAGGATTTGAATCAACCCCTAATCAGAAACATATCCAAGGTAGTAGGTTTAGCAGCGAAACAAAACAAACACATTAATCCAAATAAAGTCTATGTTACTCCACCTTCCTATTTGTCATCCAATGACAAGGATACCAATTGTTTGGTCTCTATTTGTACCACCAACAATATATTGCAAATCTCTTAGACCTAAGACATCATGCAAACCCCACAAAGGTAATGGTATTTGATTGGCAAAACCACAATTCTCATTGGAGGGAACTGGGAACCAAAATTATTAAACTAGTAAAGCAATACGCAATAATATTATAATTTGGCTCAAATGAGGATCAAGATTATAGCATAGCACATTTTTTTCTTGAAACAAAGGGACAAAATTGAAAAAGTACTTGTGTTTTAATGATTATAATAAAAAGTCAATGAATAGGTGACTAACCCACCACACACGATGGGTCAAGTCTAAGAAATCTGTCTTACAGAAAATATTTCCCAAGTTTTTGCCAAGCAAAGAGGTCTCCCTATGAGAATTTCAAACTTGAAAGAAGGTGAAATGGCAAGCCGGTCAAGTCTAGTGACCCTTGTTGCACAATGTGGCTTTGACACTGTGTACCCACGGCCCATGGGCATACAGTTGGGCTAGAAATAGTGTATCTAAAAGAGAAAATAGAAGGTAAAAAAAAAAGTCATTTTATGCACACATGTCAACGCTCGACACAACTAAAAAAATAACAGCAGAGAGGAACTCTAAATTTCTTATCACTTTCTTTATTTATAATATATATATATACCTATATAAACAGTTAACAGACACAAACTGAGACCTGACCTTCAACACAAAACAAGAGTAACAAAAAACAGCACGTCCTTACATCGTCTAATAGGAAATTCGGATAAGTTTTACCCTATAATCTGTACAAGCTGAATACAACTGTTTTTATGTGCAGTCCAAGTCCTCTTGCCCCCAAAATTTGCGAGAATTGGTATATATATATATATTTGTTTACCAAGTCCCAAAGCTGCAGCCAACATGCTCTTGGGTGATAACCTTAAGACGGTCTTCCATAACAGACACTGAAGGGTAAGGAGGAAAACACAAGCGGTAGAAGCATGTATGTGAGGAGGGCAGACGTTCAAAGGACTCTGTTGACTTGTAAATGTGCAGCCGGGAAGCCAAACCACCAAAACCTTCAACAGGTAGATACTTCACTGAGGTCCAAAAGAAGAGAAGAACTTTTCTCTGCTCAGCTGTCATTTCCCCAACAATCTGCAAGAGCTTCCGTTAGAGAAGAACTAAAGAAGCATGTAAGAATTTTTTTTTTTGATAAGTAAAGGTATATATAAATCACAACGTCAAAATAGGAGACGCGTCCTTGTACACTGAAAGTATGCAAGACAGAGAATTACCAAGAGTCCTGTTCACTATATCTACAAAAGAGTTCTCGGTATTTGGGTCAACTACCGAACACCACAATCGAAGAGTCAGACACATTCTTTTTAATTCGAGAAACACCAGAATCTCGAACACCCTTTGGTTCCTCTCCTTCCAAACGGTCCATCAAAATAGGATGGTAATAGCTACTGCCACCTTGGCAACATTCATTAATAAATAAAATCACCAGACTATTAATGTTTAATTTTTATTTTTTTATGAAAGCATATCGAGTAGGAGAACATTCCCTTCTCTGAAAACATAACCCATGAATTGGATTCTCACACATATTCAAGAACAGTCCACAATATGAACCTAATTGAACACAACAAGCCTGGTCCATTCCCAACTAAGGTTGACTACTCCCAAAGATGCTTGGGCCTCTTTCTAGTGAAGTTTCTCTTTACAGATGTGTCCAACATTTTTTCTTTTTCCATCCCATGCAACTTCCTTCTAGAAATACTCCCTTCTATGACAACTAAAAGTATACAAATCAACAGATTCAAACTGTGTGCAATAAATCGGAGTAACATTCAGTGTCCCAATCAATGTAGAACTGTAAAGTTTCTAAGGTTAGTAGATTCGGGGTAATTGCATTTTTTTTGAAAGGTAAGTGTGACCCCTTGTTGATTTGCATATTACTATCCAAAGATTACACAAAAGTTGGGCTTAGGGTCTGTGTTTCCAGTTTCAGTGAACCGACTTTATAGTTGCATTTCTGCTGTTTTATAATTTGGAAGTGAAACGGTCACCTGCAGTTTGTCATTTCCATGGCACATACCTACCTGATGTCCACAGTTTTGCTTCATTACTCCTATCTCTAATTAAAAATTACTCCCACTTCTAATTAATTTTTTTCTCTATAAGCCATATCTTCTGTCCTACTTGCGCAGTAAAATCCTTAATTTCCTACTAATTAACATACTCCCAATTAGAGCTGTCAAAATGGGTTGGGTATGTCGGGTCAGCCCACCCCGCCACCTAAAAAGGTGGGTTGGGAAAATATGAACCCATATTTGCTCCTCACTGCCTGTCTCATGTCTGCTTGCAATTCGCATAGTCTAGATGCAGAGTGACTGAGAGTCTGTGAGTGCCTATCTCAATTCTCAAGATTCTCTCTCAATCTCTCAGACTCTCATGATCTCATCTCACACATGACATACATATATACGGCCATAATTTTTTGGCAATGGCAGACGCAATTTCGCACGAACTCGAAGCAGGTTCACCAATCTTCCAGACTTCCACCATCAATCTGCCAGACTACCGAAGTCACGATGTTTTTGAGATTCTTGTTGAGGAAGAAAATGAAGATGCTACAAAAGAATGAATGTTTGTGTTTGTTTTTGAAATTATTGAAAAACTTAGTAGTTGTTTTTGATAAATGGTGAAAAGCTGTTTGTTTTAGAGATTATTGAAAAACTTCGTAGTGTGTTTGATGAATGGTGAAAAAGTTGGTGTTATTTTTTGTTTTCAATTGTGAGAATTTGGGTTAAATTAAATTTTTAAGAGGTGTGAAAAAATTGGTGGGTCGACCCGCTCAACCCGCAACCCATGACGGGATGGGTTGGTATTTCTTAGGCCCGCCACGCCCCGCCAACTAGTGGGTTTTAGTGGGTTGTGGGTTGGCCCGCCCCGCCAACCCACGTTGACAGCTCTACTCCCAATCCCTCTCTCCAAACCGTACCATTCACCAATTAAACCCTAATTACTCCTACTAATATATCTATCCCTCCCTCTATCCATTGTTATTAAAGGCTGAAGGTGAGAGGGGGGCGAGAGGTCCATTTTTGGGGCGAGAAGCAGGCGAACGAAAGGCAAACAAGGTGACAAATTAAGAAAAATATTATATATATTTAATCTTTATTGCAACAAATTCTAAAAAGCATGTAAATGAGAATGATATATGAAATTAAGTTCTAATATACTAGCAACAAGTCAACATCAAATTCAACATTCAAATCTACAATTTTGTAGCAAAAGATGAAAGTACGAGTTAATTAAATACACAAAGAAATAGTTTTTTTTTTCATAAATAACAAAATAAAAAGAGTAAACTTGTGGAAAAATCAGCAATAGAAGCATTATAAAAATAAGTCAGACTTGGACAATACAAATCCCAAATTAAAAATAAAATAAAATAAAATGTTTAAAAGAAATTCAAATAAACAACTTATTTTGGGGAGGTAATTTTTCCGTGCTAGAAATGTTGGACGCTGCTACTTGCTTTCAAGCAGTAGGAAATCCTTCAACGTGATTTATAATCAAGGGAAGAATGGAATTCAGTTTCAATGGCTTGAACGAAGCAGAGGAAGAGTCCATGAAGTCATTTTATGTCTAGATGAAATCCTGAAGGTGTGTGATTGGATGATAAAGGCTTCTACAGTTAGAGAGGTGTTCTGGAAGAAATTATCAGGGAAGAGGCGCAAGGTAAGGGTGGCAAAGGAATGGAATACGCAAGGATTTTATC
Source organism: Codonopsis lanceolata (assembly GCA_013146195.2). Taxonomy (NCBI): domain Eukaryota; kingdom Viridiplantae; phylum Streptophyta; class Magnoliopsida; order Asterales; family Campanulaceae; genus Codonopsis; species Codonopsis lanceolata. The sequence goes on from CM028377.1 coordinate 128,427,545, forward strand.
TGTGTATATCGGTCAAGGGGATCGGTAGCCCATCGAAGCTACTTGTCCCGGCAGTGGTCAACGATGGAGGGTGGGACATGGCAGCAGGAAAGGTTAGAAGGTTTGCATTATCTAAGCTCGGAACAGAGAAGCGGTGGAAATCCCACCTTGGCCGGATTTAGACTTGACCGTCTCGAACGGTGTAGTGGGACTTGCAGCTGACTTAGTCGTAGATGAGAACTCTTGTAGGGGTAGCCTGGAGTTTTTGGAAAGGTGTCTTGTAGGCTGGGTGGGAGAGCAGCAGAATTCTACTCCGGAGTGCGGCGAAGTTCAAAGGTGGGTAAATTCCAAGTGCAAGTCTCCAGGGGGTGTTAAAGTGAAGGTGTTGAGCGAGACTTACTTCCTCTTCGAATTTCCTTCCTGGGAAGAAGCTACCCGCATACTGAATGCGCGAGAATGGTTGTTCAATCAAGCACCGTTGTTTCTTGATATGTGGAGTCCGACTGGGTGTTGCCATAGAAAGGAGCGACAACCGAGCGTAATATGGATTAGGGTTTTGGGTCTCCCTCTTCATCTGTGGGGTAAAGAAGTTTTCAAGAGGATTGGTCAGTTGTGTGGGGGATTCGTGGCAGTGGATGAAGCTACCGAGAAGAAGGCAGACCTGAGATGGGCTTGTATTTTAGTGACTTTCAATGAGAATTTGCTGGCTTGCATCCGATTAGGGGTGGGGGTAGTGTATTTTCCGTCCCTATCTGGGCTGAAACAGCGGTGCTCTACTATCCAAATCAGGTGCATAATGGTGGAGAAAGATCTGGGAACAATCCGATGAATTCAAGAAGAGGGTCGAGCAGTGGTGCTCATGCACGTAATCGGGGAGTGAAGTGTTCGAGTGGCCACAATCAATACGCTAACGTTAGCACAGATGCGTTCAGAAAAGGCTGAGGAAACATGTGGGGTACAGGGAAGTCAAATTTCAAACCTATTAATCTAAACGGTGGCGTTTCAAAGAGGACTTGTATTCATGAAGGAGTAGGCTCAAGGTTTCCTTCTTGGGCTGGCCCAGTCAGTAAGAGGAATGGGTGCAATACAGGCCCTACAAATTTCACTAGGGCCGAAAAGGTTAAGTGGGTGGTCTGTGACAAAGGAGGATCGGATGGCGGGCTGAACCATTCAGTTGGGCTAAAGGATGATAGTGGGAGTGGGCCTGCTAGCTGTAATAATTCAGGGAGAAAAAATTCGAAGGAAGCTGGGTGGGAGTCCAGTGTGGGGGTTGGGGGTTCTACTTTTGGGCCAGCCCTATCTAGTCTCCAAGGTATGAATACAGCCTCGCCGAACAATAACGAGGTCCCAGCGAGTGTGGCGAGGGGTAGCAAGCCGCAGGCTAACTATGCGAAGAAACCAGAAGAGCAGAAGGGGTCAGAAGTTGCGCATCAACAAAACTTTGAGAAAGTCGAAGTGCTGGGGAAGAATTCGGTGAGGCATGAGGGCTCGGAAGGGGTTTTCGTTGATATGGTTCGAGGAAGAAAGGTTTTTATCGTCGATGTAGAGGCTGTGCAGAGTCTACGCAATAGGGTAAGAATTCTGGTGGAGTGAGATTTGGAGGATGGAGAATTTGTCCAGAATGAAGGGGTCTCTATGGAGGGTGATCACAGTTCGAAAACTTTGGAGGAGTTAGTTCTGTCGGAGTTGTTGATCAGGGAGAGTTCTGGCGTAGGCGACTCATCAGGTAGTATGGAAGATTTTGTGAACTGTGTTGAGGATGCTCAGGTTGTTCCTCCTATGGATGTTGGTGGCACAGACACTAACCAAGAGAATGGTTACTGCTCACCTAGTGGTGCATTTAGCGAAGTTTTGTGTCATGATATGGAAGAGCCTTTGGAGTGGACCCCACTCGTGGCAATTCCACCCCCTGTTTTTAGTGCTGCCGAGGACGCCATTTCTGGTTGGGTCAAAAGTCGTTTTAAAGGCTTGGGGAAATTCTTAGGAGTCTCTTACAATGGATATGAAGATAAAATATTGAATCTGCTCATGGACATAGATAGATCTGAATCACGCAAGGTTTCAAGGGGAAATAGCACCAAAAAGTAAAGCAGCTGCAGTGCAAAGGGGATGAGGGAACTGAAACAACTGCGCTGCAGCTTGAACTTTGAGCAGATTGATTGCAGCAGCGGGTTGCTGGATAGGGATGTTAACAAAGTTTAGTTATGGATATTCGATTTTTAGCGTGGAATGTGTGGGGTTTACATAATTTAGAGAAAAGAGATCTTATTAAGGCAGTCTTGAGAAGACGGAATCCTCATGTGGTTTGCCTTTTGGAAACCAAAATGGAGTTGATAGATTCGCGTTTTATTAATAGTATTTGGAATGCAAGGTGGGTGGATTGGATTTATTTAGGGGCTGTGGGAAGCTCAGGAGGAATTTTGGTTGTGTGGGATAAGAGGAAATTTACGAAGGTTGAGTCAATACTGGGTTCTTTTTCGGCTTCCTGCGTCCTAAATTTCATGGAGGATGATAAGGCAGTACTGTTTTCGGGTGTTTATGGCCCTTTTACAGCAGTTGACAGAAGATTGTCGTGGTCAGAGTTGAAGGCAGTAAGGTTAGGGAGGGAGTATCCGTGGTGTATAGGGGGAGATTTCAACGTAGTTCGCTTCCCCCTTCATGAAAGATCTGGTTCTGGTGGTTTTTCTCAATCCATGTCTGATTTCAATGATTTCATTAACAAAGTAGAGCTAGTAGATTTTCCTTTTGACTGAAGGAGATTTTACTTGGTTTAGAAGTGGGGACAGAATGCAGTACTTGAGAATTGACAGATTCCTGGTTTCAGCAGATTGGGGGGATCATTTTGGGGCTCTGATCCAGTCGTGCCTCCCTAGAGTGACCTCAGATCATGTCCCTTTGTTGCTGGAATGTGGTGCATCGACGAAAAGAAAAGCCCCGTTTAGGTACAAAAATATGTGGCTCAAGGAGCAGGGCTTCATGGAGTGGGTCAAGGATAAATGGTCTTCGTATGAGATCACTGGTGACCCTGTTATGTGATGGCAAAAAAGTTAAAACGGATGAAGATAGACCTCAAAGTCTGGAATCGGGAAATTTTTGGGAGGATTGAAAGCAGAATTAAAATTTTGGAGGAGTTCAGGAAATCAGATGAGACAGTAGCTTCTGAATGGGGATGGGAGTGGAGTTGATGCGAGGAGAAGACTGGATTTGAAGAAGGAACTGGAGCATCTTCTGAGATGTGAGGAAACTAGCTGGAGACAAAAATCTAGGATCCAGTGGCTCAAGGAGGGGGATATCAATACCGAATTCTTCCATAGGATGGCGAGCGTGCACTCCTCAGTCAATCAGATTAAAAAGTTGACAATTGATGGGATTATTCTGGAAGAAAAGGAGATCAAAAGAGGGATTGTAAACTTCTACAAGAGTCTGTACAGGGACAACAGTGATCGGAGGCTAACACTAGAGGGGGTAACATGTAAGGCCCTTGACTTGGAAGCTGCGATTGAACTTGAGTAGCCTTTTACGGATGAGGAAGTGGTACTGGTTATAAGGAAAATGAGCGGAGACAAAGCCCCGGGTCCAGACGGATTTTCTTTGGCTTTTTCCCAGCAATGTTGGGAGGTCTTGAAGGAGGATATGATGAGAGTTTTCCATCATTTTCATGAGAACTCTTGCTTTGAGAAAAGTTTAAATGCTACCTTCATTGCCCTAACCCCTAAGAAGAAGGGTGCTAGTGATGTGAAGGACTTCAGACCCATTAGCCTAGTTGGAGGGGTTTATAAAATCATTGCGAAGGTGCTTTCTCACAGATTAAGGAAAGTTATGGATAAAATCATTTCTGATTCCTAGCACGCATTCGTCCGCAACAGGTAAAACCTAGATGCATCGCTGATCGCAAACGAAGCAGTGGATGCTAGACTCAAAGGCGGTACACCGAGTTTACTTTGTAAACTAGATATAGAAAAAGCGTTTGATAATGTGAATTGGGACTACCTGATGTTTATGATGGAGAAAATGGGGTTTGGGGTTAAGTGGAGAAACTGGGTTCTGTTTTGCATTTCAACTTCTCGGTGCTCCGTCTTAGTCAACGGGGAACCTTCTGGATTTTTTGGGAGTACGAGGGGCATGCGCCAAGGTGATCCTCTTTCTCCTTTTCTTTTCATCATAGTTATGGAGGCCTCGAGTTGCTTGGTGGAAAAAGCAATGCTGGGAGGTTTTTTTGAAGGATTCAGAGTGGATAGGGCAGGTGGGTCAGTAACCACAGTGTCTCATCTCTTGTTTGCGGATGACACCTTGGTTTTCTGCGGGGCGGAAAAGTCTCAACTCGGTTTTCTCCGTTTGGTGCTTTTATTCTTTCAGGCGGCTTTGGGTCTCAAGATCAATATCTCTAAGAGCAAAATCATTCCTGTAGGACATGTTGAGAATGTGGGGGATTTGGCTTCTTTTTTTGGGTGTAAGGTAGCGAGACTCCCTACTTCTTATATCGGTTTACCCATTGGGGCCCCTTTTAAAAGCAAAGCGGCAGGTGATCGTAAGGTTTGAACGTCTGCTAGCGGGATGGAAGAGACAATACTTGTCCAAAGGGGGGAGGCTTGTTCTAGTAAAAAACACTGTGTCCAGCTTGCCTACTTATTTTCTATCGCTGCTTGTGATTCCTGTTTCGGTTAGGAATCGTTTAGAAAAGTTGGAAAGAGACTTCCTATGGGAAGGGGGCTCGGAGGGGAAAAAATTTCATTTGATTAAATGGTCAACAGTTTGTAGGAGTCAAAAGGCAGGAGGGCTTGGGGTTAAAAATTTAAAGATGTTCAATGAAGTTCTTCTTGGGAAATGGTTGTGGAGGTATTTACGGAGAGTGAGGCCTTTTGGCGGAAGGTGGTGTAGAGTAAATATGGAAAAGGAATCATTGTTGGTTTCCTGCTGCCATCAACGAATCTTTTGGGGTGGGTCTTTGGAAAGGTATTAGAAGAGATTGGGATAATTTCGTCAGACATATCTCTTTTGAAATTGGTGACGGTTCATCAGTGATGTTTTGGTATGACAACTGGTGCAATGGAGGGGAGTTGCACAGATTATTCCCAAATCTGTTTGCTGTGGCCAGACAAAAGGAGTGCTTAATTTGGAGGAAGGACCCCATGGCTATGTTGCACGGACATGGATACGCTGACACGGGACACGGGTGCCCGGGGGGGGTAAAGTGTAAATATTCAAACTATAAGGACCAAAATGTAAATGGTCAAAATATAAGGACCAAATTATAAATATTAAAAACTATAACCACAAAATAAATACTTCCAATATACCTAAATATTAATATTCAAAGTAGCACAAATACTCAATAATAAAAAATTATAATATAATTTAAAAACCCACTCTCATGTCTCATGTCTCATGTTCACTGTTCAGTCATGAAGTCAAGTGTAATGTTTTTTGATTGTTGACTACTTGACTCATCGAGTACAGAGTACTTAAATAGTTAAATAGACTAACTTTATAACTTAGTGGTAGACTAACTTTATAACTTAGTGGTTGACTCATGACTGGAGTGGAGAGGAGAGAGAGACTCACAGTCACAGTCTCACACGCAGAATAAAAGAGAGGAGAATTGGAGAAAAATAGAGACTCACCACCAGTCACCACCGATGAACTGAAGAATGAAGATAGAGACTAAGAGTAGATCGACGAGGACGAGTGACGATTCAGAACAGAGAAGGTCGTGCAGCACACAGAGAACAGAACAGAGAAGTCGCCTTCGTCCTTCGAAGGGGCAAGGGGCCCGGCCGGCGGCATACGTCGTTTGGTGGATGGTCGGCGTCGGCGACGAGGGAATTTGAGGGGGCTAGGGTTCGAGATTTGAGGGAAGAAGTGAGAAAATGTTCAAGAGTGTCGATCGATATTTGTAGTCGATCAAAAATATAGCCTAACCGTGTCTGACTTCCAGGTACGTATCTCGATTCCCTAAGCCTCGCACCAGTGTTCGTGTCCAGAAGTTCCGAAAATCCAAATTCGGCCCCAAAACGTATTTTGGGCCGAATCTGCCGTGTCCATGGCGTGTCCGCTTCCCAGCCGTGTCCGACACGGAATTCGCGAGCAACCTGCCGTGTCCGTGCAACATAGCCTCATGGAATCTTTCTTTCTGCAGAAATTTTTAAGATTGGCAAGTTGAGTCAGTCACGAGATTACTCAAGTTATCATATACTCAGAAGGTTGGCCTTCCAGCGGATAAGGTATTATGGGAAGACGTCAAAAGTAGAGAGTTCTTGGTGAAAGGTTATTACTCAAAGCTGGACAGCAGCGATAGAAACTTATTCCCATGGGGGTCAATATGGATATATGTCCCAAGTAGAGTAGCCTTTTGGGCGTGGGAGGTAGCAAACGGAGCCATTTTAACATGTGATAACTTGAGGAAAAGAGGTCTTCTGTTTACTAACCGGCACTATCTCTGTGAGGGGGATAAGGAGAGTGTTAATCATCTGATGCTACACTGTCCAGTGGGGGGGACTCTTTGGTCTACTCTTTTTGGTCTCTTTAACATTTCATGGGTGCTTCCAAACTCTACCAAGGACCTCTTCTGGAATTGGTCTTACTTTAGGAGGAGCAAGAGCAGGAACAGGCTTTGGAATGCCACCCCATCAAGTGTTTGCTGGACGATCTGGACAGAAAGAAATCGAAGGGCATTTGATAATGAAGAGGGTTCTATGTTAGCTTTAAGGAAATTGATGCTCTCGAATATGCTTGAATGGAGTGTAGGGGCAGATCCTAATAGGAACCTTAGTGGCAACACTAGCGCAGATGTTGTGAATATTTTTCACATTGGCTGGTGGGTATATTTTTGTGTAGTATTCTTCTCTGTAAAGGACGTGTCTCCTATTTTGACGCTCTTCATTTATACATACTTTACCTTTATAAAAAAAAAACCAAAATAATAAATAAATAAAGGGCTGAAAGAAGGGACTCGAGTAAAACAAAATAAAAGGAAGACACAAAGTACTTGCGACTGAGATGGGTAAACACTCACCTTTTTTTTTGTTTTGATAGGTAAGTGTGACCCCTAGTTGGTATGGGGATTGGAACCAAAGACCCATGGTCTTTGCCCGAGTGTCATTGCCATCTCTCCCACCAACGACAGACACTCACCTAGGTTAACCTTGTTGTAGTGGTCGATTGTGAAAGGAAAGTTGCCGGCGAAGGGAAGTCGTCTCTGTATCTCTCTCATCAAAATCAAAGTTGAGGTGTGTATCTAATTCATCGAAGTCGTCTGTACCTCTCTCATGCTGAAGTCGAAGATGTGAAGACGTAATCTCACATGCGTCTAATTAAGGTAAGTCTCTTTTTAAATAAACCCTAAAAACTAGGTTAAAAACTACGTCGTTCACCTTGTCTCGCAACTTCTTGCCTCTCGCCTTTCAAAAATGCGTGAAAGGCGACCGCCCTAGGTCACTCGGGCGAAAACGCCCCGTCTGAACTCCATTGAGGCGCCAACCCCTCGCCTCACACCTCGGGCGGTCAAGGTGCTCTCCTTTAATAACTATGCCTCCACCATTCTCTCTTTTTCTTTTTGCTAGAAAAAGAAGAATTAATAGATAAGAAGAACGTATGAAAACAACTAGAATGACACACTACCTAAAAGAAAACAAGACAAAGACGGACATCCATCATCGTATCAAGGTTGAGAGTTAATATCAAGAACGGACAAACACGGATATCTTCGGTTAGTTCTCTCATTTTTTCAGATGGTATAGGGGTTGAGAGTTAATATCAAGAAAAGTGTAATTCTTTACGGTAGGAACCGTGGCAGATGTTGAACATTTAGCTTCGGTCTTTGGGTGTGAGTCTGCGAAGCTCCCTTCTACTTACTTGGGGTTGCCGATTGGTGCTACTTATAAAAATAAGGCTATATGGAATTTGGTGATAAAGAAGATGGATCAGCGATTGGGTGGAAAAAAGAAATGTTGTCCAAAGCTGGTAGGTTAACCTTGGTGAAGAATGCCTTATCGTATTCCTACGTATTTTCTATCTGTTTTTGTGATGCTTGTTGCGATCCGAGAGAAGATAGAGAAGCTCGAAAGAGATTTCCTTTGGGAAGGACAAGCGGAAGAGCGCATATATCATTTGGTGAAGTGGGATATAGTGTGTTCCAGGATTAAGGATGGAGGTTTTGGATTAAAGAAATTAAGTTTGTTTAATTCAGCGCTTCTTAGGAAATGGTTATGGTGATACATGGTGGAGCATAATGCCTTGTAGAGGAGAGTGGTGGTTGGAAAGTATGGGGAAGGGGAGCATGAGTGGTTCCCTAATGCCATAGACAGCCCTTTTGGTTCAGGTGTATGGAAAGAGATTTGTAAAGGAAGGGGTGTGTTCGAGAGGAATATTTCGTTTGCCCTAGGCAATGGCGCGAAAATCAGATTTTGGAAATATGTTTGGTGTGGGGAGGTGGAGCTCCGAAATGTTTTCCTGGATCTTTTCAATCTGGTGGTTGATCAAGATATTTTGGTTAGTGCTGTGATTCAGGTGGTTAATGGTAATGTGGTTTGGAATCCAGTTTTTCGTAGGAATCTTCAGGACTGGGAAATGGATTCTCTAGTGTTCTATTTTTGGAGCGATTGTATTCTCTCCAAATAGATATCAGCAGGGAGGATTAGGTTATGTGGGTAACCTCGAAAGACAAAGAGTTTTTTGTTAAGTCGTTTTATGCGCAAATCTCAGGGAATAAGGTCCCTCTTTTCCCTTAGAAGTGTATTTGGAAGTCTCTTGCCCCTACCCGTGTGATGTTTTTTGCGTGAGAGGCTTGTCGTGAGGCCATTCTAACCGGGGACAATCTCAGGCGGAGAGGAAAGATCTATGTTAATTAGTGCTATATGTGTAGAAAGTGTAGCGAGCATACAAATCACCTCTTGCTCCACTGCTAAGCTGCTTCGGATCTCTAGAATATGATGCTAAGGATGTTCAGAATCCAATGGGTAATGCCTAGATCAGTGAAGGAGTTCCTATTGTGTTGGCCTTTTACAACTCGCAGGAGGAGGAAGTCTTTTTGGGAGGCAATCCCTCTAGCAATCTGGTGGATAATTTGGGGAGACAGAAACAGTAGAGCCTTCGACAATGTTGAACGGACGATGGATCAACTAAAGGAACATCTGATGCATACTTTGAATCGTTGGTGGAGTGAGGGGTATGAGGCAGAAAGTTTGTATCAGTCCTTTGGGGATTTAGTGAATAGTTTTGGTATGTTGTAGATAGTGTTGTATACGACTAGTGTACATGTTTGCGTCTCCGTTTAGGCGCTTTGATTTATATATTTATTACTTATAAAAAAAACTGGATAAAAAAACCGCTCTCTTTGTCTCTCTATGATCAATTACCATCATCGTAAATTGTTTTTTTGTAAGAAAAATAATGTATAATAACAGGCGCCAAACCAGTTGGCGCGTCCTATGTGCACATGACCATCACCGTAAATTGTTTCCCCTTGATGCTAATGGAGATGGTGATGCAAGAGAGAATCTATGCAGTTGCTTGTGTGTGTGTTGGGAGGGGGGGGTCGGTTTCAGGTCCAGCTAGTTCTTAGAGTGATTTGAAAAGGTTTAGTTGTGTTTGGTTGGACATTAGGATAAGTTTATTCATGCTCGAATAAAGAGCTCAAGGGTGTTTGCTACCTATGTTGCACGGACACGGATACGTGATACAAGATTTTTGAAAAATATAGGATCCGGGTATGGTGGGTAATATGTAAATATTAAAAGTATAAGGGCCAAAATATAAATAAAAAATATAAGAACCAAAATGTTAATAAACAATATACGGACCAAAATATAAATATTAAAAACTATAACCACAAAAAATACTTCCTACCGGTGTTTCAAAAGACAAAAATGCAGGGGCTACTGAGCTAGGGTTCGACGGGAAGGTGAAGGAATTACTTGTTGATCTAAGTGATGGCGCCATTGAAGAAGATGACGGAAGTATGATACAGGCCTTCAACCGCATGCTCCCTTGCTAATTTCAGATGATCTTCCACTCCTGCAAGCGATGGGCATGCCATTTCTAGGGTTTATCGCTTTCTTTCTAACTTTCTCTAGAATCTCCACTCCACAAAAATTAGGGTTTTCAAATTAGGCTTCCAATTATTAAGCACTCAAAGCTCATAAGTAAAAACCTCTCTCTCTATGGGTTCGTTTTGAGTCATACATATCCGGATTCACGTATGTGTATCTGGGTTTCGGACACTTGCACCCGTGTCCCATGTCCAAACTTTTGAAAAATATAAATTTGGTCCTTGTATGTATTTTGGGGGCGTATTTGGCATGTCTGTGCCGTGTCCGTGTAACATAGTTTGCTACAAAAGGGGTTGGAAAATTACCTTTTGTTGAAAATGCATGTAATTTGCACATGACCAACTTTTCATCCAAACACTAGCTGGAATTCCTTTCGACCCTCAATTCAAAGAAAATGTAACGACCTCAATTCACCAAAATTTGAACCATGTAGCAAAGTCACAATATTGGGCTTTGGTAGTTGGTGGAGGTTGTCGGTTTTTTCCCCACTTTGAGAGGGCTTCGTCATGAGGACCACTAATCGCCGTTTCTTTTTATCATAATGATGGAAGCGCTTAGTAGGATGTTGGATGCCTCGATTGCAAAAGGGATGATAGAGGATTTTATGTTGGTAGAGACAGTGGATTAGAGGCGATGTTCTCACACTTGCTATTTGCGGATGACACCTTTGTTTTTTGTGGAGCGTAGCCTTCCCAGTTGGGATACCTACGCCCATCACTATTTTTTTTTGATAGGTACCCCTTATTGGTATGGGGATTGGAACCAAGGACCTCAAGTCTTTGCCCAAGTGTCTCCCACTCCTTGCTTCAAGGCTAAAGATCAATATTCATAAGAGCGAGTTGTGTTGTGTTGGAAATGTGGAAAATGACGAGTTGCTGGCTTCTTTTTTTGGATGCAAGGTTGGTCACCATCCGACGTTGGATCGTAGTCTTCCTCTCGGGGCTCCTTCTCTAGTTAAGAGCGTTTTGAAAGTAGATTAGCAGGATGGAGGAAACAAATTTATCAAAAGGAGGTAGACTCACCATCATAATTTTTTTTGATAGGTAAGTGTCCCCTTGTAGGTATGGGGATTGATTTGCCTCAGTACCATTACCATGTCACCCTCATTAAAAGTACTCTTTCAAATTTACCTACTTATGTGTTCCACATGCCGTCGCCTGTGACTAAGAGGTTAGAGAAGTTAGAAAGAGGTTTCTTGTGGGAAAGTCTAGCGGAGGAACGAAAATATTATTTAATCAAATGGGAGTTGGTTTGTTCCAATTCAATATGTGGGGGTTCAGGGATAAAAAATTTTCAAGATTTTTAACTCTCTTCTCATATGGAAATGGTTGTGGAAATTTTTGTGAGAGGACATGGCTCTTTGGGAAAAAGCGGTGATGGGGAAGTTTGGGGCAGGTACTCACCTATGGGTCTTTGGGGAGGGTCACATGACGTTTGAGACTTGGAAAGGCATTAGGAAAAAATGGGGCCTTTTTAAATGTTTCATATCTTTTGATATACGAAATGTAGTGGAGAACTTTTCCTTCTTTGTTTAGAATTACGGCAAATAAGGAGGATATGGTCAGTGATGTCATGAGACACGAGGGTCGTACTGGTCAGTGATGTCATGAGACACGAGGGTCGTACTGTCACGTGGAATCCAACTTTTAGAAGAAACTTGCAAGATAGGGAAGTGGCCCCTCTCGAACATTTTCTTAATATGTTGTAGGGGGTTCAGGGATAAAAAGCTTAGGATTTTTAACTCTCCTCTCATATGGAAATGGCTATGAAAAATTTTGTGAGAGGACAAGGGTCTTTGGAAAAAAGTGGTGATGGGGAAGTTTGGGGCAGGTAAGTCACCTATGGGTCTCTGGGGAGGGTCACATGGCGTTTGAGACTTGTAAAGGTATTAGGAAGAAATGGGTCCTTTTTAAATGTTTCATATCTTTTGATATACGAAATGGAGTAATGGAGAACTTTTCCTTCTTTGTTTAGCATTGCGGCAAATAAGGAGGATATGGCCAGTGATGTCATGAGACGTGAGGGTGGTACTGTCAAGTGGAATCCTACTTTTAAAAGAAACTGATAGGGAAGTGGCCCCTCTCGAACGATTTCTTAATATGTTGTGGGGGTTTAGGGATAAAAGATTTTTTACTGTCCTCTCATATGGAAATGGCTGTGAAAATTTTTGTGATAGGACAAGGCTCTTTGGAAAAAAGTATTGATGGGGAAATTTGGGCAGGTAATCACCTATGGGTCTTTAGGGAGGGTCACATGATGTTTGGGACTTGGAAAGGTATTAGGAAGAAATGGGGCCTTTTTAAAGGTTTGATATCTTTTGATATATGAAATGGAGTAGTGGAGAACTTTCCCTTCTTTGTTTAGCATAGTGGCGAATAAGGAGGTTATGGTCAGTGATGTCATGAGACGCGAGGGTTGTACTGTCACGTGGAATCCTACTTTTAGAAGAAACTTGTAAGATAGAGAAGTGGCCCCTCTCGAACGTTTTCTTAATATGTTGTGTAGCCACAAGGTGAATGATTCTGATGGAGACAAAGTTTAATGGGAAGGGGGGAGGAGTAAGATTTTCTCGTCAAGTCCTTCAATCAGAACTTAACTCACATTAATAGAATAATAGGTGTTTTCCGTGGAAGATGGTTTTGAAATCTAAGGCTCCTTCCAGGGTGGTTTTTTTCATGTTGGAAGCCGCCAATGAAGCCATTGTAACTGATGATAATTTACGGCTCAGGAGAAAATTTTATGTCAATTGGTGTTACAAACTTACATGTGTAAGGGGCATGGAGAAAGTGTCAATCACCTATTTCTGCACTGTCCAATAGCTAGAGATTTGTGGGATTTTATTTTCAGATTATTCCAGCTATCTTGGGTGATGCCAAGGTCTGTAAGGATGTGCTGCTACACTGGTCGCTTTATAAGAGGAAAAGGAGAAATATTGTTTGGGAAGCTTCTCCGCTAGATGTGTGTTGGACCGCGTGGAGGACGCAATAGCAGAGCTTTTAAAAATTAGAAAATAGCATAGAGGAGTTGAAGGACTTGGCCCACAAACCTTATACTTTTGGTGTAGCGAGCCGGCATTGCTGGGGGCTAACACTTTTGTAGAGTTTGTGGAGAGTATTTTTGTTTAGTACTTTTGTGCTTGTATACTTCCAGTGTACATAGTACGCGTCACCTGCTTTGACACCTGTCTATACGATATTACTTATAAAAAAAAGTCACAATCTTGTGTAGACCTTGGAGTAGTAAAATGCAAAAAGCCCAACTAGTGACTACTAATAAGTGACTATGACTGCAATTTTAGAAACTTCGATAGCATCTGTTTGGTGCCAGGGGTAGTGGGTTAGTGAGGAGGGGAAGGGAAAGGGCGGCAAGAATAAATACTTTTGTAATTAGTACCCTTACAAGTATCCCCCTTTTTTTCAGAAAAGGTATGACATAACTTCCATGTTTTCTTCCACTCTTTTTCCTACTTTAGGGTGAAAGGAAAATGTACCCCTCCCTCCTTCCCTTCCGTCCACTTTCAAATCCAACCAAACAAGAAAACCCCCCATTTACATACCATATTTTACTTCAGCCACTACTCCCCTCCCATTTTCTTACACACTAATCAAACATAGTATAACCAATGCATATCCATCACCAGCTCCTACTCCACCATTATACTATGGTTTCACCTTTTTTGAAGGATAGATAATATTAATTCATTCACAAAGGGAGAATAAAAAAGTAGATAAGAAATTCACCAATACAATCAGAAAGACATACTAACATCAGAACTCACAAGCGTTAAACCTACACATTCAAATACCACAAACAAGAAAACCATCTCAAAAGTAACTCATGGACTCGACCACAAACAACCTCAGGACTCCCTATGCGGCACTTGTCACAAGAACTTGCAGTTATCGGAATGGGAAGGATGCCTTTCTAGTTCTATGTGGACTATAAGTGACTAAAAGCAAGTTGGTAGCACACTGACCTTCAACCTGCGACACCGCCTTCTACTTTCCTAGAGAAGAAAATTATAACAAGTCTCGCAGCTTTCGCAATAGATTTGCAGTCAGCAAAACCTCCCCCTCCATTTGAACCCAAAACAGTTTCAAACTTCCCATCATGATAATGACTGAACCATTAAATTCCGACTCCCCAAACTCGTGCAAAACTTCATATAAACGACTTCATTTTATTTTTTTTGTTGATACGTAAGTGTGACCCCTTGTTGGTATGGGGATTGGAACCAAGGACCTCAAGGACATCAAAGGGCAGAATATATGATTGATGTAATATTAATGGTGAATGTACATGACACGACAATCAACATCAGGTTTAACCACTTCAATCCATCATATCTAAGAGGATGCCCAATCTTCCCCAGTCTCTTTCAAACCGACACACACAAAGCCCGGAAATGCATATCCTTTTTATTCACTTGTTCAATTTCTAGGCATACCAAAATTCAGTCTTATTATTATTTTGATAGATAAGTGTGACCCCTTGTTGGTATGGGGATTGGAACCAAGGACCTCAAGGCCAAAATTCAGTCTTATTAACACTCAAAATGGGAGAATGCAAAAGTTTGAAGATGAGCAGACTTCTTTTTTTTAAATTGTCCACATCAGTTAAATGGTGGCTTCCTATTGGAATTTAACCACCACATAAGCTGCTGATGTGGTGGTCTAGAACCAGTAAATATTTTCTCGGCATAGAAACCAGGCCATACCATTAGGTAAAAGCAATACACATAGGCGAGTAGCATCTGCTATACCCTCTTTAGTTTACAGTACTTCTTAAGAATTTGCATTCCATTACTTCTGAAAATGCAATAACACCAAACGAGAAGGTATTAATTGGATGACTTCTTGGAGTCTTCCTTTTTACCCTTTTCTCCCTCTCTTTTATCATATTAAATATGTCTACTTCAGGAAAAGCTTTAAGTCCCTAGCAGATTTCCTCAACAATGTCATTTACCTCTATTGTGAACCAGTACTACACTATTTCAAGTCGTAACTAAATGCTTCATTATTTTTAGAAGAAGAGAAATCAATTGAGAAAGATGACTACTCTAATCTTTATAGCATTATGATCAGGCCTGCAAACACAAGCTGCAGAAACAAGGATTGCCACAGAACCAGGAAGGGCTCAATTCAATTAAAATGACATAAGAGGCCATGGTTAGGCCAATGGAGTCTCTCCCTGAGAAAATGTTGTCCTACTATTCACAAAAGAGTAGATGGATGAACCTACCTTTCTAAGTACATGGCATTAAATGCTTATGCTGTCCTCAATTACCGAAAGAAAGAAGCGCTAGACAGTATCAGTCAAAAGAGATGATCTTAAATTGTTAATTTTGCAGAATAAACATAGTTTTACGAAGAGATACATATCAAACGAATGACAGAATAAGACCCATACTTAAAGTTAAACCAACTCATAAACCAGGATACAAAAATGGCTTATAGGCATTGTCTACTGAAGCAAGCAAAGGAAGGAACATACTGATTCATCTTTAAGCACCATAAAGAAAAATGAAGACGAGAATCCAGAAAGCACATACCTTCCAGAACCAGGATATCTGGGGATCGGTTTCCTTGTAGCCATTATATTCAGTATGTGACTTCCAATCCACCACAGAGATAGCACTCTCACTCCCATGCAGCATCCAATCAAGATCTTCAAGCTCTAGGCTCTGAAAAAATAACTTTTGGGTCCTAGGACTATTGATAATGTCTGCAAAACCTTTGGCAAAATGGGATACCTGCTCAGCAATAGATGTCACAAAACGATGCTGAATAAGCAGATCAACATACTCCTTCCTATTTTTGCTATTTACAACAATGCTTCTTCCATCAGCACAGAGCTCCACAACTTTTCTAGATCCCAACTCTTCAACTTCTCGAACGAATGTCAGACCTAGGGCATCTTGATCAACTGTATCAGGATCCATATCCAATATTTGCTTGCAGCTACTATACAAGTATGGATCTGCATCCTGTATATCTTCCAAAGAGACCTTTGTTTCGGCTAATTGCAAGAAAAATACACGATCAAAGACGATGCCAACTTGTACTTTATGCATCAGGGCGAGGGCGATGACCCTGCCAGAGAAGCTAAAATATTCAAGGTGCAAAGGATCCACCTTGGAGGCTGCAATTAAATAAGATCAACAAATCCACCATTATTTGTCCTATGAAAGAATAAAATTCATGTTGCATGAATTTACACAATTGTGAACAAACAAATGGCATCAAATGGATTTCAGAGGCAGCTTCGAAGTTCAAAAGGTACATACAAAACTTTTAAATATGCATAGGTGACCGAATATGCTCAAGTGGAAAACACAATTTCACGAATAAACAAAATATTCATTACTAATGAATGAAATGCATGTTCACTGGAGATTGATGTGCCGCAAGACTGACTTGCTGACTTAAGGCAGGTGATTTTTCTCAACAAAAGGAATACCTAGGCCAGATCCCGGTAAACTGCATAGGGCATAAACAGCATTGCTCATCATGCTTGAGCCATGTGGACTGTGCTTTTTTTTTCTGTGTTGCTTACTTGTTTTTTTCTTTTTCCTTTTTCTTTCGTACAAAGTTCTCATCCGTCCTTTGTATTTCCTCCTTGTTTTTTAATCTAATACATTACTTTTCTGATCCAAAAAAACATTAATGATGAATGAAGTGAAGTAAAACATTTTTTTCTCTACGATGGAATAATAACAGAATGGATTGGATAAATGATTTTTTTAATAAGTAGGAATTGGATAAATTTTCAGACGTTTATTTTCTGGATACCAAATAACATAGTGATACAATTCTTGTGATCCAATATCTCGAAATGAAGTTGTTCTTGTTCCAATGAGGTGACTTTTCAACCTCCAGGTGTTGCATCGAATGCCTTTAGGAAATTGATATATTTAAAAGCCCAGCCAAGCACATAAGACTCCTGCACCGAAGTGTCTGGGAAGGTTCTAATAGATGTGTTAGCCTGCAAGCATATAGTATACTTCTATCTTTTTAAAAGCTGAAATGTATCTTTAAAGAGTTCAATTTTCATCCACCGGCGGTGTAGAATTTTTTTACACAAACTGTCCTTCGATCATGACACGTGCCAATCACAATCTATGTCTTGATTTTTTATATTTTGGTTGGCCACGTGTCGTGTTCCAAAGGTTGTTTGTGAAAAAAAGATTCAACACCGTGGTGAATGAAAATTTAATTCATCCTTTAAAAGATCTCAAATATGAAAATGAGGTACAAAAGAAAAAAATTGTTAATAACCAATGACTTCTATAGTACTAACATACGAGGACGATAATCACAGTTCAACAAAGTCATATTAGCCACAATCATGAACTTAAACAATCGAATTCCGGTGGTTTTTTTTTTTGATAAGTAAATTCCGGTGGATGTTGCTACCAAGACACTTTCTCCAAACTGAAATAAGAGGCCAAAGGAATGAAGAAAGAATAGGAAAAGGCTAAAAGAAAGGAAGGAATAGAGCCTGTTAGGTGTAGTCTAGTTTATATATTCAATTAACTTTGCAACAACATAATCATCAACATCAAAGACCGAAACTACTATGTTAATTCTTATGGCAGCCATATAGTGAAACACTAGATCAGGTCAGTTACACGTGAAATCTAAGGTGATGATCATAGATGGCCAACAAAATCCAAAAGTCCAAAAGAACCTAAAAGCGGGAGGAAAGGGCTCCGCCACCTCAAAGCCCCTTCTTCGAAACTCTAATATGTGCAAGTGTAGCAGGAATAATATACATCAAGCCTCTTGAAACACTCAACAAGTTGGGACAAAAGGTTGAGTTGGTTGAGTTGCGCTGAGCCCCTTGGGTTTGACAGCCAAGCCTCAGTCACGGATGTTGTTAAATTAAAAAGTTATGTTACGTACGAGTATTTTATTAATTACACCAAGCAAAAAAAGAAACAACGTGAATAAGTAAACAAGATATATAGTCATAAGTAGTAAAAGAACAACCTGTTGATGCAATACAAAATAACTAAACAAACCTTAATGAAACCATTAAGAATTGGTTGATATAAAGATGATGCAGAATATGAGATAATTCCCCTTGATTATACAAATAATGCAGATATCTGATGGACCTAACCAGCAGAGAAAGGAATGATTGTATGGATGATTGTACCATGTATATTCACCAAATAAGAAATTAGAGAATTGTCATTTTCCATAAATGAAAAATTAAATGCAAAATTATGTCTATAATCCTTATTATTATAAATAATTTCATAATTTAAGTGAAACTATTACATTAATTTAGAAGTTCTCAGTGTCATATTTTGATATATTTAAAAGTAGTTTCCATATATAGAGAAAGTTAAGAATCCATATATAGAGAAAGTTAAGAATCAAGTTGTTAAATATACCAGCCTACTCTTTTCAATTGTTTTATCCCAAAAACTAGGTTTGATCGACTCTTTCAAAGATTTTTATTTTTTTGGGGGGGGGGGGGGGGGGGGGGAAGAAGGTGGCTGGGTTCCCACAGACCTCCCCTTGCATTCACCATTTCATGTAACAAAACCATCGGAATGAATTACAATGATTCCAACATATGATTCTTGGTAGATTGAAAAGGTTGTAATGGATAGAAAGTACAAAGGGCTTCAAAAGAGGTACATATAAATCAACAAAAAAACCAAAATGATATAACTTTCTCCAAAAGAAAAACTATGAAGGAGCAAGTATCCATCAAGGATGAGATGAGATCATACGGGGGTATGGGTCAATCACAAGGATAAGGAATCACCAGATGCTAGATGCTCTATTAGCAAGCTGGTTAACAAAGCACTAACGAATAGCAGATGGGAAGACAGAATATTTTAGAGTTGAGATGAATGCAATTGCAATAAGTTAAGAGGTTCTGCCCAGTGACAGAAGATGAATATTGGGGCAAGCCAAAAGATGGAACCAATATGTGCACCAACAACAAGAATGCCTCCAAAGAGAGAAGATTGATTTTATAATAGGGAAAATTATCTAGTTGACCATCGTACAAATTGGGGATGACCAATTTGACCAACTTACAATATCCAAAATGTGACCAATGTACTCACGATTTTGAAGCAATGGCGTCCTTGTTGTCAATGGCCCATCCAATTCTTTAACGGGAATGCTAATGTGTCAAAAATACTACTCCCTTCATTCTTGGCAAAGAGTCCCCGTTTAAAAGTTGAACTTTTTAAAGAAAATGACATTTTTAGTAGCACATTAGTAATAAAATGACACTTTCATGCCTTAATTTTTGAAAGTGGACTCTTTAAGTGAAACATCTCAAAATAGAATAGTGGACTCTTTGCCTGGAATGGAGGGAGTAAATATAAGGGATCTAAATGTCAAAACAATTCTTATTTTATTTGCAAAATTAAAACCCCAAGCCTTTCCAAGCCATTGTGTGATCGAAGCCACTGTGTACGAAAGAGAGTTGGAGATTCTCCATTGAGACCAACGACGCCGGATCTTGGAGGTAGATTCTGAAAAAATGCAAACATTTTGTGAAGGAGTAAGTGGTACAGATCGGATTTGGAGGTTGCCGCTATTATGCATTGTCATCCCCGAAGACGGTGGATCTTGCTGGCGACGGGTAGGACGTTTTGGTGTTCAATATTGAAGAGACTTTACTATTTTTCGTAATGCATCGACCGTGGATTCGGGTGAGCCGTTCACTCCTAGCCTTCTGATCCTAATAAATATACTGATTTTGTTATTCCCTTGTGGATATGTTTGGAATTAGCACAATGGTTTTGATCTGGTGGTAGGACTGCTCGTCGAGGTGGCTCGGGAGATGGAGGTCAAATCCAGAGAGACCTATGATCAACCTCCTGATAGTGGTTGACGGTGGTGTAAAGGAGGGAGGAAGAGGATGAGGTCGGTGTCGGCGCTTCTTGGTAGAGAAAGACAAGCGATAGAGAAAAAGTAGGCTTGGGCTTTTTGAAAGTAAAATAAGTTTTGACATTTAGATCCCTTATATTTAGTATTTTTGGCACATCAACAGTTCCATTAAAAAATTGGATGGGGCGTTAATGGCAGAGCCAAATCGCACCCAAATCATGAGTACATTTGTCACATTTTAGATATTGTAAGTTGGTTAGACAAATCAGTTGCCCCTAAGTTGTATGATGGTCAATTGAATAATTTTCCCTTTTAAAATATGATATGATACCGATGACACTATCCAAAAAGAAAAACTAGATCTGCAGGGTTGTTAGAAAAGACAATTTGGCATGTCAGCATAACTATGGCCCATCCTTGGCTGGGCCTCAAAGGCAAAGAAAAACCAGAAAGTGACAAGTGTTAGTCCCAAAACCTCCACAGTTTCCCTAAATATAATCCTTTACTAATATAGAAACTTGGTGAAATTGAGATTCAGTATCTAACACACTACAACATCCTTCCCAAGTATTAACCACTAATAGGGAGAAATTTTACCAGTATTAAACCCTTCCCTCAAGTTTCCTGCTGGGATGTCTATGCAATAATACACCACATCAGCTTCTACATACATGAGAAAGTCACATTCAAACTTAAAATCAGTCCACTTCTCCCTATCTGTAGCAAGTGTAAAGTCCCCGGGGGTAAACTACAACAACCTTTCCAAGTATTAATCACTATTAGGGAGAATTTTCACCAATATTAAACCCTTCCCTCAAGTTTCCTGCTGGGATGTCTACCCCATAATATACCATATCAGCATCTACATACATGAGAAAGTTACATTCAAACTTAAAATCAATCCACTTCTCCCTATCCGTTGAATGTGTAAAATTCATGGGGAAAAACTTTACCCTCATTTTAGTTCTTCATACAGTTATTTTAATCGCATATTCGTATTGTGTTTGATTGTTCATGTCCTGCAAACAATATTTGCAAACAGTGCCATAATTGCAATACTTCATTTACTCCCTCTGTCCCAAAAAAAAGTCTCATTTGACAAGTCAAACTTTATATGATTGTAGCTTTACTCGCTTGTACCTTCTTCAAATTACACTAAAATTATTACTCCCTCCATTTTCAATTTATAGTCTTCTTTGACGAGGCACACCATTTAAGAAAAAGTAATTGACTATATTATAAATATTTGTGAAATGTGTGGTTTCCTTTAATGCCCTTGAACATGTGGCCATAATTAAAGTAGATAGAAAAAATAAGGGTAAAGTGGTAAAAGTATTTTCCTAAAATAGGAAGTTTTGAAAGAGGACAATTATTTTAGAACGGATGAAAAAGGAAAGGAGGACGATAATTTGAAAATGGTGGGAGTACTATTTTAAAAAATAAGACTATTTTTCGGGACAAACCGAGAAGGAAAGGGGGACTATTTTTTGGGACGAAAGGATTATTATTCACTCCCTCCGTTCCAAGCAAAGAGTCCACTATTCTATTTTGGGATGTACTACTTTCATAAATTATGCTTAAAATTTCCACAATCTTAATCCACATCAACTTTGTTATGTGTAGAGGCAGGGGGGGGGGAAAGTGTGAAAGTGTGAATCACCTTCTGAGCCATTGCCTAGTTGCTAGACTTGCTAGAGAAGTCTGGGATTCCACACTAAATCTTTTTAATATTTCCTGGGTTATGTCGAACTCCCTAAAAGAGCTTCTCATTTGTTGGTCCCTGTATGAAAGAAGGAAGAGATCTGGGGTGTGGGACATGTCTCCACTAGTTGTGCGCTGGATTGTATGGAAAGAAAGGAATCAAAGGGCTTTTGAAAATGAGGAGCTAAGTGTGGAAAAATTAAAGTTATTGCAGACCCTTTTCTTTTGGGGCTCAAAGACGGACGCGGTTAAAGACAATATATTTGTGGATTTTGTGAATAATATAGCTTTCAATATTAGTTGACTCATTGTAAATAGGATGCGTCACCTTTGTTGGCGTGTGTTGCCGTCTGATTTATATATTTATTACTTATCAAAAAAAATTTCACAATCTTTAATCTTTACCCTCCATTTGTGTTGTACGCATATTAGTTGTGCTTAAGTATATTTGAAATTACGATCAACTCCAATGACACTAATATACGCCTTAATTCCTGAAAGGGTGGGAGAGATGACAAGGACACTCAAGCAAAGACCTTGAGGTCCTTGGTTCCAATTCCCATACCAACAAAAGGCCACACTTACCTATCCAAAAAAAAAATTACTAGACTTGTCAAAAGTGAACTCTTTGGGTGGAACGGAGGGAGTATTTATTATTTTTGATAAGAAAAAAATAAAAAAAGATTAAAAGGATGAGGGTACAAAAGAGGAGTCCATCAAATCAGAAGCAAAGAGAAACCCCTCCCCCCCATTAAAAAAATAAGAAAAGAAAAAAAAACAAAGAGCAAGAGAGACTTGAAAATCAAAGCTGTCTGGGTCCAGTTCAACATCATTTATTTACCAACTTGCTCATATTTCTACAGCTGATGCCCCACTCATCAAGAGAAGGACCTATAATGGAATGTTTGACGCACCAACTTCACCTACAACAAGAGACGATATGGATTGTTTTTCTTCTACATGGTCAAAATAAGCTCAACATGCTTTCCATCCTTTTCAGAAAGAGAAATAACAGAATTTGAAATGAGCATATCCACCTTATATATCAAGATTTGACTGGATTCTCCAAGGCTAAACTACAAATTCCCACTTTGGTCACAATTTCAGGGCGAGGAAGGGGTTTGGAGAAGTAGGAGGAAATTTAATTAATTATGGATATACATATTCTATCACGGAACGTGATGGGATTAAACGACAACGGGAAAAGAAATTATGATTAAGGCTGCCTTAAGAAGATGGAAAACGAACATATCATGTATCCAAGAAACAATGCTGGGGATGGTGGACAATAGGGTGATAACACGGTTTGGGGTCACAGTTGGGTGGAGTGGGATTATTTAGGGGCACAAGGGACAGTGGTTGACTGGTTGGAATCCTGCTGATGTGGGACAGGAGGATAGTTTCGAAGAAGGGCGTGTTGGAGTATTCATTCTGTTTCCTGCCTTTTCGAGATGGTAGACAATCGTAAGAGTTCTGACGTAGATCGGGAAATTTTGTGGGAAGAATTAAGACTCGTTAAATATTCGTGGATCTTCAGTGATGTCCTGAAATGATAAATGGTGCGATGGAGGGGAGTTGAGCAGATCCTTTCCAAACCTGTTTGATTTGGCTAGAGATAACTTAACTTGGAAGGAAGGATATCGTGGAATCCTTCTTCTCGCAGAAATTTTTAGGACTGGGAGATTGAGTCAATTGCAAGCTTGTTCGCGTTATTGTATGTTCAGAGAGTTGGCCTCCCAGAGGACAAAGTGTTATGGAACGACTTTAAGTAAAGTGTTCATGGTGAAAGGGTATTACTCAAAACTGGATAGCAACGAAAGAAACTTGTTCCAGTGGAGGTCGATACGGAAATCTGGGGTACCAAGAAGGGTGGCTATTTTGCGTGAGAGCCTGAGAGGTAGCAAACAGAGTCATTCTAACAAGTGATAATTGAGGAAAAGAGGCCTATTGAATACCAATTGGTGTTATTTGTGTAAGCGGGATGAAAATAGTGTTAATCATCTGATGCTCCATCGTTCGGTGGCGGGGGAATTATGATCTGCCCTTTTTGGGCTGTTTAACATATCTTGGGTGCTTCCAAATTCTACCAAGGATCTCTTATGGAGTTGGTCTTATTTTGGGAGGAGTAAGAGTAGGAATAGATTATGGGAAGTTGCCCTGTTAAGCGTATGATGGACAATTTGGAAAGAAAGAAATCGGAGGGCATTTGATAATGAAGAGGGATCTCTGACTGTTTTGAGAAAAATGCTGCTCTCGAACATGTTTGAATGGAGTGTAGGGGCAGATCATACTACAGCTCATTGTGATAACACTAGTGCAGATGTTGTGAATAATTTTCATATTGGCTAGTGGTATATTTTTGTGTAGTGTATACTTCTAGCATTCAAGGACGCGTCACCTGTTTTGACGGTTGTTCATTAATATAGATTTGACCTTTTATCAAAAAAAAAAAAAAACAAAAACCTTCCTCCTCGATTTCGACCAACACTAACTAAGCCTCTTTTTCAATTTTGCACAATGTTCAAGAAAGAGGCACATTGCATCTATAAATTATATCAAACCAAAACAATCCCAGACACACATAAATAAAGACAAGTTATAAAAACAATCCCTTTGTAATATAAAAATTGACCATAGAATCCATTCCATAGCTATGAAAGGTGCTTGCCTGAGGCGAGCGGGGCAAAAGGTTATCGCTTCTAAAGGGACTGGGTGAGGTAGATTCACAGAAGCGACGTTGGGTGACTGCCTTTCTCCCCTTTGAGAGAGGCGGGAGGCGTAAAGAAGCGGGCTAAGGCGAGCATTCCAGAAAAACCTTTTACACGACATCATTCTTTGGTTTTAAGGGTTTTAACTTAAAAGAGACGTACCGCGATTACGACTTTTATTCTTCCAATTGGACTCTTCGACTACGAACAGAGATATGTGTGTATATATATATACGCGACCACGACAAGGCTTTCTCTTCAAGTTCCCTAAACAAAGAGAGACGTCGACTGTCGAATTGACAAGAGAGTCAGAGACTGAGATGAGAGCGAGACTTTCTTTTTGCTGGCGACCTGGGTTTTGCTTTCTTCACCCTCGACGACTGAGTACTGACGTGAGTCTTCAAGAAACAAGTAACTTTCTCTTCTTTTTTTTTTTTGTTAAATTGACATTATAATTCAACTTCTTCCCTGCTTCTTTTTTCATTTTTAACTGTTTTTGACTCTCTTTACCAAACTGCCGTCAGTCTTCAAGAAACAGGCTACCTTCTCTCTCTTTTTTTCTTGTTAAAATCACATGATAATTCAACTTCTACTCTGCTTCTCTTTTCATTTTTTTAACTCTGTTTTTTGATTCTCTTTACTGTGTTGCCGTGAGTCTTCAAGAAACAAGTTACGTTCTCTTTTTTTTTTGTTAAATTGACTAGATAATTCGATTTCTACTCTGCTTCTTTTTTATTTTTTTAAGTCTGTTTTTTACTCTTTCTACTGTACTACGGTTTTTTGTGTGTTTAAAAAATAAAAAACCAATCTCTATGCTTCTTTCAGTCGGTATTGTCTACACTCTAGTTCTCTACTATGTTATTTTAATTTATGTGTTTTTGATTATGTTACAATAAAATTAATATATATACTATTTTTCTTAATTTCTCGCCTTGTTTGCCTTTCGGTTGCCCAACTCTCGCCTCGCCTTTTCGACCTCTTGCCTCGCCTTTTGGTCGCCCACCTTTCGCCTAAAAAATGGACCGCTCACCCCCCTCTTGCCTTCCACCTTTAATAACTATGATCCATTCTACTTCAAATTAGCACACACTTCCAGACATGCCTATATAGGAAGTGAGGTGCTTCATTTGGGATGGCAGGAGTATCACTCAAGAACCACAACATAAAAAGTAATGACTTGGGAGAATACTAACTACATAACAAAGGTTCCAAAAAAAGTTCCTCGGGTATTTTCTTCTTGTGGTTAAGAAATGCTCCCAAGCTCCATCTGCCTGGTCACTTCCTTTATGGCCCTAATGATCCGACAACATGCTCTCTCTAAGTTTTTCTCTAGTATATTATGCTTTGTCATTATCGTCATTTTATGCTTTTTTGACAGAAAAGAAAATTGTTTTATTAGAGAAAGAATCAGCAGGCATGGATAAGGTATCCACCATTATGCAAGAGACAAACTGACACTACAAAAATATCAGAATAAACAAGACGAAACTAACTATCCAGAGCTGCAAGCCAATTTTTCTTCAAGTTAGTCAAAAAGGCCAAACTATAAATATCCCCAATGCCTACGCACAAGGAGAAGCCAAAAAGATAACTTGCAGCCATAGCAAGTTCAAATTTAAGCTACTAACTGTCAAAAATTCTAGAATTCCTCTCACTAGAGACACACCTAAAACTCTATAGTTGTGCTCATATAAGAGCCGCTGAAATGGAGGAATAACCTACATACTGGGTCTACTATAAGCACCCAATCGGCCAACCCCCAATTACTTTTTACAATAAAGGTAAACAGAAATAAACTATAATCACAAAGGATATTGTTCACTCCCCCTAAACTGGACGGGTCTAACCAGTAATTCAGCTACAAGATGCAGCTCAAAGAGTAGTAGAAAATTGACAGCCAAATTTAGTTCGGCAACTCAAAACTCCCAAAGTACCAAATACACACCCTATCAACACGTTCCAGTATCCACGTGTGCATATACTACTTCAAATTCCTAACCCGGACATCCCTTTGCGTGCCATACCCGCCATTAACCCCCCCCCCCACAAACACCCCCTCCTGTTTGCAGACGTAAAGTATCTTAAAATTTCACTATTTGCATCAATCTATCAACCAATCAATGAATGTATCAATGCCTCTTCAATTGTCATTCCTTATTTTTATTTTGTTACAGATTTTTTCTGTATATATATATATATATATATATATATATATAAATGTTAGATTGGATCAAGTATAGTGCGTTCTATGAGGGAATCACTATTAGCACTCTAAAATTCAATTGCGGCGCTTCCTCAATACTTTAGTTTGCTTGCACCAAATGCTTGCATGTTGTACTTCGGAGTGCTGCAGTTGAATTTTGGAGTGCTAATTGTGATTCCCATAATATTTTTTTTATAAGTAAAGAGTATATAAATATGAGTGTCAAAAAAGGTGACACGACCTTAATACACTAGAAGTGTACAAAGCTCGAGAGCTTCTATCCGCTAGATATGCTATTTACAAATTCTACAAAAGACACTTTCGAACTGAGTAGATAGCTCGCAGCCTCTACACACCAAGAGAATAGAGTGCGAAGCAAAGAATTCTTCAAGACCAGAATAGACTTTTCCTCATTGTTGAAAACCCGTTGATTTCTCTCCCTCTAGATCACCCAACAAACTACCAACGGGGCAGCCTCCCAAACCCTGATGCTCATGTTTCTGCGCTGAACAGACCAACATGTCAACAGCTGATCTCGGGATCACCCAAGGCACTTTAAAAAGATTCAGCAACAAACTCCACAGATCTGAAGCGACAGACAAGGTAGAAGCCAGATGCTTCACGCTCTCCTCGCTTGCCTTGCACATAAAACACCTATTCACTAAAGAAATATTCCACTTCTGGAGATTATCTCCTGTTAGGATAGCTTCGTGCATGGCTTCCCATACAAAGAAGCTCACTCTCTTGGGCGCTACAAATTTTCATACACTTTCCAAGGAATAAAATCCCTATCATAATTCAACAGCCTCAAGTAATTAGAGTAATTAGATTTAACCGTGAAAATATGACCTTAGCTGCCTTCCAGATCACTCTATCTTCTGCCTTGTCAATCTTAGATCACTCTATCTTCTGCCCTGAGCCTGTAACAGCACAAGAAATCGCAACAACGAATCCACCTCTCAATCATGAAAATTCCTCCCGAAAACTAGACTCCAAGTAAGTCTACAATCCTCCCTTGACAACACGGAGCTAAACGAGCAGCCCTTATCCCTAGTGACTTCAAACAACGCAGGAAAATCTACCTATAGCTTTCTCTTGCCATACCATCTATCTTCCTAAAAACTATCTCTCCACTTCCCACCTCAATGGCAAGAAACCTCTCAAAGGAACTCCACCCTTTTCTTATGCCCTTCCACACCCCCACCCCAAAAGGCGAAACAACCTCCGCAAGAAACCACGCATGACCCCCAAGCCATACTTACGCACCACCAATCTCCTCCACATTGCCTCCCTTTCTGTGAGATACCTCCACAACCATTTTCCGAGCAATGCTCTAACCGCTCGACCACCGGAACCCACATAACTTTGCTTCTAGCTGGAGCACCAATGGGAAGTCCAAGGTATGAGGAAGGGAGAGTCGCGGTCTTGCACCCAAAAAAGCCGGCTAAGCTCCCAATATCATTCACCACCACACCTACCGGAATAATCTCACTCTTGAGGATATTTACTCTGAGCCCCGAAACTACTTAAAAAAATAGTAACACCATACGAAGGTAACCCAGCCTTCTCTTCACTGCCGCATAGAAAACCAACGTATCATCCGCAAAGAGCAAGCGAGAAACCTCTAACTCCGTCACACCTCCCCTTCCCACCTTAAAACCGCTGATAAATCCCCCTAACTGCTTCTCCAAGAGTTTACTTGACGAAGAACGGGGATAATGGATCACCTTGACGAAGGCCCCTCGAACTATGAAAAAATCCAGAAGGTTCCCGTTGACCAAAATTGAAAAACGAAATGAAGAGATGCAAAAGCGAATCCACCTTCTCCATTAATCCCCCAACCCCATTATATCCATCATATGCAGCACAAAGTCCCAGTTGACATGGTTGTATGTCTTCTCAATATCCAACTTGCACAATAAACCCAAAACATCTCTTTTCAATATGTCGTCCACAGCCTCATTAGCTAGAAGGGATGCATCCAAAATTTGTCTATCCTTAATGAAAGCATGTTGAGACTCCGAAACAATCTTACCCATCACCTTTTTCAACCTTGGAAAGGACCCTCACAATTAGCTTGTAAAAGCCCCTAACTAGACTAATGTTCTGTCGTCTTTCAAATCCGTCGCGCCTTTCTTCTTCAGAATCGGCGATATGAAAGCAGCATTAAGGCTATTTTTGACATGCGAATTGGCATAGAAAAACCTATGTAAATAATGTAATGTCCCCCTTCACCACCTCCAAACAATGCTGGAAAAAAGCCATATTAAATCTATCCGGGCCCGGGGCTTTATCACCACTCATAAGCCTTAACTCGCCACCTCCTCCTCCTCGGTGAAGGGACGTTTTAAAGAAACTGAATCTGCCTCCTCTAATCTTCCAAAAATGACCCTGTTCAAATTAGGCCTCCAAGACCCACAATCCTCGTAAAGCCGCTGGTAGAAACCCGCTATACCACGCCTAATATCTTCCCTCTCTTCCAGCTCTACACCATCTGTCTTTATTTTCTGAATTCGCTTAGCCACTCCTCGAATACTAGCCATTCTATGGAAGAACTTTGTATTGCTATCACCTTCTTTGAGCCAACCTGTGATTTTTGTTTCGAGCCGATCTCTTCATTGATGAGTAAGCTCGTTAACTCGTGCTTGAGCTCTATCTTGTGAGAATCTTCAACCTCATCCCTCTGCCATGCCCGCTTTCTCATCCAACCTCAACCGATATAGCCTTAATTTTGATGTCCACCGATCCATAGACCTCCTTATTCCACGCTTTTAAATCTTCCTTTAATAACTTGAATTTCCTAGCCAACTTAAAACTCGGATCACCAACCACCATGTAAGAATTCCATCTATTCATCACCCAATCCTTGAACCCCTCTTCTCTTAACCACATATTCTCAAATCGGAATAGAGATTTCCCTTTGGCAAAACCACCACATTCCCGTAGCAGTAGCAATGGAACATGATCCGAGGAGACTCTAGGCAAACAAGACTAGATCGCACCATTGAAGCATCCCAATCCCCTGAAATCAGAAATCTAATCAATTCTTGAAAATTGTTAACGGTCTCCATCCCTGAACCAAGTAAAGTCTCCTCCACCTAAAACGAGATCCATCGGCTCCATATAATTAATGAAATCGTTGAACTCCATCATCTCCTTAGAAAAGGCACGCAAGCTAGAGCGCTCATGCGGAAACCTCGCTACATTAAAATCACCACCTAAACACCACGGAACATCCCACTTAGATTTTGAAGCCTTTAACTCATCCCATAAATGTCTCCAATCATCACCATTACAAGGCCCATAGACACCTGTAATCATTTTCCACATTCTTCAACAAACAAGAAATTGAGAAAACACCTATGAGAGAATCCACCTTTGTAAGCACTCTTCTATCCCACATAACCAGAACACCCCCGGCCGCCCCTACAGCCCCTAAATGTTCCCATTCCACCCATCTCGTACCCCAAACACTCTTAATACTCCTAACATCGACTTTATCCATTTTGGTTTCTTGGAGACAGACTAAATGCGGTTTCCACTTTCTCAATAAACCTTTTATCAGGTTTCTCTTACTTAAGCTTCTCCCCTCTCCTTCTTGCCCTTTTAACATCTCAGAGTTCAGGCTACAGCACAGTTGCTTAAGCTCCCTCTTGCCTTTTTTTCCCGTGATTTGTTTAATCTCTTGTTGCTGCTTCCCAGACAACCTCCATTTCTTCTCCATGTCGAGAAGTAAATCCACAATTTTATCCTCAAAAACTGTGCCCGACGCTCCCAGAATTTTCCCAAAGCTCTTTGCTCTCCGTTGAACCCAAACCGAAATATCTTCATCCGTTTCTCTGTCTGTGAGATAGGCCATCTCGCACAAATCTTCAGGTCTTATTACTGCAAGAGGGGTACAGCGCAATGGAGTATTATTCTCCTCAGTTACAGACTCAATAGACTGGTCACAAGGCGAACAAAAATCGTTCTCATTGCTTGGAGTTTCCACTTCAATCTCTGGTAAAGCCTCACCAGAATTCTGGGCAATCACTGTACTCATCAACTAGTCTCCCCTTCAAAACCTCTGTCACTCATTCGAACTCACAGACCCTTGTCAAAGATTTCTATCAGTAATCCAATCCAAAAAAATCCTTTGGTTCCACTATACGAGAGTGCGTCGTAGGCTTGGGAACAGACTCCTCGCAATTGACTCGACAACATTCCCCTTCATCACTTAAACCCTGTTGCTTAGAGTTTGACCACGGAATAGTCGACTCTGGGTCTAAGTAGAAGGGCCCCCTGTTATACCCGCTAACCTCCCCCATGATGTTGATTCCCATAATATTATTGTATCTAAAACCATGAATGGGCTTTGAAAATTCAAATTCTCATTGTTCTTTCCCATAGTTATCAAAGACGTTTCCCATAGTTATC
Source organism: Codonopsis lanceolata (assembly GCA_013146195.2). Lineage (NCBI taxonomy): Eukaryota > Viridiplantae > Streptophyta > Magnoliopsida > Asterales > Campanulaceae > Codonopsis > Codonopsis lanceolata. The sequence continues at coordinate 128,458,461 of CM028377.1, forward strand.
AAAGGCGGTTGCCTCGATCGCTTGAGGCAAGGCGAGGAGGCTACGCCTCAAATGGTGGCCGGGCGAGGCTAGTCCGCCTATGAGGTCTTGGGCGATCGCTTGAGCGGCAACCCCAATATGGCGGGTTAAGACGAGCACATCTTAAAACCCAAAAGCATTAGTTGGAACGACGTAGTTTTATAGGTTTAGATAATTAAAATACCATAATTTGACCATGCGACTTACATTCCTTCCCAAATTAGATACAACTAGGGCTAGGAGCAAATCGACTTTGACAGAGAGAGGTTGCGGCTAGGGCTTTGGGCTTTGCCTTCGCCGGCGACACTGTGTGTGACCATTTCGACTCTTCAAGGCAAATCGACTTCTCAAGTCTTCTCAAGGTTATTGACTTCTCAAGTCTGACTTTTCAAGTTTTCAACTCCCCATACTCTACCCTAGAATACTTGAGACAGTGAATGCATTTTTTAATGACTACTTTAATTTCTTTCTTCGTGTCTTTTTTTTAAAATTTTTTTTACCTACAGTACGTCACAATCGACTATCCTGTATGATTCTTTTTTTTTTTGACTTTCTATCTTATTTTTAATTTGGGATTTGAGGTTTTTGCTGTTATAATAATAGTTTGATACTCTCTTTTTTTTTTTCAATTTACTTTGTGTCTTTTTTCCCCTCATAGTGTCACTCATACTCGTACTTTTTTTCATTTAGGCTTTGCAATGGAATAGTAGGTTAACTCATAATTCATCTTTTGGTGGCATTTCTTCAGCATGTATAACTTTAATTTTATCTGTTGCATAATATTATTCTCATTTTACATGCTTTGAAGTTTGTTACAATAAAAAAAAAATTATATACAAGTTTTCTTAATTTGTTGCCTTGCTCGCCCACCTCTCGCCACAAAAATGAACCTCTTGCTTCCACCTTTAATAATATGTTCTTTCCTCTAATTAGGGCTACCAAAAAAAATCCACACCAATCTGGAACTGAAATGCTTGTTTTCTGTCGATTCTAGTTCACCATGTGCAAGAAAACTGTTATCTGCACATGTTCAGCCATGGATGATTATCAAACCACTAAACTGTAGTCACCTCCAGAAAGTAAGAATAACCTCAAGGGCACATGCAGCAATATAGAGGAGCCCCATTATAATTTCCTTTCATCATGATGAGTTTTTTCCCCACTTAATAAAAAAAAAGTGGATACTACCTCTTGTCACCCCTCAATGCTATGACGACACAAAACCAACACACTAAGCAAAAAGAAGAATCTACCGAAAATTGCACCACAGAAATTTCTGACTGCTCTATCCAAAAACACAGGTGTAGCAATGAAGCATTCATGCTCACATGAGATTCTACGTTCTTGAGATATATTTTATTCCTATAGCTCCAAATGACCAAAATGCACAAGAGCACACAACAGAACAGGAAGTACACACACGAACTTAAAAACAAAAATGAACAAGTAAATAATAATAACAATAATCAAAACTTACCTATCAAAATTTTAAAAAAAAAGATAATCAAAACATGTGACATGACTGCCAAACCAAAATGAGAAACATCATATATCAAACTGTATTCCCTCATAATGCATACCAATTTGTGATTTAAGGTGTTACTTCATCCCTATAATTATATGTAAGGGTTGTGCTCTGCCAAATATATCATTCAAACCAAGCTATATTACCCATAAAATCCGAAATATCTTTTTTCTTCTTCAATCTGATGTTTTCAACTTCAGCAATATATTCATCTTCTATCAACCAAAACTGAAGCTGATTCGCTATATGAGTTTACCAACTTTTCACGAAGTAACATGTTAATAATAAATTTTTAAAGCTCAAGGCAACAAGGTTTGAAGCTAAGGAAGGTGTGCATACCTGGATTAGGAAAGAATCTCCTACGATCATTTGGGCAAGCCACAAAGAGAGCATTTTGAGGATTGAAGATTGCTTGGCATACCAAGAAAAACCACTCCCGCAGCACACCAGGGCCTGTTGCTTCCTCATTTTTGAACTCCATAAACAAACCACCACGCAATGTATCAGTTTCAGCTTTTGCAATATACTCGAACGATTCTGCCAACAACTGTGATCGATCAATGAGCATCTCGTGAAGTTCCTCGTACTCATCCTTCACCTCAGGAAGCAACATCATCACCAAATGCCTCCGGGACTCAAAGTTAGTGACGTCCTTATGTTCAAGAATCCAATTATGATCGTCAACCCTCTTGGCAAATCTAACAATAAGATAACAAATCGAAACCTTTTTAGACCTCAGCTTTGTCCAAAATTGTTCTTCTGCACCTTGATACAGTTTAGATACACTGTTCAACTCCTTCAAAATTGCAAGATACTGGTCCCATCCACCTTCTCTTTTCTCTTTAGCTGCCAAGGCCCCCTCCATCTTATCAAGGCACTTTTCCATCTTTTCCAACAAACTCACGAAAATCCCATAAAGGAACTTGATTTCTTCGCTGTAACAAGAAACACTATAACGACCCTCACGAAATGGCATTTTAATGGGCCCCGCACAAGCAACCTGATTACTGATGGTACTCATTATAGGCTGCAAAAACGCAGTAAAATCACGAACATCATTTAACAAAGGCCCCGAACTCGTGATCGACTCCATACTTGTAACCAAACTCAAGTCCAACCTAGAGGCGAGCTCAGTAACGAACTTGAAAATATCTTGAACCTTAATCCCATCCTTGCCACTACTACCACTATCCCCATTCGTCGAGCCAAGGCTCCCAATTGCAATATACTCCACCATCGACCCTAAACAACTCCTACACAAATTATACAAAATATCATCACGCGCAGCTCTCTTGAGCAATTTACAAAATTCCAACACTATGGGTGCACACTGCCCATGAATTGGCTTAGGCAACAAACTCCTACTATAATTAACGAAGTGACGAATGGCCTCTTCACCACATTCTTTGTTACCTTCATGCGGTGAAATATACAACATTACCAAAGCAGCAGGCGCACATGAAGACATAAATATTTTCAAATGCCCCTCGGCCAGCCCGCTATCGTTCTTCGGAATCATTTGCAAGAACTCGTTTAACCTCGACTTAACATACTTTGACTTCTCTCTCGACTCATCTTTACACAGCCGGCAAATCAATGAGACCAACTCGTCAATCACTTGCCAAGCCTGCGGATGCTCTGTGCTCCGCATACGACCGACAAGTTGAAGTCCCGCATCATTTTGGATTGAGCATTCGGCCAACGACTGCTCCCACTGGAGCTGTTTGCCGCGGTAAATTAATCGTTGTTCTATGACCGGAATCCCGGTGATCGCCTGAATTTTTTCGTGAATTGATTTTACGGTGTCTTTCGGATTACCATGGAGAACAAGTGTGTTGCCTTCGGAAATCAACCGAACGAAGAATTGTAGTCTTGTAGTAAAAGAAGGGGGGAAATTTACCGATTGAGAAACGGCGGAGGAGGAGGAGGAGGAAGCCCTAGGGAGGAATTGACTACTACCGGAGTGCTGGAATTGGGGGTGCTGAGGTGGCGGTACTTGATTGATGGAGGTGGAGTTAACGGCGTTTGGTTCGTCTTTCCTCATCCTGACGGAGACTAGGTCGGACTGGAAGTCATCGTCAAATTCGAAATCGTCTAACTTGCGCTTGATGCGTGTGTGAACGCCGCAGTCGATTGAGGTGTCGACGAGAGACATTGATTGACGGACCGGTGCCGGCGGTGGGGGAGGGGACTAAGGTGGGAGTGAGACCATGGGTGTAGACTCGCCGGAATCGTAAAACCCTAGCTGGGGGAGACAGGATTTGGTGGGACGGAAGGGAGGAGGGGTGGGGATTGGAAAGAGAACTTCGTCGATGAAAGAGAGAAGAATAAGTATACTACTCCGTGTGTGTGTGTGTGTGTGTGTGTGTGTGTGTGTGTTTTGTGTTAATCGGCTGGAGAGTATTTTAATGTGGGAAAATCATGCTAAGGGCGTGTTTGGGAAAACTTTATGTGGGGATGTCTTTTGCTTTTTTTCTCTCTTTGTTGAATTTTTTTTCATTTGTTTAAGATTGTCTTTGGGTTAAGATCTTTATTTAGTGCATCTTAAAATTTAATTATTACTACTTTTTTTTAAAAAGGACATAAAATGATAAGATCAATTATACTCCCTCCGTCCCTAAATAATCGTCTAGTTGACCCGGCGTACAGTTTAAGAAAAAATAATTGACTTGATTATTTATATTGATTTAATGTGTAGTTTCCTTTAAAGCTCATGTATATGTGGCTCATAATTAAAGTAGAGTGAAAAAATAAGGGTAAAGTGGTAAAAATGATATTCTAAAAAGTAAGTTTCAAACTGGACAATTATTTTGGGATGAACGAAAAAGAAAAGGAAGACGATAATTTAGGGACGGAGGGAGTACTCTTTTCATTCCTAAATTATTGTCGTATTTTTACTTTTTGAGTTAAATTGTATGTTTTTTAAATAAAATTTTAACTTATGTTTTTAATTTTGTTCTAACTAATAAAACATGTCATTTATAATACTGTGTTTTACAATTTTGAAAAGAAAAAATTAAATTTAAAGTTGAAAAATACTCCATTTGACTCAAAATAATTCAAAACAAGAAAATAATTTATGAATGAATGGAATAATTTGTAGATCTAAATATTAGTGTTTTTGTGGGATAAAAAAAAGTTAGAAAAGCATTTTGTTGTTTCCCACACGAGAGAGACGTAATATTGTTTTGTTGGACTAATTTACACGTGGAAGTAGCATAGAGTTTTTTCGCAGGACCAACCATGATTTCACCTCATTGTCATGGGAGAAATTTGATAAAGTTCAACTTAATATATATAAAAAAGAATTAACTACACAAGTGGTTTTAAAAACATGACACGCGACCAACCAAAATTTAAAAAAATCAAGACAAAAATTATTATTAGTATGTGTCATGTTTCAAGAATTGCTTGTGTACAAAAAGATATTACACCGGTAGATAAAAATTTTACTCTAGAAAAATTCACCTCACATTCTACTTAAAAAGTCCATATTTGAAATATTCAGTAATTAAATGATATATTACTAGAATTAGAGTTGATTATAATTATAATAATATTTTTGTATAATCAATACGTTAATATGTAGAAGATAAAATTAAAATATTTTGGAGATTATAAGATATAATTACCCCATTTCAATACCAATTCTAAAAAGGTTTTTTCTTATTTCTCTAATTTTAATCTTATTCTAGAGATCTAAATAATTTAATGGTAACTTGAAGAAATGACCACGAGAAAGGATCCAAACACCACCTGCTTTTCAAAAAGTTTCAATTGGGAATTGCACAACTATGTCTTCACAATTGCCCAGTAATTTGATTCCAAATGTAATAGAAAAGGACATATTCCACTTTAGAACTTTCAATTAAACAACCGATAGAGCTTTGTAATTTTCCACCAAAAAAAGTGATGAATCCGCTTGCTTCGATCTGAGTAAAAAATTTACTATTTTATTTTAAAATTAGGTTATCACTTGTGCGATGCACAATTGTTTTAGTGTTGTTTCTGAAACTTATTTTTATAGATATAATCTACAAACTATTTGAATGAACAAACAACAGCATGATATCCTCATAATTAATAAATAAATAAAAAAGCGTGAGATCACACCAAATCATCAAATCGAAAATTCATGCGAATTATAAAATCAAACAATTATTCTTAGTGTGAGTGTAAGACGAAGGGAGGGGAGGGGAAGTATTTCGCAGTGGTTGCTTGTAGTGTTGGTGAAATACGTTTAATTAAATTGGATAACATCTATTTTAAATTGACCGAGTTTTGATAAAATAATAAAACTTTAAAAACTTCTACCATGAGAATTGAGGAGTCCTAATCAAATGAAACTAATCTAAATCAAATGTAATAAAATTTATCCGGTTTAAAATAATACTATAAATACATATATAGTTTAAAAAACTTTTACCATGTATAAAGGAGGTAGCAGTTTTAAAATATATCCGATTTAAAATAATACTATAAATACATATATAGCACCGTATGCACGGTTTTAATAGTTTTTTTTGTGTAAAAATTATTTATAATAAGATGATTTTCTAAACTTGTAATAAATAGTTAAATTTTTTAATTAAAATAATATGAAAACAACGAAAAATAAGGTACATATTCAAAATTGATCATATGAATATGTAATTGAAAGATTAAATCTATGAGAATTGATAAAATCTATTCGCAAAAAAACACTTTTACCATTAAAATTTGGAGTCTTAATCAAGTGAAACACGTCTAAATCAAATTTAATAAAAATTATCTCGTATTAACCGATTTTGGCAAAAAAAATTTTTTTTGACCATTTATAAAGGAGGCACCAACTTTAAAATCTATTCGGTTTTAATTTTTGACAACAAAGAAAAAAAAAAAAAATCACAACTTTACAAGAAGTTGACACGTCGAAGCACATAATTCGTTTAAAACTTTATGCATTCAATACAAAATCATCATGTGGCACCAGCGACTTCTATTTAAATAATAGTTAATAGATAATTAATATATATATATATATATATATATATATATATATATTTGTAGAAGAACAAATAACATAAAATTATCTTGTGAATAATTTGTATTAATTAAATAGTATGAAAATGAAAGAGATGAAAATTGAAGAGTTTCGGTCAAATTAAAATTGTATAAATTAAACAGGATAAAATCAAAATAGTTTTAAGATTTTTATCTTATCTAACTAGATTTAAGATTTTTATCTTAAATTAATCAATTTTGAAAAAAAATAAAAAACATTTACTATGTCAATGGTGACACGTGGCATCACAAAATTTCTTTTAAAAAATTAGTTTTTCACAGAAAGCCGCCACGAGGCAGCAGCGATTTCTGTTTTAGTAATAGTTATAGATATTTCACTTAAAAAATTTACTTTAAAAAATTACGAGATAAAAATATAATTTTATTACTAATAGTCTACTAAAACTGTTATTTTCTTAAAAAGTTTGAATTTCAAACGAGAAACATTTACCCAGAACCGAAAGAGTAATTATCTTACGAGACAACATGTTACATTTTTTTTTTTTTCATTTCAAACGATTATAGGCTACATAATGAGAAAGTTGTCGTTAAATCTTTTCCCTACTCGTCAGTTTTGAACATATGATATGATCAAATAAATGCGACAAGCTTCATATAATAGTACAACCCTTATCTCTTCCAATTTAGTATTGAATTTGAAGTATACGACAATCTTTAAGGTGGTGATCCCTTGACATTTCATCATGTTTTGTCTTCTTATCCTTGCCAAAGCATGATCACTTTTTGAAAAGTATTTTAACTATGAATAAAACTTTTTCAACAACAAAATAAAAAAACTGAAACTTGTACCCAAGAGAAAAAGGGCCCCTTTTACTAATGTCTTGTTCTTTAGTGAATTGGACATAGCAACACTATTGACTATTGTCGGTCAAAAAAAAAAGGAAAAAAACAATATTCATGTAATGTACCATGTCCGTTGAAAGTTGTACTTTGCTTTAGATAAGTAAAATTTGCCAAGTATCATTTGAAATCTCCTATTCTTTTTTTATTCATACACTCATCCTTTTCTCTTAAATTTTTTTGGGTAAGATTTATAGATCTTAATTCAAAAGACAAAGATTCACTGTCTCACAATCAAACCCACCAACACACGTTCGATCAAGTAAAAAAAATCTAAATAAATCTAAATAAGAGGTGAGTTGTGTCAAAAAAAAACTCAACGTAAACTCAAGTTGGACTTGTTACACCACACGAGCAAGTAACAACAGCAAAATTCGAGCCTGCTAGCATGACGTGGTAAAAATGCATTCATTGAACATTTGAACCCATCTCAAGTCAACCTAACCAGCTCATTTATATCATCAAACTTGAATTAAGTTCGACTCATTTTCTTCATGAACTCAAGTTAGAGCAAGGCCGATGGAGATTTTAAAAAAAATCTAAACCAAATTTTGTAATCCAATGGTGATTTTAAAAAAATCTAAACCAAATCATTAATTGATTTTGAAAAAAAAGAATCACTAGAAGAACCCAATTGGCTCCAACTCCAAGGCATGAGCCTCCTTCCCCCCTTTTCCATGTGTCAATATTGTATTGATCATCATTTTATTTTTCTCTATTGTCTTTCTTGATGAATTTTTAGCCAAAAAATGTATTTTATTTTTATTTATTTATTGTTTCCTGAATTAAAGTACACATTTTTACCTATAAATAAAGACTTGGTTTGTTTCATTTGGACATCAGAAAAAATTTCTATGATTTTTTCAAGTTTATCTAGCTATTTTTCTGTAAAAATATTGAATTAATGGAAATAAAAATGGTAAAGTATATAAATATATTGAATTTTGTGTTACCATTGGAAAGATTTTTGAGTTTTAAATCAAATGAGTATCTAGTAATTATTTTACTGGTTTTTAATGAATTGTGTTTGGTTTTGGGTTTAATTTTACAAAACCATTGTACATGCTCTTTAAGTGCCATGAATGAGCCAAACTTTTTCTGTGATCGTCCAATATTTCCATAATTAACTTTTGACTAAAGCTCCAATATTCCTACTACTCATAATCAACTCCTCATTGACAGACCTAGATTTGTACTGTAATCTGATCACATGTACAAATCTGAGGTGCTGACAATCCCATAGCCTTTGTTCATTGTTCTGAGATTCGTCCACGACAGATTTCTTACACCTACCATTATTTGGAACGCTTTTCAATAACACAATTCTTTTTTCCTTGTATATGGTGGATTGTTTGCGATGTTTGCTTTTGCAATCTGATTCTTCTTATAAAGGGTGTGTTTTGAAAAAGACTATTTTGAGACACCATTGATGCACAATTTTAGCTACTTTGTTGGTCTGAAGATGCATTTGGGCAACCAAACGACACCACTGCTCGTGGCGTAATTCTGCTCATCCAAATCCCAGATAGGCAGTACCGTTCCATCAAAAAAGTACCAAAACAAGGAAGATTATCATTTCCTTTTCAAAAAGTTCAATGGCAAAGCATCCACTCAATCTTCTTCCTTTCAAATACTTTCTCTTTTCATTCGCTATGCACAAGTCCCATTTGGCATTCATCCAGCAGGCAGTCCCTTCAAGAAACAATATTATAAGTGCATGTTAAAATACTTCATAAAACTGCAAACTTGAGATGACATTCAGAAATAGGAATCATCCAATGTGCTCAATTGTTATAGCATACAGTACCTTAAATTAGTATACATCGCAGTCAAACACGTCCACATGGCAATAGGAGAAACCAATCTAAAAGATAAATGCTTATAGAAAGACTTACGTACCTTTTCTTTCTCATCCTCAAACATATCCCTTTAATTCCTTAAAGCTTCAGTTTAAATCCCTCCGATAAAAACCCATCTCTAAAAGAAATATAGGATGAATGCAAGAATTAATACACTAAATTTAAAAGGCAAACAGAAACAACACAACAAATGTACCATACAAACAACCAAAAATCAAGCACCACAAAGAGCATAGGCTAGCTGAATTGATTAGAATAGGGCACTTAACACTCCCCCCCCCCCCGGATGTTGGAAAAGCATTCATGCAGTTTTCAGAAAAACAATTTATAACACTAAGCAATGACAATTTTATAGTGACATTTGCCCTTGTAAAAGTACTACTTAAATTCTAGATCCAAAATGAGGACCATGTTACTTTACCTCTTCTTCTTCTGCTTCTCTTCATTGACTTCCTTCTGCTTCTCTTTCTGGACTTGCTTCGGTTTCTTTACCTCGACCACCTTTGGCCTCTCTACCTTGACTTCCTTTGCCTTCTCTACCTTGACTTCCTTCTTGAAACCATCACTTCTTCCAGCACTGTCAAGAGGAACGAGACTTTCTACACCAACCTCAGTATAAAAAGGATAAGACAGAGCACGAAACGGGGTCCTCCTAACACTCTTCCTTTCACGATCATACCAAATAAGCCTCTTATCATCAAAATTCAACAGCACTTCCGTACCATTCTTCGAGAAAGCTAAAGGGTATATAGTAGTATAAGGCTTAACAAGCGGTGGACCTATTGTTAACAACTTAACCCACAGCTCCTTCACTCCGTACACCCTCATTACCCAAATATCAGTACGGTACCCTTCATAAGTAGCCAGAACACACAGGCATCCTTCGAAGACCTCCACCGAAATGTCAAAATAAGTTTTATCCAAACCATCAGGTAACGGAATAAAGTGACATTTCTCAGTCCCGAGATTGAAAGCAACAATTATTTGCGGTGAATTAGCATCACTACTAGTATTAACAACAGTATGCAAACGCCCATTAAGGTGAACCCCCCAAACCCTTTTGTAAGGCAAACAATAAGGAAATTTTTCAATCTTACGCCAAGAATTCGATTTCAAACTGAAAATCTTAGCTTCACTACCAATCCACCTAAAACCCATTCCTTTAAATTCAACAACCCTAATAACTTTATAATCATCGTTAACAGAATCATATCCGAATCCATATTTTATAAAGGAACTACTTACATGACAGCTCGGGTACTCAATCGGGGAACTTGGTAATATCCGGTACTGTCGGGTTGCCGGGTTTAACAATGCGACATCCTTTCTTTGCAGAAGCAGTATGCCATCGCAGGATCCCAATATATCGGCCCCACCGGATTCCCTGAACGGGATTTCAAGTTCGATTGCGGTTCGGAGTTCCGTAAAGTCGAGAGAGAAGAGTGTGCCGGTGCCGCCTAGGTAGAGAGAGCGGTTTAGTTTGGTGGTAATTGATCGTTTGAGATGGCGTTTGATGAAATCTGGATCGTCAATTTGAGCGCACCATGGTTTGGAGACGGAGCGGAAACGGAGGAGGGGATTTACCGGCAGTCGGAGGAGTATTTCGTTGATTATCTCCGGCGGAAAAACTGACATTTTGGGGGGTTAGGGTTTAGTGATTTGAGCTTAGAAAGAAAACCTAGATTGTGGGTTTAAGAAATAGGTAATATTTTGATTTCCAGAAATGTCCCCACGATCGTGCGATTCGGTTGCTCATGTACTTTAGTCTTAGTCGTAATAGGAGTATTATGGCGCCGTTTTATGCGCATCACTGCATCAGCCCCATGTGTTCCCGGGAATTCTATATTTAATGGGCTAAAGACCACGATAGTGGGCCGGATACAGGGTTTTACAATCGAAAATTTTAGAAAAATTGTGGGCCGGTTCACTTTTCGTTTCCAATCGTTACAGTACATTTTTTTTTTGAATTGACATTTTTGGGTAGAAATACTTGTGATATCCTTAATGAGCCTGAAGCGTATTACAAAATATGTACAACGATTCACAAATTTATACACCACGATTCAAAAAATTATGAACCGCTATTCAAAGATTTTTGAAAATGCATCACGATTCAAAAAAATTATGAATCGCGATTCAAATATTTTTGAACGATTCAAACAAATTATGAACCGCGATTCAAAATTTTTTGAAAGTGCACCGCGGTCGAATAATTTATGCACCACGATTCAAAAAATTATGAACCGTGATTCAAAAATTTATGCATCACGATTCAAAAAAATAATGAACCACGATTTAAAGATTCGCAGATACCTAGAGAGAAAAGCATAAAGAAATGAGCTAAGCAAGAAAGCGAAACAGTAAAAAGTAAAATGGGGAAAGATCTGAGCGATGATCAAGTTTCCTCCATGAAAGAGGCCTTCACTCTTTTCAACACCGGTCGCCCCTTTAGAGTCACTCGCTTCTCCGTGTTGATGGTGTAGAAAATGAAGACACCTATTGAACCTACAACAGAAAATACACACACACAGCGCATGCGCACACACAGCAGGCGAGTAGTGGGCTCGCAGTGACCTCTTTCCATCAACTTGCCTTTGTGTATTTTTGGTAGTTTATTGAGTCGACAGTGATGAAGGATACATAGAAATCGTTTTATTAAAATTCCATGTTCACCTTTACAATGAGTTGTTACATAAGTATATATAAAATACTTTCAATCTTCTATCTACGATAAAGATGCACAATATATTATTTGACTCTATCAATTACACTAATTGAGGGTTGCAAGTTTGTCCACCAACTCTGCTAGCTTGAGTTATGTTTCATGTCAAGATTGTGAGCCGTGATATTCATGATTGGTTATATCAAATAGTAATGCATGAGCACATTCTTACGAGTATCGGGGAGAAGCTCTGGTTCTTCAAATTTTGTTGGGTATTATAGGAATGTTTATTATAAAAATAACCTTTTACGGTTTAAAAAAAAGAGTGGACTTGAGGGGTTACAAATTTCAAAAAGTGGACCGGCCAGAATTTTACCCAAAAATTTAAGGTAAAATTATGGTCGATCCATTTTCCAAAGTTTTTAACCTCAAAAATCCATCGTTCTTTTTTTATAACTGCTAATAGACCACTTTTTAAAATATTGTTCTAAAAATGTCATTGTCTCCTTCGACAACTCTGGCAACACACTTTGGATTTGAAAATCACCATTGTTGCGCAACGAAACGGGAATCGACCTGCCCGGTCAGGTCGCGGGAGCAGTGTCCCTTCGTGGGGGTTCGGGGGCGAAGGTAAAAAATTTCTTTGATTCATTATGTACGAAACTGTAATGAATTTGTGTTGGATTGAATAATTTTTCAGTAGGACGAAGGCGAATGCAGAAGGAGAAGAAGAAGGCTTATGACGGAGGAGATGGAAGAAGAAGGTGGAGGATATGATTTGGTTCGTTATTTTTTTGTATCGCGGTGCAAAAAATAGATTAATACTATTTATGTATCGCGGTTTAGAAATTAATTTATTGCGGTAGATAAAAGTTGATAATGTGGTGCAACTTGGATAAGATATATGTATCGCAGTTAAAAAATTAATTCTTCGCGGTATATAAAAGTTGGTACCGTGGTGCAATTAGAATAGACAATTAAACTATCGAACCGCGGTGCAAAAATTAATGCAATAAAATTGATAAATCACGCTGCAATAGGACTAGGTAATTAAATTATTGAACCGCGGTGTAAAAATTAATGCAATAAAATTGATGAATTGTTGTTCAATAGTCAATGCACCACGATTCATTTATGTAGCATGTCTCAAGCTTAGAGTTGTCAAAACGGGCCTGCGGGGCGGGTTTGCCTACGGGCCTGAAAAGTCCGTTGTAAAACGGAGCGGGGCGAGAAAGCCCGCGAACATAACGGTCCTGAAAACCCCTAGCCCAAATCGCCCCGCGTAGGGCCGCGGGAAAAACGGGCAAGCCCGCGGGCTTTTGGGTTTATTTACCAATATACACCAATATGTACTAAAACGTGGATCATTTTCATTTCATCTAATTTATGTGTTAATGAAAAACAGGGAAACCATGCTAGAGTATTGATCTGAGTTGAAAAAATTGGCAGAGAGGGTGATGGAAGCAATGGATAAGAACTTAGGTTTACCAAATGGATACATCAAGAAGGCCTTCAATGGAGGAGAAAGAGACGAGACCTTTTTTGGTACCAAGGTTAGCCACTACCCACCTTGTCCATACCCTAAGAAGGTGACCGGACTTAGAGCTCACACCGATGCTGGAGGAGTCATCTTACTCTTCCAAGATGACGTGGTGGGCGGCCTTCAAATCCTCAAAGACGAGGAATGGATTGGTGTGCAACCCATGCACAATTCTATCGTCAATTTGTCATCAACACTGGTGATCAGATAGAGGTTCTGAGCAATGGGCGCTACAAGAGTGTTTGGCATTGTGTCCTGGCTAAGCCAGACGGGAATAGGAGATCAATTGCTTCATTCTATAACCCATCATTTAACGCCACAATCGCTCCTGCACCAGAACTAGTAGAGAAAGTCGACACACATGTGGAATAATAAATTAATAATTGAATATGCGGGGTGCCCGCTGCCCGCCTCGTGAAAGCCCGTGGCCCGCACGGGCAAAGCCTGAAAAGCCAGCATCCTAACGGGTATTGAATATGCCAGCCCAACCCACCCCTAATAGGTGGCGGGGCGGGCATGCCCGCGGGCTTTTGCCCTATTTGACAGCTCTACTCATACTCATTAAAAGTATCACTGTCTTTTCGCATATAAAAAAGTCTTTTTCCAATTGAAAAAAAAACATGGTACTGCCGTACTGGAGTGATTAAAAACTTTAAAAAGTGAATCGATCCGCAATTATTCAAAAAATTAGGAGAAATTACGGTCCGGTCCACTTTCTAAAGTTTTTAATCGCTACAGTTCCATAGTTTTTTTTTTTTAATAATTACCAGGTGCACTTTTGTAAAATTTTAACCGATCCACTCCCATTTTTTTATTCAACCAATAAAGTATTTTTTTCAAAATTTTGTTCCAAAAATACTATCTTATCTGTCATTCTCTCTTTCAACCCATATCGAATTCCAACTAGTTTAGTTTATTTTTATTGCTTTTGCATTTTCTCTTCATCTCCGTAGTATCCCAATAAAAACTCCAATTGAGAGGCTGCTTGAAAATCATGTTATGATAAAACTCATGGATTGTTCATTCTCTTTTCTTTGCGTATTATAACTGAAAGCATTTTGATTTTGATCACAAAGAGAATTGCTCCAAATCGATTCTTTATGTTGATTCATTCCACAATTCCATTACAAATTCTTCTTCCGCCCGATACATCTTCTTCTCTCTGTCATACTCTCCTTTTCTTCTTCCTCCAGCTTCGTCTTCATCTCTCTTTTCTCCATTGCCGACCTCTTTTCATCTTCTTCGACCATTTTCTCCATAACTTTTGACCCCGGATGAACCACAGGACCCACCACATATCAAATTGAAGCTCTCGACGAGATCTACAAGACACATTGGGTTTTCCCCATGACATATTCAACTTAAAACCAAAAAAATGATGTTTACACACTGTTTTAGGCTTTGAATGTTTTTCGATGTCCAATTTTTACAGATAGATATGGGGATCATGTTTAATTTATTTATTTCGATGCCAATTTTGTCCATTTTGATGCCCACCTTTGTTCATATTTGGTGACAGTGTTTAATTTATTCATTCCGACACCAATTTTGACCATTTTGATGCCCAACTTTGTTGATATTTGGTGGTAGTGTTTAATTTATTCATTATGACGCCAATTTTGTCCATTACGAAACCTAATTATGTTAATATTTGGTGGCAGTGTTCAATTTTATCCATTTCGATGCTCAACCCTGTTGATATTTTGGTGGCAGTGTTTAATTTATTCATTCTGACGCCAATTTTGTTTATTACGATCCCCATCTATGTTGATATTTGATGGAAATTGTGCACCTTGATGCCCATTGTTTTCATTCTTATGCCCAAATTTGATAGTGAGTTTTTGAATTTCGACGCCTAGATTTTGACAGATTTCATTTGTGCATTTCGATGTGCGATGATTCATTCCGATGCCCAAATTGGGCAGTGGATTTTTGAATTTCGATGCCCAAATTTTGACATATTTCAATTGTGCATTTCGATGCCCAAATTTGGTAGTGACTTTTTGAATTTCGACGTCCGAATTTTGACAGATTTCAATTGTGCATTTCGAGGCCCAATGTTTTCATTCTGATGCTCAAATTTGGACAGTGGCTTTGTACGCGCGTTTGTTGTTCATTAAAGGTATTTTCGTCATTTTATAACCAAAAGTGTACTTTAACGGTTGAAAACAAATATAGAGGAATTTTCCATTATAATATCATCACAAGGGACCGACTTGACTATCACCCTTTTTTTCAACTGGAGAATGAAGGTGAGACGCGCTAGGAAAATGCATCATAGTGCATCGATTTTTAGACCACGATGAATCAATTTAAATAGAATCAATTTTAATTACAAAATCTAATTTTTGCACTACGATGAATCAAATTTTGCACCTCGATACATAAATTTTAATTATCTAACCAAATTGCACCGCAATATACTCTTTTATATACCGCCATGAATTAATTTTTGAATCGCAATACATTATCTAATTCAAATGGCACCGCGGTACAAACTTTTATGTACCACGATGAATTAATTTTTGAACCGCGATACATAAAATATTATCTAAACCATTTTTGCACCGCAATACAAAATGATAATGAACCAAACCATGTTCTCCACATTCTTCTTCCATCTCCTCCGTCATAAAACTTTTTCTTCCTCCTCCTCCTCCGCTTTCATCCCTCTGAAAAAAATCCTTCAACCTATACAGATCCATTACAGTTTCATATTTAATGAATCAATATAGTCGTTTACCTTTCAGGGGTGTGGCCCCCAAAACCCGACGAAGAGGCGCTGCATCAATTTATGCACCACGATTTATCAATTTAAATTATCTAATCCAATTCAAGCAAACAATTGATGTATCGTGCTGCAAAATATTGATGCAACGTGATGCGCATAATCATGCATCAAAATCATAACGATGCATCGGAACTCCAATCGATACATCAAGATACAAACTAGTTTCGATTGCATAAGTCGTCTTCTTCTTCCTCCTCCTCTATCGTAAGCAATCTTCTTCATATACATTCGTCCCTACCAAAAAATCCTCCAACCCAACCCAGGTACATTCCAGTATCGCCTTTAATGATTCAGAAAAACCATTTTCCTTTTGGGGCGTTGCCTCGAATCCCCACGAAGGGCTGCTGCCCCCTCGACCCCAGTAATCTGATCGGGCAGGTTGATCCCTATTTCATTGCCGCAACAAATGTTGATTGGAGTTATTGAAGGAGTCGATCTTGGCATTTCAGGAACAAATTTTCAAAAATAAACTTTAGTAATTGAAAAAAAAAAAGGGAGTGGAACGATTAAATATTTGGAAAAAGGTTGAAAGGACCCGACTCGGACTCCAATACGGAATCCCAAGGTCGGCCTCTAAAAGAAGCTAAACAACCGACAAGTACTTGCTGAGCAAGCTGGCACGAGTCAAACAGTTGAGCTACACAAGCTCTGACGAGGAAGTAAAGCCATAACGGCTAGATGGAACAAGAAATTTAAAAGTGCGGAAGCGAAATAAAAACAACACGCCCGAGCTATCAAGCTCAAAGCCAAACACAACCAAAGAGATGATAAATCTCTCGGTCCAAAAATTCGAACCACGTGATGCAACAATGCGCACAAACAATAAACCATCGGCAATACAACGCCGGCGAAACAACAAGAACCCAACCTGATATGTATATAAATATATAATCCCCAATGGTTGTACAAGCCAGAGACAACAACAATGACAAACCAAAAGCCCCGAGGCTACTGCATGACCGGAAGACAACTGAATGAATACTAAAAGTAAAATACACAAGCTCGACGATACATGTCGGCTACAAAAATACTTCCAACAAGTTACCCAAATGTTCTACCCGACCGTAAAGTCTATATGACTTTACATAAAGTCGACCTCACATGAATAACAACGTACATAAAAGGAAGTAACGATGCTATAAATAATGGGACTTCACGAGCCACAGCCCGGAAGAGTCGGTTGTGAAAAGCGTGAGCCAAACGATCCAACTCGAACCACATGAACACACAGTCTCAGTTCAATCTACCGATCTACTGTGCACTGCTACAGTCGCAATCTATTCAACCTCTTCGCAGCTAACGAACCATTGCAAACTAAACAAAGTACGGGGTGAGTCATAATGACTCAGTACACTACTATATGTAACATGTTATTATGCACGGTTATTAAATACTCATGGCATAATGTTAAACAATAATAATTCATGAACATGTGTCACAATGGTCTCGATACTTCATAATTTCCCTTTTTCATTTCGGATTCCAAAGCTTTCATGTGATACAATGATATTCAAGTAAATGCATAAACCACAATCTACCCATTTCTTATTTATTGTATTCTCTATTAATAGATTTTCTTTTTCTTAATCGTTGCGCTATAATAATTTGTTCAGTCTATGTACATATCGAACTCATAATCTTTACAGTACAATTATTTGTTTATTTTATTTATTTTCATTAAAGTTTTTAATCATGATATTAGTTTTACAATAATTTATTCTTTTAATTTTATTTTTTCACGTCATGTTGCTTATGTATAATTTGATTGAAAAAAATATATGGCGTGCGTTTAACGCACGAGTGTAAAGCTAGTTTGGTAATAATAGTAGAAGTCTTTTATCTTAAAAATTTATAACCAACATATCTTTCTGAATAATGTGAGATACATCTCTTCTATTATATTAATAATAAAAGTAAAAGTCTTTAGATTAAAGGCTTTTAAAACCAACATCATTTTTTAATTAATGTATGATATCTCTTCTATTAATAATAATAGTAAAAGTCTTTTATCTAAAATTAAAATCAACTCCATTTTCTAACTAATGTGAGATATACATCTTCTATTGGTAATAATGGTAGATGTCTTATATCTAAAAAAATTGAAAACCAACATTACCATGTACCAAATGTATGATACATCTATTCTATTGGTAATAATAGTATTTTTAAAACCAACATTAATTTATAACCAATGTGTGATACATATATATCTTCTATTGATAATAATAGTAGAATACTTTGTAACAAATGTGAGATACATGCATCTATTCTATTTGTAACAAAAAGTCTTTAATCTAAAGACTTTTTAAACCAACATCTATATATATAATGACAAGGGTGGATTTCTCCCTCCAAAATATCACTTTTGAATTATTGACTTTTGAGTTACCATTTCACTATTTCTCGCACTTCTATGTATGACATACAATGCTCTCCTATCCCAATTACTTGTAATAGCTAAGATTATGCTAACACAATGAGCTTGCGAATAATCTGATTATGAAGTTTTAGATCAATTTTACATGCCTTACTTATCAAAATAACAAACACAAGCATTGGCAAGAAGATCATTAGGTCTTTAATAGCTTGTAATGTAAGGCCATGGTGTTGGGGGAAATGATGAAAAGGGATTAGAATTCGAAGTGAGCGAGAAAGACTACCCTTTATCCCTATTAGGCTAGGACCCGCAAAGATCACAAGTCGGGGGTGTTTTCTTTTTCTTTTACTTTTCAAAGGATGAGTGTGCGAACATTACATCAAAATTCAAGGGTGGAAAGGAAACAACACAATTAAATACCCCTTCCAAACAAATAAAAAGCAAGAACCAGAGAGTCTATGGAGATGAACTATATAGACTGGGTAAGCCACAAAGCTCAAGGTGACCAGCTTATACCAGTAAAATTATATTAAATTCGCTTCCTTCCAATAAAAAACACATCCATAACAGGAAATCTTGGAAATTATAGAGATAAAGCAACACAGAAAAGAGCGCAAGATCAAAAATGAAATTCATGCTATTTTAGCTCTTCTTGTTCTTCTTTTCATTCGGCTTCTCTTCTTTGACTTCCTCAGGATTCTCCTTTTTGTCCACGTAACTTTTTCCACCGTTAATCATCATAATTCAACAACAACTCTGGAAAATTAGCATTGGAAGTCATGTTAAGTAGTATGCAGAGACATTAAAACAGTAGGTAAAACACCGTTGAAGTGAAACCCCCCCCCCACAAAAAAAAAAAAAAAAGGAAAACCCTTTTGTAAGACAAAAAACAATAAGGAAAAGTTTTATTCTTTTGCCACGAATTCAATTTCAAACCGTAAATTTGAGCTTCACTACTTAAAGTTCAACAACCCTAATCACTTAATAATAATCATACTCGGATCCATATTTTTCAAAGTAACAACACACAGGACAACTTGGGCACAGAATTGGGGTACTAGCCACTGGGTAATGCCTGGTAATGTCGACTTGCCCGGGTTGAACAAGGGTTATCCCTTCTTTGTAGGAGGACGCCACTACGAGGACCCAAGACATCACCCGGATCGTATTCCTTGGACATGACTTCATGTACAAGTGTGTTTCGGAGTACGCCAAAGTTGAGGGAGTAGATTGTATTTGGTGACGGGTGATCGTTCGAGAAGTATGCCTCTGATCATCTCAGGCGGGAGGGGAGGAATTTTAGGGGGTTTAGTGTTTTGGCAAAAACTTAGGTAAGAAGTTCTGTTACACTGATTATTTTTACCATCGTATATTGATGGGTTGGATTGTGGGAGGGTAAGTTTTGTTTTACGAATTAAGATTCATAACACGATTTTACAGGAGAACTACTCTAGGGTTTAAGTGAGGGGGGAGAGAATGGAGAGGTATGTCTTCAAGCCGACTAATATTTCGGTTTTCCAAAATGTCCTCACACATGGGTGAGCCTGCTGCACAAAATAGAAGGGTAGTTTAGTCATAGTCGTGTGCACTACTCAAAGATTAATTATTAAATTGTAGTTTTTTTTTAAAAAAAAAAACAAGATATATTTTTAATACAAAAATTTAATAAAAACGGTCTTATGAGTATTGTATTTAAAACAGATCTCTTAACCAGACCCATCGTTTGTTGGTGAGTAGAGTTGTGAGACAGTGGAGCATCGTCTTACGATTTAAGATCTGTAACACGGTGTTAAGAACTCTCCCACTATATAATAATCTAGATATAGATGCCACATTATTGAAGCAATCACCCTGTCAAACGACTCAAACATAAAAACACTCATTTTTAATTAAATTATCATTAGTATAAATTTCTTATAAGTGTAGCTCTCCTTGGTCACGTGACCCCATATTTCTTGATTATAATCATCAGCAGTGAGGTCTTCTAAAAGAAATTTTCTTGTATTTCTCTTATTCTTCCTTTCCTTTGACAGTTAAAGAGTGCTTCATGCTATATAGTTTTTCATATATCCATCTCTAGCTCTTACATTTTATTGAGGAAATAGTTTCCAGTTTGTTTTAATTCCATAATTCTAAATGCAGGAAGGGATGTCTAACGATCGGAGTTGGATGTATCGTCGGCTTGAGGATGGCAGCTAGGTTATTAGACTTAAGTTCACAGAGGGGGTATGCCAATTTGTTGGTTTTGCACTTGACCATCCTGACTGTATGTTTGGAGACAAAATACAGTGTCTTCGTTGCATTTGTATGAATAGAAATTTCAAACTCAAGATAAAAAAGGATTCAAACCTCATTACACAATCTGGGTTTCGCAAGGAGAGAATGACCCTTCAATCTTTAGACAACAATCAACATGAAGTCAACAACCTATCCTCCAAACAATGAGTCAATCCTTGCTGAAGAGCAATCAAATCCTTATATTGATATGGTTATGGATATGGTAGGCCCTGGTTTTGATTGGGAGGAACAATTACCAAATGCAGACGCACAAAAGTTTTTCGACCTTCTTGAAACAAGGCGTGAGAAATTATACGAGGGATGTAAAACTTACACAAAGTTGTCTGCCGCTGCTTAACTCCTAACTCATAAGTCAAAGGCCAACATGAGTGAGAATGCCTTTGATAATTTCATGTCCACTTTTGGTCGAATGTCGTCAGAAGGTGCAAATATTCCCAAAACATTTTATGAGGCTAAGAAGATTGTTACTAAGCTCGGGCTTAGTTTACAAAAGATAGATGCATGTCCTAATGATTGTATGTTCTACTATAAGTCAACTAGAGGTTTAACAGAATGTTCAGAATGTAGCCACCCGCGATATGAACCAACGAGAAGGGGTAGTACGAAGCATAAAAACATACCTTTTAAGGTGTTGAGTTGCATACCGCTTGCCCCTCGACTCCAAAGGCTTTTTATATCAACAACGACTGCAAAGCATATGCGGAGGCACAAGGAATGTCCTCGTGAAAAAGGTGTACTTTCTCATCCATCAGATAGTGAGACATGGAAGCATTTTGATCATACTTACCTAGATTTTTCCTTCGATCCTAGAAATGTCGGGCTTTGTGCCTCAGCTGATGGTTTTGATCCCATTAGTAACTCGACTAAACCTTATTCTTGTTGGTCAATGATTGTTACTCCTTATAATTTACCGCCATGGATGGCTATGAAGTAGGACTACATGTTCT
Source organism: Codonopsis lanceolata (assembly GCA_013146195.2). Classification (NCBI taxonomy): domain Eukaryota; kingdom Viridiplantae; phylum Streptophyta; class Magnoliopsida; order Asterales; family Campanulaceae; genus Codonopsis; species Codonopsis lanceolata. Next base: position 128,480,382 of record CM028377.1, read on the forward strand.
TAACTTTACCGATTCCTGGTCTTAAGAGCCCTGGGAAGAATATTGATGTGTATTTACGTCCATTGATAGATGAGTTGATTGAGTTGTGGCAAGATGAGATTGATACTTATGATGTGTCAAAGAAAGAAAATTTCAAAATGAAGGCAACACTTATGTGGACCATTAATGACTTTCCTACCTACGAGATGTTATCTGGTTAGAGCACACATGAGAAGTTGTCTTGTCCTTGCTGCATGATCAATAGTAAGTCATTCATATTCGAGTGTGGTGGAAAACCATCCTTTTTCGATTGTCATCGTCAATTCTTGCCAACAAGTCATCTAAAAAAAAAAACTTCATGGCTGGTAGAGTTGAGCGTGGGTTGCCTCCACCATGCTTGAATGGTAGTGACGTGTGGGATGAAGTATCAAGATTACCAAACATTAGGTTTGACAAGACTGTAGCGAAAGAAAGTATTCTGGCTTTGGGTGGTGAGACTGAGTATATTTTGGGATTTGCCTTATTGGAGACCAATTTAATGCACCATAATTTATATGTGATGCATATTGAGAAAAATGTCTTTGATAATGTTTTCAATACAATCATGGATGTCAAAGGTAAGACTAAGGATAATGTTAAAGCTCGTGTTGATGTTAAGAAGTATTGTAAGCGTCCAGAAGACCTAGAATTAAGAGAGGTGAATGGGAATACCGTGAAGCCAAAAGCGAGCTACACACTCACAAAGGAACAACAAAAGTTGGTTTTAGAATGAATCAAACAACTTAGGTTTCCTGATGACTATGCATCAAACCTGAGTAGGTGTGTTAATGTGGAAGAATGCAAGATTTATGGCATGAAATGTTATGACTGTCATGTGTTCCTTGAGAGGTTGATATCTATTATCTTTAAGAACCTTTTGCCTGATCCTATATAGCGTGCGTTGACTGAGCTAAGCCAATTTTTTCAAAGACATATGCTCTAGTATTTTACGCGAAGAGCATTTGAAGAAATTGGAGGAAAATATCATAGTCACTTTGTTCACATTAGAAAAGTTTTTTCCTTCTTCTTTCTTTGATTCCATGGAACACTTACCGATACATTTGACTTACGAGGCAAGAGTTGGTGGTCCAGTCAATTATCGTTGGATGTATCCTTTCGAGAGGTACCATTTTTGTGTTGTCAATTTCTATTAATTTGGTATAAATAATTATGAAACTTGAATTTATAGATGGTATTATTTGTACATAATAGGTTTATGAAATGCTTGAAGAAAAAAGTTAAGAATAAGTCACATTGTCGAGGGTTCAATATGTGAGGCATATTTGATAGAAAAAACTTATATCTTTTGCTCTCACTATTTTGAAGTTGGTGTTGGTTCGAAGTCAATTAGGGTTGAGCGGAATGAAGATGGTGGTGAATTGAAGTCAACGGCCGATTATCGACCTTCACTCATCCAGGAAGGTCGTTTGGGCATATTGGTACTAAATATTTGTTGGTCAACGAGCTAGCAGCCGCGCCCCTTTACGTTATATTGAATTGCAAAGAGATCGAACCATTTATCTTGTAAGTATAAAGTTAAAATATGTAGCTGTTTCATTTCGATTAAAATATTAAAGATAAACATGATTATCAATAAGTAACCTTCCAATATGAAATATGAAAATGAAGTGAGATGTGATGCCAAAATATTGATTCAGCGACGCTGTCGACTAGGTTGGAGAAGGAGTTTACTAGCTGGTTTGCTAATTATGTCAGATGCCTTTAGAGTTATTCCAAATATTATTATAATTCAATTACGTCATTTACTTGTATGTTTATATTCTCTTTATATTCATCATTTGTAGGTAAAAAAACCCACCTAAACATGTAGCTAAAAACATCAAGTTTATATTCATCATTTGTATGCTATTTACCTCTTCTTACTTTTCTTTTCCTATGCCTTCTTTTCTTCAACTTCAATACAAGATAGTGTTACCTTAAGATAACTAAGAGACCATTGTGTGATATTTTATTATGTGACATAGATATTCAAAATAAAAATTGCAAAAGTTATAAATCGTTCGTTTAGGAGAAAGTGGTGGGTCCAGGCAAGATGAAAGTATATAAAGAACAAAAAAAGAAGACAAAAAAGAAAATGTCATAAGAAGGATGAAGACAAAGTAAGAGAAATAAGACAAAGAAAAACTAAAATAAACATGAGTCATCTTTTGGTAAAACCTTAAGTGACCGCAAAAGTTAAAGGTAATTTATTAATTGACTATTCGGGATAAAGTAGTTGTGTGTCCAAGTAAGATAAAAATAATTAAAGAATAAGAAAAGAAGACCGAACGAAAGAAAATTTATAACAAGGATAAAGACAAAGTAAGAGAGATAAGATAAACAAATAGTCATCTTTTGGTAAAACCTTAATTGAATGTAGAAGTTATTGGTAATTGATATTGCAACAATTGACTTGATGATAGATTGAATATTAGTTTAAATTTCAATTTGGTCACTCTACTTTCGGCCAAAATGCATTAAGCTCACTCTACTTTTTTTTCTCCTCAATTTAATCACTCTACTTTGACATAAATATCAAGTTCATCACTACGTCTAATTTTTTTGTTCACGGAATCTTGGTTAATTTTTCTCAACAAGATGATAGTGAAGATGATATGGAAGATGCATATCAAACTACTTTATTCAAGGTCTCAAAGTTGGTAGATAATTATCTTGCTGAAATCGCCCCTGATGCTAACCTCAAGCTCACCAAGTTTATAGCCATTGCAGAAGGTTTACCCGTACATGCCCGTACAATACATGATGGCAAAACCTGACTGAAAACTCTCCCTCACAAGCTAGAATACAAACCCAGTCTTTCTCCCTCACATTCACTGATTCACCCTCACAGAGGTAAACCCAATCTTTCTCCCTCACATTCACTAATTCACCCTCACAGAGGTAAACCCAATCTTTCTCCCTCACACTCACACTCACTGATTCCCCTCTGTAGGTATGATTCACATAAGTCAAATCACATATCTGAATCTCCCTCTGTCTCAAGCACTCAAAGACCCAACAATGGTCACATAGAAACGAAGAAGAGGAAGAAGAACGCAGAAGGTTGTACACATAAATTAGGGTTCATATCTTAATTAGGGCTCTTACCTCAACATTCACTGCAAGCATAGGGTTAGGGTTCTAATCTAAGCATACCTCTGTGATTAAATGTTTGAGCCGACAATGATGTTCTAGTTGCTTCAACTGTCGCTGGTCGCCTTTTGGCCACCGAGCTCTCAGTCGCTCTCTCTCGTAAGAGCTGAAGAACATATGTAAGGTTTAGTTTTTATTTTTTAGTTTGAACCCTCAACTCTTAACATTGAGAGTAAAACCCTTCAAATTAATAAGGACATTTTGGTTTTTTCAAAGATTCTCATCCAACATAACGGGTAGAAATGACTCGAGTGACCTTATTGAATATCTAAGCCATGTAGAGTGATTAAATTGAGGGGAAAAAATAGAGTGAGCTTAATGAATTTTGGTTAAAAAAATGAAGTGACCATGTCAGTGCAGCAAATCAGCTTTCCTTTTTTCTTGTTTAAGCCGGTTAAAGTGACCGCGCCGAGGCTCCTCCTGAATGGTTGAATATGATGCAATCACTTTGTCCATAGCCACACGACCGATTTGACTGAGCAAAGATAGCACCCATGGAGACAAAGCTTAAACAACTCAAACTCACAATAACACACCCTTGAGTAAACCCATAAATACTACTCCACTAGTGAAATAGGCAATGCAGTTGATTTCCCTTGCATTACAGAAGCTCCAAAGGAGCATTATCATTCAGTTGCGCCTTACGAAAGCAATGATGTTATCATGTCACAACAAAAGTTGGCCAGAACGGAGAGTGCCTTCACGGTGGTTCCAACTATAGAAACTAATAAAGTTTAGGAATAATGACATAACTTTTCCATTGATATGTTGAACGTATATATTATAAATATACTAGTCTTTGTGCCCGTGCCTATGGCACGGCGCAAGTAGGGGAGGATGTCAGCAATGGAGAAAAAAATTAAAACATTTATTTGTAATTTTATTTAAAAAAACAGATGCAGTACCTTGTTAGATTTTATTTATTTGTAATTTTTTTTAAGGAAACAGATGTGATACCTTGTTAGATTTTGAGGAGGACAACCAGCTTTGCCCTTATACAATTAATAATCTTTCGTTAAAATATGAACTTTTCTTTAACACGTACACCAATGGGTATTAATTTTTTTAACTGCGTAACCTGTTTTATTTAATGAAAAGTGTATTCTATATTTTATACATATTATTAAGAACGTAAAAAATCGAAGAATTCCAAATTAGTAATTATACATATTATTATTTACTCTTATTTTTTAAAAATAAAATAAAAACAGTTTATCTTTTAGAGTGATCTTAATAACTTAAAAACAATTTATCTTTTAGAGTGGTCTTAATGGTTATACATATTCTTAGTTAAACCAAAAAATTTCCAAAAAAGATAATACCCATTTTAAAACCCAAACCACCTAAAGAAAAACTCAATAAATTGTGTTTTAGACATTTTTAAAAAATGGTTAAACAAAAAAAGATGAATCCACCCTTCTTAACAACATTAAAAATAGGAAGAATGTTTTATACACTCAATTTAAATTATTATTATTATCACTTCTATTGATTTAAATTGACTATTTTTCAATTTAAAATTTTAGTATTTTTCTTAACTTTGTAAATAATTATTTTTATTATTAAATAATTATTCTTAAATAGGGCAACAATACCAGTTGGAATTATAATGATTCAAAGAGAGGAGGTGGAGAGAACATGTGAGAAGGGGTGTGTAGGGGTTGCTCAACCGCCCTTCGCACATGTAAAATCTAGACGAAATTGGGACCGTAGGATCTCGGTAGATCTCGGTAAATGAATTGATCTCGACCCCTCATTAGTGTGCAATCCAAGTTGTATTTAAAACCCAAACCACCTAAAGAAAAACTCAATAAATTGTGTTTTAGACATTTTTAAAAAATGGTTAAACAAAAAAAGATGAATCCACCCTTCTTAACAACATTAAAAATCGGAAGAATGTTTTATACACTCAATTTAAATTATTATTATCACTTCTATTGATTTAAATTGACTATTTTTCAATTTAAAATTTTAGTAATTTTCTTAACTTTGTAAATAATTATTTTTATTCTTAAATAATTATTCTTAAATAGGACAACAATACCAGTTGGAATTATACCGATTCAAAGAGAGGAGGTGGAGAGAACATGTGAGAAGGGGTGTATAGGGGTTGCTCAACCGCCGTTCGACCGCCCTTCGCACATGTGAAATCTAGACGAAATTGGGACCGTAGGATCTCGGTAAATGAATTGATCTTGACCCCTCATTAGTATTTATCAATTACACATGTGCAATCCAAGTTGTATTGTAATATAGATTATATTCTCTTATACCAACAAGATATAAGCTTTCTTCTGATCTTCAATGTAAACTATCCAGAATTTTGAACTCCAGTCTATTCATCTAGCGCCAAGTGAGAATAAATGTAGGCAACATTGACACCAAAGTTATAACAAAGGAATTTATGTACCTGTTCAACTATCTCCAATAGCAAGTATTTGTCATCCCACTTTATTTAAAACAACCCATCGCAAGAACCCAACAACCAAGAAAAGCAAGGTTTCTTGAAGGGGTTTCAAGCATTTTAAAGCCATTTTCAGCAAACTTGAGATTCAAGAAATGGAGGAAACCCATGCCTCCAGGAATCAATCTTTTGTTGTTGTGGGTAGCAAACTAGAAATGAGTGAAACGTTTGGATGAGCCTAAATGAAATCTTGACAGTCAATTAGAACACAACGGAAACGTAATAGTGACTTCACGGGCAGCCGACTGAAGCAGATAAATGATCACTTCTAAGGGAAGCTCCGCTGTGTTCTAGGTCGTGTTTTAGGAGGGAAATGGGAAAGGCAAATGGCCGAAAGGAAACCGTTTTGGGGGAAATGAAAAGCTAGAAGAAACTTATATACAGTACTACAGTCGCCGTCGGTGATCTAATAATCTTTTTCAACTCATTTATAACATGTGTGATGCGCGTGACTTTAATCTCAAAAGAATAAAAAGGTTTATAATTAGATCCCAATAAAGCTTGAATTTTATCTCTTTCTGTGTAATAATTTAACATTAAAATTTTAGATTTTATTAATATGATATAGTTAATAAGAAAAATTAAGTTACCACTTGATAAAGCATATATATTATTATTGCACTATTAATTAAATAAAAATTTTAATTAACTTGTTCTGTAATAGAATTTCCTTTGAATATATTTTGAATTTCTATTTTGATTTCAAGAGCAAATTAATTGATTTGCGATAAAGAGACCATTGTGGTAATATTTTATTATTTGTCACATAAATAGTTAATACAAAAAAAAGCAATAATTGGAAAAGTTATTCACTGATCACTCAGGAGAAAGTGGTGGGTTCAACCGAGATAAGAAAAGAAGGTAACGAGTCCGAATCCTCTATTCCAAAATTGTATTCCATTTCCTATTTTACCGTTGGATTTTTGCCACGTGTCAATCGTAAATAAACAAAATCAATTACTAAGTTGATTGTGCTTCCATAACAATAAAAATCCGTGAAATCTAAATTCAATATTTCCTTTTGTGAAGATTTCTTATTGACACGTAAGTTAATCCGACGGTGGAATAGAGATTTATAAATAGAATAGATCCAAGGTAACACAAGGTCATAATAAGGAGAGAGAGAGAGAGAGTCTGGGGAGTTGAATAGGAAATCGTAGGCATTACAGAGAAAAGCAATGCAGAAACGAGCGTTGTTCGTCCTTTCCTTTGGCTTCTACTCATTGACTTCCTTAGGCTACTCTTCCTTCACTTCTTTCTTGACCCATGACTTTTTCCAGCATCATCAAGATTCAAGAGAGACAAGACTTCACTTCTAGCACTTTTCCGTTTAAGATCACGCCAAACAAGCCTCTTCTCATCATAATTCAACAGCACCCCCCACCATTTTCTGAATAAACCAAAGGCCGCATAGTTGTAGCATTGCCGATCACTTTATAATTATCATTTACAGAACCACACATGAATTCGTATTTTTCCATGTAACTCTCACAGGACTTGGGTACAGAATCGGGTAATGTCATGTTGCTGATTGAACAAAGCGATAACCTTTCTCGGTAGGAGTAAGCCATTGCAGGAACCAATGACAATAGCGCCAGTCAAATGACAGTATGTTGGTGATAATCTCCCAGGCGTTTTGGGGAACCAAATGCTCTTCTTGTTCTTCTTTTCCTTCGGCTTTACACATCCCAAAGGTACTTATTTGCTGAATCCAACTTCAACGAAAGGATGTAAAAGCTGAATCCAACTGTATCGAGATACATCAATGCATGAAGAGCAAAGAGAATGTATATATATATATATATGAGAGAGAGAGAGAGAGAGAGAGAGAGAGAGAGAGAGAGAGGAGAGAATGTTTCTCTATATTTAATGGCGACTCCTTATGGGGCTGTGAAGAGAGCTGCTTTGGAAAGTGATTTCAGCTTGTACTGAAATTCCTTAATGCATTGCACAGTGTGCTTTAAGATGAGTGGAGAATGTATTTATGTGTATATATACATAAATAGTACAGCAAGCAAACGTATATGAACCATATCAATGGGAGCAAATACATAGCCAATGAGATCAGATCAACTAGACATAAACTTCCGCTTCATATATAGTTGACATTCAACTGGGGAAAGAATGAAGAGCGCATGTAAGCCTTATAACAAAACTTAAACTCATCTTGCTCCAAAATATGGTAGATGCTATCTGAGGCATCAATATTCTCGCTCCTAATAACTTTCTGGAGATTAAATAACATTCATAAACAGAAATACTAGAATATTTAAGTTAGTTGTGCAAAGCAATCAACGAGAAGAGAGAGAGTGATTGGAGTCAACGAACTTTTGAAATTATATTATAGTCAACCTTGTACACGTTCTAGAGGTACAATTATATATAGGGATATAATGTCAAACGCTAAACCGACTTAAACAAGAAAACAGTAAAACAGTTTGTCGCACCGACGCAATCGCAACACTTCGTGTGAAGCGATCGCCTTGTCCCGACGCACTCGCTTCCCCTTGTGGGCGCGGCCACTTAAATATCAAAGATCCTGCCAAAGTGACGTGGTCGCCTACGCAACCTAAGTACTGAGGCTCTTCCTAAATCTGATGTGGTCACTTCGTCCATAGTGACCGCTTTGATCGACGTGGTCGCCTTGTCCAACACGACACGACCTCCTTGATGCAATAAACCCAAAAGTTCGAGGACTTGCCCTAAAGCCTGGTGAATCGAGTAATTTCCTTTTTAACAAAATGCGACTAATATCAACACGAGTAGAAAGAACATGCCCAAAATGAGCAAAGATAACACACATGGAGACAAAGCTTAAACAGCTCAAACTCACAATAACACATGTTGTGCATAGCGGAAGACTTTGTAAACAAATTAAAAGAGTATAACAAGATCAATCAAGAAGAAGAGAAATTGAGATTGGGGCCAACGGACTCTCGAAATTTTATTAGAACCAATCTTAAAAACGTTATAGGGATGCAACTATTTATATAGATACAATAGAAACCCTAAAACCCTTAAAATAAGTAAAAAGGACAAAGTAGGAAACGGTTGCCTAGTTCTCGACACTAGGCGACCGCGTATTTTCTAGTAGCTTGGTCCAAACACCAAAGAGTAGGCGATCGCCTAACATCTATTCTCAACAACACACCCTTGAGTAAATTAATAAATACTGGTCTACGCCTCACAATTACAACCCAGAACTCGTTAACCCACCAAACCCGACCTAAAAATTACCCGACCCCATTTGTTAACATTTTTGGGTCAAAACGGTAGCCCATTTGTAACCCAAAAATATTGACGAGTCGGGTTGAAGCGAGTTGAATTCGTTTCACATTTTGACTCGATAGTTTTTTCTCTATAAATATATAATTTGGGGGGTATGGGTTAAGATGGAGCGACCCGTTTTAACCCGATTTGATCCATTTCGAGTAGGTCGATATTCGAGTTCTAATGGATTCCGACTCGTTTCGATCTATTACCCATTCCAACTCAATTCATACCCAACTCAACCTACTCAATTGCCGGGTTTAAATACTAGTGAAATAGGCAATGCAGTCGATTTCCCTAGCATTACAGAAGCTCCAAAGGAGCAGTATCATTCAGTTGCGCCTGACAAAAGTAATGATGTTATCATGTCAGATCTCAGAACAAAAGTTGGCCAGAATGGAAAGTGCCTTCAAAAGTTGGCCATCAAAAGTTGGCCAGAACGGAAAGTGCCTTTACGGTGGTTCCAACAAAGATATAAGCTTTTTTCTAATCTTCAATGTAAACCATTCAGAATTTTGAACTCAAGTCTATTCATCCGAAATATATTCCCTACCAGAGCAGAATTTTCCAACACCAAGTCGGAATAAAAGCAGGGCCGTTCCTGGGCATAGGCCTGAGGGGCGACTCGCCTAGGGCCCAAAAAAATTAGGGGCCCAAATTTTTTTTATATGTATAGTATATATAATATAATATATATATATATATATATATATTAATAAATATAATTTAATATATGAAACGGCAACTAGCCTGATGCGGCGTGAAGTGAAGCCGTGAAGGTCACAGTCGGCAGACAAAAGGGCGAATGGGCGATTCGACGAAGACGAAAGGATCAAGGATGGAACGACCTCGAGATTCACTCTCCAATCTTCGATCTTCCCTATACATCTATGATCTATGGCCGCCGCTCGGACCACTCCACCTTCAGGCAATCAGGGATTCAGGCTTCACCGCCAAAAGCAAGAAAAATTCTCGCCTCTCAGGTGTCTCACTCACTCAATCACCGGATTCACCGTCTCTCGGCCCTCTGCCAAGGCTGCCTCATCGGCTCCATTATCCTCGAACTCGAGCCACCCACACCTATGGAAGGAGCGATCACCGATGATGCAGGTACTTGTTCGATTTTACTTATTTGAGTTATTTCAATTTCAATTTTCAAATTTTTCCCTCTTCGAGTTCGATTCTTCCTCTCTTCCTTCTACTTGACTGCTTAGATTTATCATGAATCACGAATCGTAGTCCTGACATTGATTCATATTTCGCCTCTGCACTCTAATTCCTAAACCCTCAAAGGCTCGCTCAAACCCATAGTCTAAAAATTTACAAATAGTCTGAATCACTGAATGTTTGATTCACAAGATTTCGCTTAGATTTCGCCTCACTCGATTTTTCGATTTTGACTTTTCGCTCAATTCAGATTTCTGATTTCGTGAAATTAATTTTTTGTTGATCCACAATTTCTTTTCAAAATCGATAGTATAAAAATTGTTAGTAGATAATAGATTAATAGATTAGAAATTTACAAATATGGCTTTTTCTTTCTTATATATTGGTGCAAGATTGCCGCAAGCAATCGAGCTTGATTACTTGATTTGATCTCCGGATACCGGACTGCGGAATCTCTCGTTGTTGATTGAAACTCCTAAATTGCATGATGTCACTGCCTGTGAACAAATTTTTCATATTCCAGGTGCAGGTGTTCTTGATTTTTTTAAATACATAATATATTAATATGTTGCCAAAAAAACATCTTTCTGGAAGTGAAAAAAGAAAAAAAAAAAAGAAAACGAGTAGAACAATTAGTAGAATCACAAAAAGGAGCTATCGACAAATTTGTTTTAAAAAAAGTAGGCTCTTCTGATGACGGATTGAATTTGGATGATGGTAATGTTGAACCGTCTATTGAGAATTTAAGTAATGAAAATCATATTAATGAGGAAGAAACTCATTTGAATGAGCCTAATGATGTTAACAAAACTTCAAATGATGAAAATTTAGGCCTTGATGATCAACGGTTCCCTCTGTCGATATTTTTGATCCTAGAACTTGGGATAATCTTGACAATAAAGCAAGAGATATTTTGGTTGAAAAGGGGCCTATAAGGGAATTGAATCTTACGTTTCCTATTGATAGTACTTCTAGACATTTTTCGTATGCTTATTATTCTAGAAAAATGAGTAATGGTGAGATTAGCAATAGAAAATGGTTGGTTTACTCTAAACATATTGACAAAGTGTATTGTTTTTGTTGTAAGTTATTCAAATCTCATACTAACAATACTCGTTAGCTAATGATGGAATGAGAGATTGGAGGCATCTTAGTGAGAGACTTAGACAACATGAAAATAGTGATGAGCATATGACCAACATGAACACTTGGTTTGAACTAAGAATAAGATTAGAGAAAAATCGCACAATTGACAAAGATTTGCAACAAGAAATTGCTAAGGAGAAACAACGTTGGAGGCATGTTTTAACAAGAATAGTTTGTTGTTAAATGTCTTGCTAAACATAACTTGGCTTTTCGAGGATCATGTGGAAAACTTTATCAAGAGAACAATGGTAATTTTTAGGCCTAATTGAGATGATTGCGAATTTGATGCGACAATGCAAGATCATATTAGGCATTGATTGAAATCATGAGATTCATTATCATTATCTTGGTCCCAAAATTCAAAATGAGCTTATTTCTCTTTTGTCTAATAGTGTTAGAAGTTCAATTATTAAGACGATCAAAGAGGCAAAATATTTTTCTATAATTCTTGATTGTACCCCAGATGTGAGCCATCAAGAACAAATGTCTTTAGTAGTAAGATGTGTGAATATGTCAAATAAAAAAATAAAAATAGAAGAATACTTTCTAGAATTTTTGAAGGTTGATGATACATCTGGTTTGGGACTTTTAATGAATTACTAGAGGCATATAAATCTCTTGATCTTAGTATTGATGATGTGAGGGGTCAAGGTTATGATAATGGTTCAAATATGAAAGGAAAACACCAAGGAGTTCAAAAGCGATTACTAGAAATAAATCCAAGAGCTTTATATATGTCATGTGCTTGTCATAGTCTTAATCTTACTCTTAGTGATATGACACATTCTTGTGTTAAAGCGGTTTCTTTTTTTGGGGTTGTGCAACGTATATATACTTTATTTTCGAGTTCTCCTAAAAGATGGAAAGTTTTACTTGATAATGTATCAAGCTTAACAGTTAAATCTTTGTGTAATACTCGTTGGGAGAGTCGAATTAATAGTGTGAAAGCTATTAGATTTCAAACTCCTCAAATAAGGGAGGCTTTAAAAGAATTGTATTTATCTTGTGATGATGCTAAGTCAAAGAATGAAGCGGAATGTATAGCAAATGTACTTGAAAGTTTTGAATTTTTACTTAGTATGGTGATCTGGTATGATATTTTATTTGCTATCAACGTGGTGAGTAAAAGTTGCAATCTAAATCTATGTGCATCGACGCTACCTTGAAGCATCTAGAAGGTGTAATGTCATATTTTCAAAAGTATCGAAGTGAAGGGTTTAACTCGAGTATGACTATTGCTAAAAATATTGCATCCGACATGAGTGTGGAACCTATATTCCCAACTAGACGTCATGTTTTTAGGAAGAAACAATTTGATGAAAATGACAATGATGAAGAAATACAATCTCCTGAGGAGTCATTTAGAGTTAATTACTTTTTAGTTCTTGTTGATATGGCAACTACTTCATTGCAGAATAGATTTGAGCAACTAAAGACATTTGAACGTATCTTTGGGTTCTTATTTGATTCAAATCAGTTGAAATCATTGGATGAGAATGAATTAAAAGAATGTTGTACTAATTTTCATGCTACTTTTCTCATGGCAATTGTCGATGTTGATTTAAATGATCTTTTTTCTGAATTGAAAATGTTGCAAGTGACTTTGCCAGATGTGTTAATGTCAGCACTTGAAATTCTTGAGTTCGTTAAATCTGCAGAATTTTATCCAAATGTTGCAATTGCTTATCGAATCATGTTAAGTGTGCCAGTAACGATGGCATCAGTTGAAAGAAGTTTTTCGAAATTGAAATTATTGAAAACATACTTAAGATCATCAATGTCGCAAGAAAGGTTGAATGGTTTGGCAATTTTATGTATTGAGAGAAATATGCTTGAAAGTGTTGATATAGATAGTATAATTAATGATTTTGCATCTAGAAATGCTCGGAGATGTTCTTTTCTATAATTGTGTGCTTTGTTTTTGTAGGCCGGTGATATGTGATGGCAGATGGTGTGCGGACAAGTTAGTGGCTTTGTGACGATTGACGAAGACTTTGTTAGTAGACCGAGAGTTTTGAACTGAAATTCAATGTTTTTATAAAGATTTGTAAAATGAAAACTCAATATATTTTGTTTAATACATTAAGAAGTTTATTTGGAAATTGAAAGTTTCATTGTTATTGGTATTCACAATTACACAATTGAGTATTATTAATTTGTTGGGGCTCTTACTTGTTATTTCGCCCCGGGCCTTTGAAATGTCAGGAACGGCCCAGAATAAAAGTAGACAACATTGACACCAAAGTTATACCAAAGGAATTTCTGTACCTGTTCAACTATCTCCAATAGCAAATATTTGTCATCCCAGTATCCCACTTTAGTAAATATAACCAAATATGGTCATCCCACTTTATTAAAAGCATGCAACCCATTGCAAGAACCCAATAACCAAGAAAAGCAAGGTTTCTCTAAAGGGGTTTCAAGCATTTTAAATCCATTTTCAGCAAACTCGAGATTCAAGAAATGGAGGTAACCCATGCCTCTAGGAATCAGTCTTTTGTTGCTGTGGGAAGCAATGAGTGAAACATTCAGATGAGCCTAGATGAAATCTTGACCCTGAATTAGAACACACCAGAAACGTAATAGTGACTTCACCGGCAGCCGGCTAAGCAGAAAAGTGATTAGGGGAAGCTCCGGCATGTTCTAGGCCTTTCTTAACCATCATTAGGAGGGAAATGGGAAAGGGCAAATGGCAGAAAGGAAACCATTTTGGTGGAAATGAAAAGCTGGAAGATACTTATATACAGCAGTACAGTCGGTGATCTAATAATCTTTTTCGAACTCATTTTTAACACGTGTGATGTGTGTGACTATAATCTCAAAAGATTATAAAATTTTAAATACAATAATACAGTCGGTGATCTGAAAAGGCTTGAATTTTGTCTCTGTGTAATAATTTAACATTAAAAATTAAAGTTTTATTAATATGATATAGTTAATAAGAAAAATGAAGTTATAAAGCACACACATTATTATTGCACTATTAATATAAATAAAATTTTTAAATAACTTGTTCTGTAATTGAATTTCCTTCGAGTATATTTTGAATATCTATTTTGATTTCGAGAGCAAATTTATTGAGACCATCGTGTGTAAATGCAAAAGTTAAAGCTAATTTACAAGATTATTAGATCACCGACTGAGTGCACTACTGTATTTATATGTATCATCCAGCCTTTCATTTCCACCAAAGCGATTTATTTATGTGGCAATTGAGTTGATGCCATTATACAAGTGAGACATCAACTGAGAGAATAATTACAAATTGAATTATACAAGTGATCTCATGCTTGAACCCTTCTCTGGTTTCCTTAAGATAAAGAAACTCAAAAGAAACACACACACCAGTGAAATTTTAAACTATTCATAGTCTTATTGAGAATACATATAGTACACACATTAAAATCTTCTGATTTAAAACTATTTTCCTACTTCGACTCATTCTGCAACTGCCCCATTCACATTTTGTCAGCAAACAACCCTTTTTTGGGTTAAATATTAAACTTTTAAAACCATAAAGTTGCGATAAAGTTTAGAAAATAACACAAGAACCAGAAAAGAATGCAACTGAATGCCCCATCCAAAATTCCAAATGAACAAAAAACAAGAACCAGAGAGTCTAGGGAGCTGAATTGTGGATGGTATACTGGTAAGCCACAAAGCTTAGAGTAACACTCCCTTCCAATGATAAAAGCATGTCCATAACAGGAACTGTTAAGAATTATGGTGAAAAGCAACAGAAATAAGAATTAAAGATAAAAATGACAACTATGTTACTTTACCGCTTGTTCAAAATTCAAGGGGAAACAACACAACAAATTCATACGTACAAGAAGCAAGAACAGAGCTAGCCTAGGGAGCTCGATTGTGGTTGCGGATAGTTAGTTATATAGACTGATTAGTCATAAACACTAGGGTGACAAGTTTATTATACCTGATGCTTATCAAGTTTGAGCTTCTCCTTCTCCTTCTGTAAAGTCGCCACTGTCTCCATCCACTTCTCAAGTCCTGATCTATTTTCTGTATATCAAGCTCAGCCAAGTCAACGATCAAACTGACATTATGCTGAAGCTCCCCTTGCTTTCTCTTCCCTGTTCAAATTCTCCAAGGTCCCCTCATGTCAAACACTTCTCAACGACATCAAGACTTTTCTCTTCTTGAACAGCAACTCTTCTGCAGTCACATAAACCATTTTTTCTTTTTCCTGACACCTGAACCTGCTTTGTTCATAGCTTTTCTTTCTTTTTCAGATGAGCCTCAGCAAGCTACATGGCAAAGACCTTTTCTCCTCAAATTCAAGCAATACCGGTACCTTAGCCTCTTCATAATAATTAAAACCCATTCCCATATTCTTGGGCCACAACTTGGATTCAACTGGTGCTACAATCCCTTGTTCATTCTTCCCAAGAACACCTCCTTCATAGCCCATCTTTTCGAGCAACTTCATCCCGATCCCTGTGGTGGGTATCTCAAATACACCAATATCTCCCGATCTGGTTCTCTCTTTCCTAACTGGGAAAACTTTTTGGTCAGTCTGGACTTCTCAGTTTCCTACTCACGCCGCTGTATTGCACCTTCCTTGATCTTCCTCCCAAAGCCGTAGGAAAAAAGTCATCATTATTGTTATCATTGTCCACTTCTTCAAGTCCCTTCACATCCTTAATTGAAGAGCTCGAAGGAAACCTAGACCAGAATTGGATACTTGAAGACCTAAGCCAAGCAGAGGCAAATTGTTGAGATCCTGCCAAAGTGACGCGGTCGCCTATTGCGACCGTTTCAAGTGCTGGGGCTCCTCCTGAATCCGATATGGTCGCTTTGTCCATAGCCACGCGACCGCATTGACTGACGCGGTTGCCTTGTCCAACACGATGTGACCACTTTGATGCGATAAACCCAAAACTCTGTTCTGGAGGACTTGGCCTAAAACCTGGTGAATCGAGTCATTCCATTCTTAACAAAGTTTTATCGACAAGCCATAAAATGCGGCTAATATCAACATGCAGAAAGAACATGCCCAAAATGAGCAAAGATAACATCCATGGAGACAAAGCATAAACAGCTCAAACTCACAATAACACACCCTTGAGTAAACCAATAAATACTACTAGTGAAATAGGCAATGCAGTTGGTTTCCCTTGCATTACAGAAGCTCGAAAGGAGCATTATCATTCAGTTGCGCCTTACGAAAGTAACGATGTTATCATGTCACAACAAAAGTTGGCCAGATCAGAAAGTGCCTTCACGCTGATTCCAACAAGATATAAGCTTTCATTTGATCTTCAATGTAAACTATTCAGATACCAGAACAGAATTTCCCAACACCAAGTCAAAATAAATGTAGGCAACAATCAACATTGACACCAAAGTTATAGCAAAGGAATTCCCGTACCTGTTCAAGTATCTCCAATAGCAAGTATTTGTCATCCCACTTTATTAAATGTACACAAATATCGTCATCTCACTTTATGAAAAGCAACCCATAGCAAGAACCCCATAACCAAGAAAAGCAAGGTTTCTTGAAAGGTGTTTCAAGCATTTTTAAGCCATTTTCAGCAAACTCGAGATTCGAGAAATGGAGGGAACCCATGCCTCCAGGAATCAGTCTTTTATTGCTGTGGGTAGCAATGAGTGAAATGTTCATATTAGCTTTGATGAAATCTTGACAGTCACTTACAACACACCACTGCTTCAATATGCACTGGAAACGTAATAGTGACTTAACCGGCAGCCGGGTGAGCAGATTTATTGATCACTTCCAGCGGAAGCTCCACCATGTTTCTTGGCCATTCTTTACCGTCAGTAGAAGGGAAATGGGGGGCAAATGGCAGAAAAGAAACCATTTTGGTGGAAATGAAAAGGCTGGAAGATACATAAATAAAGTGGTGCAGTCAGTGATCTAATAATCTTTTTCCACTCATTTCTAACACGTGTGATGGCGTGACTATAAGTCTATAATCTCAAAAGGATAAAAAGGTTTGTAATCAGATTCCAAAAAGGCTCGTATGTTGTCTCTTTGTGCGCACTAATTATTTTTTTTGATAAGTAAAAATAGTATTAATCACAGGGCCAAAACAGGTGGCATGTCCTTGTACACAGGAGGTATGCAAGACCAAAAGAAGAATCTAATTACACATTGTCCAGAATGTTAACAAAGGAGTCTTCTAAACTCAATCTCTTATCCGGGTGCAAAAACTGAAGAGTCTGATAAACATCTTTCTTTAATCGAGTAAAGTCTGACATTACATTATCAAAAATTCTTTGATTCCTCTCCCAAATATTCCACCATAATCCCATAGGAGCAGAATCCCAGCTACTGATATTCTTTCTTCTACGATAGATAGACCACCCTCGGAGAAGCTGGAGAACAGTCCTCGGCATAACCCAAGAAATACCTGCTGGGAGGAAAAAAGAATTTCATATACCCCTAGCGACAGGGCAATGCAAAAGAAGATGATTAGGATTCAGATTAACAGATTCCTCCTCCTTACACATGTAACACCAATTAACATAGATTCTCCCTTGAGCCCTCGGGTTATCCCCTGTCAAAATTGCCTCCCATGATACTTCCCAAGCGAAAAAAATCACTCTACTTGGAACCCTTGATTTCCAAAGTGTCTTCCAGGGAAAGTAAGTGATGACCTCCTTTAATATTAAAAATTTAGATTTTATAAATATGATATAGTTAATAAGAAAAATGAAGTTACCATTTGATAAAACATAAATATCTTAATTGCACTGTTAATATAAATAAAAATTATAATTAACTTGTTATGTAATAGAATTCCCTCAAAGATATTTGAAATTTTCTATTTTGATTTCGAGAGCAAATTTATTGATAAGCGACAAAGAGACCATTGTGTAATATTTTACTATTTATCACATAAATAATCAATACAAAAATAACATTCATTGGAAAAAGTTATTTAATGACCGCTCTGGAGAAAGTGGTGGGTCCAATTAAGATGAAAGCACTTAAACGATAAGAAAAGAAGGAAAGATAAAGAAAACAGAAAAGAAAAGGTCATAAAATGGATAAAGACAAAGAAAGAGAGATAAGACCAAAAAAAAAACAAAGAGATAGACATGGAGTCATCTTTTGGTAAAACCTTATTGAATGCAAAAGTTAAAGCTAATTTATAACATTGCAGCAATTGAGTTCATGCTAAATTGAATTATTCAAGTGAGACATCAACTGATAGTATAATCACAAATTAGCGGTAGGTGGTAGACTTGATCTTAAAGAAATATGAGATCGCATGTTTGATCCCTTTTCAGGTTTCCACAAGATAAATAGACTCAATGAAACACACACACACACTATACACACTTCAGTGAAATTTTAAAATATTCATAGTATACTTGAAAATACATAGTTCCAGCATTTAACTTTAAGCAGATTATAAAGTTGTGGATGATTTGTACACACATTCACATCTTCTTATTTAAAACTCTTTTCCTACTTTGATTCATTCTGCAACTGCCCCATTCACATTTTCTCAGCAAACAATCCTTGAGAAAACAAACTTTGGCATACATATTAAACTTTTAAAACTACAAAGTTGAGATAAAGTTAAGAAAAAAAAAATCCCATGTACTGAAATATAATTTCATATAATAGCATTAAATTATAGAAGGCTGAACCTCAAATATGTCGGAAGGATGAGTGTAAGAACATTACAAAAAAATTCAAAGGTCAATAGAACCAATGCAACTGAATGCCCCATCCAAATGAACAAAAAGCAAGAACCAGAGGAGAGTGTAGGGAGCTGATTATGGATGGTATACTGGTACTTCACAAAGCTTAGAGTACCACTCCCTTCCAATAATAAAAGCACGTCCACAACAAGAAATTTTAAAAATTACAGTGAAAAGCAACAGAAAAAAGAATGAAAGATAAAAAAATGACAACCATGTTACTTTACCACTTCTTGTTCAAAATTCAAGGGGGAATAGGAAACAAGTCAACAACGCAACACATTCAAGCAAGAACAGAGCTAGCCTAGGGAGCTCGATTGTGAATAGTTAGTTATATAGTAGACTGATAAGCCACAAACACAAGGGTGACAAGCTTATTATACCTGATGCTTATCCACTTTGAGCTTCTCCTTCTCCTTCTGTAAAGTGGCTACTGTCTCCATCCACTTCTCAAGTTCTGATCTATTTTCTGTATATCAAGCTCAGCCAAGTCAACAATCAATCTGACATTATGCTGAAGCTCCCCTTGCTTTCTCTTCACTGTTCGAATTTTCCAAGATTTTCGACACCCGAACTTGTGGTCCCCCCCCTCCATGTCAGACACTTTCTCTACAACATCAAGGCCCTTCTGTTCTTGATCAGCAACTCTTCTGCAGTAACATAAACCTTTTTCTTTTTTACCTGACTGACCCTGCTTTGTTCATAGCTTTTCTTTCTTTTTCAGATGAGCCCCAGCAGGCTGTCTTACATGGCAAAGACCTTTTCTCCTCAAATTCAAGTCATTAAAACCCATTCCCATATTCTTGGGACACAACTTGGCTTCAATTGGAGTTACAATCCCTTGTTCATTCTTCCCAAGAACACCTCCTTTGTAGCCCATCTTTTCGAGTAACTTCATCCGGATCCCTCTGGTGGGCTTCTCGAATACACCAATATCTCCCTGATCTGGTTCTCTCTTTCTTAACTGGGAAAACTTTTTGGTCAGTCTGGACTTCTCAATTTCATATTCACGCCGCTGTGGTGCACCTTCCTTGATCTTCCTCCCAAAGCCGTAGGAAGGAAGTCATCATCATTGTTAGCATTGTCCATTTCTTCAAATCCCTTCACATCCTTAATTGAAGAGCTCGAAAGGAAACCTAGACCAGAAGGACCAGAATTGGATGCTCGAAGACCTAAGCCAGGCAGAGTCAAATTGTTGAGGTGCTGGGCATCTTCATTGTCCTCTTTAGAAATTCGATCAATCTGTTGGCTTGGTATGACGCTACCGGTAGAGACAAAATTTCGAGGCATGGTAAGGTCAGGCTTCTTGGAGATATCTTTTCTCCATTTTCTGCTTGAGCCTCCAACCCCCATGTCGTAATCAGAGCCGCTGCTGTTAGCAGAGGCAAAGATGCCATAGAGGACATCATCTTTGGTCTGCTGGCGCTTTTCCTTGCGCTTCCCATAACTCCCTCAATCCATTGACCATCAATGACATCATTCGACATTCTAAACCTTTCCATTTCCTGATGCTCATACATATTTCTTTTTCTCCCACGAGGACACGCATTAGAAATGATGCACCAGACGAGGCCTCATACCTGTAAAGTTTATATTAAATTGCAACCATAACAGGAAATATAAGGCATTATAGAGAAAAGCTTCACAAAAGAGAGCGCAGGATAAAAAATGAAAAACATGTTATTTACCTCTTCTTACTTTTCTCTTCCTATGGCTTCTCTTCTTTGACTTCAATACAAGATGGCGTTACCTTAAGATTACTTTTGGCTTCATTTAATCCTCAATTCAGTATTGTAACCATAACAGAGTTAATCATAACGGTAACTCTCTCTGCCACCAACTAGGTAGTGATTCCAAGTGGAAATCAGTAAAAAATGGCAAATAAACACATTGAACCCACTTAGGAAAGCGCCTTAAATTGTGAATTCAACTTACTGATATGCGACAAAGAGAACATTGTGTGTGATATTTTATTATATCACTTAAACAGTCAACACTTTCTCATTTAAGATCATACCAAACAAGCCTCTTATCATCATAATTCAACAGCACTCCCCCACCACTTTTCGAATAAGCTAAAGGGCACATAGTAGTATAAGGCTTTCCAACTGCTGGCCCAATCAATGATAACTTAAATAACGACTCCTTCACTCTGTTTACCTTCATCACCCACTTATCCGTAATGTCTCCTCTATAAATAGCTGGAATATAAAGATATCCTTGAAACACCTCCACTTATTGTCAAAGTAACTTCAATCCAGAAAATCAGGTAATAGAAAGTATCAACCTTTCTCAGACCCAAAATGAAAAGCAGCAATCATTTTCAGCGGATTAGCACCATATTAATAACAGTATGCAAAGCCCCATTGTGGAGAATCCCTCAAACCCATTTGTAAGGCAAACAATAAGGAAAATTTTAATCTTTCACCATGAATTTGGTAACAAATTGTAAACCTGAGAGTCACTACCAACTCACTACAATCCATTCCCTCAAAAGTCAACGACGCTAATAACTTTATAATTATCATTAACAGAATGACACACAAATTCATACTTTTCAAAGTAACTACTCACAGGACAACTTGTGTAAGGAATCGGGGTACCAGGTAATGTCCGGAACAGTCGTGTTTCCGGTTAAACAAAGCAATATCAAGTACCAAACCTTATTTTGATATCCTTCATATTTGATACCCAAGGTTGGAGATGATAATTGGATACCCGTGATCAATAAGCATCAAAAATTGGTTTTGATACCTATGGGGCAAGTACCACCATTAGACTTGCCCTAAAGCTTTAATCAAATTCATCCATAGAAACCCACCCCTAAAAGAAACAAAGGATGAATGTTAAAACAGTACATCAAAATTCAATAGTTAATTGAAAAAAACAACAAAATGCTCATTCAAAAGAGAGAAAAAAAAAAAAGGGAGCAAAATGCCCATTCAATTGAACAAAAATCAAGAACCAGAGAGAGCCTAGGGAGCTGAATTGTGGACAGTTATATAGACAAGAAAAGGCTCAAATCCTAGAGTGACCAGCATATACCTGTAAAGTCGCTTCTTTTCGACAATAAAACCTCATCCATAACAGGAAATTGTAGGTATTATAGAGGAAAGCTACACGAAAATGAGCGGAAGATCAAATGACAACCATGTCTACCTCTTCTTGTTCTTTGGCTTCAAGTCTTTGACTTCAATACAAGATGGTGTATTACTTTAAGATAACCTCTGGCTTTGTTTAATGCACAAACCATATTTGAAATCATAATGGCAACTCTATCTATTACAAACTAGGTAGTGTTGAAAACAAGTGGAAAGTGATAAACCGGCACACAGGTAGAAAAATGGCAAATAAGCACATCAAGCCCACTTAGGAAAGGGACTTCAATGCAGAACCAAACTTCACTGAAAGGATGTAAAAGCCAAATCCAACTGCACCGAGATACATCAATACATTGTACGTTGCATTTTCATTTGCACCGAGATGTATTAGTGTATTGTACGATACAATTTCCACTCATATTAGAGCACACTGCAATGCATTAAGGAATTTCAGTACAAGCCGAAATCACTTTCCAAAGCATTGCTCTTCACACCCCATAAGATATATATATATATATATTATAGTACAGCAAGCAAAAGTATATAAACCATATCAATAGAGCAAATACAAAGCCAATGAGGTCAGATCAACTAGACTTAAACTTCCCCTTCATAGCAGGCAATCAACGAGGGAAAGAATGAAGAGTGCATGTAAACATGGCAAAAATCTTTAAACAAAATGTACACTCAGCCTGCTTCAAACTAAGCTAGATGCTTCCAGAGGCATCAATATTATCGCTCCTCATAAATTTCTAACCCTTCTGGAGCTTAAATAAATAACTGAAATACAAGCCTATTTAAGTTTTATCAACAAGCAACAAAATGCGACTAATGCCAACATGAGCAGAAAGAACATGCCCAACATGAGCAAAGATAACATCCATGGAGAAAGATACTACTAGTGAAATAGGCAATGCAGTTGATTTCCCTAACATTACAAAAGCTCCATGTTAGAATATAGTTTTATGTATATTATTATATTTGTAGGGACCTTAATGTAACTTGTGTTCATATATATTGGTTGCCGAACTGATTTACAGTTAACGACTCCATCAAAATTGTTTGTATCTTTTTTTCGATAACATGGTATCAAAGCCAAGGGTCTTCTTGATTATGAGATTCTGGTGAAAGGCTGCATCAACCCTAGCGTGTATGGGTTCGGGTTCTTCATTTTGTGACCACAGTGACTGCGTCGTGTTCTTCATATTGTGATGTTGGAATTGGTTTAGGATTTAGGCCACACGATTGTTTATGTGTAGTCATCTAGTATAGGCGACCAAGTTTGTAACTTGTTTTCTGCCAACCGGTGTCGGAACAGTACCTCATGCGCCTCACGTATCAGCGTATCTGCCGGAATTTTCTCGCCGGACTTTCACAGACGAGTTTGCCTACTCGTGTTCATCTAGAAATGTTTGAAAGGACATTCTCATTTTCTATCTTATTTTTTGCTCGTGAGAAAGATGCTACGTGGATGCGTGATGATGCTGATTTGTATGGAAAACTTATGAATTCAATGGATGAAGAAATTGCATAATTAGTTGCCCATAATACTTCATGAATTCTTGTGGATTTGATCTATGGTGTTATTTCTCAATACTCAGAATGGAGTTCTTTATTACCGTTGAGTGTGGATGTTCGTCAAATTTATTACTTGGTAGTGGATTTCTCGCTTGGGATCAATGGTGGTTTCTTGGTAGTGTCGGTGGTGGTAGAGGGTTCGATTTGGTCGAGTCTCGTATTTGTTATCATTGTGGTGTTATAGGTCATACGATGAAACTACATGGGAAACCACCTACAGATAACTTTGCTCATGTTGCCTCTACTTCTGATAGTGTTAATTATACTCCTACACAACCTCTATCTACTCAGCCAAGTCAGTCTAGTGAGAGTAAGATGGTGATGATGTCTGATGATGAGTTTGCTCGTTACACACAGTGGCCTCTTCTTCTTCCTCTACTGCTAGTTTTGTTCAATCAGGTAACCCTACATCATGTTTTTCTTCGTCTGGCTGTCAATGGGTTCTTGATTCCGATGTCTCCGATCATATGACTGGCAACCGTGGTCTACTTTCTTCGTTTACTAGTGCGTTGGGTAATTCTAGTGTGACACTAGCAGATGATTCGATTGCTTCTATTCAGGGGCGCGGTAATATATGTCTCACGTCGTCTCTTCAATTGTCCTCGGTTTTGTATATTTCGGGTTTTTCATTTAACCTTTTGTCTATTAGTCGATTTACTTGTGATTATGACTGTGAGGTCTCATTTTTTTCAACTCATTATGTATTTCAGGATTGTGCGACGAAAATGATTATTGGTAGAGGGAAAGAATCTGGTGGACTATATTTTTTTGAGCATGTGGCGTCTACTGTATGTTCCAATTGTTCAGTTTCTCCTTTCCAGATTCATTGCCGTTTGGGTCATCCTTCTATGTCCAATCTCAAGAAATTGTGTCCAGATTTATCCTCGTTGTTTGATCTTGCGTGTGATGTCTGTCAATTTGCAAAACATCATCATATTTCTTATTTTCCTAGAGTTAATAAGCGGGTAAATGTCCCATTTGATGTTGTACACTCTGATGTGTGGAGTCCTTGTCCTGTTGTTTCTAAGTTGGGATATCGGTATTTTGTCACCTTTGTGGATGATTATTCCCATGTAACTTGGATTTATTTAATGAAAAATCGTTCTGAATTATTTAATATTTTTTCAGACTTTTGTGCTGAAATTGAAACTCAATTTAGTGTGCCTGTTAAACTCTTTCGTAGTGATAATGCTCAGGAGTACTTTTCTAATGTCTATTCTTGGTTCATGGCTAGTCGTGGTATGCTTCATAAGTCCTCGTGTATTGATCTATTGATACACTTCAGCAAAATGAGGTGGCTGAGCGTAAAATTCGTCATTTACTTGAAGTTGCACGTGCTCTCTCTTTTCAAATGAATGTACCTAAACACTTTTGGGCAGATGCTGTCTTAATTGCATGTCATCTCATTAATAGGATGCCTTCTTCTGTTGTTCAGGGCGAAATTCGTATCGTGTCTTGTTTCCTTCACAGTCTCTTTATTCCGTTCCTCCACGGATATTTGGGTCTGTTTGTTTTGTTCGTGATCACCGTCCAAGTCTTACTAAATTAGATCTTAAGGCACTTAAATGCATATTTGAGGGTTACTCACGTAGTCGGAAAGGGTATCGGTGCTTTTCTCCCGAATTGAACCGTTACTTTGTTTGTGTTGATGTTACATTTCATGAGTCTACACCATTTTATCCCATCTTTGTTGCACTTTCTATTGATGTTGATTTCTTATGATTTTCTTATTTATCGAGTGGTGCGGACCACTTCTTCTCCTGCTCCTCTTCCACCGATGGTTCAGCCTCCTATTCATCATGTTTATTCTCGTCGCACGTGCCCTTCAAAGAATCTACCTCTTGATTCTGCTCCTACCGAGCCAGTTCATTCGTCGTTTGATACTAGCAAGGTTGATTCTTCTTCGGATCTTGATGTTCCTATTGCTCATCGCAAAGGTAAACGTACTTGTACATTATATTATGTTTCTGACTTTGTTAACTATAATGGGTTATCTCCTGAACATTGTGCATTTGTTGGTCTTCTCGAGTCTTATTCTATTCTAAAGTATGTGTCTAAAGCAGTGGGTCATCCTGGATGGCGGGTAGGCGGGTAGCTATGAAAGAAGAGATGAGTGCTCTTATGCATAATCAGACTTGGGATTTGGTTTCTCTACCTACCGGCAAACATGCTATTTGGTGTAAATGTGTGTATACGGTTAAGGTAAATCCAAATGGCACTTTGGCTCATCTTAAGGCTCGTCTTGTTGCAAAAGGATATGCTCAAATATATGTTGTAGATTGTTCTGATACATTTTCTCCGGTTGCTAAACTTGCTTATGTTCGCTTACTTATATCGCTTGCTGCATCTTATCATTGGCCACTTCATCAGCTTGATGTGAAGAATGCTTTTCTTCATGGTGATTTACAGGAAGAGGTGTATATGGAGCAACCACCAGGGTTTGTTGCTTAGGGGGAGTTATCTGGTATGGTTTGCAAATTAAAGCGGTCGTTGTATGGTTTGAAACAATCTCCACGTGCATAGTTTGGCAAATTCAGTGATGTGGTGATAGAGTTTGGTCTTATGAGATGTCACAGTGGTCATTCTACTCTGTATTTTATTGACAGAGTAGTGCAGGTATTGTTTTATTAGTTGTGTATGTAGATGATATTGTTATTACTGGTAGTGACAACGCAGGCATTAGTACACTTAAAGAGTTTCTTCAAATGAAATTTTAAAATAAGGATTTAGGTAGTTTGAAATATTTCTCAGGTATTGAGATTGCTCGTTGCAAGCAATGTATCTTCTTGTCTTAAAGGAAGTATTTGCTTGATTTGTTGGGTGAGACAGGAATGTTAGAAGCAAAACCTACAGTAAGTCCTATGGAGCCAAGTCTAAAACTTAGGACTGAAGATGGTGAAAAATTTGCAGAGCGAGATAGATATCGTCCACTTGTTGATAAATTGAATTACCTAGTTGTAACCAAGCCAGATATTGCTTTTGCAGTTAGTGTTGTAAGTCAGTTTATGTCCTCACCACGAACTACTCATTGGGATGCTGCTGTGAGGATTCTAAGATATCTTAAATAGGCTCCAGGGCAAGGTGTACTATATCGTGATCATGGACATATGAGGATTGAAGGGTTTGCCGATGCTGATCAGGTAGGTTCTCCAGATAAGAGATCTACTTCAGGATATTGTGTATTTGTTGGAGGTAATTTGGTATCTTGGAAAAGTAAGAAACAACCGGTAGTGTCAAGATCTAGTGTGGAGTCTGAATATAGGGCTATGGCTACTGTCACGTGTGAACTTGTGTGGATTCATCAGCTCCTTGGTGAGATTGGTATTGGTAACTCATTACCTATGCAGTTATGGTGTGATAACCAGGCAGCCATTCATATTGCCTCAAATCCAGTGTTCCATGAACGAACAAAACAGATAGAGATTAATTGTCATTTTGTTTGAGAGAAACTTCAAGAAAAGGTGATTGTCACGAGTTATGTTAGAACCGGGGATCAAGATCAACTCGCGGATGTATTTACTAAGTCAATGAATGGGAATAGAATTGGTTATATTTGTAACAAGCTGGGCATGCATGATATATATGCTCTAGCTTGAGGGGGAGTGTTAGAATATAGTTTTATATATATTTAGGGTTATATTGTAAATTATCATATTTGTAGGGACCTTGATGTAACTTGTGTTCATATATATTGGCTTGCCGAACTGATTTACAGTTAACAGCTTCATCAAAATTGTTTGTATATTTTCTTCGATAACACTCCAAATGAGCATTGTCATTCAGTTGCACCTTAAAAATGTAAAGATGTTATAATGCCACAACAAAAGTTGGCCAGAAAGAAAAGTGCCTTCACAGTGGTTCCAACAAGAACTAAGCTTGCTTCTGATCTTCAATGTAAACTATTCAGAATTTTGAGCTCCAATCTATTCATCCAGCATATATTTCCCTACCAGAACAGAATTTCCCAACACCAGGTCAGAATAAATGAACGCAACATTGACACCAAAGTTATAATATAACAAAGGAATTTCTGTACCTGTTCAAGTATCTCCAATAAAAGTATTTGTCAGGTAATCACTCCAACCCTGTTTGTCCCATCAGCAAAATATGTTCAAACGTTGATATAGAGAAGTAATAAGTTATGGAATCTAACTTCCGTAAACATCTCTGAATAATAAACTACCTCTTTGGGTATACCTACTAATTATCCTTCCATATTCCTATAGCTTCAGCTGGAATCCCATCGACAAAAAACTATTTCTAAGACAGAACCACAATGAGTACTAGGTCAGTCGAGTACAATGAAAAACAAAGAGACAAAAATAATGTTCTACCTTTGTTTACTAGTAAAAAGAAGAAAATTCATATGCGTGCCTATTGGAAACGACAGTTTTAGGCAACACACTAAATAACGATGAGAGAGAGCATAGGATGATAAAATATGATGACTTCCATAATTAAGATTTTTTAACCAATAACGACATTACAACATCAAACTTAAGAGGGTATAGCTCATAACTATATTGTGACTTCGTATTAGATACCTCGATCATATGCTACCATAGTAAAATGAATGCTATGCTGAGAATATAGCTAGATCTTTGTATAAGCGCAAAAGAAAAAACTGCTTTTGGGATGTTGCTCCGTTGGCAGTCTATTGGTCTATTTGAAAGAAAGAAACCTTAGGGCTTTCGAAAACGAGGAAAGGAATTTGGAGGGAATAAATAATCAGATCATACAGACTATGTATTTTTGGTGCGATGAGGCAGTGAAACTGGGTTCTAATCCTTTTGTAGAATTTGTGGTAACATTTTTGTTGGCTAGCAAGGGTTGGTTGTATATTGTCTATGTACATAGGACGTGTCACTTGTTTTGACGCTTTCATTTATATACCATATTTACTTATCAAAAAAAAAATATATATATTTAGCTAGATCACGACAAGATGTTACTACCTCTTCTTGTTATCCTCGATTCCCTTTGCTTTGACTTGCACATTTTGCTTCTTCGTCACGTCAAATCCAGGTATGGGAACAAGGCTTTCCACAAAAACATCTGCGAGGTAAATTCTGAACAGGGGCATCTCTAACAGTTTTCCTTCTCCAGTGATACCAAATTAGTCTCTCATTATCATAATTCAACAGAACCTCACAGCCATCATTAGAGTAAACTAAAGGAACAACACTAACATAGGGCTTAACAGTGGGTGGAGCAATTGAAAACAGCTTAGTCCAAGATTCTTTCACTCCATACTCCTTCATCACCCACACATCAGTATGATGATAAATGTATCCACCGAGCAAACACAAGCAACCACCCAAAGTTATAACATGCATGCAAGCAGACTTCTTATCAACACTCCAGCAATGGATTCATGATTCTTCAACACATTTGCACGCAAAGCACCCCACATCGGACGATTCTCAGGTAAACAATAAGGGAATCCCGAATCCTTCGCCAAGAATTCAATTTCAAACCATAAATCCTAGTCTCCGAACTAACCAACTCACTCTCCTCATCTCTAAACTCCACAATTCTGACCACTTTATAGTCATCGTTAATCGAATCATACCCCAACCCATAAGTCTCCTTCTCATGATAATCACCATCATCATCATAATCTGGGTACTCAATAGGGCAATAAGGTAAATTCATAAACTCCCTGGTTGATGGATTAAGCAAGCAAATATTGGCATCCAACTTTATTAAAAGTAACCCATTGCAGGAACCCCATAACCAAGAAAAGCAAGGTTTCTGAAAGGTGTTTCAAGCATTTCCAGGCCATTTTCAGTAAATTTGAGATTCAAGTAATGGAGGGAACCCATACCTCCAAGAATCAGTCTTTTGTTGCTGTGGGTGGCAGTCAGTGAAAAGTTGATATGAGCATTGATGAAATCTTGACCATCAATTAAGAGTGCACCACTGCTTTGATACGCACCGGAAATGTAAAAGTGATTTCACCGGCAGCCGGCTGAGCAGATCAGTGATCACTTCCAGCGGAAGGTCTGCCATGTTTCTAGGCCTTTCTTTGCTGTCAGCAGGAGAGAAAAGGGAAAGGGAAAATGGCAGAAAGAAACATTTTTGGTGGAAATGAAAAGGGTGGAAGATACATAAATACAGTGGCGCGGTGATCAAATAATTTTGATCCACTCATTTCTAACAAGTGTGATGCACGTTAATACTATCTCGAAAAAAAAAAAAAGTTTCTAATCAGTTTACAAAAAGGCTTGAATTTTGTCTGTTTGTAATGTAATAATTTGATAACAATAGTTATAGTGAAAATTTAAATATTATTAATATGATATACTAAAGTTACCATTTGATAAAACATAAATATCATTATTACACTTCTATTATAAATAAAAGTTATCATTAATTTACTTTGTAATAAAATATCCTTCAAAAATATTTTGAATTTCTATTTTGATTTCGAGAACAAATTCGGATATGCAATAAAGAGACCATTGTATCTAATACATTATTATTTGTCACATAAATTTTTCATTGATCGCTTGAGAGAGTGGTAGGTCCAACTAAGATGAAAGTAGTCTAAGGTGAGGAAAAAAACAGAGAAAGAAAACAAAAGAGCAAATGCCATAATAAAGATATAGGTAGAGGAAGAGAGATAAGACCAAAAAAATGAGATAGACTTGAAGTCATTTGGTAAATCTTTATTGAATACAAAAGTTAAAGCTAATTCATACCATTGTGGCAATTGAGTTGATGCTAACTTGAATTATTCAAGTGAGACCTCAATGGAGAGATAATCACAAATTGGTGGTAGGTGGTAGGTAGACTTGATCTTTACAATATATGATCTCATTTGATCCCTTTTCATGTTTCCCTAAGATAGAATAACATACACACACACACTATACACACATCAGTGAAATTTTATACTATCAATAGTATAATTGAGAATACATTGTTCAATTATTTTACTTTAAACAGTTTATAAAGTTGTGGATGATTTGTTCCCACTTTCAAATCTTTTTAAAATTCTTTCATCAGTGATTCATTTTGCAACTGCCTTATTCACATTTGTGAGCAAACAATCTTTGAAAAAACAAATCTTTTCATACTTGTTAAATTTTTAAAACTATTAATTTGAGATTAAGTTAAGAAATAAAAACCATCCCATGTGCTGAAATATAATTTCATACAGTAGCATTAAATTTTAGAAAGACTAAACCTCAAATATGTCGAAAGAGATAGAATAACATGGAAGTCAAATAACTCGGCATGACAATCTGAGAAATAAATGTAAGTCTAGCAGCGTACTGCGTACCTCTCTTTCCCATCCTAATACCTTTGATATTTTAAATACTCGAAATTCAAAGGTGAATAGATACCAATGCAACTGAATGCCCCATCCAAATGGACAAAAGGCAAGAACCAGAGAGAGTCTAGGGAGCTGAATGGTGAATGATATATAGACTGGTAAGCCACACAACTTAGAGTATCGCTTTTCCTATAATAAAAACACCTCCATAACAGGAAATGCTATGCATTATAACGAAAAGCAACAGAAAAAATAGCAGAAGATAATAAATGACAACGATGTTACTTTACCCCCTTCTTGATTCTTTTTTTTCTTCGGCTGGTAACTATTCCTTGACAGAAAAAAAGTGGCTGTGACAATCGATAACAACTTAAGCCAGACTCCTTCACTCCATATTCCCAAACATTGTTCGAACACCTTCACCATAATGAATGTAACGGAAACATTCGATATTTTTCAGTCTCAATATTGAAAAAAACAATCATTTCTGGCGAATTAACGGTATGTAAATCCCCACAAAGGTGAGCCCCCAAACCCTTTTGTGAGGCAAACAATAACGAAATTTTTTACTCTTCCGCCAAGAATTCAATTTCAATTTCAAACTGTCCAATCTAACCTTCACTATCAATCCACGGACAATCCATTTTCTTAAATACAACATTCCTAATCACTTTCTAAAAGCAAAATCGGGGAACCGGGTAATCCCTGGTACCGTCGTGTTGCCGGGTTGAACAAAGGAATATCTTTTCTTTGCATGAGTAAGCCATAGCAGTAATCGATGACATCAGCCCTGTCGGTTTCTTAGACAGGTTTACAAATTTCAGCCCTGGCATTAGTGATGGAGTTTGTGAAATCTGGACCGTCAATTTTTGCGACGCCGCGATTTGGAGACATATCGGAAACGGAGTAGAAGTTTTACCAACAGTCGATGATTGTCCGGCGGGAGGGGAGGGAATAACGAGGCCACGAGGGTTCAGGGTTTAGTGATTTGAGTGAGAGGTCTTTAAGTCGGATAACTTTTGGTTTCCTAAAATGTCCCCAACACTCGTGTGTGCACAGTGCACACTGCACTCTACAAAATTTAAGGGTAGTTTCGCCATTTTATATATATATATATATATATATATATATATATATATATATATATATATATATATATATATATATATATATATATATATGTATGGAGTATTAAAAATGCAAGTTTTAATTTTTTGTTTTAATGATAGGAAAGATATCTTTAATATCAAGTAGGCTCTCTGTAAGCAATTTTGCGGACGGATCTTTAATAATTAAGTAAGCTCAGCTCTCATAACTTAACCTACCAACATATGATGGATCCGATAAAAATGATCTGTCTTACAAAAAAAAAAAATTTGTAAAACCGTCGTACCCAAGTTTTTTATCTAATATCAAAAAAGTTACAAACGAAATTTACAATACTAAGTTTGAACTCCACCCAAAAGCTAGCAGCTATCAAATTCACCAATCAAATAAAGAGACAAACAAGCACCAGGTGAAAACGAATCGAGGGTAGGAGGGATAGGGATGCTATGGCCCAATAGTGTAGTGTCGCCGTGCTGTGCGAGGCCTAAAACACCAAACAAAATCAAATGGTAGGAGGTGGTGGAAAGGTTCCAAGGCAACCAAGGACCCAACACAAAGCATACACAAGGCGGAGACCGACTAGAAACCCAATTTTGGCACCAAATCTATGGAGGATGGGCACATCTCAAATGGCAGCCACGTAACCACCGAACACATACCTTTGTCTTCCAAGTTTCTTTAAAGAGAGATCCACGCACCAACAACTTTTGACCAAGATGAATTAGATTTCGACATTGAAAGCATGCCAACGATTAGTGCTCACAATTGGGTGGGTTGGATCGGATATGAGTCGGGTCGAAACACTCATTATAACCCATATTTAAATAGATCGCCAAAAATAACTAATTGAAATAAGTAACAGGTCCGATCCGTTAATTTTTTGGGTCGAAACAAGTAAGATAATTTTCAAATCGAAATGGATGGATTAACGAGTTTCCAGTTGTAATTGTTGGGCCTACCAACACCTGAACTATTCATCGAAAGCTCCTCAATCTACAAAATCCATGAACACCAAGACCACAATTTGTGGAACGTAACAAACCAACACATCGGTAAAAATGGCAAATAACGGACATTCTATTTATCACCAACTAGTCTAGAAGCTAACTAGAAAGTAATAAACATGCATGTCGGTAAAAATGGCAAATATATAACGGCACTCGATATATGATCAACTAGGTAGTGTTGAAACCATGTAGAAAGTAATAAACCACAGGCAAAATGGCAAATAAGCATGCTGAACCCATGTAGGATGGGGACGTAAATGACGAATTCAACTTCAACGAGATGCATTAATATACACTAGTATTTGTGTCCGTGTCTATGACATGACGTTAGAATGAGACGATATTAGTATTCAAATAAATCAATATATGTTTTGATCGACTTTGATGCATGGTGGTAGAGTAAATAGAATAATGATAATGAAAACTATTATCATATATATATATATATATATATATATATATATATATATATATATATATATATATATAATGATAAGGGTGCATTTTTCCCTCCAAATCTCACTTTTGAATAATTAACTTTTGAGTTACTATTTCACTATTTCTCTCTCTTATCTTCTATTCTCTGGTTGTATTTCTCTTTCTCTTTTCCCTCTCTTCCATATTTTCTCTCTTATCACCACCATCTCATCTCTTTTAAATATGTTTAAACATTTTTCTCTCTTTAAACATAAAAAATAGTAACTAAAACAAAAATATAAGAAGTTAGTAAAATAAAAATAATTTATGGAACAAGCAACTATAAAAAATAAAAGTTACAGAATCACAAAACAAAAATAATTTAATGCGGAGGTTAGTAAAATAAAATAATTTACGGAACAAAAGTTTAAAACAAATTCTTAAAAAATATATGTAAAACAAATACGTTAGTAAAATAAAAATATTTGATGGAACAAAAATAATAGTTACAAAGTCAATAAAAACAAAAATAATTTAAACTAAGGTTACTAAAAGAATAAAAATAATTTACGGAACAAAATTTTAAAACAAATTCTTAAAAATAGCTATGTAAAACAAAAATACATTAGTTAAATAAAAATATTTTATGGAACAAAAATAATAGTTACGGAGTCAATAAAACAAAAATAATTTAAACTGAGGCTAGTAAAATTATAAAAATAATTTACGGAACAAAATTTTAAAAAAAATTCTTAAAAATAGTTAGGTAAAACAAAAATACGTTAGTAAAATAAAAATATTTGATGGAACAAAAAGAATAGTTACAGAGTCAATAAAACAAAACAATTTAAATTGAGGTTAGTAAAATAATAATAAAAAATTACAGAACAATTTTTTTCCGTAAAACTAATTTTTAAAAATAAAACAAAAATAATAGTTACGAAGTCAATAAAACAAAAAAATATATAATGGAAATTATTAAAATTAAAATAATTTACAAAACAAAAATATTTGTTAACGGTAAAAATAATTTCGTTATTTTGATTTTAGCTTATTTTTTCTTATAAATCTATTTATTCATAAAATACAAATATAATTTAATAAAAGTAATCATTCAAAAGGAGGAACTTATTTGAGTTCACATTCTATTTGAAGAGCAGCAAAAAATTAAGTTTGTTCCAAGACATTTATTATACATAGTTTTTGAATAGTATAAAGTGTTCGGGGTTGTCAGACCATGAATTGATACTTAAAATTAGTGTTCCAGTAATGCTATTGAGAAACATTGATCATGCTGCAGGCTTGTGCAATGAAACAAGACTAATCATCATAAATCTTAAGGATCACATTGTTGAAATAAATTTTTTGAAAGTAAGCAATGTTGGAGAAAATATTTTTATCCCAAGATTGTCATTAACTTATCCGATGTAAGACTGTCTTTCAAGTTCCAGATAAGACAATTTACATTGTGGGTATCATATGCAATGACAATTAACAAGTTTCAAAGTCAATAATTGTACGCAAGTCTCTTTTAGAAAGAAAAAAAAAACCAGTATTTAGCCATAGACAGTTATGTGTCGTAGTTTCTAGAGTAACAAATTATTTTGGTTTGAAGATATTGATATGCAGTGAAGATGAAAAACTAACTAATAAGACAACAAATATTGTGTATAAAGATATTTTTTTAGAATCTATAATGAGTAGTAACATACTTATATGTAATTATTAAGAAACTGATCCTCCTTATTTTGTTATATACGATTTTATTGACGTGCGTTTAACGCACGAGTTAAAAAACTAGTTGAATATAGTGACCCAGTATTACCAATTTTATCACAGGTTAAAACTTTTATTCAATAATCTAGTAAGTTACTCAATAATCAATAATGTACTAACCAATAAAAAATGTAAACTTTTTTTCAATAATCTAGTAAGTTACTCAATAATCAATAATCTAGGAAGTTACTCTTTGACTTTTATTTTCTTGTTGACTATCTTTGTCATTGCTTTCTTTAAGGGAAAGAAATTGACTTTTGATATTGTCATTGCTTTCTTTAAGGGAAAGAAATTGACTTTTGATATTGAAAACCAAGGCATAAATTAATTTACTTTGGCAAAAAATAACCAATTAATTGCAATGAGATGATCCTCCACACCGGTTAGTTATATTTTACCTATAATTTCTTCAGTTAGGCATATGTTTGTAAAAGTATATTTAAGTTTGAAAGAAAAGGGAAGTCAATATTTCTTTTGAGGAGCTTAAGTATTTATTTTGATAAAAACAAATAAAAAATAAATGCTAAGTCATTCATTCCATGCACAAGGGTGGAGAGCATTTGAGGAGCTTATTTATTTGAAGAGAGAGAGAGAGAGAGAGAGAGAGAGAGAGAGAGAGAGAGAGAGCTTTTGAGGAGCTTATTTATTTGAAGATAACGAATAGTTGAATATAAAGATTAAAAAACGATTCTATAGTCCAAATAAAAGAAATCAAATCTCTATTTAAAGAGAAAATGTTGCACTTTAATTCAAAATTTAAAAAAAAAACATTTTTTTGGATAAAAAAAAGCATAAATGGCAACGGAGGAAATGTGGAAAGTAGATGTCCATAGGTGTCAGGTAAACAATAAACAAAAAAAAAAACCTCAAAATAAAACCTAAACAATTGGAAGAATTCTAAATAGTAATTAAAAAACTGAAATAAAAACCCAAAAACTTTTAAGAATTGTTGATTGATAACTTCCAATTTAAACCCACAAATCTTAGAAATTTTATTAAAACCCAAAAACTTTGAAGAATTTGCAATTGAAACCCACAAATCATAAAAAAACTCAAATTAAAATCCAAGTTTTTTGAAGAATTAACTACCCACCAATAACTCAGATCACGAACCCATAAATTTTTAAATCAAATTGATATTCAAAACTACCCAACAATAAATCAATATATGTCGCCTCGGTGATACAAACTAGTGTTAATTAATTACATAAAATCACATGAAAAGATGACATTTACAAATATTTTCTTGTGATTTTTGGCTACTGCAAATTTGTAGTAGTGGACCTTGAAAAAAGTTTTACTTTGTTCAGATTCACATAAATATTTGATCTTTTTTTTTATCTTAGTCTTTTCTTGATTTTTTTTAGAACAATTTTGTCTTTGCTTCGACTTGACTTTTTTTTTCAATTTCTCAAATCTCGAAACCCATTATTCAGAAACCCACAAATCAAAAATAAAACATAGAAATAACGAAAAAAATTCAACTGTTAACTCCCAAAAATCAGAACATTGTAGCTCAAAATAAACACACTCAAACATAAACTTGGATCCATAAAAAAGTGAACCAACAAATGGTGGAGAGAACTTACAAATTCCGGCAAGTGAGAAAGAGAACTGGGGATGAGAGAAATAAACCGATAGAGAGAGAGATAAACCGAGGAGCGAGGAAGAAACATAGTGTTTGAAGATGAAGAGGAATAGGGAACCGTGAAGAATACGCAGAAGAATAAGGAGAGAAAAGAGAGGAAGAGAGAGAGAGATATAGAAAAGAAAGAGAAATTGACTTGAAGAGAGAGAAAGAGGAGAGAAAAGAGGGAGGAATTCCATGGAAATAAACCGTTACACACTTGAGATATGAGAAAGTTAATCTGACCAATTGTTGTGTTTGATAAAAACACATCCTAGTCATTAGTTAGCTTTTTAGATTTCAAGCGTGTGATGTCGCAGCGAGATGCATCAAGATAATGTACAGTACAATCTGAATGCAGTGACATGTATTAGTATATTGTACCATAATGTCACCCTTGAGATAATAAAAAGTACTAGTGAAATAGGCAACGCAGTATGATTTTCCTTGCATTGCAAAAGCTGCTACGGAGTAATATCTTTTGTTCTTTGAACAAACAACAACGGAAAGTCATGACAGCTATAACATCACCACTTTCACCATTTCATAACCTCAAGTATACCAAATTACGCACAAGAGCATGCGACTTACGCCGACAACTTGACAAGAGCGGAAAGAAAACGCAAAACACGAGTGGAAAGAACAGACATGGAAACAAAAAGCTTAAACAGCTAAAATGTATGTCGCCCTCAGGTTAAATAAAAAGTGCTAGTGAACTAGGCAACACAGTTAATGATTCTCCTTGCATTACAAAAGCTCCAACTGAGCAATATTATTCGAGTTCTAAACAAGCAACAACAGAAAGTCATGACAGCAACAGCATAACCACTAGACATACACCATTTCACACCCTCAAGTATACCAAAATACTGGTGTATTGCATTGCAGCAGTTCATTTCCCATACCCAAAAAAAAAAAAAAAAGACTAAGCAGCTAACAGGATGTACCATCCAAATATTATCATTACAAAATCTCGAAAGGAGCAATATCAGGTGCTTGCTCTATGAAAGTAAAAGATGTTATCATGTAACAGAAAAAGTTGGCCAAAAAGGAATGTGCCTTCACGGTGGTTTCAACAAAAAAGAAGCTTTCGAAGCTTTCTTCTGATCTTCAAAGTTAAATAGTCCGAATTTTCAACTCCTGTTTATTCATCTAGCATATATTTCCCTACCAGAATAGAATTTACCAGCACCAAGTCAGAATAAATGCAGGCAAAATTGACACTGAAGTTATAACAAAGGAAATTATCTTACCTGTTATCTCCAACTGCAAGTATTTGTTCAGTAATCATTCCAACCTTGTTATTCCCATCAACAGTATATGTTTAAACGTTGACATAGAAAATTGATAAATAATGAAATCTAACTTTCGTAAACACCATTAGTTAATAGTTTACCTCTTTGGGTACACCTACTAATTATCCTTCCATGTCCCTAGAACTTCAGCTTAAATCCCGTCGACAGAAAATCATCACTAAGACAGAGCCATGCATGAGTACTAGGTCAGTCAAGTACAATAATAAACAAAGGAACAAAATTATAGTTCTGCATTTATCACTAGTAAAGAGAGAAATTCAAATGTGTCAATAGAAAGCGACAATTTTAGGCAGCACATTAATAGCGATGTGAAAGAGCATACAATGCTAAAAGAGGATCACTTCCATACATAAATTATAATGACATTAGAACATGAAATGTAGAGATTATAGCTAATAGCTATATCGAAGATACTTCGAGATATGCTACCATAATAAAATACATCCTCCGTTCTACCCAAAGAGTCAATGTGTTGAAAAATTAAGAAATACTCCCTCCGTTCCGGACAAAGAATCCGTGTTTGAAAGTCAATTTTTAAGAATTGACACTTTTAGTAGTCCATTAATAATAAAATGACACTTTTATGCTTTAATTTTTTAAAGTTTACTCTTTAAGTGAAAGATCCCAAAACGGAATAGTGGACTCTTTACCCGGAACGGAGGGAGTATATAGGTAGTATTGGAGTTGATCTTTAATACAAAAATGTTTGAGCATAGCCTAGATGTTTATAGCATATACAGGGGGTGAAGTTAAAAGATTATAAAAATTGTAGGCATAATATTTGAAAGTGAACTCTTTAAATGAAACATCTCAAAATACTATAGTGGACTCTTTGCATGGAACGGAGGGAATAAATGTTATGTAGAGAATAAAGCTAGATCCCGACAAGATGTTTTTACCTCTTCATGTTATCCTTGATTCCCTTCCTTTTATCTTGCGCATGTTCCTTCTTCATCACGTCAAATCCACGTAACGGAACAAGACTTTCCACAAAAACATCTGCATAAAAGTTCCGAGGCAAATTCCGAGCCTGGGCCTCCCTCACAGTTTTCCTCTCCCAGTCATACCAAATCAGCCTTTCATTGTCATGATTCAACATAACCTCACAACCATCACTCGAGTAAACTAAAGGAACAACACTAACATAGGGCTTAACAGTGGGTGGAGCAATAGAAAACAACTTGGTCCAAGACTCTTTCACTCCATACTCCTTCATAACCCACACATCAGTACGATGATGAATGTACCCACCGAGCAAACACAAGCAACCACCCAAAACCATAACATGCAAGCTACCAAACTTCTTATCAAAACACTCTGGCAATGAAACAAAGTGATAGTCCTCGCTGGAAAGATCAAATCCAACAATCAATTCACAATTCAACACATTCAT
Organism: Codonopsis lanceolata; assembly: GCA_013146195.2. Classification (NCBI taxonomy): domain Eukaryota; kingdom Viridiplantae; phylum Streptophyta; class Magnoliopsida; order Asterales; family Campanulaceae; genus Codonopsis; species Codonopsis lanceolata. The sequence continues at coordinate 128,519,899 of CM028377.1, forward strand.
ATGCAAAGCACCCCCAACAAAAGCACCCCACATTGAGCGATTCTCAGGTAAACAACATGGGAAATCTGAAATCCTTCGCCAAGAATTAGATTTCAAGCCATAAACCCTAGTCTCAGAACTAACCACCTCATTCTCCTCATCTCTAAACTCCACAACTCTGACCACTTTATAGTCATCATTTATAAAATCATACCCCAACCCATAATTTTCCTGCTCAGAATAATCATCCATCATCATCAAAATCTGGGTACTCAACAGGGCAATGAGGTAAATTCACAAACATCTTGGTTGATGGATTAAGCAAGCAGATGTTGTCATCCCTCTTTAGTAAAAGCAACCCATTGCAAGAACCCCATAACCAAGTAAAGCAAGGTTTCTTGAAAGGTGCGTCAAGCATTTTTGTGCAATTTTCAGGAAATTTAAGATTTAAGAAATGAAGGGTACCCATACCTCCAAGAATCAGTCTTGAGTTGTGGGTGGAAATGAGTGAACGGTTGAGATGAGCCTTGATGAAATCTTGATCGTCTATTAGAGCACACCAGTGCTTTGATACGCACCGGAAACGTAATAGTGACTTCACCGGCAACCAGGTGAGCAGTTCTTCGATCACATCCAGTGGAAGGTCCGGCATGTTTCTAGGCCTTTCTTGGTTGTCGGTAGGAGGAAAGTGGGAAAGGGAAAATGGCCAAAAGAAACTATTTTGGTGGAAATGAAAAGGCTGGAAGTTACATAAATACAGTAGTGCACTAGTCGGTGATCTAATAAACCTACCAACTCGTCTCTAAGATGCGTGATGTGCGTGACCATAATCTCGAAAAAATAAAAAAAGTTTGTATTTAGATTCTAGAAAAGGCTTGTATTTTGTTTGTTTCTATGAAAAATAATTTTAATAAAAATAGTACTCCCTCCGTCCCCAAATTATTGTCGAACTTTCTTTTTTCGTCCGTCTCAAAATAATTGTTTTGTTTGAAACTTTCTTTTTTAGGACAACACTTTTACCACTTTACCCTTACTTTTTCATCCAACTTTAATTATGAGTCACATACACGTGGACTTTAAAGTAAACTACACATCAAACTAATATTAATAATCAGTCAAATGTGTTTTCTTAAATCGTGTGTCAAGTCCACCAAGACAATAATTTAGGGATGGAGAGAGTAATACATTTTAATTAAATTTATTAATTTGATAAATTCTATATGAACAATAACGTTACTGTTTGATAAAACATAAATATCAACATTGTATTATTATTAACTTGTTCTGTAATCAAATTTTCTAGACTATATTTTGAATTTCTAATTTGATTTATTTAGAACAAATTTATCGAGATCCGATAAATAGACCATCGTGTGTGAGAAAATATTATTTGTCAAATAAATAGTCAATACAAAAATAACAAGCGAAATTTATTATTCGACCTCTCAGAGAAAGTGGTGGGTCCAATAAAGACGAACAACATAAAAGACGAGAAAAGAAGGAAAGAGAATGAAAACAAAAGATGAGGTCATACTTATAGGGATGAAGACACGGGAGAACTATAAGACACAAACAGAAGAGATAGACATGGCATCAGCTTTGGGTAAAAAGGCATCTCAAACACATGTAAGTTAATCACTGACATCATAGCTGTTGAACATCTTGATTATAGTAGCTGTGACACGTGAGGCAGTGATTGAGAGACTCAAGCGATAGCTACTGGTCTCTCCTTGCCTAAGCAACTACCACGAATGTGATTTCGGATGGAGGGGGAGATGAGAGGATGGAGACGCTATCCTGATGTCCTTCTCTACCTACCGGACGCTAATTAAATGCAAATGTTGTAGGTAACTCAAACGATTGCAGCAATTGAGTTGATTATAGTTTGAACATTCAAGTGAGGCATCAACTGAAATCATAAATGGGTGGTTTGTGGTAGACTTGGTCTTTACAGAACACAAGTTCTTAGCTTTGATCCTTTTTCACATTTCCTTAAGATTAAAAGAAAAAAAAACTCAAAAGATAACAAACACACACACACACTATACATACATGAATGAATTTTATACTGTAGATAGTATTATTGAGAACACATAATTCTAGTACTTAACTTTGAGTAGTTTATGAAGTTGTAGATGATTCGTTCCCACTACGAAATCTTCTTTATTTTAAGTACCTACATTGATTCGTTCTGCAACTGCTCAATTCACATTTCAATCAGCAAACAATCCTTAAGAATTTTTTTTTGGCATACTGCTTAAAAATACATTTAAAAGAATTTAAAACTATAAAGTCAAAATTAAGATAAGGACGAAAAAAAATCCCATGTAATCAAGTAAATTTTCATAGCAGTATTGAAAACTAAACCTCATATGTCAAAAGAAATAGAATAACATGGCAGTCAAAAAACAGTTTTCTATACTAAACCAGAGAAACCAATTTAAGTCTAGCAGGGTACCTCTTCTTTCTCATACTCGTACCTTTGTTTCTTCAAATCCTCGCATCAGTTCCAATTCCTCCAGTAAAAACCCACCCTAAAAGAATCAAAGGATGAGTGTGGGAACATTACATCAAAATTCAAGGGTGAAAAGGAAACAACACAAGTAAATACCCCTTCCAAACAAATACAAAGCAAGAACCAGAGAGTCTATGGAGCTGAATTGTATAGACTGGGTAAGCTACAAAGCTCAGGGTGACCAGCTTATACCAGTAAAATTACATTAAAATAACTTCCTTCCAATACAAAAACACATCCATAACAGGAAATCCTAGAAATTATAGAGAAAAAGCGACACAGAAAAGAGCGCAAGATCAAAAATGAAATTCATGTTATTTTACCTCTTCTTGTTCTTCTTTCATTCGGCTTCCCTTCTTTGACTTCCTTAAGATTCTCTTTTTTGTCCACGTCACTTTTTCCAGCTTTAATCATCATAATTCAATAGCACTTCCCCACCATTTTTCGAATAAGCCTAAGGGTACACAACAGTATAAGGTCCAATCAGTAAGTAACCCGAACACAATGAAAATCAGATGATGGAAATAATTTGACGAGTCTTAGTCCCTATACTGAATGCAGCTCTGGAAAATTAGCATTGGAAGTCATATTAAGCAGTATGCAGAGACATTAAGACAGTAGGTAAAGCACCGTTGAAGTGACCCCCCCCCCAAAAAAAAACCCCTCTTGTAAGACAAAAAACAATAAGTAAAAGTTTTATTCTTTCGCCACGAATTCAATTTCAACCCGTAAATCTGAGCTTCACTACTTAAAATTCAACAACCCAAATCACTTAATAATTATAATCATACCCGAATCAATATTTTTCGAAGTAACAACACACGGGACAACTTGGGTACAGAATTGGGGTACTGGCCACCGGGTAATGCCTGGTAATATCGGCTTGCCGGGATGAACAAAGGGTTATCCATTCTTTGTAGAAGGAGGAAGCCACTGCGAGTACCTAAGACATCACCCGGATCGTATTCCTTGGACAGGACTTCATGTACAAGTGCGTTTCTGAGTACGCCAAAGTCGAGGGAGTAGATTGTATTTGGTGACGGGTGATCGTTCGAGACGTATGCCTCTGATCATCTCAGGCGGGAGGGAGGAAGTTTAGGGGGTTTAGGGTTTAAAGGGGAGAGAATGGAAAGGCGGCGTCTTCAAGCCGACTAACGTTTTAGTTTTCCAAAATGTCCTCACACTTGGGTGAGCCTGCTGCACACAATCTATATCTATATATATATATATATATTAACCATGTCAATTGTAACTCATTACCCATCAACCCATAGAACCTAACCCATTAATTACCAACCTAATTCAATAATATTTTTGGGTAAAAATAGATAATCTGTTTCGACCCAATAATATTAATAGGTTGAATTGAGTTGGTTTAAAGTGGGTCGGGTCCGTTACCCATTTTGACCCGTGACTTTTTATGTTATAAATTTATGTTTTTTGGGGGAATTTTTTTTGGGTTGAGATGGGGCAATCCGCTTCGACTCATTACATGTTTCAACCCAACCCATTTAAACCCGTTTGACATTTTGGTTCTAAAGGGTTTCGACTTGTTTTAACTTATTACTCATTCCAACCCAACCCAACCCAACCCAAACCCAACTCAACCCACCCAATTACCAGGCCTAATATATATATATATATATATATATATAGAGCTAGGTAATTTAAAACATGTGAAATTCCGTCAAAATGCACTTTCTTAATAAGTATTAATATAGAATAAGTATCATGCATTGAGAACACAAATCTCATTAATTGATTACACAACTCTCAAGTAAACAAGTCTCTAATTTAAAAATCAATTATTTTAGTAGGTTGTTCCATTCATCATGTTTTTTTTCTATATTTTTTAGTTTTATTTATAATTTTTATTTTATTTAAGTATAGTTTAATTAAAAAAGATCTATGTCCGTTCGTTTAATGCACGGGTGTAAAACTAATAGAAGGGTAGTTTAGTCATAGTCATGGGCACTTCTCAAAGATTAATTACTAAATATTGTTTTTTAACAAAACAAAATATATTTTTTAAGACAAAAATTTAATAAAAATGAACTTACGAGTATTTTATGTAAGACATATATCTTAACTAGACTCAACGTTAGTCGGTGAGTTGAGTTATGAGAGGGTGAAACATCGTTTAACGATTTAAGATCTAACACGATTTTAAATGAGACTTACTTTAAATATATATATATATATATTGTTAAAACTTCACTCCCTACCTAATGTTCCTAGTGCTCCCTCCCTAGGTACATAATTTTTTGCAAAGAATACCAATCATGGTGACGACATTTATGTAAATTCTCTGTCCTCACGAGCTTAGCTCAGTTGGTTAAGAGCTAGCAGATTTGGGTATAGGATCAAGGATCGAGTTCTAGCAACCGCAGTGTGGAAGTTTCATCCTCTTGTGGGGGTGATTCCTTGTAGATACTAGACAATGGTCCTCCTAACTACTTAATTGCTGAGTTACCGTGATTTTTCCTCTCACATTCTCATGGGTTGAGGTGTGGGGGCTCTCGGGGGGAGAGTTTCCCCTTTTTTTGGGTACATTTATGTAAACTCCCATTTTAGGGTAAATTTATGTAATTTACTCATATTTATTATCATTTAAGAAACAGTCCTTTCGTCTCTAAATTATTGTCATATTTAATTTGACACATTAATTAAAAAAAGATAATTTACTTGCTACTTAATATTTATATAATACTCCTTCCGTTCCGTGCAAAGAATTCATTATTTCATTTTGAGATATTTCACTTAAAAAATCTACTTTCAAAAATCAAGTCATAAAAGTGTCATTTTATTACTAATGACCTACTAAAAGTGTTATTTTTTTTAAAAAAAAAATAACTTTCAAATGGGGACTCTTTGTCCAGAACGACGGAAGTATATATTTTTCTTTAAATCATATGTACATGAGACCCATAATTAAACTTGGAAGAAAAAGTAAGAAACAATGATAGAAAGTTGTCACATAAAAAACTTACAAACAAGATAATTTTTTTGGGACAAACGAAAAAAAACATAACAATAATTTAGGATCGGATGGAGTAATTTTCAAGGCTGAAAATTGGAGGGCTAAACATGGGAGAGGCCTTCCTTAATTAGAAAAAAGTTAATTAACTATATGTAGGGTTCATATGATGCCTATATGGAATGACGACTCATCGTTAAACGTCACAAAATAGTATAGTAAACTCTTCGTATCGAAAATTCACCCAAAGTCTAGTGGCATGGTTAATCCAACCTAAATATTTACCAGCAAAGACTAACCAAAGAAATACTAGAAATAAATAACAAATAATCTCATAGTCGAAAAATGTCCAACTATGATGATATCTTCTTTTTTTGAGAGAGAGAGAGCTGCAATTCGAGTGCTTAGTCCTAACCAAGCCTAGCATCACTAAGTCCTAGAAAGAGTAAGAGCGCAGTCTTCTTCTATTACACCGACAAGCATGAACTATACCCATTTGAAGGGATTTAGAAACTCCGTTAAACATGGTCTAACAAGAACCTCTATTACACCGACAAGCATGAACTACAGATTTTAAGGAATGAGCTAAATATCTTTGACTTTGTTCAATACTCAAATCATTGTTAAAATCATTCTGGCAACTCTATCTACTACTAACTAGGTAAAAATGGCAAGTCTATTTAGCGTAGAAACCAAGTGGAACATAGTTAAACAGGCAGTCTGGCACCGAGGTAAAAATGGCAAATAAATAACAGCTACTCAACCCATTACCAACTAGGTACTGTCGATACCATGTCGAGAAAAATGAGCTCATCAAACCCATTTATGATACCAAATTGGGATGCATAAGACGGTCACGCACGAGATCTATCTCAGTATAACTTATGGTGCAATCTGATAACATCGAGATGTATTAATATGTTATAAAATACAATCTCGAATCATCAAATGAGCACTCTGGAAAAGAATTTAAACAAGCCATGCCGCTATCACAGATCCAGCCTCAAGCAGTCACCATTAAAAATATAGAGCAAATGCTCTGCACGCTTGTATATTTTAGGCTAAAGCAAGCAAATGTTTACAAACCATATACGTAGAAGCACTTTAGAAAGCCTATCATGTCAAGTAGACTCAAACTCCCCCTTCATAATTGACAATAAACGGTCAGGCGAAAAACTTAGAACACTACAAACTGAACATCCTTGTCAGTGCAAAAACGAGGCTCATATTGCTTCAAACTTTGCTAGATGCTAACAGAGGCAATGAAGAAATAGTATCATTTGGCACAACTTTCTAACCGTTCTTAAAGTTGCATAAGATTCGTAAACAAAACTCTGAGCCTGTTTAACCATAAGCCATAACATGCGACTTATGTCAACATGAGCAGAAAAACACAAAGCATTAGCAGAGAGAACAGCGATGGAAACAAAGCTTAAGCATCTCAATCTAACAATTTCGCACTTATGTAAACAAAATATACTGGTGAAATGGGCTGTGCAGTTTGATTTCTCTTGCATTACAAAAGCTTCAATGGAGCAATATCATTTGTTTTCTGAAGAAACATCAGCAGAAAATCATGTCAGCTACAGCATAACCACTTTACATACACAATTTCACACCCTCAAGCATACCAAAAATATGGGTGCATTGTATTGTAGCAGTTTATTTACCATACCCGAAAAAGACTAAGCAGCTAATACGATGTACCACCCGCACAGTATTATAACAAATGCTCGAAAGGAGCAATATCAGTCGCTTGCTCTATGAAAGCAAAGGATGTTATCATGTAACAACAAGAGTTCGCCAAAAAGGAATGTGCCTTCACTGGGGTTTCAACAAAAAAAGAAGCTTTCTTCTGATCTTCTACGTAAACTGACAGAAATTTTCAACTCCCACTCTATTCATCCAGCAAATATTTCCCTAGCAGAGAAGAGTTTCCCAAAACCAAGTCAGAATAGATATTCGCAACATCGTCACAAAGTAATACAAAAGAATGTCCATACCTGTTCAAATATCTCCAATTGCAGTATATATTTAATTCATCTCCAACCCTGTTTTCCCGTCAATAGAATATGTATAAACATTAACATAGAAAATCAATTATAAATAAAGGGATATAGCTATAGTGAATGTCATTGGATAATAGCCTACCTCTTTGGGTGTACACCTACTAATTTTCCTTCCATATCTCTACAGCCTGAGGTTGAATCCAGTTGACAGAAAACCGTCACTATGACTGACCCATGCATAATGTCAGTCAAGTACATTAAGAAACAATGGAACAAAAAATAAATGTTCTACACGGGTACAGCCATGCAGATCAGATGCATGTCTATAAAAAATAGCAATTTCAGGCAACCCACGAAACAGCCATGTGAAAATACATATGATGCACAAATAGGTGATTTCCATACGTAAACTATAAAGAAATTAGAAAACATAGGGAACTTCGAGAGTATAGCTTAGCTGATAACTACATCGAAATTTCATACTGGATACCCCAATCAGACATGCTACCAGAACAGATAAATAAATGCTAAGCAGAAAATATAGCTAGATCACGACAAGATGTTTTTACCTCTTCTTGCTATCCTTTTTTTCCTTCGATTTGACTTGCCTGCGTTGCTTCTTCATCACGTCAAATCCACGAAATGGAACAAGGCTCTCCACAAAAACATCTGCATAAAAGTTCCGAGGTAAATTCTGAACAGGGGCCTCTCTAACAGTTCCCCTCTTCAAGTCGTACCAAATTAGCCTCTTGTTATCATAATTCAACAGAACCTCAGAACCATCACCTGAGTAAACTAAAGGAACGACACTCATATAGAGCTCAACAGTGGGTGGTGCAATCATAAACAACTTAGTCCAAGACTCTTTCACTCCATACTCCTTCATCACCCACACATCAGTACGATGATGAATGTACCCACTGAGCAAACACAAGCAACTGCCCAAAACAACAACATGCAGACTACCAAAGTTCTTATCCAAACAGTCCGGTAATGGAACAAAGTAATAGTCCTCACGGGAAAGATCAAACCCAACAACAACCAATTCTCGATTCTTCAACACATTAGTATGCAAAGCACCCCCAACAAAAGCACCCCACATCGGGCGATTTTCAGGTAAACGGTATGGAAAATCCTGAATCCTATGCCAAGAATTCGATTTCAGGCTATAAACCCTAGTCTCGGAACCAACCCACTCACCATCCTCATCTTTAAACTCCACAATTCTAACCACTTTATAGTCATCATTAATCAAATCATACCCTAACCCATAATTTTCCTTCTCAAGATAATAATCATCACCACCATCACAACCAGAGTACTCCACAGGGCAGTTAGGCAAATTAACAAACTTCTTGGTTGATGGATTAAGCAAGCAAATATTGTCATCCCTCTCTAATAAAAGTAACCCATTGCAAGAACCCCGTAACCAAGTAAAGCATGGTTTCTTGAAAGGCGTGTCAAGCAATTTCATGTCATTTTCCTCAGAAAAATCATCAGGATTCAAGAATTGGAGGGTAATCGTACCTCCAAGAATCAGCTTTTGGTTGTTGAGTGAACGGTTGAGATGAGCTTTGACAAAATCTTGACTGTCGATTAGAGCACACCACCGCTTCGATACGCATCGGAAACGTAGTAAGGACTTCACAGGCAGTCGAGTGAGCAGCTCGGTGATCACTTCCACCGGAAGCTCCGGCATGTTTTTCTTCTAGGACCTTCTTAGGAGTCAGTAACAGAGAAATGGGAAAGGGCAAATGGCGGAGAGCAAACAGTTTTGGTGGGAAATGAATAGGCCGGAAGATTACTGAAAGAGGGCTGTATAGTCGGTTATCTAATAATCTTTCTTGACAATCTCACTAAATAGTCCATTGTCATGATTTAAAAGGATCTTTAATTTAGTATCGGTGATCTAATAATCTTATCTATTCGTATTAATTATATGTGATGTTCGTGATAACAATCTCATTAAATGCTTGTTTGATGGAGCGTTTTGGTTAAAACGCTGGTAAAAAACGCAACGTTTTCTCTTTAAAAGTGTTTCAATGCAGCGTTTTAAAACGCAGCGTTTTAAAAACGTGGAGCGTTTTAAAAATATGCTACGTTTTCAAATAGTTTGTTTATGAAAAATAACGTTTTGAAATAATTTTCCAAACGTGTTTACAAAAATAAAATTGCGTTTTGAAAACGCTGCGTTTTAAAAACGCTGTGTTTTGAAAACGCTGCACCAAACGAGCCCTAAATAATACAAAAAGTCGGTAGTCATAATTTGAAAGGGTGTTTTTTGGTGCAGTTGGTTGGTGATATAATAATCTTTATTCACTCGTTTTAATTACGCGTGATAACAATCTTACTAAATAAATAATACTCTTGTTTTTTTTAAATTATCGTCATTTTTGATTCGGCACATCGTTTAATAAAAAGTAATTGATTGTTATAAATATTGATAAAATGTGTGATTTCCTTTAATACCCTTGAATATGTGGTCATAATTAAAATATGGAAAAAAAGTAAAGGTAAAATGATAAAAGTATTTTCCTAAAATAAAAATTTTGAAAGAGGATAATTATTTTGAAACTAACAAAAAAAAAGAATACGATAATTTGAAAACTGAGAAAATACAAAAAGTTAGTCATGATTCGAAAAAAAAGTTTGAATTAGGGCTCGTTTGGTATAACGTTTTGAAAACGTAGCTTTTTCAAAACGCAGTGTTTTCAAGACGCGGCGTTTTCAAAACGCAGTTTTATTTTTGTAAACACGTTTGGAAAACTATTTCAAAACGCTATTTTTCATAAACAGACTAGTTGAAAACGTAACATATTTTTAAAACGCTACAAATTGGAGCCACGTTTTTAAAAAGTTGCGTTTTAAAACGCTACATTGAAACACTTTCAAAGAAAAAATGCTGCGTTTTTTACCTGCGTTTTGACCAAAACGCTCCACCAAACAAGCTATTAGTACAATTGATAATCTAAGAATCTTTATTCACTCGTTTTAATTGCACATGATGATACTCACTAAATAATACAAAAAGTTATTGGTCATGATTCTAAAAAGAGTTTGAATTAGTGTAATTGTCAGTAGTTGGTGGTCTACTAATCTTTATCTACTACTTTCAATTACATGTGATGACAATTTCACTAAATATGTAACACAAGACATGGTTCTAAATGAAGTTTGAATTTTGTTTGTTTTGAACAAGTGTGATGTTCGTGATAACAATCTCAATAAATAAATAATATAAAATGTTTGTGGTCAAGATTCTAAAGAGAGTTTGAATTTTGTTTGTTTTGAATGTGTCACGTGCAGTGTTCTAAAATTCTCGATTAGCTCCACTTAGGCTCTCTCTTTATCGTCGTGACTTTCTTAGTCGTCATCTAATCGATCAAGTCGGCGCATATGCCAAACCTCGTCGACCTTAATTTATTTTTGTAGCTTTGATTTTGTGACATGCGGTAACCGGAGAAAAAAGAGGGGCGAACTGGAGAAGGAAGGGGGAGTGGTAATGGTGAGGCAGAAAGGAAGGTAATGAGTGGCGAACTGGAGTAATATCTTTTTTGTTTTTAGTTCTAAACATGGCTGGTTTATTGCTTTGCGGTTGTTGAGAATTGAGATTAATGGTAGGTTTGTATATTTTTGTTCATTTTACAAATATAGACAAGTGTTTGATAAAATAACAAACAAAATTTTTTTTTTGCAATCAATGTGTTTGATCTTTGATGTAAATTATTTTAAAAAATGGTAATTATGCCTTAAGTATAGTCCCCACCTAGGCCCCGATTAGTTCCCTAAGCGTTAGGCGCTACTGTACCACCTAACGATCGCCTAACGATTTTTAAAACCTTGGTCACGTATGTACTAACAGTTTTGGTTTGTGTTAACAGTTTTGGTTTGATAGAAAAGACCAAAAGATTACGGAAATAAGCGTAAAGTAGTCAGTGATGTAACAATCTTTATCTACTTGTTTTTGTTTTGACTTCTAGTAATGTGTGATGTGTGTGTGATGACAATCTCGTAAATAAATAACGTTCCATACGTTTTCGAATTATTATTTTATTTGATCAGACAAATGGCTTTAAAAAAAGTAATTGATTATATTATAAATATTGATAAAATATGTGGTTTCTTATAATATCCTTGAGCATGTGATCATAATCAAAATAAGTAAAAAAAGTAAGGATAAAGTGGTAAAAGTGTTTTCCTAAAAAAAAATTGAATGATGACAATTATTTTAAAACAGATGAAAAAAATAAAAAAGATCGATAATTTGAAAACAGATGGAATAGTACAAAAACTCGGTGGTCATAATAATTCTAAAAGAAGCTTGAATTTTGAATGTTTTGAAAATTATATATATAATTTGAATTCAAATAAAAAGTTACTAATGGATTAAACATAAATATCATAATTACACTGTTATTATGATTTTATAAACAAGATTATGATTGGCTTGAGGTATAATCTATTTTTATTATTATTTTGAGTTTACGTAGTTATTAAGAACAATTTTACTTAGTTATATATAGTCAATATTGAACACCTGTGATTACAATCTCAATAAGTAAATAAAGACAAAAAAACATTTTGTTGTCTTGAGTCTAAAAGAAACCTAATTTATGCTCTTTCTCAGGTAAAATAGTTTAAAATCGATTTATTATGAAGAGCAAAAAAAACTTATTTAGAGAAGAGGAAGTGCTATAACTTTTTTGACCAAAAAAAAGGAAAAGTTACTATTGGGTTGACAATAAATATCATAACCGCAGTACTATTATAACTAGTATTTTTAACCCGTGCGTTATACGCACGTCAACTAAATCGTACATAAACAAAATAAAGATGATAAAAAATCTTAAAGGATAAAATAAGAAGAATCGGTTTATTAACAATTATACATAAGTATATAAATAATCATTATAGATTCTAAAAAAATTCCTTATACATAACATTTGTTGTCTTATTAGATGGTTTTTCATTTTCACCGTACATCAATATCTAATTTCTTTAAAAAGAGACTTACGGCTACATGCAATTATTGACTTTGATACTTGTTAATTGTTATTGTATATGATATCATCAATGTCTTCTTTGGAACTTGAAAGACATCGGATGAAGTTAATGACAATTTTGGGATAAAAACATTTTCTCCAACATTGATTCCGAGTTAGCCGGCGTAATAGGCCCAAGTCACAAGTCACGTGCTTGGCACATTTTCACTAGTCACGAGCAACACACGTGCAATGAGATTCAGGCCAACGAGAAACCGGCAGCGAGCTGGGGGCTTAGCATCCAGCGGGCAAGGTGACAGCGAGCTGGGGGCTTACCCAGCGGGCAAAAGTACGCACCGAGTAGGACTTACCATGCTCAGTTATGAAGGAAACGGTTGTCTTGAATGTTGGTAGTTACTTCCGAGAAACTCGCCACCATCACCATGATGAGACCGTTATGATGAACGTGGCAGTTACTGGGGCAGTTAATATGCCCGCCAGGTACGCCACCATGCTTAATGGGCAGTTATTCTCTGGCACTCCGACACCGGTTATAAAAACCCCTCCAAACAAAGGAGGAAGTACATGATTTTATATACTAGCCTAAACTCTGTCAAATTGTTTACTCAGTGGTCTGTCGTGTTAACTCTAACGCCGGAGGGCATTTGCAGGGAATGCCCCTGCCTAGTTCATTGCTTTTGCTTGTTTGCATAGTTGGGCCTTAGTGATTACAGAAGTATTGAAAGCCAGATATCCAGATTGAAGAAGCCCAGTGCGTCTGAAGATTATCTTGGACGCATCAGTTGGTTCCGTTGCCGGGAATCGAGAGGAACATTCTCTGTAAGGTGGAATTCTATTCTTGGTAAGTGTTAGCTATGGCTGAAAACGGTGTTAATGGCGGTAACCCGGTGGAAGAAGTACACACATCCACTCCTAGCACAAACCTTCCGGTTGCTAATAATCCACTACCTCCACCTCATGATGCGCGTCATCAGCTCAATCAGCGACGTGGTTTGGATTCGCTGGCTAGGAGTGTCGTTGTTGCTGTGGGACTAGCCAATGAGTTTCGAGAGGAAGCTCTGCGTCAAAGGGCAATATACTTGGGGCAGATGCATCAGTTGAACCTGCAGTTTATTGCAATGGGTAAGCCACCTTTACCCATTGAGTTGGAACCCCTATCTGGTATGCCCGCACCAAGCCAGGCAGCAAGTGGGTCGATGATTGGGGGAAATCAGTTGAATCCAATACACGTCCCTTCACAATAGCGTGAACGGGAGTCTAGGGGACGCAATCAACAAGAAGGCCGAGCTAGTCACATAGTTGTACCTAGTGTGCATTCTCGACTGGGACCCCGAGTGGGAGACGATTCTACACAGTCTCGTCGAAATCATAGGTCACCTTCCCCGAAGTCGCATCACCGCTGCCCCGCCACCATCACCGCTGGTCGCATACTGGCCATCGTACATCCCCAGAGATCTCATGCTCGCAGTAACCGACACTTTCTCCTGACGATCACAAGTTCATCTGTCACATCGCCTGTAGAAAGGAGGGAGCTACATGCACCAATGCCCGTAAAAATTTAATGGTTAATGAGCCATTGCTTCAAAGACGCCTGGTGCGGCCGAGCCTGTGCAGTGTGGCGCAGTCGTAGCGTTGCTTTCAAGCTCTAGGAGCTATGGGACCCCCAGCCCCTCTACGTGTGCTGCGTACGGCCTCAAATTTCATGGGTGGTTTGCCTCCAACCATTAACATGCAGGAATTTGAAGATTTGAAACGCCGTATGGAAGCATGGGAACAGGGCACGGCCCTAGATGGAAATTTTCTGGGAACTTCAGCTAGCCCTTTGGCCCCTTGGATTGACAATGCACCATCAGCACAAGGGCTCATCTTCCCGAACATTAAAGAGTATACAGGGAAAACCAAGGCGAGAGATTGGTTGATGTCATTCGAGTCCCAGATCGGCCTTGTAACATCAGACGAGGCATTGAAAATTTGAGCTTTTGTGGGAGCGTTACAGGGAAAGGCATTGGCATGGATGGGAGCTCTTCCGCGCAGATCAATCAACAACTAGGCTGACCTGCGAGCAAAGTTTTTAGCAGATTTTGGGACCTCAGGGGCACTTGCAAAGACAAGGGCTGACTTGTCTAAGGTTAAGCAGGGAGCTCACGAATCAACCGTTAGTTATTTGGAGCGGTTTACAAAAGTACTGGAGCAGGTTCCTGGGTTGACCGAGCAGAAGGTGACTTTATGCTTTGAAACAGGTTTGCTCGAATGAGAAGGTGGATTAAAATCCGGATTGAGCATGCACGAGCCCAAGACGCAGGCATAAATGTTAATGCAGGCTCAGAAATGGTGCGCGGGTGAGTCCACTAAGAAAGAAAAGAAAAAGGAAAGTGCTGAGATTGGGGCTAATCCCAAGGGTAGCGGCCAGGGTGTAGGTGGTGGTTATAACAAGGGCAAGTCATGGTATGATCATCCAAGGGAGTTTCTGCGAGAAAGTGATCACACCCCGCTAAATACATTGCGGGAAGACATAATGTATGAGGTCCGAGATGAGCTTCCTCGCCCACCTCGCATGAACCTGGAAACGGCAGAATCCAGGGACCGGTCTAAGAGGTGTGCCTATCATGATGATTACGGGCACACAACGGAGGAATGTTGGCCGCTTAAAAAGGCCAGTCAGAAGTTGATTAATGAAGGCCGGTTAGACCGGTTCAATAGAGATGGGGGGAATAGGGGGAATGTTCCTCGAAGAGATGCACCCTCGATCAGAGGGGTGATAAATGTAATTATGGATGAAGAGCCCACACCAACTTAGCTCGGCAAGCAGATCTATTCTTTGTCAAAGGTGGTAGACCGCCCGACTACTTTGCAAGCAGGGGAGGAAGCAATACAGTTTACTCGCAATGAGTTGGCAAGTAGTGTGGCAGGGGACCAGTCTTTGATTGTCTCTGCTTTGGTCGATGGCTGGGTTGTGCATAGAATCTTGGTGGATACAGGAGCCTGTAGGGACGTGATGTACTACTCGTGCTTCCAAGGCTTAGAGTTGAATGATGACCGCCTTAAGCCTTATGCGGGCACTTTGGAAGGCTTTACTAATCATAAAGTACCCGTTAAAGGCACGGTTGAGCTAGAGGTTTTCATTGGTGAGGGAAGCCATACTCGGGCTGAGAAAATCACCTTTATGGTGATTGACTTGAAATCTCCTTACAACATCATTCTAGGGGTACCGAGCATGGCCAAGTTCCAAATGGTCGCTTCCATTCCTCACCAGCGGGCTAAGTTCTACACCGATCAAGGAGTGGGGGTACTGAGGAGTCAGCCCTGGGCAGTGCTAAAGTATGTGCGTGACAGTCAGAGGAAGAAGCAAAAGTTGACCTTGGAAGATGGCGAGCAGAAAATTACCGTCAGCACCAAGGAAAAATCTCATGTGACTGTACGACCGTCAGCAATTGCTATGGTCGGTGAGGGCTCGGTTCAAGATCAGAGTGGTCACGAGGAGGATGTTGGTCCTTTGCTGACGTTGGGGTCGGGAGGACAGGCCGAGCAGGTGATGGACATGGATTTGGATCAGCTTGATGCGGCTGAAACTCAAGCTGAGGAAGAAGAGAAAGTGGAGTGTGATACACTCCAAATGCGTGATGAACCAGAATTTACAGCTCAAGACGAGCTTGAAGAAGTGGTTATCAATTCTGCATACCCCGAGCAGAAGATAAAAATTGGCAAGGCACTATCAACTGAAGCTCGGGCTAATTTGATCAGGCAGCTTCAGGACAGCTTAGATGTGTTCGCGTGGAGACCAGAGGATATGCAAGGAGTGAGCGAGGATGTAGCTGTCCATTGTCTCAGTGTGGATCCAACTTTTAGGCCAATTCAACAGTGGCCTAGAATATATTCTGCCGAAAAGGATCAAGCTATCAAGGAAGAGGTGGAGAAACTGCTTAGTGTCGATATCATTGAAGAAATACATTATCCAACCTGGTTGGCTAATGTCGTTATGGTTAAAAAGTCTAATGGCAAATGGAAAATGTGTGTAGACTTCACCGACCTGAATAAAGCTTGTCCAAAGGATTGCTATCCCCTTCCTCGCATTGACAAGCTGGTGGATGCTATAGCGGGGTTTGAGCTACTAAGTTTCATTGATGCAAGGATAATCCTTAACATGTATGTAAGTTTCACAATGCCATCTATGGACTCAAGCAGGCTCCCAGAACATGGTATATGAACTACACCAGTTTCTCCTTGCCTTCGGCTTCAATAATTTTGTGGCCAACATGCACATCGCTGTTCATACTTAATGCAAAGGGAACCATCATATATCTCCTTATCTATGTGGATGACATCATCATCACTGGGAACCAGCTCACTGCAGTTCATACCTTTATCTCTCTGCTCGTTGCTCGCTTCTCGCTCAAGGACCTTGGGGCTCTTCACTATTTCATTGGTGTTGAAGTTGTTCAGTGACCAAGTGGTCACCTGTTCTCTCAGCATGAATACATTGTTGATATCCTTGCTCGCACGGGCATGACAGATGCCCACCTTGTGGCTAGTCCCCTCGCCACCTTGATACTTCAGCTGGGTACTGCTCTTACTGATCCTATAGAGTTTCGGGCGGTGGTTGGAGGTCTTCAGTATCTCTGTCCTCGCCCTAATGTTGTCTATGCAGTCAACAAACTCTCTCAGTTCATGCATAAGCCGACCACCGAACACTAGAATGCAGCCAACCGAGTTCTTCGTTATCTCTACGGGACCATTGATGCTGGAATTCTCCTTCATCGTCAGTCGCCCTTAGATCTCCATGCCTTCGCTGATACTGAATTGGCGGGCAACAAAGAAGGCTACACTTCGACCAGTGCGTACATTGTCTACATTGGCAGCAACCCGATGCTTTGGAGCTCAAAGAAACAATGAACCGTTGCTCACTCCTCGACTGAAGCTGAATACCGGGCAGTGGCTGCCACTGCCGCTGAAGTCCGCTGGATTATGTCTCTCCTCGGAAAGCTGGGTGTCACCTTCTCCACTCAGCTCGTCATCTACTGTGACAACATGGGTGCCATTAGTCTCTGCTCGAACCCGGTCTTCCATACTCAAATAAAATATGTGGCTCTTGACTTTCACTTCATTCGACAACAAGTTCAAGACGAGCTCTTATGGGTTTCTCATGTCTCCTCGGCTGATTAATTGGTCGATGCTCTCACAAAACCGCTTGCTTGCCAGCGGTTTCATCAGTTACTTCACAAAATTGGTCTCTCCTCTTTGACGTCTATCTTGCGGGATTATATTTGAGAATAAATATTTGTAATTATTATTTAGTGGTAACTACCGTATATAGGTCATTTCCTTATATAGTTCTTACCTTATTAGAACTCCTACCTTGTATATGTTTCTTATACCCTACTCCATGTATAGCTCTAATTGTAACTTCCTATAAATATGTTATTTATTCAATGAAAGGTTTATGTCATTATTCACAAACTTTATCAGCTTCTACAGATTCGTCTAGACTTGGGTTTTCACCAAAAAATCCATACGTTTATAGAGTAAAGACTTTCAAGTAAAAAAAAGGCAAGGGGTTCGACCCATTTTGACCTAAAATATTACCGAGCTGAGTTGGGTTGGGTCGAGTAATTTTTCAGGTCGGGTCAAATAAGTTAATGAGTTCCAGGTTGTATTTGTCATGCCAATAAAGAACTAGGGGAAAATTCTGGCCGGTCCCTTTTTGTAAGTTTTTAACCTCAAAACTCCATCATTCTTTTTTTTTCAACCGCATAAGACCACTTTTGAAATATTGTTTCAAAAATGTCATTGTCTTCTTCAATAGCTTCGGCAACACATTTTGGATTCGAAAATCACGATTGTGCGCAACGAAATGTGGATTGACCTGTCCGATCAGGTTGCGGGAGTCGAGGGGGCATCGTCCTGTCGTGGGGGTTTGGGGGCGTTAGCAACTCCCCCGCAAGGTAAATGAGTTTTTTGATTTATGAAATACGAAAGTATAATGGATATGTACTAGGTTGAAAGATTTTTCAGTTGTGACGAAGGTAGAGAAAGATAAGGAAGAAGAAGGCTTACGACAGAAGAGATTGAAGAAAAACGTGGAAGATGTAAAATGGTTTTTTATGCTATTGTATCGCGGTGCAAAAATGAATTAAATAATCTTTTTGCACCGCGATTCAAAATTTAATTTCCTAGTCTATTTTTGCACTGCGATTCATAAATTTCATTGTATTGTTTTTGCACTGTGGTTCAAAGTTTAATTTCCTAGTCTATTTTTGCACCACGATACTTAAATTTCATTACATTAATTTTACATCGCGATTCAAAGTTTTATTTCGTATTTTATTTTTGCACCGCGATTCATAAATTGTATTGTATTAATATTTATACCGCGGTTCAAAGTTTAATTTCCTAGTATATTTTTGAACCGCAATTCATAAATTTCGTTACATTAATTTTTACAATGCGGTTAAATAGTTTTATTGTAACGCGGTGCAAAAATAATGAGCTCCGTAGCGCGCATACGATTCATTAAGAGTATCGTAGTCATTATGCCACCAAAAGTGACTTTTTCTGGTTGAAAAAAAAAGGGGTACTATATCGATTAAAAATAAAAACTTGACAAAGTGAACCAGCCCGCAATTTTTTCAAAGAACTAAACCGGTAACCATCGAGCGTGCCATTTCCTGGCAATAGGATGTTCTAAAATTCAAAAGTTCCATTTTGGCTTTTCAAATTTAATTTGATTTTATTCTAAACGAAATTATGAGATTTACTTGTTTTTTCATAAATTAAAAACATGACATTCGAAGGTTTTTTTTTAGGAGAAAATTTTGGCCGGTGCTTTTTTTAAAAAAAGTTTTTAACCCAAAAGTTTTTTTTTAAAATCGTAAAAGACCACTTTTCGAAATATTGTTCAAAAAATATCATCGTATTCTTCAACAGCTCCAGCAATAAACTTTGGATTCGAAAATCACGATAATGCGCAACGAAGGCAGAGAAGGGGGACTAAGATGAAGACTTATGACGGAAGAGATTGAAGAAAAAGGTGTAGGACGGAAACTAGTTTTTTATGCTTTTGTACCGTGATTCATAAATTTCATTGCATTATTTTTGCACAGCGGTTCAAAAGTTTGATTCATGTAAAATTGTTGCACCGCGATATATTTGCATTTTATACTATAATTTATTGAAAATTAATTAGTTTTTTGCACTTTAACAACCTTTTCAAAAGTTGTACCGCGATTCTGAAATCTTTGCACTGCGATTTACAAATTTAAAAGCTAGCATAATTTTGTACCGCGATTCACAAATTCAAAAAATTAGCATAGTTTTGCACCGCGATTCTTTTATTAAAATTGTTGCACCGCGATATATTTGTACTTTATAGTTTATACTGTAATTTATTGAAAATTAATTAATTTTTTGCACTTTAACAACCTTTTCAAAAGTTGTACAATGCTTCAAAAGTTTGGTTTATGTAAAATTATTGTACCGTGATTCATAAATTTAATTGTAACACACATACAGTTCATTAAGGGTACCGTAGTCATTTTACCACTAAAAGTGACTTTCTCCGATTAAAAATAAAAAGAATATACTGCAGCGATGAAATCTTTTAAAAAGTGGACCGGCCCGCATTTTTTTTAAAATATAGTTAACAAATGTTGTCGCTTTATTCTCTATGACTAATTAGTAAAAATATGTTTAAAACTAATTCAAAAAGCGATCAAATTGATATTGAAAAGTCAAACTACAACTCTTTTTAGATTTGTTTAGTATTTGGTCCCGGTTGTAAAGTCGTCGATAATTTGGTTTAAATTGCATTAGCTATTTTATCAAGCTTAAAAAGTTTTAAAAATTTTCCGGCCTTTTGATGCCGAGTCGGGTTACGTCTACAATGTTGCGTCACGTCGTTTTCTATAATTGAGTCCTTGCATGAAGTGTAGTTCTATTTGGATGGCTTGACTCGTGATTCCTCCTCGGGGTCCGGGTCGGGTCGTCATAGAATCTACCTAGAAGATTTAAGTCCACAACATAAACATTTCCTTGTCTATTGTCGGTTAGTAGAGTTGAGCTTGATTCACGATCTTTGATGAGACATTGGTTGGAGGAGAATTGACAGATGAGTCCTTTGTCGCAGAATTGGGATATGCTCAGATGATTATGCTTTAAGCCATTCACTAGAGAAACTTTGTTGATGGAGAGACTTCCTCTAGTGATTGAGTCATACCCAATTGTTTTTCCTCTTGCGTTGTCGCCAAAAATCACCGTGGGACCTTTTGCTTCAGCTATATCTTTGAGTAGACTCATGTTTCCTGTCATGTGTCTAGAACATCCACTAGCAAGGTATCAGATGTCTTTATCTTCTGAATCTATAGCCATGAAGCAGACCTGAAAAACATCAAAGAAACAAGGTCCCCTTTATTTTCTTTTGGGTCCTGAGGATTAACAACCTTTTGGAACCCATACCTACCTAACCTTGAGAGAACTGGGTCTCTCAGATTTTGGTGTAAACCTTAGCAGGCATTATGCGGCCAGATGGCCTAAACAATTGCAAGAATGACAAAGATGAAAGTTCCATGGAAGACTGTGACCAGTTTTAGCTGTAGAGTGCTTGTGCGATTATCCTTGTTCTTAACAGCAGTCTTTGGTTCAGCTGGCTTGTTGACGGTAGACTTAATTGATTTCTGTTGAACCTTCCTAGGTATGTTACCAGCAGACTTAGCCTTGGCTGGTCTGTTGATAACCTTTTTAGGAGGATATGATAGAATACCTTTAAGTTTACTTTCAACAGGTTTAGGTGCCTTGCCCATTTCATAGACAAACTTGATAGGCACCGGTAGATATTTCTTAAGTCTACCTGGGTCGGCGTCGGCGCCCGCGCCCTTGGATAGGGGTGCGCCAGCGCGATGCGGATGCACGGACACCACTGCTCTCGTTCCACCCTCCCTTGTTTAGGGGAAGACGAAATCAAAAGTGCGAGATGAGTGCTGTCTTAAAATAGCGCGTTGGAATGCGCTTCGGTTGACTTTAGTGGATTTTTGATCCAATATGGGAACTTTGGGTTTTCCGCATCCAGTTATCCCTTGTTTAAGGGATACCAGGATATGGGAATGCATCACCCTTTCACTCCCATTTTCCATTTTTTAGGGGAAAACGGAAAAGTGCAAAAAAGGATGTTGCGACGCCCCCACTATAGATTGTATTAAAAATAGTCTTATGGCCAATTTCGGGTCACTATGGGAGCTTTGGGTTTCCCGCATCAAATTATCCCTTGTTTAGGGGATACCGGGATATGGGAATACACCACCCTTTCATTCCCATTTTCGTTTTTTTAGGGGAAAACGAAAAAGTGCAAGAAAGGAATGCTGCGAGGCCCCACTGGATCCAAAATGTTTTAGAGTCGCCATCTTTATTTTAAGGCAAAAATAAAGCAAAACCAAAAAAAGAAAACCAGAGATTATGAAAACGGGTTCGGAGGCTAAGTTACGAGTTGGGAAGGTGCTAGGCACCCAACTCGCCCTTTCGATCTCAAAAGTGGTTTTTGGCTAAAGTATGCTTATTTTTATATTTATTTAGCAAATAAATAAAGCATTAAAAGACAGGAAAATAAAACAAATACATCCGTGGCTACATTATTTACGGACTTGTAGCCATTTCCTTACAATAATTACAAATGTATTTAAAAATATTTGGCCATTATAACGGCTCTTTTTACGTAATTATTCTAACTAAATCCGGGCAGTACAACGGCTTATATTAGCTACATTGGGCCGGATTTAAAAAGTAACTTTATAAAAAAATAGCGCCCTTAAAGGCTATTACCTTTTAGAGCGCGGTGTGATCGCTATGTCCTTCAGGGAGAGGGAGTCTTTGTTGTTGTTGTTGTGTTGTTGTTGTTGTGATTCGGGCAGAATGACTGCTTATTCTGGATGATTTTGGCTCGTTCACTTGGGCAGAATGACGGCTTATTTCGGATGGTTTTGGCCTTTTTGGTTGGGCGGAATAACGGCTTATTTTGTGTGTTTTTCAGCCTATTACTCGGGCAGAATAACGGCTTACTTTATGGATTTTGGGCCGGGAAAGTAAGGTGGATACCTAACTAAAAGGCTAGGGATCACTTTTAACCGGTGGATCTGTGTTTTGGCAGAGTTTGGACGGGGTTTCGAGACTTTGGTGGGCTAGACACTCCCTATCTCACTTCTCTCGCTACTATCGGCGTTATGAGAACGCAGAGGATTTTCTCAGAGTTTCTTTGCGATCTTTTTCTCTTCTCCGAAGTGAGCCCCAGCACTCTATTTATAGCTGGATGAAAGGACTGATCGGGGATTAAAAAATCCCTCAGTGCGCTAATAAAACAGGTACTCCAGCCTTCGCAACTTGTACAATGCGTTAACTGGGAGAGGAACTGTAGCATAGATGGCGCCGGCTACACCTTGGCATGGCGCGGCGCCAAACCAACCCTTTGGCCGCGCCAAGGCCCTATTCAAGTTCTATTTTTGGCACTTTCACCCCTCGCATTTTACTGTTTTGCTCATCCTGCTTTGCCTTTCGCATTTTTGACTCCTGTAACTTGACATTTGTTAAGTTTAAGCAGTTCTTGATATCACATGTCAGAGTCACATATCAGGGGTACGAAATTGGGGTGTCTACACTACTGCCAGTAGACTTTGCCTTGGCAGAGTTTTTGTCGGTAGACTTTGGTTTCTCTACCGCTCATTTCTCAAGCTTCTCATTAGAAGTAGTTATCTTGGCTTTCCCTTTCTGAGCCTTGGGGTAAACGTAAGGTACACTTGTATAACCAAGTCCTTGTTTACCCTTGTTTTTGAATGTCTGTTTCGAGAAGGAAATATCATAAGCAGTCTCGGAGGTTTCACCTTTCTCCGTGACAGAAGAGTAGGTCTCACTGGGCTCATCAGAATTTCCTAAGCCAGATTTATCTTTACTTGACTTTTGTCTTGACAGGATTTCTTCAAAGGTATCCTTGGAGCTGTTCCAGGAGTCAATTTCCTTTTGTAAGGCAATCTTCTCCAGGTTAAGTTATTTGATGTGCTCAGTGAGACATTCGACTTTGTCACAAAGGAATTTGTTTTCTTCTTTAAGCTTGATACTTTCTTGTTGCCAGCTATTGAGAGTTTGAATCTCAGCTGTCAGTAGAGATTTCTCAGCAGCAAGCTTCTCACAGTTCTTGGCGAGCTTTACATAGGCTACTCTAAAGGAATTGAACTCTTCAAACATTTCTTGATTATCTTTAAGAAGTTCTTCCTTACTGAAGTTCTCACAGTTGATCTCACTTTTGTCAAGAGGACTAGGTGAGACTTCGACTTCATGTTCAGAGTCATAGGTGGGACATGAGTCATGAGCTATTAAGCATATGTTAGCTTGCTCACAATCATCCTCTTCCTCTTCTGAATATGTCTCAAACCATGAAGCAACCTGTTTTTCTTCTATGTCTTCAGCCAGGATACCTTTATGTTTTTTAAATTTCTTATATTGAGGCTTTCGGTATGCTTCAAATTTTGGCTTTGGACACTTAGAGGTGAAGTGACCAGGTTTTCTACACTTGTAACACACAAGCTCTTCGAAAGATGAGCTTTCACCAGTTTTTCTAAAAGGCTGTTGGTGTGTGTCCTTCCTTCCATATTTTGCAAACTTTTTGAAATGTTTTACGAACATAGCAAATTGTTCATCTGAAAGAAAATCATTTTCATTGGAGGAAGTGGAAGGTTTATTTTCAACTGTGGTCTCTTCTTGTACCATGGCGGGCAAGGACACAGTTCTGAACTGTTTGTCATGTTCTAGAGCTTGATTTACTTCGAGCTCATAAACCTTCAAACTTGCGTAGAGACTACGGAGAGTCATTTCGTTTAAGTTTTTAGATTCTTTCATGGCAGTGGTCTTAACATGCGACAACTACCTAGAGAGCCTAGAAATCTCATAAGCATTTCTTTCTTGCCATAAGTTTTGCCAAGAGAAAAGCAACTATTAATTACCTCACTGAAGCGATCGTATGTTTATCTCAAGGTTTCCTTAGGATCTTTCTTGAAGGAGTCAAACTGCTGGATGAATGTATATTTTTTGTTGTCTCTTGTGTCTTGGTCTCCTTCCAAGTATTCTACAAGAGCTTCCCACATCTCTTTAGCAGTGGTACACCAGATCACTTGTTGATAAGTGTTGGTGTCTAGAGAGCTAGTTATAATTCTGTCGTCCTCTGTCCATTCCGATTCTTCTTTGGGTACTTCGGCAGGAATTCCAGTGATGGATGCTAGAAGGTTGACCTTCATTGGTATATGTCGTCCTTCTTGTATGCACTTCCATAACTTGTTGTCAATAGAATTCATAAAATGCATTACTTTATCCTTCCAAACATCGAAATGACCTTCGTCCAATATTGGGACGTGGTTCGCATTTGACGTAGGCAGCATGTAGTGTGTTTGTGCCATTGGATCGAGTCTCTCAAGAGTTTAATCTTAAAAAAAACTTGGTTTTTTAAAGAGTTAGGCTCTGATACCAATTGTTAGTCCCAAAGGGCACAATAATAAGCTAGAAGGGGGGGGGTTGAATAACTTATTAGACACTTAAAAAACTTTTTGTATATGTTCCTAAAACAAACACTTGCAATCTATTAAGGAGATTGAAGTAGCGGAAGTCTTGTAAGGAAGACAGTTCAAGTCTGCCGATTAAGGACTACCGGTAGACTTGACTGAATACTCAAGTCTGCTGTTAAAGAGATAAGTAAAGGAAATAAGAAACAGTTCAAGGGAATGATCAACAGTAAAAGAAGAACACAAGTATTTGAGATGGTTCACACTATAAAGAGTGCTACGTCCACTAACCTTGGATTTAAAATGTGCACTATGTTTTCCACTAGTTCTATTACAAAGAATATATCCAATGGATCGTGTACAAAATATTTAACTTGTGTTTGGGGGTTTGGGAATTGAATATCTGGATAAACAAGATATTCAATTGTGTAGAAGAATAGTTTAAGGGAACAACAATAAGAAGCTTAAGATAAATATCAAAACAGATCTTCTTCTTGTTGTCGAGGATTTCTTGATCAGTTTAAGATCTCTTTGAATGCAGTGAGAATAAAGACTTTGAGTTGTTGGAGAATTTCAGAGCATTTCAGGATGGGGTATGTATTTCTTCAGTCTCTAATGACAGTATTTATAGCAGGAGCATTCTTGAGATCCGTTGGAGAAGACGAAGTGTAACAACTCTATTAGGTTGAATGCATTAAATGCATGGAGCTGTCTTGTAGATTTCGTCCTCACTGATACTGAGCAGGGAGTGGTGCAGAGTTGTTTGCAGGAGTTGGTAGCCGAACAATCATAATTTCAGACCTGGAATAGTTGGTACAGATTGTAAGTGTCAGTCTGTTCACCTGCTCTGTCACTGTTCAGTAGGCGAAAGTCTTCCTGCTTTTCGGAAAGCTGTTCAGGCATGTCTGAGAGGTTAGGGGATGTTTGAATTCAAATTTAAACTGATAAGGACAAATTTGAATTAATCCACTAAGTTTTGGTGATTGGACATGCCATGCTTGAACACGTGTAGACAAGGTCTGCCGCTGGATACTGATGAAGGTCTTCCGGTGAAGCATTGCTGAAGTCTTCCGCTGAACCTGTGAAGCCTAAAAACAAACTATTCTATGGCGAAGTGTTATACATAGTTGCCACTCTAATTGATACGTAATCCAATTAGCCACTAATGCATAAAACTAATGTAATGTATGAGCATATGTAAATCAAAATACAAATGAGAAACAACAGAGGTACATGATTTTATATACTAGCCTAAACTCTGTCAAATTGTTTACTCGGTGGTCTGTCGTGCTAACTCTCACGCTGGAGGGCATTTGCAGGGAATGCCCCTGCCTAGTTCATTGCTTTTGCTTGTTTGCAGAGTTGGGCCTTAGTGATTACAGAAGTATTGAAAGCCAGATATCCAGATTGAAGAAGCCCAGTGCGTCTGAAGATTATCTTGGATGCATCAGATTCCTTTCAAAAAATTTGTTTCAACAATATGATCCCCAAGATTTATGATGATTAGTCTTATTCTATTGCACAACCCTGCAACATGGTCAATGTTTCTCAATAACATTATTGGAATACCAATTTTAAGTGTCAATTCATGACCTGACAACTCCGAACACTTTATACTATTAAAAAACTCTAGAGAATCGTCTTCGAACAAACTTGAGTTTTTTCCGTCCTACAAATAGAATCTGAACTCAAATAAGTTCTTCGTTTTGAATGATTACTTTTATAAAATTATATTTGTATTTTATGAATAAATATATTTATGAAAAAAAGCTAAAATCAAAATAACGAAATTATTTTTACTATTAACTATTATTTTTGTTTCGTAAATTATTTTGATTTTACTAACTTCCATTATATTTTTTGTTTTATTGACGTCGTAACTATTATTTTTTGTTTTATTTTTAAGAATAAGTTTTACAGAAAACTTTTGTTCCGTAAATTATTTTTATTATTTTGCTGACCTCAGTTTAAATTGTTTAGTTTTATTGACTCTGTAACTATTATTTTTGTTCATCAAATATTTTTATTTTACTAACGTATTTTTATTTTACATAACTATTTTTAAGAATTTGTTTTAAATTTTGTTCCATAAATTATTTTTATAATTTTACTAATCCCAATTTATATTATTTTTATTTTATTGACACCATAACTATTATTTTTATTCCATTAAATTTTTTTATTTTACTAATGTATTTTTATTTTACACATCTATTTTAAAGAATTTTTTTTAAACTTTTATTCCGTAGATTATTTTTATTATTTGAGTAACCTAAGTTTAAATTGTTTTTGTTTTATTGACTCCGTAACTATTATTTTTGTTCAATCAAATATTTTTATTTTACTAATGTATTTTTGTTTTACTTTTTTATAAGAATTTGTTTTAAACTTTTGTTCCGTAAATTATTTTATTTTACTAACATACGCATTAAATTATTTTTGTTTTGTTGATTCTGTAACTTTTATTTTTATAGTGATTTGTTCCATAATTTTTTTTACTAACTTCTTATATTTTTGTTTTCTTAACTACGGAACTATTATTTTTGTTTTAGTCACAATTTTTTTTGTTTAAAGAGAGAAAAATGTTTAAACATAATTAAAAGAGAGGAGATGATGGTGATGAGAGAGAAAATATGGATGAGACATGAGAGAGAAAGAGAAAGAGAAATACAACCAGAGAAAATAGGGAGAAGATAGAAGGAAGAAAGGGTAGAATGGTAACTCAAAAGTCAATAATTCAAAAGTGTGATTTTGGAGGGATAAATCTACCCTTGCCATTATATATATATATATTACTAGTTTTTGCACCCGTGCACCTCTTTTTTTTTTCCAACTAAACCTAAGATAAGTAAAATGAATAAAAAATGGATCAATGGAAGTGATTTCAGCTGCCTAAGAAATGCTTCAGCTTCTGTGCTCATTTACCATGTATCAAACATATAATTAATTTGTTTCTAAAAAATGAAGAGTAAAAACTAAATATAAAGAGGTTTCGTGAATTCCAATTTTTTGACTAATTAATAAATTAGTGTTTTATGTTTTTTTATTAATTGGTTAAATATTATCTAAATTTTGAAGTTATAGAAAGTCGTGTATATTTTCATATTCCCACGTGGTAGATAAGACAAAAGTGATGTTCTGTAGTTATTTGCTTATCTAGCAGTATTATTTGCTTATGTTATTATATCTATAATACAATATAGCTCAGTGTGGCACGCTTACAATTAACTTGGGATAAAAAGGGGTCATGATTTACTATTTTACGGTGATCCAACGGCCCTTATTTCCCTCAGCTCTCACATGTGCGAATGACGGTTTACTGTTTTGCCCTTATTTCCTTTATGTTATCGTAATTAACTTAATCAATTTAATTTTTTTCCGATCCGTAATTTCGTATACATATTAATTGAATTTTTTAAAACCGTTATCGTAATCTTTTTGTCAGGTCCGTTTTTTTCGACCTGTAGTTTCATATACAAATTAATCAATTTACTGTTTTACCAAGATTATACGGCTATTGAATAAAAAATTATTTTGCAACACCAATTTCCAAATAATGTCTCTCAATTTTTTAAAAAAATTTCATTGTAGTTTTTAAAAAGTTGATGAATGTCAAATTTTTAAACGAAAAATTATGTGCAGGCATTCATTTCAATGTAATATTATCGTAATTAACTTAATCAATTTACTTTTTTTCCGATCCGTAATTTTGTATACAAATTAATTGAAATATTTGTTTTTTCTTTTTAACTGTTATCGTAATCTTTTTGTCCGGTCCGTTTTTTCCGACCCACAGTTTCGTATACAAATTAATCAATTTACTGTTTTACCAAGATTCTACGACTATTGAATAAAAAATTATTTTGCAACACCAATTTCCAAATAATGTCTCTCAATTTTTTTTAAAAAATTCATTGTAGTTTTTAAAAAGTTGATGAATGTCAAATTTTTAAACGAAAAATTATGTGCAGGCTTTCATTTCAATGTAATATTGATATATATGAAATATAAAGAATGTCTCTCTGTCACCTTTAATCTCATAATCTTAACCGTTTTTATCACATTGTTTTCCATCCCTATTTTATTACTGCGAAAATTATTGAGATATTACGGTTTACAAGACGGTTTACAGTTATTATTTTACATTTAATATTTACAGTTAATATTTTACGTTTTTATAGTTATTTGCAAAGATTAGTTACTCTTCTACTGAGATATTACGATTTTACAGCTAATATTTTACAGTTTTACTGTTTTATGGTTGCGAAAATTTGTATTTGTATTTTTTTAAATTGTTATCGTAATTAACTTAATCAATTTAATTTTTTTCCGACCCGTAATTTTGTATACAAATTTAAAATTTTTTTAAAAAAACGTAAGTTTTGTAATTTGAAATATTTTTTTTCTTTTTAACTGTTATCGTAATTAACTTAAGCAATCCCTTCGTTCCGGGCAAAGAGACCACATTTGTAAGTCAATTTTTTTTAAAGAAAATAATATTTTTAGTAGTTCATTTCTAGAATATCTACTTCATTTATACGTGTGCAATTGACATGAGATAATTAATGGTTGATATTTATTGTTTTGCTTTAATCTTACGGCTGTAATTTCTTCCTCATGTCGTATGTGTGAACGACAGTTAATCCAATTGTAATTGTAACTGTAAAGGCTTATTCTGTGGGGCCCGAGAGAAAAAAAGACAGTCATAAGTGATAATTCATTTTACAGTTATTGTTTTACAATTTTACCGTTATTGTTTTACAGTTAATTCATTTAATTTGAAATATTTGAAATACATTTACTTTAATATTTGTTTTAACTGTTATCATAATTAACTTAGACAAATTATAAGTAAATATATTTATATTTTAAGTTTTTTCTTTTTAATTGTTATTGTAATTAAGTTTTAAATATTTATATTTTAACTGTTATCATAATTAACTTAGACAAATTATAAGTAAATATATGTATATTTTAATGTTTTTCTTTTTAATTGTTATTGTAATTAACTGAATCAATTTACATTTTTTTCAGCCCGTAATTTCGTATACAAATAAATTTTTAAAAAAATCATAAGTTTTGTAATTTGAAATATATATATTTTTTCTTTTTAACTGTTATCATAATTAACTTAGACAAATTATAAGTAAATATTAATTCATTTCTACATTATCTGCTTCATTTATTGATAAATTTCCAAACTGGCGTCGTGCCATCGGCACGGACAAGAATACTAGTATACTAATATACGTGCTTGTGCCATAGGCATGACGTCAGTATGATATCAGTTCAATAAGTGGTCGGGATAAACAAAGCTCATAACTGACGGGTTAATTCAAACAAAACCCACCATCTGAAGGTTACATATGTAATTGTAAATGGGTAATTGAAACATAATCATAACTAAGGGGTTCATTTGTAACTCACATACTTACAAATCAATCTGGACCGTCAGTTGTGTTTAGCACAATTCGATCAGGACCACCAGTTAGACCTTATATATATATATATGTTATATTCAATTAACTTGATTCAAGAAAGGCATAAGATGAAGAGTTTTTCATAAATTTAAATAGAAAGCAAGGTAAAAAAGAATGCGAAGAGATTCTGGAATTATTTATCAAATTAACCATAACATTGACATTTTTTTAATTTTCAATTCTCAAGAAAAAGTTGAATATTAAATGTAATCTAGATATTAGAGAATATATTTATTTAATGATGATCTATTTTTAATAAGTGGATTTATATTAAAACTGTTTTATTTAGTTTTACTATATGTATCAGTCATTATATATATATATATATATATATATATATATATATATATAAAGAGAGAGAGAGAGAGAGAGAGAGAGAGAGAGAGAGAGATTTATTATTAGCTTCGTGTGTAAATTATATTATTACACTATTTTAAGTTTTTATTTATTGTTGATGACTATTTTACATTTATGTAACAAAGAAAATATGACATAGTTAATGTGCACGTACTATCCTATTTGACTTTCGTAGATTAGCTAGTTTCGAAAAAATAGTTAATTTTGTCACGTATTTTCATGAAACTTTATATTTTGCAATTGTACTATTTTTCGAGCAAAATCGTCATTATATTTTTAAAAATAGATGTAATTTCGCCACTATCTCTAACTGTCATTCAATTTTAACGAAATTAATTTCAGTTGTTTCCCCTAAAGTTTTTTAAAATATTGGAAGATCATTAATGATTATTGATGTTAAAACGTAGATTGTTTTTTGGTTTTTAAATTATAAGGGGGTCCTTTTTTTGTTGCTTTTAAGGGTTAAAAAAAAGATACTATTTTATAAACAAAAAAAGAATGAATGAATGAAATATAAAAATATAAATAAGAAGAAAAATATATTGTTATAATAAAAAAAATAAGAGGAAAATATTTAAATTAATTAATATATACATTTTTCCTTAATGGATCATATAATAAAAATATAATAATAATAATAATAATAATAATAATAATAATAATAATAATAATAATAATAAAACATAATACGTTTAAAGGAAATCTAATCGATTAATAATTTTTGAAAATAATTCATTAAATCTAGTTGTTAACACTCATTCATTGACTGTAATTTAATTCATAAATAAAAATGACTTTAATTGTAATATATTAATGTTTTTCAAAAAAATGTTATAATTGAGAATTATAATGATAAGATTATATATAAAAAAAAACTTTTAATTCAACCTATAACAGCAACATGAAAATTGTGATGTGTTAATTTTTTTTGAATAATACACTTTTTAAAGTTATTTAATGATTTATGTCTTATATATTAATTATTTATTAATTTATTAAATATTTTTTTAATAATTTATTAAAAGATTAATTATTCTATATAATTCAATGATTTATTAAAAAATAATAATTAATAATTTATTAATTTATTTTTAATAATTATTAAGTAATCTTTTAATAAATTAGTAAATAATTTATTAATAAAAATGATAACCACATCCACACATGTGATGATTCCAACCGTTAAATATTTTAAAACTATTTAATCTCAGTCGGTTAAACATTTGTTAATTTTAAGTGAGCTAATGCATTATTAATATTCTTCTCTTAATTTTTTATTTAGGCAAAATATATATTTCCTTCTGCTTTAAATTTTTATATTTCATTTCATTTTTTCCTTTTTTGTTTCATAAAATATATTTTTTAAACCTCAAAAAGAAAAAAAAAAGCTGATAATTTTAGAACCATAAATCATTTAATTTTTAACTTCAACTATCATTAAGCATCTTTCTACATTTTAAAAAATCTTAGGGAAGACAACTTAAATTAATTCCGTTAAAAATTAGATGACAGATAGTGATAATGGCGAAATTGAATCTCCTTTTTTAAGTACAATGACAATTTTGCTAGAAAAACAGTACATTGACAAAATGTAACGATTGGTCAAAGTATAATGGTAAAATTAACCATTTTCCCAACTAGTTTCACATAGAGTTGTCAAAACGGGTTGAATCCGTTGGGCTAGCTTAGACATGCACAAAAGGTTCAAAGTTCACGGTTCGAACTGTGAACCGAACCGAACCAGAACCGTCTTCAAGTGAACTGGAATCGGAGGTTCACCGGTTCACTTGTGACGACCCGACCCGGACCCCAATACGAGATCTCAAAGTCGTGCCGCCAAAACACACAAATAACAAGGAAAGGGTAAGACTATAACAACGATACCTAACGACTCAACGAAATGCGGAAGCAAATAACGTGATGGCACCCGAGCTAACAAGCTCCAAATACAAAACGACCTAAGAGATAGTAAATCTCTCGGCCCCAAAAATTCGAAGCAAGTGACGCAACATTAGATACGTACAATAAAACCACCTGTTATGCAATTATATATAACAATAAATCCAAGTCATCGGCGACGTTACAACCAGAATCCAACATTAAACTAAGTCTACAACTCTAGTTTACACATTCTACAGCTAAACATGCCGGAGTACAATGTAACCAACAATACAATACATACTCGAGATGGATAGAAATAATGTAATTATATAAACATGGCTCGACTAACATCCATCGGCTCACAAAAGACTATGTAACAACATAACAAGTACAAGTACCAAATAAATAACCACAAGTCTTACTACCCATAGTGAAGTTTATATAACTTCACTTCCCAATCGTCCTTTCCAAAACCAAGGCTACAAAATATAAACTAGCAGCCACCTCCACAAAAGAACCACGCGTACTATCGTAGACTCGGCGGATTCCTTCGAATCACTAGCTCGACTCAAATCTAAGCAAAACAACGTAAACAGAGTAAGTCATAATGACTTAGTAAGCTACTAAAGATGCAATGTCATGGCATGACATTATGCTCAAGTAAAACATGCATGTATCATGTCATACTCATAATATAACATACCATGGAATAATCCTCAACATAGACCAACTCTATCAATAGTCGCATAGCACATTGTTCTACATAATTTACCATAAAGTAATCCATATCAAATAGAATATGATTCTTTATTCCAATATGTATAACATGTTATCTTCATATGGTAACCTATCATCAATCCATTATCCACATAAACCAATTATACCGTAAGTCTCATAGTACATCATTCCACATAACTCGTACAATAAATCATATATAGGAGACTATGGTTTCTATTCTAATCATGAATATCATGTTATATTTCTAGTATAACATTTCATTAAACAGTCATCATCTCAGGTAAATCATATCATGATCGAGTCACGTAACACATTAGTTCATATAAGTGCTCGTAAAGTAAATCATGTAAAAGAGAAGATGACTTCCATTCCACTTCCGTCGTGTAGCTCCTGCAAAACACGTGCCATTAATGTGTCCTCAATGTCCTTTTCATGGTATTGACGTCCCCGAGACATTCCCCGCTCGAGTTCCATAGCTATCAAGGTCATGTGTATTACTATAACAATGATCAGCAACATCCCCACCGTGGCCATCGATGGAGGAGTGTGTGCAACCTAGCACGGCGATCCATTGCAGTCATGAATTCTACAATTTGTGAAGACAATGCATCGTCCCGCCAAAGACTAAAACAAAACGATGCCAGCTGGACTCAAACACAAGCAAATGTAATATATACTCGAATGTTCAACCAAAGGAAGAGTACGAAATAGCGCACTAATCCAATCAAGTAGGTATTTACTTTTAAATCACATAGTTATGCATTTCATTGCTAACTAACACATAGTTCACATTGGAGCTATACATTCAAGTCTCTAACATTCAAGTGTTGTACTTCACTAATGCTTAGGGGCTAAATTCATCAAACGTTCACCGAATTCCGTAGGATTTCAATATGTAATTCCTTATTATCATATTAGTCAAATGGTCAACTCCGTTGAGTCATTTCTACACTTTAAAGTTTCGGGGCATGAAAGCTATTGATGAGCGCAAGATTTCCACTAATTTTCCCAGGAATTTTCTTTTATTTTGTGCTATTTTTGAGTTATTTATGCGTTGGAAATATTATTATTTGTGTTTTTGTGCTTAATGTAGGTTTCCACACATATTCGAGCTTTTATATGGTGTTTAGCACGAAGTTCGAGACAATTTCGGGCTTAAAAGTTAATTTGGAAATTATTTGGTCAAAGTCTGTTAAGAGTTTCAAGGCAAAATCAGGCTAACAGAGGCTAACGGAGGAAAATAGGGCTAACAGAGGACTAAAATGAAGACCTGGAAGTGAGCTGGAAGGCGGCGCTAAAAATCAGAAGTTCAGGGGCACCGGAGCAATTTCCAGAAGTCCATGCGCGCTGTCGATCTCCTGCTGGTGATACGTGTCGTCCCCTGGCTGCTTCTCTCCTTGTGCTGACCCGCGAACTCCTTGCTGGATCCGGGTGACCCGCGTGCACTTCCGGCCCATCAGCCCGCTTCTCTGCCCACTCCCTCACTCAGCCTTAGCCCATTTCCCCCTGGCCAGACCTGCACCCTTCACCTTGGGCTGACCCTATGGCTGCCGCGACCCATTAGCCTTATTTCTTCCCTTTTTGACCCTAAATCTTCTATTCTCTTCCTAAAATTCCCCTCAGCCTTGGTGTCCTTTGTTGCCTTCTCCATTTATGCTCCAGGCAGCTTCATTTTGTAGAGGACAAGTCCCTCATTTTCTTAAAAATTCTTCCATGCTTCTAACAATTGTCCGATAATGAAGGTTTGAAGCTTCAAATCAAGGGCCAAGGATGCATTTACAAATGATTTCAACCCCGGAACGTGATTTCTTCGGTTTAATTCTTTCTACCTCTATTTTTGATAGTTGTTATAATTTATTGGGCTGATTAAATTTGTAATTGTTGAATTGGTTTATGCTTCAAATATTTATGGAATGCAATTATTTTTCTATGTCCAATGTAGTATTTTAATTTAATTTATCTCTTTATTTAGTACACATTCATGTTGGTTATTATTTTGTGAACTTAATGCCTCTAATTATTTAACCAATAATTAAATGATTTTAGAAATATTTAGGATCCGCGAGAGCTACCTTTATATTTCGGACCAATCAATTTAATAGTTGGTGTTTTGTGACATGCACCGATGGCCATCATGAGATTATGTTTGACACGCGATCGAATCACCTCAGCCATTCGCGAGGTCGGGGAGGTTAGGGTTGACTATAAGATGCGAGAGCTCGTAGTTAACCAATTTTATTTGTCTCGGTTACCAACATGACTTGTAGAAAAATATAGAGAATCTATTTTTGCGAAGTATTACCCATGTGTTTGATTATTATTGTGTGTTCTTCATGCTTTTAATGGCGTAGCGAACCATTAGATGATCATTAGAATTATAGGATAAGATGCGAGAGCCCGTCCTATTAATTTCGAAAATCACAATAATTGTTTACGTTACGTGAGACCGAGAGGAGATCGTCGTAGATAGTCATTGAGTGCTTATTTTGATATGCAGCTATTTTCTCCTATGTTATAAGAAGCGAGAGCCCGTAGCGAATATTATAGTGCACCCGACTACCAAAACTTGAGTTAAAGAAAAGCAGAAAGAGGATTAAATTAAACACCGGCTAGACTATAAACATTGCGTTCCTATATTTTTATCTTGATTTGTTGTTGCCAAACCACATCCGCGTTAGTTTAGATTTAATTGCTTTATAGGTTGTTTATATTTTTAGATTTTAATTCATTTTATTTTCGCTCAAATATAATTAGTTAGCATAATTTCGGTATTTAGTTGGAGTGAGAATCACGCGCATTCCCTGTGGGATCGATAGCTCGTACTTAGGTACACTTTATTACTTGATACGATCCAGTATTCTTGCCCGAGTTGCGTTTTGTGCACATCAGCTATATGCAACATAACTCTATTAAGTTCTCAAGCAAGTTTCCTTAGCTACATTTTCCAGATTAACCACATAATATAACCCAACAAATTTGAAAATCCACAACATAAACATCCAAAAAGAATCGTATTCGTCATATGTCATCGAGAGTCATTAAGTTCTTAATCAAATTCATGCATGCAACATAACCCTTCTAAGTTCATGAGCTAGAGTTCTTGGCTATGTTTACAAGGTTAACATCTTCATGTAATTCAACTAAATTTGAAAATCCACAACAGAAATATTCCAGACAAATTCATAGATACACATATGTCATGCTAAGTTCAAAAATCATATTTATAACTAAACATGAGTCATGTTTTATGCAACATAACCCATCTAAATTCATATGCAAGTATTCTTATCTATAATTTCCAGATTACTCACACCAATCAAAGCAACAAATCTGAAAATCCCAAACACATACATAAAATTCAGATTTTTAGCCTATCATACACCAACTAAAGCCAAAAATCATATTCCAAGCAAATGCTTTACAATTGATGAATGCCTAGCATGCATATCAACCTTAAACACTTGAAATTGAGACTAAATAGCTACTGCATTTCGTACATAAATCAGTCCATACATGCTCTAAAGATGTTTCATACTTACAAGATGCAAAAATGGAAGTAAAAACAACACACAAATGTTCATTGACCTTACTTAGCATGTAGATTGTTTTCCTTAGGGTCAATGAACCATAAAACAAAGAAAATGAGTATAGTAGCTCACCTATAAACCGAGATTAAGAGTCCCAAAACAGATTAAGAGAATGGGCAAAATAGATTAAAGAGATTTCGTGAAAATAGGACAGCCTCAAGAGGTCACAAATCTAGCTTCAAGTCAAGAATCTCGGGTTTAAGAATTGTAGTAATCAAGGCTTATCCTCCAAGGCCTTCCATAGCTTCAATTATTTTTCCGAAGACTTTTCAAGTTTTTGATATGGCAACAAACGGTGTGAATGGTGAGGATGTGCTAGAGGATGGACACACTGCCACCTCTAGTGTGGAGATTCAGGCCGATAACATTCAACTTCCTCTTCCTCCTCATGATGCCCGCCACCAGATTAATTAAAGGCGGGGTTTGGATTCATTAGCCCGTAGTGCTGTGGCTACTGTTGGGCTGGCCAACGAATTTCAGGAGGAAGCATTGTGTCAGAGGGCAGTATACTTGGGGCAGATGCACCATCTCAACCATCAATTGATTGCTATGGGTAAACCCCCACTGCCCATCGAACTGTCACTTCCATCTATGCCTGCGTCGAGTCAGGCCTTAAGTGTGTCAAGACTAGCATGGGACCCCTAGCGACTGGCAGGAGCTCCATCTCAGTTTTGGGAGCAAAAATCGAACAGGGAACGTAGCCAGCATGAGGGGCGGGCTAATCACAGAGTGGTTCCTAGTGTGCACTCTCGGCTCGGCCCTCGAGTAGGGGAGGATTCGGCACAGTCTCGCCGCCGCCAGAGGTCACCTTCCCCTCGAAGGTCACATGCTCGCCGATATCGTTCCCCATCACCTGGGCAGTCACATGCTCGCCAACACCATTCCCCATCACCTGGGTGGTCACATGCTCGCCGACATCATTCTCCATCATTTGGAAGGTCGCATGCTCACAGATAGGGATCGCCTTCATGACATTCTAGGGGCAGGCATGAATTGCCCCCCTTAACAGCCATCAAAACGGGGCGGGAGCAGCTCCAGACCAAGCACATCAAGCCGCGGGAGGTGTACAGGCACAGGTGGCGCAGGCCGTGGGCATAGCTCAGGCTATGGGAGCTATGGGAACCCTACAGGCCCTTCTTGTGCCTGGTGTGCAGCCTCAGCCACTGGAGGTTTGCCTGCCACAATCAATATGCAGGAATTTGAAGAAATGAAACGCCGCATGGAGGCATGGGAGCAAGGCAAGGCCTTGGATGACAATTTCTTGGGCACTACAGCCAGCCCTTTGGCCCTATGGATTGAAAATGCCCCTCCAGCTCAAGGTCTCATCTTCCCCAACATAAAGGAATACACAGGGAAAACCAAGGCAAGGGACTGGTTGATGTCTTTTGAATCTCAGATTGGCTTGGTGACCTCAGATGAGGCATTGAAGATTCGGGCTTTCGTAGGCTCGCTGCAAGGAAATGCACTGGCTTGGATGTGAGCTCTTCCTTGCAGATCAATCAACAACTGGGCAGATTTGTGAGCAAAATTCTTGGCCGATTTCGGGACTTCAGGGGCGATTGCAAAGACAAGTGAAGACTTGTCTAAGGTTAAGCAAGGGGCCCATGAATCGACATCTAGCTACTTGGAAAGATTCACGAAGATGCTCGAGAAGGTGCCTGGTTTGTCTGAGCAGGAGATCACCTTGTGTTTTGAAACGGGCCTACTCGAGGGAGAAGGGGGCCTGAGGCCAGAGTTGAGTATGAGGGAGCCTAAAACCCAGGAAGAAATGTTAATGCAGGCTCAGAAATGGTGTGCGGGGGAGACCGTGAAGAAGGAGAAGAAGAAGGAGAGCACAGAGGCTGGGGGTAATGGAAACACTAGCAAGAGCAGGGTGCAGGGGGCGGCTACAACATGAGTAAGTCGTGGTATGACCACCCTAGAGAGTTCCTTCAAGAAAGTGACCTTACCCCGCTCAACATACTGCGGGAGGATATCATGTACGAAATCTGGGATGAGCTTATCCGGGCACCGCGCATGAGTGCAGAGACTGCAGACACCAAGGACCGCACAAAAAAGTGGTGCTTATCATGACGATTATGGGCACACCACAGAGGAATGTTAGCCAGTGAAGAAGGCCATCTAGAGGTTGATCAATGAGGGCTGGTTGGACCGGTTTAAGCGAGATGGAAACAACAAGGGAAATGCCCCTCGCAGAGATGCACCCCCAATTCGGGGTGTAATAAATGTGATTCTAGACGAGGAGCCTACCCTCAAACAGCTGGGAAAGCAAATATTCTTCTTGTCAAATGTGGTGGACTGCCCTACCACTTTGCAGACAGGGGATGAGTCAATCGAATTTACTCGCAGCGAGTTGGCGAGTAGCCTGGCCGGTGAACAGTCCCTAATTGTCTTAGCTCTGGTGGATGGAGGGGTGGTACATCGGATATTGGTGGATACAGGGGCATGTAGAGATGTTATGTACTACTCATGCTTTTAGGGTTTGGAGTTGAAGGATGATTGTCTCAAGCCATATGCAGGGACTCTAGAGGGTTTCACCAACCACAAGGTGCCCGTTAAAGGCACAGTCGAGCTGGAGGTTTTCATTGGTAAAGGCAGTCGTTCCAGAGCGGAAAAAATCACCTTCATGGTGATTTACCTAAAATCTCCCCGTAACATAATTCTAGGGATGCCCGGCATGACCAAGTTCCAGATGATAGCTTTCATCCCCCACCAGCAGGCAAAGTTTTACACCGATCATGGAGTTAGCCAAAAAACTTGTTTTGAGACCAAAAGGGCGAGTTGGGTGCCTAACCCATTCCCACCTCGTAACTTAGCCTCCGAACCCATTTTTTTACAAATCTGGTTACATTTGGTTTTTCTTTGTTTTTTCTTAAAATAAAGATGGCGACTCTGTTTCAACATTTTGAGTCCACAATGAGGTCGGACGTATTCCACGCGCTCTTTACAATGTTTTTTTTTGTCCTTTTTAATTTCGTTTTCCCCTAAATAAGGGAAAATTGAATGAAACAAGCGTTGTGTTTCTTGAATTTTGTTTTCCCCTAAACAAGGGAGGATGAAATGCAAAAAACCGGGGCACTCACACAAGGTCTAGGAGTAATACGGCCGCAAGGCCTTTGCTTCTTCCGGGTCTCCATACTGGACACCTTGTAGGGGCAAGGTGCCTCACCCTTACGTCCGCAAGAGCTTTCTTTAATCCGGTTCTTCTTCTTTTCTCTTTTAGCACTTTGCACCCTTCATACAATTCTTTACTTTAAGCCTTGTAAATCTCATAATTTCACCTAAAACCTTGAAACTCACAATAAAGATCAAAAACACATAATAGTAGCCAAAAGCCTCGTGAAATTCTATTTCTAAGTTATAAAAGTACCCAATAGATGCGTATAAAACACATCTATCAGTGACTTTTCAACAACTACCATAGAAAGACCTTGTGTTCGCCGTCATCCAATTGCCCTACAAAAATAAGATTCCTAATTAGCTTCGGTACATGCCTAATCTTGTTCGTTGATAATAGAACTCTCCTGTAGCAACTTAATTTTATCAAATATTATTCTTTCTTCTATATTTATGTTCTCTTTATTCCGACAATCAAATGCTCGGTTATCGACGCACCCTCCTTCATCTTTAGGTTGAACAACTTCTTCGTCAGATGCACCTTGTTATTTGCAGACGACTTCTCATACATATCACATATCAGACAATGCTTTCATCAAACTCAACGTAGTCATTTTAGTGGCTATGTTATGGTGCTCCCCACTACTCTATTATATTATCATGTTAATTTACTACTCCCTCCGTCTTTAAATTATCGTCCTCCTTTCCTTTTTCGTCCGTCCCAAAATAATTGTCCATTTTTAAACTTACCTTTTTAGAAAATCAATTTTACCTCTTTACCCTTACTTTTTCACTCTACTTTAATTATGAGCCACATACACATGGACTTTAAAGGAAACTACACATTAAACCAATATAAATAATCAAGTCAATTATTTTTTCTTAAACTGTGCGCCGGATCAACCAGGACGATTATTTAAGAACGATGGAGTATTTTTTAAGATTATAATGGTCCCTCACCCATTTATCCTATTAAAATTTGATGTAAATCATGAAGTTGCTATAAAGTGTGACATTGGATTCTTCTTGAGGCACATCATATGGCTGGGTTCGATGCATGCAATCCCCCCACCCCCTTTCTCGAAAGCATATCGGCTTCCTGTCATATTCATTATGCGGAAGAATGTTCTGCTAGTAATTTGGTGATTCACTACATGCAGCTGTGATGAAAAAAATTCAATCAATCATCACAGAGATGCTTGTGGTTGGTTTTTTCCAAACCGTTAAACTGTTATTATTATTACCTATAGTCATTGTCATAATTTAAATGATAGTCATCTTTCTTTTCTTAAGTTTGGCGGTACAAATACCTTATAGATTCTCTAGTTGGATTTTGGTACATGTGTTGCTGTTATGCATGCAATATCCAACTGATTTTGCACTTATTGCGGTGCTTTAAGAAATTAAGGAAAGAGATATTGTTGGATTTAATTATCGACGATATGAAACCACACACATTAACATGTTTCCATGCAACATAT
This sequence comes from Codonopsis lanceolata, assembly GCA_013146195.2. Classification (NCBI taxonomy): domain Eukaryota; kingdom Viridiplantae; phylum Streptophyta; class Magnoliopsida; order Asterales; family Campanulaceae; genus Codonopsis; species Codonopsis lanceolata. The sequence continues at coordinate 128,561,547 of CM028377.1, forward strand.
TTCATTTAAGAGATTGGTATTTCGCCTATTAACGTGTTAGAAACCTCTAGCTATAGTACCTTGCCTATTATTTGCTCACTTAGTGTTCAACACTCTGAACAAGAGATAAGTTCTCTTCATTACCATTTCTTGTGTTTGCTTTACTGCACTTCGTCAGCTGAGAAAAACCACGTCTTAGAGAGGCCGTTTTGTCTTTCCATCCTATATTTGAGGATATCACAGTCTGTTTACTACGTGATCGCTGGAAGAACTTCGAGATTTTCTCTTGTAGAGTTGAACATCTTGGGTTAGGACCGATGGTTTATTATTTGTTCTTGAACTTTGCATTTATTTTAACTCTCAGTTTCAATTTCTTACTATGTACTTGAACCTTGCATTGAATTTGACCATCCAGTTTCAATTACTTGTTCTCAAGAGAAAGAGCTTCTTGGTCATGTTTTGTGAAGTTCCTGATCCTATAATTCGTAGTCGATGCATCAGTTTCATTGAAAAAGCCTTATTCTTGATAATATAGGTGTTGAGAATGTAATAGTTTGTTTTAGATTTTATATATTTTCTCATGTGGGCTTTAGTATAAAATTAGGTAAGTTAATTAGTTAATTAGTTTTCTTTCAGGAATAGAATTATGAATCATTCATGGTTTCTGCTTTCTTTTTGGCCCTATATGTATATTGGGTTCCTTGTTTGATTTCTTTCAAGTAGTAATAACAAAATATTACTTTTCTAGTTTTTTATATTAAATCATGTTTTAATATGGTATCAGAGTCAAATCGGTTCTGCTCTTCTGCTATCTTGCTTGAATGACTTGGTTCAAATATCACCATGGACGGTATTCGTTCTACTCTTTGCACTAAGGAGGAGTTTTTGGAAGAAAATGTTCAATCTTTCATTTATCTTCAATTTGTCAACTATTGAGAAGCTTTTTGGGGATGGGCTCATGTTTGGGTTTCTCTATATTTGCGATGTTGCAGCTTCTACCACATTTTGAGTAGTAGCTTCTACCACAAAGATTTAGCACTTCATTGTCTCCAACTCGACTACTTCACAAGGGTGTTGTGTACGAGTTGATCAAGGGAGGTGTTGAGAATGCAATATTTTATTTTTGAATTTTACATATTTGCTCATGTGGTTAATTAGTTAATTAGTTTTCTATCAGATTACCAGGAATAGGATTATGAATGCTTCCTGGTTTCTGCTTTCTTTTCGGTCCTATATTTATTGGGTTCCTTGTTTGATTTCTTCCAAGTAGTAATAAAAAAGTTACTCTTCCACTTTCTTATATCAAATCATGTTGTAACAATAGGCATCCCTGTCGTGGCTGCCAATTCCAATCCCATGAATTCATTGCTCCAAAAAAATTTGCAATACTTGCCCGACGTGTTAGAAACATCTACCAAAAGTCCAAAAGTCCGTTCCGTTCACAACTAGGGGATGGCCGAGGGGGACAACGATCCAAGAAAGTTTTGAAAATGCACACTTTTTCCCTTATAATTTACTCCCTTCGTTTTAGGTAAAAATTATTCATCATATTATTTTGAGATGTTTCATTTTAAAAGTCAACTTAAAAAAAAAAAATCATGTTTATCATCTTTATAACATTTTAACTTTATCATCTATATTTGATATAAATATACTGATTATGCTCAAATATTTTTGTGATTATGACCAACTATAATGTTAGTTATATATCCTTTAATATTATAATTTTTAAACATGAACTATTTGGATAGAACAACATAGACTATTTAGGTAGAACGGAGGGAGTATCGATTATAATGATAATGTACTCGTTATAAATATAGCAAAATATGACCTTGACATTAAACAACATGCACTTTCACCAAAATTTTCAATAAAGATATAAGTACTTCAAAAAAGTATTAGATGAAAGAAATTTCACAATCTAATACTCCATCTATTATATGCAAATAATCCAATGTATTATTTTTAGATGTTTCATTTAAAATGTCTATTTTTTTTTTAAAAAAATCATGTTTATAATTTCTCTAGAATATTTCAACTTTACCCTCAATATTAGATTTTAACATTTTAACTATGCTCAAATAGAGTTGTAATTACGGTGGGTGAGGCTAACTATACTCCATAATCTATTATCTACACCCTATTTTTTGCAATGTGCAACACAATGTATGATACCTTAAAGAAGGAAATAAGGAGTAGAAAGTGAGTTTTTGGGTGTAGTTAGCCTCCACCTTGTAATTATGACCAACTCTAAGGCTAGATACATATTCCTTAATTATTAGACTTTTCAAATATGAATTCTTTTTAGGTGAAACGAAGGGAGTATATCATAATAGGCAAAACAGAAAACTAATACTTTTTTCTTTGGTCTTCTATAAGACGGTCTTATGTATTTTAATCTATAAGACGGAGCTATCCATGTTAAATGAGTCAAACTCTCAAAGATTCAAAAAATTACAGAGCCACTCCTCAACTTCTGAATATTACAACACCACCCCTTAGATTTTGTAAATGAAAACTGCCAACTTTTTGGTTTTGAATGTGTTACTTTTACCTTTAAATATGTCACTTTTATCTTTAAATGTGCCACTTTTAGTCCCTCAATGTGAAAATCATTATGTATGAAAGTGTGTCTTAAATGTATCACTTTTAGTCTCTCAATGTATAAGAGTCTTAATAAATGAAAATGTGTAAATTTTTGACTTTAAATCCATCACATTTGCCCTTATATGTGTCACTTTTGGCATTAAAAGTGTCACTTTAAAAATGAAGTTGATCAAAACTTTAAATTGATTTAAGACTAAAATACAAAGTCAGAGCACTTATGGGCTTCAGCTCGTTTTCTGGAAACATTAGGGGCATTGGAGTAATATTTTGAAATAAGGAGGGCAATAGAGCAAAGCATGAAAGTATTCATTAATTCGGTAGCACACTCGCAGCGTGCATGCCACGTTGCCTTCATCCTTCTGCTTGACCTGCAACATTTTTAATGGATATGGATTGGGTCTTTTGATCCGGTTCGAATCTCACACATATGGACAACGAAGAGCAACTTAGTGATAAGACTCTTCACCTATTCCTAATAGGCCGTAACTTTGAGTCACTAAGGGGGTAAATGGAGACCACTATTGATCCTCTTTAAGTAAGAAAGAAAAAAAATCTCACTTATTCTACCATCTTTTCTATTTTATTTTGACCAGTTTTTTCGATGGGTAAGCCGTGGTTTCTGCAAATGGGTTGCTCATGCCCAAGCAAAACTGAACACTATTTTCCTTCCTATTTTGGTTTCCATCTTATAGAATGAGATCTGTAAAACGATATTGCACAAGTTTTTTTACCTTTCTTTATGTTTTAAGACATTCCATTTCAATAGTTTTTGTTTTCTTTTCAAAACTTTGTATAGATACATTTTTAACGTTCTATTACGTTCCATCAACCTAGTGTAGTGATCAACTTTCCATTTTTTGATGTTTCAAATTTTTTGTCCGCTTAAAAATTTAATGCACATAATTAATCATCTAATATATCAGTATAGCTTAAGAGAAAAAATAAAGTCTTAAAATTTCTACGCGTGCACAAATGAAAGTCTAAATAAATATTGAGTACGTCTCTTTCGAGAAAGTTTTACGAAGCTCACTCTCTCACAGCTCAGTTCACCAATTAACACACGATAAATCGGGTCAAGGATCTCTTACAAAAAATACTCGGAATATTGTATTTCCTAAGTTTTTGTCATTGATGTGCCCGACCCAAAATCGGTAATGAGCAAAGCTTGTGGGACTTCACGTGCCGACCATGGGCTCAAATATATACACGTGGGACCTCACGTGCCGACCACATGCTTAAATATCGATCAGGAAAGGAAAGAAATTGTGAGCATCGTCCTCGTTCCATCCTGGTCGGAGATGGCTGCGTCTCCCCGATCAAAGACCGTGCTTGGGAATGATGGACAGAAGGACTCGAGCACACAAGATTTGGAGTGGGCAGGGCCACGCCCACCCGACCAAATGCTTGACTACAGGAGCATGACTCATAATGAAGTGTGCTTGTCTGTAATCTAAGTAATCATCGCGACAGTTACGCAGTCAACCCAGATTGATAGCCATGAATCCCTAAAATCTCGCCCCCACTATCAATCCTTTCGGGTTTGGCTCCATGAGGGCTACATATACCCCTCGATCAACCTTAAACAAGGTACACTCACATACATACATCGAAACTCTATCAAATTGCTATCTCAAAGTATACGACTTACTCTCACGCCTAAAGCGTTTCACGAGGTCTTGCTTTACATTCCTTCTAAGATGTTCTTCATTTGACATGTTCTACAAAGGTCTAATCCAACACACAAGCCCCGATATCCTATATTCAACATTGGATAGCCCAAGACAGATTTTTGTAACAACAGCCGTAAATATTACTATAAAGAAAATTTAGATACTCCATTCATCCCTAAAAAAAATCTCCCGTCTTTATGATTTATCCCTAAAAAAGTCTCATAAATAAAAATAGTAATAATTTAAGTACAATTTAAAGAAGGTACAAACAAGTAAAATTTTAATTTAAAAAAGTAAGGCTTTTCAAATGGGATTGTATTCTAAGAATATAGAGAGCATTAGATATCACATGAGAGGATTTATGACAAATCATAAGAGGGAGAGGCTGTTTTTACTAATTTTTTAAATTATCAATTACATTACCAATTATTACATAATTAAACACATGTTTGCACTATAGACATCAATTTTATTGCTTAAACATTTTTTAAAAATAAAAATGAGTAATTATGTTGTTTATGTGGATGGTAAACAAATATCATTTGATATTTTTGAGAAAATTATGTAGGTAGGTAACAACTAAAATTAACATTGATAGACAACTTAATATGATCTTGTAATGAACTGGTAGTTTTATCCAAATACGTGTTTAATTTATGTAATAACTGGTAATTAGAGCTGTTAAAATTGAGCTCGGCCCATAAGCCCGGTCCAACACACCCGACTTTTTAAGGGCCTGGGCCTCAATTTAGAAGGCTTGAAAAAGGCGGGCCTCTTTGGCCCGCTAGACCCGTGGCTCGTGTTTGACAAGCCCGAAAAGCCCGGCACGACCCGATCATAAAGTTAAACACTGAAACTTAATTACAAAATTAAAAACTAAAGAAGAAATCTAAAAAGAAAAAACTATCAGACATTCATTTAGACAACTTTTTTTTTTTTTTTTCTTTAGGTTAGATAAGTTTATGACACAGTATGATCTATTTCCAAATCATTGTTCTCTTTTTGGTTGAAACTCATATTCTAAATTGATGGAAGTGAAACTTACAAAGAGGAAATGAAGTTTATCTTCAAAGTTCCAATCTAGTTTAGTATGGTTGTAGTTAGTAATTTTATCGAAACTGATCTATTTAATTGAATATCTCTATCTGATATTAGCTAATAAAAAGTCTCAATAGTATAAACTTGATAAAAAAAATAAAATTTAAATGCTAGATTGTGTCGGACGAATCAAAAAATGAACATTTGCTAGTTAGTATGGCTTTGCAAACTAGAACCTGAAAAACTTTGTCTATCTTCAGAAAACACATATTAAAAAATTGGGGACAGTATGATGAAATTCAATTTGGTTATAATTTTTTTGAAAAAAATATCCTTCAAGTAGCACATGTATTTTTTCTTTGGTCTGTAACATTATAGTTTAATTAGTTTTTCTAGTTTCTGTTTCGTTTAATTGTTGAAGTTACTACATTTGTTTATATTTGCTTTGGTTGCACTTTTATTTTGTAATTGTGTAAGTTAAACTAGTAAGTATGTGTGTTTTGAACTTTTGATGTGTTATATAACTTTTATTAGCTAATTTGTGAGTTTTTTTAATAAAAAAATTATTTTTTTGGCCCATAGGCCCGAAGTGTGCATGGGCTGAACTTGAGTTCTATGAGACCTGTCACTATTTTGGTCAGACCCGAACCACTGTTAAACGAGGCCCGATAAAATTTATGATAAAAATAATCTTTCCCATCATAAAATACAAAAGCATTTGTCAAGTCACCGATGCATAAGAGATAGATAGGGTATTAATTTATATTACAATATAGTTTATTCTCATACATGTGTAATTGACTAAAATTATTTAGAGGTTGAGATTAAATTATCTTAAAATATTTGATGGTTGGGATTCACTCTCACATTCACATGTGTGAGAGTAGTTATCAACTTTTAACTCTCTATTTTCTCTCACCATGTTACAAAGTCACCCCTACAATCAATATTATAAGCAGTCACACCCTGATATTAATCTTCTAAACCATTACCCCTTACAAAACATCAACCTTACATTAATATAATCTCACAATAGAGCTCAATTGATTGGCTGAGACTATCTGGGGGTTGATTCCGCCGCAAAATCAAAGGTTCATAGGTCAGTTACATATAACTTCTTACAAATAACCCCCCTCAACTATGAGTAGAATTCGAATAGTGCCCCTCAACTACCACTTGAAGTAATGTACCCCTCAACTGTAATATTTTTTTAAAATCGCACCTTCTATTTAGACGTTGACGTTTCAATTGACGAAATCAGATATATTGACACCGTGTCATATGCACGGGCACGAAGATATAGTTGATAAATAAAATATATCTTTGAAATTAATTTTATTACTTAACATGTTTGAATTTGAAAGACAAAGCCTTTAAAGAAAAACCGAATAGTATGACTTGAACCACTACATTTTACTTCCTCCCAAACGAAAATAAGCACCAACTAATTCCCTTGTTTGCTCCCCTCCAAACACAAATATCTCTGCCATGTCTGACCATATTCCACTGGACTTGATGGCCGGCATACTCTCACGGCTGCTGGTCAGGCGGTCAAGTCCCTCCTCTTGTCCCGCTCCGTATCCAAGGCATGACGCTCACTCATAGACATCCATGAATTCACTAAACGTCACCTTCAACAATCATTTGAAACTACCTCCAATCACTCTCTCATAGCTACCAGTCAAGATTTTCAGTTCTGCTCAATCGATTTCCATAAAATCGATAAAGCCTATGAAATCAAACACCCACTTTGGATGTGTCATGTAATCGCTTCCTTTAATGGACTTCTACTTTTGAAAGGTCTTGGATGGGATGGCCACATGAAAAGAAATGTTACTGAGCAATAGGGTTTGGGTTTGATCCAGTTAATCATGATTTTAAAGTAGTTCATAGTGAATTTAGAGATGGTGATGTTTCTAAAGTGGTGCTTACTGAGTCTGAAACTAAGATTTTTGTGCCCGACCCAAACCGGTCACGAGTGAAGTACGAGCTAGCATCACGTGTCAGTCACGAGCATAATTAGTATGAGGCCCACCAGTTTGGCTCGCCTTAAGGCTCGTCTTGTCGCGAAATGATAAGCTCAAACATGTGGTATAGATTATTCTGATACATTTTCTCGAGTTGCTAAACTTGCTTCTGTTCACTTACTCATATCACTTGTTGCGTCTTACCATTGGCCACTTCATCAACTTGATGTGAAGAATGCTTTTTTCATGGTGACTTACATGAAGAGGTATATATGGAGCAACCACCAGGCTTTGTTGCTCAGGGGGAGTTATCTGGTATGGTTTGCAAGTTAAAGTGGTCGTTGTTTAGTTTGAAATAGTCTCCACGTGCGTGGTTTGGAAGATTTAGTGATGTGGTGATAGAGTTTGGTCTTACAAGGTGTCATAGTGATCACTCTGTATTTTATCGACAGAGTAGTGTAGGTATTGTTTTATTAGTTATGTATGTGGATGATATTGTTATTACTAGTAGTGATAGCGCAGGAATTGGTACATTTAAGGAGTTTCTTCAAAAGAAATTTCAAACTAAGGATTTAGGTAGTTTGAAATATTTATTGGGTATTGAGGTTGCTTGTTGCAAGCAAGGTATCTTCTTGTCCTAAAGGAAGTATGTGCTTGATTTGTTGTGTGAGACGTGAATGTTAAGAGTAATACATTCGGTCACTCCTATGGAGCCAACTCTAAAACTTAGGGCTGAAGATGGTGAAGAATTTGCAGAGCCAGAGAGATATCATCGACTTGTTGGTAAATTGAATTATCTAGTTGTAACCAGGCCACATATTGCTTTTGCAGTTAGTGTTGTAAGTCAGTTTATGCCCTCACCACAGACTACTCATTGGGATGCTACTGTGAGGATTCTAAGATATCTTAAACGGGCTTAGGGGCAAGGCGTACTATATCGTGATCATGGACATATGAGAATTGAAGGGTTTGCCGATGTTGATTGGTCAGGTTCTCCAAACAAAAGATCTACTTCGGGATACTGTGTGTTTGTTGGGGGTAATTTGGTATCTTGGAAGAGTAAGAAACAACCGGTGGTGTCGAGATCTAGTTCGGAGTCTAAATATAGGGTTATGGCTAATGCCACGTATGAGCTTGTGTGGATTCGTCAGCTCCTGGGTGAGATTAGTATTGGTAACTCATTACATATGCATAGGGCCGACGATTAGGTGAGTTGGGTCAAAATGGGTCGTGACCCATTATAGCCCAAAATTAAATGGGTCGAAACGGATTGGGTCAGAACGACTTGCCCCATTTCGACCCACAAATTTCCATAAAAAAACTTACATTATATAGCAAAAAACAACGGGTTGAAATGGGCAACGGATTCGACTCGCTTTTTCCTGACCCAAATCGATCAGTTATTTTTTTTTTGGTCAAAATGGGTAACCCATTTCGACCCCAAAAAAATAACTGGTCGGGTTGGGTCGAGTAATTTTCAAGTCAGGTTGGGTGGGTTAGTGGGTTTTGGGTTGTAATTGCCAAGCCTAAGGTTATGGTGTGATAACCAGGCAACATTTCATAATGCCTCGAATCAAGTGTTTCATGAACGAATGAAACACATAGAGATTAATTGTCATTTTGTTCGAGAGAAACTTCAAGAAAAGGTGATTGTCACGAGTTATATTAGAGCCGGGGATCAACTCGCGGATGTGTTTACTAAGTCAGTGAGTGGGAATATAATTGGTTATATTTGTAACAAGCTGGACATGCATGATATTTATGCTCCAACTTGAGGGGGAGTGTTAAAATATAGTTATATGTATATTTAGGGTTATATTGTATATTATTATACTTGTAAGGACACTGATGTAACGTGTACATACATATATATTGTTTTGCGCAACTGGTTTACAGTTATCGGCATCAACACAATTGAACTACTTTTCTTCTTCGTCAACAACAATTACCTAATTGTCATAATTTTAATGATAGTCGTTTTTCCCTCAAGTTTGGCGGTACAAATGCATTATAGATTCTCTAGTTGTTTTTGGTACATGTTTTGCTGTTATGCATGCAATATCCAACTGATTTTGCACTTATAGAAATGCTTTAAGAAATTAGGAAAGAAAATGGAACTAGATCAACATGTTGAAAGATGATGATATTGTTGGATTTCATTATCGACGATATAAAACCAAACACACTAGCATGTTTCCATGCAACATATTTCATTACCATTTCTTTTTGTTTTCTTTACTGCACTTCGTCAGTTGAGCAAAACCACCTCTTAGAGAGGCCGGTTTGTCTTTCCATCCTATATTCGAGGATATCACAAGTACAAGACCGTTGGAAGAACCTCAAGATTTGCTCTTGCACTGGGACTGATGGTTTATTATTTGTTCTTGAACTTTGCATTAAACTTAACTCTCCAGTTTCAATTTCTTACTATGTACTTGAACTTTGCATTGAATTTGACTATCGAGTTTCAATTTATTTGTTCTCAAGAGAAATAGCTTCGTGATCATGTATTGCAAAGTTCCTGATCCTATAATTCGTTGTCGATGAATCAGTTTCATTGAAAAAGCCTTATTCTTGATAATATAGACATCCCTGTCCCTGGCCAATTCCAATCCCTTGAATTCATTGCTCCAACAAAATTTGCAATACTTTGCCCAACGTGTTAGAAACCTCTACCAAAACAACAATTTCTACAGTCTCCTGACAGTAGTCGAAGGCCGATGCAGAATAAAACCCAACTGTTTACGCCGAAAAAATATCGCAGTCCCACCAACTCAACTTGTCTCGCCAATGTAGAAAAGATTGAAGCGAAGAAGTGCCACACCCACATTTTGTATTAACTGACTTTAGCCTCATTTACGTTCTAAATGATGTACTCTAATGCATAGTAGTAACCATCATAAACCGCCTGATCTGTGATTTTCTCTGCAATTAATTAGCTTGCATTGTTAAGCCTGATATACGTAACAAAGACGTGATTTTCTCTGCAATTAATTAGCTTGCATTGTTAAGCCTGATATACGTAACAAAGACATCTAGGGCGAGGAAAAAATAACAAGAAGACTTTTTTCCGCGAGAAATTCCTTGAAAATAAGGTTGAAACACGTTAAACTTTAACCAACCTAGAATCCACTAGGAATATATAATTAGAATCCACTAGATAAAAGAGATAATTCTAATTTTATTGAAAAATAAATAAAATTTTTCGGAATTACAATGAGTCCTATTTTTATAGGACTAGTAATGTTTGGAAAACAAGTTAAAACCTCCTAAAAATAGCATAACCTATATATTAACCTAATATGACTTAAATTTATCACTTAGATACCTAAATCTACTTCTAAACATAAAAATATTAACCTATTAAAATTAAATACTCAAACTTAAAATCAAAACTAATCCAAACTTGTCCTACATCATTCATTCACTTTTGAAAAGAACTCGTCCTCGAGTTTATACCCGAAACTTGAAATTGTCCATGCCAAACAAAGAGAAATTTTGAGTAGTATAGCTTTTCTCACAATCCCGGCTCTTCGAAATCCTTGAACAAATCCGAAATTGAAAAAAACTCAAAAACTCTAAAGAAACTAGGAGAACTAAACAGAAACTCGTTTGACATCTCGAGTGGTCGTGGGCACGCCTTAGTAGTCACATACAACCTCATATCATCTTCCTCAAATAAATTTGCAACTCCAAAATCTTCTATATCCCCAAAATTATGTTTCTCATAACTATCTCGCTTGAAAAATAATTGTTCAACATCATTATGCATGTTTTCAAACGCAAGCTCAAGTAAATTTAAATCTTCTAGATCCAGGTCGCCTGTGAAAAACGGTTGGTCAACCTTGATTTTCGGATATCGATCTACGACTCCTGCTAATGGTTCGTCTTCCCCATCTGATTCAGAATCCACACCATCCCTGACCGGTGGATCACAATGATGATTCACCCCGCGTCCTAAAGGTTCTCCTATATGAGCCCCTGCCCGTTGCTTAGGGTTTACACCAATTTGTAGGTTCTGTACCGCTTCTGTGACAATTTGATTCGAAGTGACCACTACGTTCAATGTCTATTGCATCTGTGTGAGAAGGGTAAAAAGTACAGTGTTGGTGTCGTTGTTGTTGCATTCATTAGTCACCATCATAGGATGTTACTCGTTCTGATACCAACTGACGCAACATAAATAACAACATGAATTATTTCCACACGAAATTCCTTCAAAATAAGGTTGAAACATGTCAAACCTTAATCAAAAGAAATCTATTTCAAATTATCCATTGATTTTTTGTAAAAAGAATCAACAGATGAACCCCCAAATTCAGCAAATCATCACTACATTCCCCATGTTAACGCTAGCGTTTTGAGGCAAATCCTATCAAAATGACGTCGTTTTGATAGGCGAGGTTTTTTTTTAATAAAAAAACCAGCTGACCAGGGTGGCATGCACTTTACACGGATCAAGCCTTGGCCGGTTGTATGGGTGTTGTTTAATATCTCTCCGGTTTAAGGGCAGTTTTGGTATTTAAAAAATATTATTTTTTTTGTTTTAAAAAAAGTACACATTTTTATCTATAAATAGAGACTTGGTTTGTCTTATTTAGATACCAAATGATTTTTTTACAAAATTTGAATTTATTTGCATAGTTATTGGAGATAAAGATGGTGAAGTATGTAAATATGTTGGATTTTGTGCCACTATTGGAGAAGGTTTTTTGGTTTTGATAAAATGAGTATTTAATAGATTACTTTATTGGTTTTTAATGGGTTATGTTTGATTTTTGGTTTGCCATTGTACTTGCTTTAAGAGTTGCAAAACGCTCGATCCCAATGGGCGCAATTGCAAAAGATAACAACTTAGCCCTAGACCCAATCACTACTTATTCTTTCATCACCCAAATCTCAGTCCTAAGTAAGTCCTCTATAAATACTCTTTCACTGATCATGGCTCATATATATAACCCAAACATATCTTCATACTAGAAAAATATATGCTTTCATTACATAAGCAAAACAATCTTATAGGAGCATAGATTTTTCATCATGTACGTTTTTTATTATTTGAACTACGTTTGGTCTGATTATACGACTTTCTTACAACTAACACCTTCAGTACAAAATCCAACAAAGAGAAGCAACCCTAATCTCTTCCTCTTTGCGCGTAAAGAACCCCACTAGCAATAACGAGGGTAACACAGGTTTCATTGCTAGCTTACAAATGCCCGTATTTAAGTGTACTCCCATAAGCGCAACTTATATTACCAACTTATATTAACATACATTGCAGTGAAATTTACATATGCTCAGAATGAAAACCACATAATTAATGAGCCTCCTTTGGAGTAAATGTGCTAGATACTGAAATTAAAATCATCTCTAAGAGGAATGAAAATTTAGTTCAATAGGCATTCACTAATTAAATTATTAAAAAGAACATAAATGAAGAAATGGAAAAAAGAAATGCTACTGAGCAATAGCTGCAATACAGACTGCATAAATTAAAGATTGAAACCAGTATAGTAGTACAGAACATATATGGAAAAAACTGATTTTCTGCCTTTCACCTCTTCTTGTCGTTGTCGTTTTTGTTCATTTCCTCTTGGCCCTGTCGATTCTTATTGCCGCCATCAAGTCGAAAAAGAGTCCCAACACAAACATCAGCGTAAAAATGCATAGGCAACCCACTGACCGAGATATCAATCAATTTTTTGTCCTGTAAATCATACCAAACAAATTTACTATTGTTGTAATGCAAGAGCACTTTATCACCATCCTTTGAAAAACCCAAAGTGCTCAAAGTCGCTAAACCCTCCACAAACGGTGGCTCAAGGGATAACAACTTAGTCCATGACTCAGTCACTCCATAGTTCTTCATTACCCATATCTCAGTCTTAACCCCTCTATATGTACTAAGCAAACAAAGGCATTCCCCAAGTTTATCTAATGTAATTCCAGTCAATCTTGTAGCTCCAAGACTAGTAGGTAATTCCATCAATCTATAATCCTCTAGAGCTAAATCGGTGGCAAGAATAGCTTTGGGCCAATCGCAATCAGGGGTTAGAGTCACAACAGTGTGCAAAGCACCATTAATAGGAACTCCCCATACCCTTTTGCAAGGGAAAGCAAATGGAAAATCTTTCATTCTTTTCCAAGAACCTAATTTCAAGCTATAAATCCTGGTTTCACGAAAAACCACATTAGAAACCTCATATTCCATTACACTAAATACTTTAAAATCATTGTTTATGGAATCAAAACCAATCCCATATGCTGCAACATATAATGATCCTGAAGAGGGGACATATGAAAGATCAGGTAACATCTGGTGGGTCCGGGTTGCCGGACTGAACAATGCTAGTTTGTTACTGTTCCATCCAAAACCTCTTAAAAGGAGAACTCCATTACAAGAGCCAAGAATAGTGGAATACCTGAAGGGGTTTCTAATTTCCTCGGCTTGATCGAGTGTATCAAAGTCTATGGAAAAGAGTTGACCCAACCCACCTGTAATTACAGTGAAATTGGAGGTGGTTTGGTTTGATTGGTCTAGGTGGAATTTGGTAAACTCATGGCCATCTATTAGTGAAAGCCATTGTTTGGATACACCCCGAAAACATAGGAGAGATTTTACTGGCAGCCGGGTAAGTATACTGGTGATTAACTCCGGCGGGATGTAGTCAGACATGGTAGACAAGTTGTAAAAGAAGTTCCAAGGTGACTAAATTTCAGTGTATTCTTGTTTTTATGGGGGAAGATATTACTTCTTGTTTGACTAGATTTTGACCTTTTTCTCTTTAGATTTTTAGCATGTTCATAAGTCTCCTTGTGAAGATTTTAGCAAAGCTTAAAAAAAATATTCCACCCACGTTCGTTACATTTTGCCCTGCTTTCACTTTAGGAGAATGTGTTTTATGATTTCAACAAAAAAAAAATATACGTTGATTTTTTCTTAGAATAACACTTGATTTGACTAAAAAAGTCAAACTCTCACAATAATCTTAGGAATAATTATATTGACTTTGTTAAAGGTTTGACCAAAATAGCTGAGTAACCATTCCATAATATAAATCGTTTTGGGAGAGGGTTTTTAGTTCCAAAATAGATGTTATTTTACAATTTTTAATAATATTTTTTGTTTCTAATTCTAACCATATTTATTGATTACGTAACTTGTGTTTGACTCTTTGGGTAAGAGTATCAAAAGACACCTCATTAATGTTCGAAGTAAAATAAATAAAGATAATGTAATCTTTACAATATGTTTTCTTGGTCTATGTGAAAAACTCCAAAACGAAATATATTTTAGAACGGAGAGAGTATTAAAAAATGTAAATGTTTTGGGTAAACTCAAATTGAGATTACACATTCATTGAATACCAATTTGGAGTTAGCACTAAGCATTGATGATTGCTATAATTTGTTTTGTCTAGTTGCATGATAATCTCTATTACCACAATCTCTTAAAAGTAGTCATTCTTATGTTTCTCTCCTTTAATTTGACCACTCTGCCTCTAGGATTTAGAACATCTTAATTTCCTCAATTTAGAAAAATATCCAGTAGACTAGACTAGAATGTTCCAACTCATTAATAACACTTCATCTCATGGCGCAAAAAGAAGATGCGATCAATCTTTCAACTCATTGTCCGACTCGTGCACGTTTTAGTTTTAGGGTTACAATTATATATAAGGATATAATACAATTATATATAAGGATATAATACCAAACTCTAAATCAATTTAAACAAGAAAACATAAAATCTTTGCCGTACAAAAGTGATCGTGTTACTCCATGTAACACGACCACCTTGTTACAACGCGATCACCTTCTCTTCCTGAACGCGACCGCTTCATCTTTTGAGACTTCTTGCCAAAGTAACGCGGTCGCTTGACGTGACTGCTTAAAATATTAGGAGTCCTTCGAAAATCGATGCAGTTACCTTGTCCCTGATGACGCGACCGCCTTGTCAGATGCGGTCGTCTTGTCCAAGCAAAACGCGACTGCCTTTGCACGATAAACCCATAAGTCCGTATCTGTTTCCTAGGTAATTGAATCATATTGTTCACAACATGTTAACTTTTTTTCTAGTCAAAACAAATTGTTTTTCAAATAAAATTTTAACGTGTATTCGTTAAAAAGTGGCAAAATAACATTTTCTAATGATATATTCCCTCCGTTTCGGGTAAAGGGTTCCCGTTTGAAAATTAAATTTTTTTTAAGAAAATGACAATTGTAGTAGTCCATTAGTAATAAAATGACATTTTTTGTTAGGGAAAATACGTAAAAAGCAACAATGTCGAAAACAGAAATCCTAGATATATTGTAGAATCGTGCACAGTGCACTTTCCTGCAAGAATTATTCGACCCTATCAATGCCCTGGGTTGCACGAATATTCTTGTGGGATAAGACTACAATTTCCCTCCTATTTCTGGCACTGAAAACAGGAGACTACTGTTGGAGTTTTCTGTGAATTTTTGTCACCCAAAAACGAAGATAATGGAACTGATATATAGTTCATATGTTTCCCTTTGCAAATAATCAAAAATCCTTTCAAATAGTTGTAACCTTTGGAACAGTCACAAGACAACCGCCAGAAAAAACTGTTGCAACTGATTTTTAAACATCGAAACAGGTCACACCTTCAAGCTTCGGGGGCATTGCCCCCGAACCCCTATCGAGGACCACGTTGCGTCCCCGAACCCCTAAACCGGAGGCGCTCTACCGAACTTATTATTCGTGCGAAAACAATAAGTCGAAAGGAAACATAACGTTTTGATTATTTAACACCCGTAAGCTCGTGAAACTTATGTGAATGTGTACTCCGCACCCCCAGATTCACAATGTAGTATTCTCGAGCTCACCCATCTTCGAAACATAACTCCGATTATACCAAATGACCAATGATTTTACTTAAATCATCAACATTTTTATGCCTTAATTTTTTAAAATTGACTCTTTAAATAAAACATCTCAAAATTAAATAGTCGATTTTTTGTCCGAAACGGAGCGAGTAAATGTTTGCAATCTTAATCTTGATCACATTGTTACCACTTTCAAAGAAATCCCTCTCGCTTTCTCCTCTTTGTATCCTTGACTCCTTGTAGATGAGGTTTACTCCATCTTGTTCTTTATTAACAACAGTATTATCCATTTTCTCCTTATATTTGTCTTTTTTTAAAAATCCAATTTTCACTTTGCAGCGTTTCACCTTATAAGCTTTATGTTCTGTCCACTTTAGACTTGCATTTGGCTATATATATTGACGTTTGTTTGACCTTTATCTTCTAGTTTATCTATATATTTGTCATTCTTTCCTCTCCACTCTATATAGTTTGTGCCATTAGACATGTTAATCGACCAGTTCTATTGGTTTCGATCCAACCCAGCCAATTTTGGTCCTTCATAAATTACGATTTAAACGGTTCAGTTTACAACATGTCGCTGAAATCTAACCCTAATCCTGTCGATTTCGGTTTAAATTGATCGCTAACGAATTACACATGAAAAAATTTTAAAATTCGAAATCAAGTAATCAATACAAATCTAACAAAAAAAATTATACAATAACATCACCTGAGTAATAAAATTCTAAACACAAATGATTGAGACTTCATAATTTACTTTACTTAAATTAATCAAGTTATTTAATTAATAGTCATAACATATGTATTATTAGATTAATTCAATTCAAATTTGTTTTTTTTTTAGTTTTCACTCAAGGTATTTTAGTAATTTCTTAGGATGAAGTGAACTGTCTGATTAGGTTTTGCTAGAATCTATGTAAATATTAGTCTTTCATACAAGGGCAGCATTGGCGACTCAAAAAATCTTAGTAGTGGAGATGTTAGCCGGACCAACCCTGCCTGTTTCGATCCTAATAGATTGCAGTTTAAACGGTCCAGCTAAAACGGATTACTAAAACCTCGAACCTAACCGTAATTTTTTCTAGTTTAAACGTTTTTACGCTGCGGTTTTCGGCTAATAGATCTCTATGCACTATCATATACTTAAAGAAAACAAATATGCCTCAAAAAATTGAAGCATGAAATGTCGCGAGAACTCTTAAGTAACCCTATTTTTTTGTACTCTTTTTGGACACAATATGTCGCAAGAACTAGGAAGGAATCAAATATGATCACAAACATCACTTCTTTTGCCACACTACTAATTTTCAACAAGCAATATGTTAAACCACCATACCTTGAATTAGGTTTTTGAAGGTTTTCATGTTAGGTAACACTAACAATTTTTTTTTTCTTGAGGAATACTAACCAATTGCTTGTGCTCCCCATTTGTAAATATATATCTTGCTTTAAATCTGAAAGAATCTCAAAATATTTTTTAGGTAGTATATTAAGATCAATTTTGAAGAGTTTGGATGGTCAACACCATTTAAACTGATTTTGGTAATAAGTTTATAGTTCTTATTACGAAATGGAATTACTTTTAATACACCGGCGGTAGAAAATTTGTATTTACACATGTGCTTCAAAAAATACTATTATACAATGAAACAACTAAGAGTTATTTGATTCATATTGTACATGATACTAATTGATATTCTATCATTTTTAGACAAAAAATAGGTATTTTTTTTTTAAGAATTAGCATTCAAATCCACCAGTAAAATGCCTTTAAATAAATCTTTAGTCATTTTCACAAAATATAGTTGGTAAAAGTTAACTATTTGTAAAAGTTAATTACGCTCAATAACATGTTTTGTTACAAATAAAAAAAATAAAAGTATGACATTTTTTTAAGGATGGATTGGAGGGAATGTGTACATAGTTATTGAAAAAAAAAACATATTGTTTCTGCATGTTAACTTATTATTATTATTATTATTATTATTATTATTATTATTATTATTATTATTATTATTATTATTAAATAACATTATTTGATGATTGATTTTACTTACAAAAGTAATTTTTAACTTTTTATTCCACTGTTGGATGATCATATTGTTTTAATTGATTACCGAGATGTGTTAATTTTAAATTGCTTATTTTGTAAGTTTAAGTTTTCTTTGTTGAACATATTCAAAAAGACTTTAGGCTTGGGTACCTGGATATCTCCATAACCAGAAAAATTTGACTTTTTTTGATACATGATAAATCACAAATTTCGCAGCCATTAAAATATATTTTTTTTGGCAGTGTAAATTGATCCAATATTTATAAAATTTAAACATGTATTGCTTTATTTAAATACTAATATTGTCTCATACTGACAGTGCTTTAAAAGAATGTTCTATCCGGTAGACATCTACCAAGCCTGTTTATCCACCGAGTCTGTAAATGGCCAAACTAGTAATAGAGGAAGAAAAGCGTTAGAACTTCGGTGTAATAAAAATGAACAAGACATTTTTCAGAACAACAATAAAATTAAAAAGTAAAGTAAATAACAACTCCTAAAACAAAATGAACAATTAATATCAAGATAATTTAGAATTAAATTTCAACTCCTAAAATGAAGTAACGATGAATATCGCAAACATGCTTAAGAAAATGACTGAGGCCTCGTTTGGTGCAGCGTTTTCAAAACGCAGCATTTTCAAAACCCAGTTTTATTTTTGTAAACACGTTTGAAAAACTATTTCAAAACGCTATTTTTCATAAACAGACTAGTTGAAAACGTAGCATATTTTTAAAACGTTACAAAGTACTCAAACTCACATTCCCGATTCTCCTCCTATTATTAACAATAATGAATCTTCTTTGCCAAGCAATCATGTGTCACAACCGTCTGATGCTGCTAATAAGAATAACTCCTCATAATCAACACAATCTCCACAGGCTTCGGTTGAACAAGCTGGATGTACATCACTTCATAATTCCTTTGCTGTTCTTGGAGAATTGGAGGAGGAAAAAGGTCCTGATGAAAAGGCTAAGGAGGCTGTTTCTCCCCCTCACGGCTCGACCATCCCAGTTCCTAACCCCCAAGTTCAGGTGCCGGCCATGGATGTTACCTCTAGCAGCTCCCCTCGCAGCCCAGCCCAAACAGCATGTAGCCCTTCACAAGTGCAACCTTCTTCATCGAATGCTGTTCAAATTGACCTCACAGAAAGTAATCGGTCCCCAATTCAAACATCTCCATCTCATAGTCATAAAAATCTTTCTTCCAACCTGAGCCCCAACTCCCTCCCTTTCAGTACTTGTATAAATACCCAAGCCACTATGCAGACCAATTCTCCTCCTCAGCACTGTCATCCTATGAACATTGTCTCCCCTAATAAATTTGTCGTTCTGCAAACTATTGAAGAGAAAGATTCCGATAACGATCACGCCCAATTTGATGCCCTTGATCTTGACACCCCATGTCTCAGAAGGTCGAAGCGTCGTACGAAGAGTCGTTATCGTAATTATTAGATTTCTTTCTTTGTATTATCTAGGTTTAATTTCTTTTGTCAGTTTTTCTCCAAGGTAAGGCTCATTTGTCCTCCCTTTTTAAGGGTAAGGTTGGTTGTCCCCCTTTTAGCTTGTTTTCCTTTTTTTTTTTTCCCATTTATAAAAATCTAGCCTTTTATTTAAAAAAAAAAATGGTGTTTCAATTATCTAGAATTACGCATCTCTCTCTATTTTCTGTTTGTTCAATCTCAATTTGTTGTTCATTTGGTGTTTGAATAAGCTGGAATTCCGATTTTTTTTTCTTGTTCGCGCGAAAGGACTGCTAGGGCACAGCAGATGTTCTAATAAAACTACCGCGATTCACCAGCGATAGTGATATAAAACATCCGCGAACTTGTAGTGGATGTTTTATATCACTACCGCTGGTGAATCGCGGTAGTTTTATAGAACATCCGCCGGTGAATCGTTGTTCTTCCCTAGTTAAACCGCTGGTCTGTAGCGATTATATTGTACGAAAACCGTTATATTGTAGTGGTTGTTTTGAATTTTTTTTTAAAAACGTGTTTTTTTAATAAAAGGTATGTGATTTGTGTAATATATGTGTATATATATACAATATACATATATAACTTAAGTTTTCATTACTCTTTTGAAATAGAACCAAAAGTAGCGGATGCTTTGTGTTTTTTTTGGAAAAACATGTTTAAAAAAAAAACTTATGTAATATATGTGTGCATATATATTTATAGAAATTATAATTATTATTTTTTGGATTAGAACCAAAAGTGGGGGATGTTTTGTGTTTTTTTTTTTTTGAAAAACATGTATTTTTTAAGAAAACTTATGTAATAGATGTAATATATATATATATATATATATATATATATATATATATATATATATATATGTGTGTGTGTGTGTGTGTATAATGTTTTATAGATAACTTATCACTTCATAACTTAACTTGTATTTATTTTTTTGTAATAGATGGAACCCGGACGTCAACGAGGGAAACGTCCAACACAGGTAGAGGATCTGGATAGAGTACGTAATAGGGTTGTAACTGTTTCAGAGCACATGAAAACTGTTGATCAGGCACATACAACCACTAGTGAAGGAGATGCGGGTGCTTATGCGCGGACCCCCATTCACGGAGATTATAGGAGGAGTCCAGACCCCCAACGATATTCCATTTGAGTCTCCTTATAATGTTCCATTGAGGGGGAGAGGGCATTTACCTATTACGAGAGAGGATGAGGAGATAGAAGCCTCATTAAACATGATGGGTGGTATGGGTGACATGGGTGGTATGGGTGGCATGAGTGTTATGGATGACATGAGTGGCATGGGTGGTGTGGGTGGTAGTGGTGTGGGTGGCGCGAGTGGTAGTTCGAGCATGGTACGCGGTTGTTGGAAATGTCTGATGAATGCTGATGTATTTACTACATTACGACAAAAACAACAGTTAATTAGTTGATGAAGAGGATGAGGAAGATGATTTGGGTTTTGGTCGATGACAGAGAAGGGGCTGAGTACCTAGTAAAGGCAGAGTAAGAGGTCGTGGTGATGGTGGTGATGATTCAGATGATGAAGTGGATGGGTATGGTTCAATGTTGATGGAGCCACATGGAGGTGGACTCGAGAACACGAAGTTACTTACAGGATTTTGTGGTCATATTGACTCAAATAACGAGGTAATTTATTATATTGACGATGATAGTATTGACTTAAATTTATTAAATTGACTATGTAGTATTGTTTTAATATTGATGAGAGATTATTTCATTATGTTCAACAGGAGAGGCCAATATTGAGTTGCCATAGCTCCGTGGACCGCCGAACAACATTGTCTTGGAGTATAGATGATATGGATACTCTTCAGTGGATTGCTCGGAGGAACATGAGACACTTGAGGGAGTACATGTTACATCACTTGAACATGTCGTTGATATCAGCCTTTGTAGAAAGATGACAGTCGGAAACCAACAGTTTCCATTTACCGTTCGGGGAGATGACGATGACATTGCACGATGTGCATTACATTTTACAAATCCCAGTGCCCGGGAAACCCATCTTGGAAAGTACCAAGTTAGCTCAGATAAAGTCGTCTCTAACCATTCTTCTACGTATGGGTACTACCAAAGTGTGCTATTTTTCTCCCATTGAAAGTGGATGGTTGTGAGCGTTGTTAAACTCACTAACTTTAAATCTCCAACCATCATTTTTTAATTTCTGCAAATACACTTCAAATTTACACAAAAGCTTATTCGAACCATTTTTCTTTACATCTTTTAAATCTTTTTTTACAATCGTACCGAGGTTTTCCACATTCTCACAACCCAACCACACTTTACGAATGTTATCAAATTTAGGTTTACTTCTAGACACGTAAAATTGCATATCCTACACGCCCCAGATCTCTAACCTATTTTTTTGCCGCCTCAATCAATGAATTTTTCATCAGTCACAAAAAAATGAAATACATCTGGAAATAGATTATTCTCATTTTCAAACCGGTAGCCCTATAAACAAATAATAATAAAACTATATTAATAATTAATAATTAAAAAAAAACAAATTTCCAGCAAAATCAATCAAAGAGCCGCTACAAAGTAGCAGTTATATTGATATATAGCCGCTACTGACAAGCGGTTTTAATTATATACATCCACTACTAAAAAGTAGACCTATTTAATTACATTCGCTTTTAAAAAACGAATGTAGACCCAAACATCCGCTACGTGGTTGCAGTTGTTTAATGAAACAGTCGTTGGTGGATGGCGGTACTTAGGCTAAACATCTGTTGTGCCTTAGCGAATGTTTAGCGCAGTTATGAATTTTTTGGAGGAGTTCTGAGTAGTATTGGACTGGGAGGGTGGTGGTTGGTTGAGGGAGTAAATGAATGTGTAGAGGGGTAGTTAGGTATTTTCACTATTTAAATGGTGTTACGTTTAGTATTTTAGATGTTATATTTAGGGTCACTCTTCTGTGATATGTGAATTATGTTATCACAATCAAAGGATCAATGGCCAATATTATCTTATATTATTGGTGTATGTATTAGGTAATATATGCTAAATAGTAATCTCTCAATTTTTTTTTAAAAATGTTTTGTTTGTAATTTTCCTTTTTAAACTACATTTTTTTCATTTTACCTTTTTTTTTGTTTTTAATTTAATTATGGGTCACATGCATGCATATATATTTAAACGAAACTACACATTATACTTATGTTAACAATCAAGTTAATTATTTTTCCTTAATATGTGTATCGTTTCATACATAAGAATAATTTTGGAACGAATGAAGTAACCAATTTGGTTCAATTCAATATGTTTTGGCTCGACATCAAAAATTGCAAACCGAGCCTTCCAGTTCATAAAATTCGAAAACATTAACTGAACCGAACTAACCCAAAACCAAACCAGTTCAACGTATTCGGTCTTCCTAAATTGTTTGAAAATTATAATTGTTGGGGGTAACTAAGGTAAATGATTTTTCGTGGAGGGAAGAAGGCGGAGGAAGAAGAAAAAAGCTACTATTGCAGGAAGATGAAGAAGACGAAAAGATGCTAATTAAATTAAT
>CM028377.1:128584840-128664443 GCA_013146195.2 Codonopsis lanceolata
TTGGCCATGTCGCTTATATATTTTGGAAGGAGGAACCTTACAAAAAATAATCCAACTCCAAGAAGAACACGGATTAGTCTTTGGAAATAATTACACTTACCATAATTCTTGGATTTCATTCCCTTATGGACAATGACTCAAGAACCGCGGTTAGTATAGGATCTTTGACTAGATTTAGTTTCCAAAATAGTTTCTAAACTTTAGGACCAAGAAAAACAAAATCTACTTAAAGATTGTGTTTCCAAATTTTGTCCAAACATAACTTACCAAGAAAGGGGAAAACAAAACTAAAATAGGTGATGCCTATTTTACCCTTATAATCACCCCCTTTGTTGAGCCTTTCTGGTCAAATATTATGACAAGAGTTGCCATATATAAGATATAAACAACATCCTCCAAGAATCTGCAAGTGTTAGTAGAAACACCCCCTGAATTTATCAACTAGGAGAAAAATAGTAGCAAGGAGAATTAGAGCAGACAACTAAACATATAATATCCCAAAAACAGATGAGCAGAAATCCACAACTTTGAGCTTATTACAAAATTCAGATTACAATCAGGAGAACTAGAAGATCAGTCATCGAGTGCTTGGCTTGAGGCGGGCTTGACTTCATGAGAGCAGTGCGAGGAGGAGGCCGAGGTGCTTGGCCGGCCAGCGGCACTTGAAGTCTCACCCTCTATTTGTCCAGAATACAGAGCAAGCCAAGATGTGTACTGAACAGATGTGTGCTGTAGGAGTGCTATTTGAGAAGAAAGGAGGGCAATCTGGGAGTTGACCATATCAAGCTGTGTAGAGATGAAAGAGACAGAAATGGGAGCACATGAACCAGTTGAAACATGAAGAGATGGAGCAGCAGATGTAGCTGCATTGGTTGCTACATTGGGTATGACAGGAACAGCAGGCTGAGAGGATGAAGGACCAGGAGCAGAGGCAGAAGGATCAGAGGAGACATGAGGATAAGGATAAACCAAGGGTAAATTGATAACCCTGTCCCCTTTGAGAAGTTTTACAGATATATGGAGAGGCTCTAGAATAGGTGTGAGTCTAGTACCAGCTGCAGGGGAAGATCCTTGTGAAACCAACACTTTATAAATGAGGGAAGGGAATATGAGGGACCTTTTATCTCCCTCTGATTCTGCCAGGGAGATGATCTTCCTAAAAACAAAGTCCCCAAAATCAAAAGGTCTACCAGACCCAACCTGATACAGAATCTTAGCATGTTCTTCAGTAAGAGTATTTGAATTTGTAGTGGGGGCCCAATTTGCACAACAAATCTTGTGCATAAGAGCATATAAGGAAGAAAGTTTGGAGGTACTAATGTTAGACCCCTTTCCAGGCCATTTACTCACTAAACCACTAGTAAGTTCTATTGCACAAATGTTCAAGTCAGTCAACAAGGGAAGAGACCCAAGGACAGGAGTCCCATACAACTGATTGATAAGAGAGGAAGAAAAATTATACCATTTACCTCTAACAAAAACTTTCTCAAACCTAGGGTGAGAAACTGAAGTGATCTTCTTTTCCAGATTAGCATAAAATTCAAAAATAAGGTCCCTAAAGTAAGGAGAAGCAGAGGATAGGGTGCCTAAGAGACCCCTATCAGTGAAGAACTGGTTCAAATTTTGCTCAAGTAATTCAGCAGTGGGGATCAGTCTTTCATCAACAATCTTTCTGGAAGTATTATATCGGAGGGAAGCAGCTTTAGAAAGAAAACGAGCAGAGAAGGGTTTACCCAAGGCAACAGTAGAGGAAGCAGAAGGCAATGTAGCTTTGGATGTAGCTACATTGGTAGCTACATTGCTCATTGCCTCTTAATGCAGTAAAACGCATGGGGGTTTCGCACTCTCTGAGCTGTCTTCAGGATTGTCTTCTTTTCTGACAAAATCCTTGTCAGAGCTATCGTCAAACTCTGATGAACTTGGGGTTTTGGCAGGAGAAGGAGGTGAGACAGCATGGGCTTGTGATGAAGCTTGAGGAGGGGAATTCTTCATGTGAACCAAGAAGTCTGCTAAGGTTCGTTGTTCGTCTGAAAAACTTAAGTCAGTGTTATTGACTGAAGGAGAAGCAGAAAAATCATCAGAAGACCTCTTGGCAAGTGAAGGGGAGTCAGGTTGGAAGACAACCCTCAGAGAGGGAATCGGGTAATCTTCATCACCCACGTCAACATGGAGCAGGAATGGAGGTGGATGAGTCTATTTGAGGAACAGGGCTTGACTGGCCGGAACAGACTCATGTACGGCTACAAAATCCTCATCGTCGGAGTCACTTGCAACGGGCACTGCTTCTTCAAAAATGCCAGGTGATACTTTGCACTTCTTGGCTTTTGCAACCTCCTTAGTACTAGGATTCTCGTAATTACAAGGGATTCCTCGCAACCGCTTTGACCTCCGAGAACTAGGATTCCCAATTTGGGGCAACCTAGACAAATCAATAGGATTATCGACATCAATTGCATTTCCTTTTTCCCCAGTAAGTATGATGGTTAGGGGCTCGGGAAGTGGTTGGGCTATGACAATAGCTGACTCAGGGTTTGTAGGCGTGGATAGAGAGGGCTGATGTAGTTTCGGGAGATGTAGCAATGGAAGCTACATTCGTAGAGGGTTTTAGCTTCATGGAATCAGTTGAAGAGGATGAAGCCATGAATGGATTTTAGGAGGAGATGTAGGATGACGAGAAATTTCAGAGACAGAGCAGTGGGTATCAATTGCAGAGAAATTTTAGAATTGGAAGCAGATGAACAAGGATGTAGTGATTGGAGATAGTGAGTCGCCCACCTGAAATATAACTGAGACAACCACTAAATGCATTATCCATTAGTACCATCTGTTTAGGGAATATGAGGGGCCGTTTGAGACTCTAATAACCAGATTTTGATTTTTGAAGGTTAATCAAGTGTTGACCAAATCACATTCAAGAGAGATAGAAAATCTGATTTTGTCAAGAGAAATAGGTGGAGAGTTAAGAGAGTTTGAAAACAACCAATCTCATTTTTTTTGAATCTTTTGAATTTCAAAAATAAACTTATCAAGGATTTTGAACAAACACATCACTTAATTAACCATAATTGTATCAACACAGCCTGTCAATAGCAAATATAACCTCGATCAAGAGCTCATAAAACACTTCACTGATTAGACAACCACATAAATATCAACATGGAATACTTTGGTACATAGTTTGCACTTTTTAGAGATAGGACAAGAAGGTCAATAGGCTGATATGATCAAAACTGATTATGTCCTAAAAATTATGCCTAACATATGCAAAGAACAAAATAGGCAAGAGGAAACCAATGCAGTCACACACATGTGATAAATGTCTAGATCATCTGAATGTAGTTCCCAATATAGCTGCATTGGGAGATGCATTCGCCAAAGTTGTGATTTTATGTACACTTTCTCATCTTTTGTTCACTTAATCGGCACTCAACTCCCACAAATTCCATAGGTACTTTATTTCCCTAGGAGAATAGCTCTACTTTATTTCAAGCATATTCACAACATGCCACTAGGAACCTTTCACACTATTTACCAAGGGAAACCACTTTGCTTTTTGATCAACCCATGAAATTCAAGGATTCATAGTCCCAAAAGAAAGGTGCCACAACCTTGTTTATAGGAAGCTCTTTTCCGTTAGGTAGCTTTCACATTTTTTCTTTTAAGGGAATTCAATTTTCTCAAGATCAACCCATGAGAACCTAAGTTCCATAGTACCAAGATAAATTGCTACATCCCTATATTTCAAAAGGTAGCTCTTTCCTTTGTGGGCTTAAGATTTTTCAATAGCAAAACATTTTTGGGAGAGAGTGAGGAGAATTAGAACAATGAAATCACAACAGATTTTGAAAGCAAATCCAGGACAGCAAACAAGGGCACAAGACATAATAGATGAAACTAGTGTGCCCCCCTAAATACTCAATGCAAGATGCCTATATATATATATATATATATATATATATATATATATAATAGAGAGGGGTGTCACATGGCACACATACCAAGAGATTTTCTAAGATTTATAAATCTCTCGAAATCTTGGCTCTTAGTGAAGATATCAGCCAATTGATTTTCTGTTCCTACATGTTCAATGCAAATAATACCTTGTTCAACCAAGTCTATAATAAAATGGTGTCTTATATCAATGTGCTTAGTTCTAGAGTGTTGAACATGATTTTTTGCTATACTTATAGCACTGGTGTTGTCACAATACATGGTTAACACATTGTTGTGTAAGCCATAATCCTTGATCATTTGGTTCATCCATAAAAGTTGTGTACACCCACTACCAGCAGCAATGTATTCAAATTCAGCTGTGGAGAGGGCAACACAATTTTGCTTTTTGCTAAACCAAGAGATCAAGTTGTTTCCCAAATAAAAAAAACCACCAGAAGTACTCCTCATGTCATCCACACTACCAGCCCAATCAGCATCACTAAAACCAACAAGATTGGTATTAGTGTGTTTTGTGTACCACAAACCCATAGCACAAGTCTCACCAACATATCTAATTATTCTTTTGACGGCTTTCAAATGAGAGACTTTAGGGTTTGCTTGATATCTAGCACACAAACACACACTATACATGATGTCTGGACGGGTGGCAGTCAAATATAGCAGACTTCCTATCATGCTCCTATACAATGTATGGTCAACACTTTCAGATTTTTCATCTTTGCAAAGCTTATTGGATGTACCCATAAGGGTTTTCTTCTGTTTTCCATTCTCAAGACTGAATTTCTTCACCAAGTTAAGAGCATACTTGGCTTGAGATATGAACATCCCTTCATGCAACTGTTTTATCTGAATACCTAAGAAAAAAGTCAATTCTCCTACCATACTCATCTCAAAGGTGGAAGTCATACAATTCACAAATTCTTTTCCAAGGACTTGGAGGTGGACCCAAACACAATATCATCAACATATATATGTGCAATCAAAATGTGTTTTTTTTTTGAATAAATAGTGTTTTGTCTACCTCTCCCCTTTTAAACCCACTTTTCAAAAGATGGTCTGTAAGTCTCCCATACCAAGCTCTAGGAGCTTGTTTGAGACCATACAAGACCTTTTTTAATTTAAAAACATGATTGGGTTTATGGGGATCCTCAAAGCCTTTTGGTTGTTCCACAAAAACTTCTTCTTCAAGAATACCATTTAAGAAAGCACTCTTCACATCCATTTGTTGAAGAGTAATATCAAGAAAACATGCAATGGCAAGAAGCAGACGTATGGACTCAATGCGGGCAACATGAGCAAAGGTTTCATCAAAATCCACCCCTCAACTTGTGTGTACCCTTGAGCCACAAGTCTAGCTTTATTTCTTATTATCTCTCCCACTTCATTTGATTTGTTTTTGAAAATCCATTTAGTTCCAATAACATTCACAGAAGTGGGTCTAGGAACAAGGTACATTTTTAGCAAATTGATCAAGCTCTTCTTGCATGGCATTGATCCAACTTTCATCTTTTAGGGCTTCATGCACATTTTTAGGTTCAATGTAAGACACAAAACATGAGGCATGGATTTCTTCATACTCAAGAGTGGACAAGCAAGCAAGTTTCCTATAATCTACCTTACCTTTTCTTCTTGTTGACATCCCATCATATACATTACCTATGACTTGTGAAGTGGGATGCACTTTCTGAATTCTGCTAGGAATGTCATGGCCATGATCAGCCAAGCTGGACTGAATCTTTCCTTGTTCAGGGCATGTTTCAGCATCTGCAAAGTTCCTGACCAATGTAGCTTCCGATGTAGCTTCTGATGTAGCTACATCCGAAACTACATTCGGAGCTACATTCTGAGTCACATCCACTGAACTTCCAGGATTTGCAGGTTCTATCTGTTCAGGTGCAGGTTCACTGATTTCAGATGCAGGTTCTGAAGATTGCGTTGATGAATCGTGATCTCCAAAGTCAAGTATACCTGAAACATCATCCTCAATGGTTTTGTGGCCAAGATCCGTTAGATCATCAAACACAATATTCATAGACTCCATGATAGTTTTTATCCTAAGATTAAAGACTCTATATGCACGACTGTTAGTGGAGTACCCCATGAAAACACACTTGTCACTTTTTGAATCGAATTTAGAAAGATGATCTCTATCATTGAGGAGATAGCACACACACCCAAAAACATGAAAATATTTTAATGTTGGTTTCTTTCCTAGCAAAATTTCATAAGGTGTCATGGTACTACTTGGTCTCAAGAAGACCCTATTTCCTATAAGACAACCTGTGTTCAATGCTTCAGCCCAAAATATTTTTGCCAAATTCTTAGAGCTCAACATGACTCTAGCCATCTCTTGAAGTGTCATATTCTTTCTTTCCACCAATCCATTTTGTTGTGGAGTTTTGGGAGTAGAAAATTCATGAGATATGCCATTTGAGGCACAATAGCTAGAAAAGGAGGAATTTTCATATTCCGTGCCATGATCTGATCTAATTCTAGTAAGCTTTAGATCATACAAGTTCATAACACAGGTGTACCATATTTTAAAAGCCTCAAAATTCTCAGATTTTTCTCTCAAGAAAACTACCCATGTGTATCTAGAAAAATCATCAACACAAACAAATGTGTACTTTTTCTTTCCTAGACTTTCTACTTCAATAGGACCCATGAGATCTGTGTGAATCATCTCAAGGCACCTAGATGTGGAACACTGAGATATGGGAAGGTGGGAAGCCTTGATTTGCTTACCTTTCTGACAGGGTCCACATACCTTTGTGTAGTTCTTATCCAAACTAAGTAATCCTTTCACTGCATCATGTTTCACAAGCTCATGGAGCTTACGAAAACTCATATGTCCTAGTTTTTGATGCCATATATCTGTGATGTCAAGACTAGCTTTGTGACATGTTTGACCATTGTTGAACATATAGCAATTGTCAGATGATCTAGTGCCTGTCAGAAGACAGTTGTTAGTTTGATCAAAAACCTCACAAGAATTTTTATCAAACCTTACCTGAAGGTCATCATCACATAACTGACTTATGCTGATCAAGTTGGTCTTAAATCCTTTCACATGGTAAACATTGGTAAGATTAGGAAGTCCATCTACACTCAAAGTTCCTTTGCCAATTATCTTACCTTTGGCTCCTCCTCCATATGTCAAGAATCCACCATTGATACTCACATAGTCCTTTAAATTCTCAATTGAACCTGTCATATGTCTAGAACAACCACTATCAAAGTACCATGAACCAGCTATGTGAGACTTCAAAGATGTGAAAGTTACATTACATTGTTCATCATCAGACCATTTTGCACCGGGGCATATGTCAAATGGCTCACAGTATTTGGATTTACCCTTCTTGTCACTGCCTTTGGGGACCCACATTTTTAAAAAGGTTTTTGGTTGTTGTTTCTGTGAGTGTACATTCTGATGTAGCTTCGAATGTGACTTCCAATGTTGCTGCATTGGTTGCTGCATCTGATTTCTAACCAAAAAGGCATGCCTTACTCCTTCCTTATATACAGCCTTTTTAAGAAAGCAGAATGGCTGAATATGACCAGGCTTGTGACAAAAATGACACACAAAATTTTTCTTTCTTGATTTGGGTTTTCAAAGAAATTTGAGTTTTGAAAATTTTGTGTGGGCTGTTTAGATTCAGAGGTACCTTCACCTTCTCTAACAAACATCTTTGGTATAAAACCAATTCCAGACTTACCAGATTTCAACATCTCATCCATTTTTTGTTGACTTGAGTTCCATTTAGCCATGGTTTCATTGGTTTGGATGAGCTCCTCTTTTAGTTCTTCGATCTCAACGTCTTTCTTACTCAACAAACTCTCCAACCTTTTAGTACACTCCTTCTGTTCTTCATTGGCCTTCTTTAGCAAGTCATTTGTCTTTCCAAGCAATGTAACTTGATGAGCCTGTTTTTCCCAATCCTTGTACAACTCTTTGTATCCTTCCAGCAAGTCTGACTCTGACTCTGACTCTCCACTGTCTTTAGTGACAGAAGAATTAAAGCAGCAGTGATCTTCCTGTTTTACGTCCATTGCATCTTCGATGTACCGATGTAGCTACATCCGAGCTACATTGGGCGAAGGACCACAATCGCTTCAGAGTCGTATACTGAGGTGATGAGATCTCCTGGATCTTCACCATCACTATCACTCAAAGTTGCTGAAAAGTTTAAACCTTTCTTCCTTAAGGTATTTGCACATTGGTTCGCACAATGACCATATCCTTGACACTCCCTACATTGAATGTAATCAATATTTTTCCCATTGTAAGAGGGTTTTGAAGCAAAAGGATTTGTGAAAGGTTTTTCTGGTGTTTGAAAAGAATTTTCCTTAGGAGCAAATTTACCAGAATCAGGCTTGAAAGTGTTTTTGGAGCTTGATGATGGAGTTCTATTTTGACTCTTGGCTTTCAATTTTTTTTTAAATTTAGTAGTCAAAAGAGCTATGGAATCTTCTCCAAAATCAGACTCATCAATATCCCTTTGTAAATCAAGCAAGTCAGAAGAGACATCAACAATAGGCATAGCAATGTTTTTCACAATAGGAGTAGAAGATGATGCCCCTTTGCCCTTTTGTTTGATTTGATCATTAAGGTTTAATTCAAAGTTTTGAAGGATACCAACCAATCTTTCAAAACCCATTTTGTCAATATCATGTGCTTCCTCTATAGCACATATTTTGACATTAAACCTTTCAGGCAAAGTTCGCATCATCTTGCTAACAAGACGATCATTGGTGATAGGATCACCCAAAGCAAGAGCAGAGTTAGACATATCAAGAAGCCTACCATAATATGACATGATATCCTCAGATTCATTCATTCTTGTGTTTTCAAACTGTGTGGTGAGAAATCTTAATTTAGAAGCACGAACACTGGCAGGTCCTTCACACAGGGTCTGAAGGGCCTCCCAAACATCTTTAGCAGACTCATAGTTGGCTATAACCCTAAAGGTGTTAGCATCTAGGGCTTTGTATATGGCAGACAAGGCTTTAGAATTAAAGGAAACAATATTCCTATCCTCATTAGACCAATCAGATTCTTTAGTGATCTTAATATCACCATCAGTATCAGTTGTTTTAGGAGGACTCCAACCATTTAGAACAGCAAGCCACGCTCTTTCATCAATTGACTTGATGAAGATACGCATCTTTACTTTCCAAATAGAGTAATTTGCATTAGTCAAAGTTGGAGGACGAACAACATTCTCATACTGAGAATCCATCACGGCTATTACCAGAATCAACTCTTAGTGATGTCAAGAGAATGCTCTGATACCAATTGAAAGAACAAAATAGCTAGGATTCTCCAAGAATTGCCAATGTAGTTTCCAATGTAGCTACAATGGAAGTCACAATGGTAAAAAAGAAACGGAACAGCGGAAGACTTATTAATAAAGCAGGAAACAGAACACAAGTGTTTACCAAACAATCTACAAGCCTATGCTTGTAGATCTAGCCTCATGGCCAAAAAGATTTCACTAAAAAGAATGAATTGTTTTACAAAAACTATGTGAAATCACTAAACAAAACACTCTCACAAGACAACAAGTCTTGGAGAGCAAAAATCCCACAGAAAAACAAGTATAGTAAACGTGGGAAGAAACAAACAACTTCCTAAAATCTGGCAGGAAGACAAAACAACATCAACACTCAATGTAGTTCCTAATGATGTAACATTGGAAGCTACAATGAAAATCTGTCCAACGTCTGGGACAAAAACTGCTTCTGGAACTTTTTATTTTCTGCTCTCAGCTTTCAGCTCTCTCTCTATGTATCCCTCTCACCATTTGTCCGTCTCTTCCAGCCGTGGCCATGTCGCTTATATATTTTGGAAGGAGGAACCCTACAAAAAATAATCCAACTCCAAGAAGAACAAGGATTAGTCTTTGGAAAGAATTACACTTACCATAATTCTTGGATTTCATTCCCTTATGGACAATGACTCAAGAACCACGGTTAGTATAGGATCTTTGACTAGATTTAGTTTCCAAAATAGTTCCTAAACTTTAAGACCAAGAAAAACAAAATCTACTTAAAGATTTTGTTCCAAATTTTGTCCAAACATAACTTACCAAGAAAAGGGAAAACAAAACTAAAATAGGTGATACCTATTTTACCCTTATACTACATAATGTGGATTTCTTATTATTGTGGTAATCAAATGCCTATATAAAGATGTTTAATAAATAGAAATGTAAAATTCGTTATAATCTGCTCCTAAAAGAATAGTTTTGCAAGCAATTTAATTACCCGTGGGGCTTAGAAGCGGCTTCGGGTTTACCTAAACTGATTCGACCCGATCGACAAGTACTGATTAAGCTTGGGCTTATAGGTTTCGTGGCTAGGAGCCTGGGAGCGAGACCAGCGGGTGGGAGTAGAAGTTTCATGTTGGAGTGACTTCGGAGTAGGGTGTAGTCACCAAATCATCAAGTTGAGTCGAACTAAGTCGAGTTGAACCAAGTGATTCGGTTCGGTTTTGTGGCTTATATTTAGTTTGGTTTGGTCGGTTTTTGGAAAATCAAGTAGTTCGATTCGGCTCACGGTTTGATCTTTCAAATCGAGTCAAACCGAACCGAATCAAACCATTTTGAGTGGAACTACCAAGTCGAACCACATAGTTGAACCATAGAGCTAAGCCACAAAACCAACAATTAATCTTTTAAGGTTCTGACCTTTAAACTTCTATCATTAATCGTCATCACCCGTCTCCTCTACTCTCTCATCCTTTCTAGTCCTCATGTGGGGAGCTCTTTCAAATCATATTTTCATTCTAGTATTTTTTAAGTTTACATAAATGTTTTAGCTTGACATCAAATATTTTTATTGTATTAAGTGTTTCATAAATTCATGTGTGAATCCTTTTATTTTAAAGTTTTTTTATTTAAATTTTGGAGATTGTATGCAAACGTCTAAATATTATGTATTCGTAATACATTTGATTTTTTTTTGTATTTTCTTTAATTTGTTTTTTTATTGTTATGATTTACTTAAATATTGAAATTTCATAATTTGTTTTGAAAGCACGCCGAACCATAAAATTGAACCACGAAACCAAACCATAAAATCGAATCGAACCATCGTGATTTGGTTCAGTTGGGCTCAAAACTTTAAACGATTTAGGTCAGTTTGATTTTTTACAAATATATAACATACGGTTCAATTCATATTTTATTCCAAGTAGAACCAAACCGAACCATTCACACCCACCTTCGGAGTTAAGGAACTGTAGACTAGGAACAAGTTAGGAGAATAAATTTGACCCAAACTCAACCCGTTGTCATCCTTATACTGCCCTATCCTGCCTCAACTAGTAGGGGGTACGGAAAACAGTTTTCATTTGTGTTGTCACCCCTAATCTAAAATTACTTTTAGTCATTATTCAGAATGATTCTTAATTTTGAGCTCCCAAGAAGAGCTTCTGCCGTCCGAAGTCCGAACCAAGCCATATGTTCATATCCAAAACTTGTAGTAAAGATGATGAGAAATGAGAAATCAAGGGCACATTCATAAAAGATCATGAGAAAATAGTGACTACTAATTATCATCAATTATTGAGTAAACAAGTTCTTCTAACTTCACTTTCTAAACATAACAATTTCATAACATTAGCGGCCAACGAAATCTTGCCGATCACCATGGTTTAGCTTCCACAGAGATCCACACCACGTTTTCCGGCTATGCCGCTAACGCTAGCCTGACTATCTGAAACAAAACTGCCAAGCAAGGAACACCAGGCTAGTTAAACGTCTCATTAGTAGAAGTATCTAAATTTAAGAACATTAATAGTAATATGGAACATTCAGATTCTTTTCCTTTGAAAATAAGCAACATTTGATTCCTGGAAGTCTTGCCAGTTCAATTTCATGCCTTATAAGAGATCACAATATGGAAAATCAGACATAGGATGAGATTGTGTGTTAATTCATGTCAACTTCGCATTGTATTATGATATCTTTTGTCCTAGTAAGAGATCATATCGGAAATTAGACATAAAAAGGAAATAATGTCACTCGGATTGCGTAAATTTTTAGGGGTATTACGTAGAAAATACATATTTCTTTCCAAAGAAAGAGAGAAAGACGACATACATGATCCGACAACCACAAAGACGAAGAAGGCGAGCATAATGTTCTCAATGGTGAGTTTCTTCTTAAACGAGCTGTCAGCACCCGACCCTCTCTTGGTGATATTCTTCTCAAACTTTGCTATTTTCCTTTCTGCAAGGCGCCTAGACGTCGTCTGTACGTTAAAATATCAAAATAAAATTTATAAATAAGTAATTAAACAAGAATTTGATAATATAGTTCTAGCAATGCTAAATACATATATAGTTATGTTAAAAATCTCATAGACCTCCTTCATAGTAACCAAAACACACAAGAACATAAACATCATTGAAATCTGGAATTCGACGTCTAACGTCTTATATTAAAGTTATATATACGCATGCGCGTAGACTTTCCGATTGCCAAATTTGCACGAGAAAAACAAAACTTCGACCTAACGACGAGGGTTAGGATCATAACTAAGAACGAACATTCTAGCAACTGAAAAATATAATGCCATTTATTTATGCACTAACTCAAATAAGATTAAATCAATGAAGATGAGGGCCGGCCGGGTTTGAGCAAAATAAAAATTACTGAGATGGATTATGCATGTTGAAGAGGATTAATAATTCATCAATCATCATCACCAGAAATTAATAGTAGTAGTTGAAGACATGATGAAGATGAAGATGAAGATGAAGATGAAGATCAATTCAAGAAAAGATGAATTTTTTAATGAATTAACTAGTGCGGAGAAAACGAATAGACAACTGGGGGAGCAGGATTACATCGATCTAGAAAAAAATAGAGAAATTAAAGTAGTAAAATGAGAGATTTGATTCACCATTTTCGTTTCCTTGAGGTTGATAGAAGTTTGTAACGTACAGTAAATTGTAGCCCCCCACTGCCAACTGCCAACCAAGAGTGCGTGTGTGTGTGTTGTCTGTCTAAAACCCTTTTTGAAAAGTACGGAAACCTAAAGACTACTTGTCTGAAGATTCCGCATTTCATTTTGAGAACGTAAGACAAACTTGTCTGATTGCCTTTATTATAATTATAATAATTATTATTAGTATATAATATTTTTGACCATATTTGATTTTATAGATTTTTTTTTTTTGCGAATAGATATTATTACATTTGATTTATTAATAAAATCATTTACTAATAAAAGTTTAAAATTACGGATATGATAAATTTGATTTTATGCTAGTATAAGATATTCTTGATCACATTTTGATTTATATGATTAGATTATAATAATTTTTTTTACGATAGATATTATCACATTTAATTTACCGATAAAATCGATTATTGATATAAAATTCATATTACAACCTATAAAAATAATATGACAACAATTTAAGAATATGTGATGCTAATAATTGACCCGATATCCTAAAATATCTATACTACTATTGAAAGTACCAAAAGTGTAAAACTTTTCTTAACACTTTCACCTTTATCATTTCATAAAATCTTTAGCATCTCCTAACTTCACTTCCTCCCTTTCCAATCTCTTTATTAGAGCATCTACAATGGATTTGCTTCACATAAGCTATTCAAGTCATTCAAAATTAATAAAAAATCAATCTCTAAACTATTCTTTTAATACCCAAACAAAAAAAGTCTTCCAATGGTCCTTATTTCACCATCCCAATTTCAAGAATGTAGAGAAAACTTAAAAAATTCGTAGAAAATGAATCTGATATCTAAATGAAACAATCTGAGTCTCTATTTATGGAAAAAAAATTATACTTTATTTCAAAGAAAAAACCAAAAAAACAAACAAATTTGGATAAAAAATGACCGAAAACTAGAAATGTGAAAAATAAAACTCGATCCAATCAGAATGTGATCCGTTGTATGAACTTTTTGAATATCCAAATTTGATACTCAACCCACTTTGTCTTAAGACTTAAGTTTGATACTCTTTGACACTATTTTATCCAATAAAAAAAAAGAGACCTCTCTTTTTTTTTTTTTTTTCAAAATTACTTATCTTTACAAGAAAATGTAATCATCTTTTTTTCCTTGACTTCTTCACTTTGATTTATATTTAAGTTTTTTCCTTCATACATCGCTCCTTACCCAAAAATATTTGTTCCAAGGACTGTTTTGCCTTTTCCAACATTTTTAATAAGCCTTTCTTGAGGCCGCTCATACTTACTGAGTGTAGATAGAGCTGTTAAAATGGGTTGGACTCGTTTGACTAACTCATCCCATCACCTAAAAGAGATGAGTTTGATTGATATTTCTTAGGCTTTTTGGGCTTGCTCGTCCCGTCCCGCCAAATGACAGGTTGAAGTGGATTATGGGTTGACTCGCCTAAAGTTGTCAAAAGAAAAAATTACGAGCCGGTCCACTTTTCCATGATTTTAATTGACTCTATTCTATTATTTTTATTTTTAACCGAAAAATATCACTTTTTAGAGATAAATGACTACGTTACCCTTAATGAATGCCGAAGGGATGACTAGCGTGTGAATCTCGGTGTACGTGTCTTTTTTTGTGATTTAAATATAAAGAGCCAGTATTAAATGTTTATATACCGCGATACAAAAACAAACAACCATAATAAAATATATTAGTCGTTGCACCGCGGTATATAATTTCAATTTCTGTATTTAAATGTTTATATATTACGGCATAAATTTTCTTATTTGGTAGCAGTATTCAATTTTTTGATATATTTGTTTATAAACAGTTCCCTTCATAAAAATTAGTTTCATCGCGGTTGACAAATATATTAACCGCGATACAAAAACAAATGAACCGTGATACAAAAACAAGTGAACCGTGATACAAAATATACGTTTTACTTTCAATTTCTGTATTAAAATACATCGAAATACATAAAAAAAAATTATGAAGTCTGGGCATGGAGAGATCGAAGTCTATGAGAAATCTTCATTGTGAGAAATCTTCATAAATTAACTCCATGTGGTTGTTTATCATCAAGTTGTTTCTCAAGCTTTATCATAAAGTTCATAAAAATAAAAGAAGTGAATGATTTTTGATCTAAGATTTGTATGCATCCGAAAATCATAAAGTTTAAAAAGAAACTTGATAATAAACAAAGTTGGAATTTTACATAAATTATATGGAGTGAGACGAAATAAAAATGACATTATATATTTAAAGACGAAATAAGGAAGAAAAAAGGTTGATGTCATTAATTTTAGACTGTTGATATATGTGCCGGGTAGTTTGCTTCTTTTAATGTTGGCGTTGATATTCTATTCATTTATATATTGTGGTTCACATAAATTTCTGACTGTTGAAAATTTTGCACCGCAATATATAAATATGTGAACTGATGCATCCCCTTTTATTCATAACGCGACTCTTGCTCATTAAAGGTATTGCAGTCTTTTTACGTTCAAAAGTGGTCTTTCCCGATTGGGAAAAAAACTCTAGACTGGAGAGTTTAGAAGTTTCAAAAAGTGTACCGATCCGAATTTTGCCATTGTCAAAATGGCTTGGACCCGTTGGGCTAGGTCGTCCTGTCACCTAAAAAAGATGGGTTGGGTTGATATTTTTTTGACCCATCACTTTTTTTGAGCCGACTCGCCCGTCTCACCCAGTCAGTTAAATAACGGGTTGAAATGGGTTGTGTTACCCCACCAACCCACCTTTGATTGTAGGGCGTGTGACTTGCGGGGAGAAGTCAGAAGGGTGTCAAGGCCGCCAAGTATTGTCCCAAGTTACGAAAATGCTGCAAGGCTGACGGATTAGGAGGGAAGGCTATTAAAAAGATAAGACGACAAACGTAGGCAACCATTACCGGCGACAATCTTCAACCACCACCCCATCTTTCTTGACAATTTCTGACAACCACCACTGCCGGTAACAAACTCTGGCAACCACCAACACCTCCAGTGGCCACAACTATAGATTTTTTTAAAATGCAAACGGATGATATTAACCTCATCCGATCAAGCTGGGGAGAGCGAGCTTCGATTCGCTCAATTTACACCCATACTTTCACCAGCTACCTAGTCATCGGCATCCAAAGATATATACTACAATAACCAGCTATGGTTTACTAGAAAGCTTGTGCAAGTTACTCAAATGGCGATACATTGATATTTGATACAAACCAAATATAATAATTTTCTGTCATCTACCTTAACCATATACAAAACCAACCTATAGTATTCCATGAGAAGCTTCTTCTATCACTTTATACTGCAGGGAATTTTCTCACTCCCTTTCTACAACAAAAATAATAGACCAACTAAAGAGAAAACACAAAATGGTATGGTATACACAAATATGCAGCCAAAACTTTAGAATGAGCCCTGAATACTCGCTCCATCATCTCTACCATAATTGATATTGCCAAATCCAAAGATATGGCCAAATGGGCTGAGATTGACCAGCCATGAAATTATTGGGAACTATGCCACCGGAAGTTCCACAAGTTGACTGAGGCAAAGTTGTTCTCACCAATTCCGCAACTCATTTGTAATGCTTTTTGCCACAGGGTGGTATTGTGTGTGCAGGTATTTTCTAGCTTTCTCTGAACCAGGTTGCTCAAGCCACTCACTGTATAAGCTTTTGGCAAGGGGGTTTTCAAAAGGATCAGCTACTAAGACCTGAAAAATTCCACGGAATAATCAATGAACTCACATTGCTAGTAAACAACTCATTATTGAAACACACGTGGCATCAGAAAAGGGTGCAGGCCTAATACACAGGAAAAAATCTAGGCAGACCACACACAAGAAAATGATAGCCACCATCATGAACAAGAAACAGAGATTAGCCCACAATATAGGCACCAACATGAAATACTTACATTCTCCATGTATGTACTCTCTAAAGTCTGAATCAAGACTTTGGCGGATTGCCCTGGCTTTGGCTTGATTTGACCTCCGCCATTTAAGCACCCTGTCAACAAAAACACATACATAGCTTCAATCGTGATGGTTACCAGCCAAAATGTTCTAAATATATATTTTTTAAAAAGAAAAAATCTATTTCAAAATCATAATTTTCAAACTGAGAACTGTATCTCGAATAAAAAAACCAGTGAGAATCAGATTTGGGACACATTGTGAGAAAGACGGGATGCATACCTTCAAAGAGTGAACTGTGGGCTAAAAGAACTCTTTTCTTTCTTTTAAAAAACAAATAAAAAATATACCTAGATTCATTTCCTTCAAATTTGAGAAGAAAACACAATGTAAACTCAAAAAAAATTTTTGGTTTATAAAGAGGTCAAATTGGCATAAATTAAGTTTGTTTGTTTGTTTTTTCCTTTAGAGTTTCTGTTAACTTTTTGGAATGGAAAGTACGGCCAGGTCCGTTAGGGGCATGTTCAGTGAGCTCTAAATATAAGGGATTCAAAGGTAATTTAACAAACAATAGTGGAGGTAATTGAAGGTTGTCGATCAACGATTGCTGAGCCACTCCCCTCCTGGAGTTCGGAATCGGCAAGAGATAAGGCGGCGACCATGTCTGTACGTCTCTGGCGACAAATTCAGACACCAGCGCCGGCGTGTGGCACTTTTTCCGGCAATTTCGAGCAACGAAAAATGTGTATGTATGTATTAGCCTCTTCAAGAACATGGCAACTGTGGCCTTGTATTGGGCAACTATTAAGTCGATTTGTCTGATCTAAGAAAATAGGTCGAGATCTATTTTTGAACTTTCCAGATCTGGTCGGAATTCCATAGCTGTTCGCCTTATCCCACTTCTTCTCGCCTATCGCTAAAGCGAGAAAGGTGACTGCCCTAGGTCGCTTCTGTCAAAACGCCTCGCCTAACCTATTGTGAAGCGGCGACCCCTTGCCTCTCGCCTCGCCTTGAGCGATTGAGGCGCTCGCTCGCCTTTAATAACTGTGGTGCTACTAAATAAAGACCAATGAAATTTCGGAGAACAAGTACACGCTTACTTATGACATTGTGACCTATTTTGATATTTCATCTTGAAGATCAGACTTACGTCATTATTCAACTTAAACACTATTACCTGAAGGGCACGCCATAACCTCCAAAAACTGGTAGTCGCAATTTCCACCTTTAATTTTCCTCTTAATATTCTGAATATTCCGGAAACCATAACATAGTGCAAACTTCAATACAGTTTTCCCATCTACCTGCATTTATAGAGGCAAAGCTGTTAGTGTCACGTGCCATACGGTGAGTCTTTCTAACCCTTCCCCCCTCCCCACAACCCCAAAACCCTTGAGCATAAAATGGTTTTCGATATCGTAAACCATGAAGTGGGGAAGTCAGCCGAGCAGACTAAATAGTGTTGATCATGCAACAAAACTTAAGGAAAAATGATCATAGTGGATGAAATTACCAATCTTGTTGAATTGTACTTCTATTTTTATTTTTTGATAAGAAAATGTTGTTGCGGTGCAAGGACTGTTAAGTCAATCTATTAATCACCCAAAATTGGATGGCCTTCAATGAAACATTATTACTGGGTAGCCCCTCAAACAGCACTGCCTGTGCCTGTCCCGTCTCTACTTATGCAAGGACTGCTTGTAAGGAATACCCTAGGTACCCTGAATTCTAACATGAACCTTCCTCGTATGTACATCAATTACATGACTAAGGAAGCAAAAACTTACTTCTAGGCTGACTTCTCGAAAATCTGAATTCCTTATAATCTTATAGTCCAGGGGCCCTTTTATTTCTTGGCCAAAAAGTGTTTTCGCTGCATGACAGAAAATTGTCTCTGCAAATCCTCCAGAGCTTCCGGGAACCCCAAAAAGATGACCCTCTTCATTTACATTTGTTAATCTGCAGGAAACTAGCATAATATTATTAGTACACACAACTCGATGATAATGGACAAAGCCACTTAAGCATTTAAAGAAGCACGTTTGGTTCTTACAACTTATCTAGAGGAGACTCTTCCAAATTTTTGAAATCTACTGATTTCAACTGCAATTACCAATGAAGTACATTAAAATATGGAACCAAGACGGCCATTTCATTCGTAGGAACATCAGAAAAGGAAAATACTACCCCTCCGTTCCGGGCAAAGAGTCCCTGTTTGCAAGTCAAATTTTTTAAGAAAATAACACTTTTAGTAGTCCATTAGAAATAAAATGACACTTTTATGCCTTAATTTTTGAAAGTGGACTCTTTAAGTGAAACATCTCAAAATGGAACAGTGGACCCTTTGCCCGGAA
This sequence comes from Codonopsis lanceolata, assembly GCA_013146195.2. Classification (NCBI taxonomy): domain Eukaryota; kingdom Viridiplantae; phylum Streptophyta; class Magnoliopsida; order Asterales; family Campanulaceae; genus Codonopsis; species Codonopsis lanceolata. The sequence continues at coordinate 128,604,017 of CM028377.1, forward strand.
AGAAGGGGACATATATTTGTAAACAGAATGATAAAGATAACAAGTCCACAAATTGTTGGTCTTACCTGTATCAAATCTAAAACCTCTCCTGTTGTCAACACAGAATCTACCTCTGTGATCATATTTTTCTCAGTGTCACTTTCAGGTTCCTCTTGAAACACAAAATCGTCCCTGGAAGCCTCAAGCTTTTTGTCGTAACAGGGCATCACCGTCACATGGTATAACTCTTCTAGCCTGTCCAGTTATTATAAATCAAAGTTAGAATCAAGTCAGAAAATCAAAACATCAACACCTTGAACTGCTTGAATTTTACTCAAACTCATAAGTTATAGCATACATGGTACACGATTAAGAAAAATAAAAGACATCAGCAAATTTCTGCATAGATAAGCTTGCCCACGATGTTAAAAGGAAAACAAGGGAAAAAGCATGCCTTGGATACGCATAGATTCAGTAATGTTTTTGAAATGCTCAAGTTAGTCAACTTCAATGAAGTTTTGGACAGGCAAACATTGATCCTAAGCAGCACTGTGATCTTGGACAGGTTACTCACAACCCAACTTGGCCGAGAAAATGGAACTCGACTCGGACAGCGGCTCAAAAGCGAGCCAAGTTCCGCAACCATAGTGAGCTCGTCAAGTTACTCGAGCCAAGCCGAGTTTCCCCACAACTCGACTCGTCTGTTCGCATGAATTCTCATATCTGCTCCATCTTTGATTCGGTTCAAATTGACCTGTTATAATAGAGTAGCCATAAGGGGTGAAGCAGCCCTGCTTCACATTTGTCATATTTTAGACCGGCCATGGATATTTTGTGAACGAGATCAAGTAGACCGTGTGGAGATGAATACAGAAGCAAATTTGGTAGAGGGCAAGATAGGGTGCAGCCAAGAAGGGAAGGGAAGAGAAGAGATATGGCAGCGTTTTAGAAAAAAGGGTGGACAAAACAGCATGACTGTGAGTAGAAATTAGGGTTTTGAGGTTCCCATACCACAGAACTTACTGCTTTGGGTTTTCACATGTACTTTTTTTTTGGGGGGGGGGGTATGGAGGGGGTGAGAGATTCGGCTCATTTTCATGTTAACTGGCATCTTTGCGTGAGAGAGAGCTATATGCTACAAGCCGTGGGTGCCAAACCAAATTCAAGTAGGCTCACGAGACCCAAGTTCCTACAACCAAGCTGAGTTCGGCCAACCATTTCCAAGCTCAACCCAACCCGATCAAACCTCAACATGGTTGAAAATGATCAAACTCAACTTGAAACTGTATATCTCGATTCGACCAGTTTACAGCTCTACTAAGAAGTGGCCAAGTCTTGTATTAAAAAATTCCTGGACTTTCTTGGTACTAACTGCTGATTTGAAAGAGATGTGTGGCTGTTACCTTCAACTATAAAGCAAGAAAGCACACTTTGGAACTATTCATGTAGCTCGGGATAAGGGGAAAAATAACTTCACAAAGAAAACATCATACTCCCTCCGTCCCTAAATTATCGTCCTCCTTTTCTTTTTTGTCAGTCCCAAAATAATTGTCTAGTTTGAAACTTACTTTTTTAGAACATCACTTTTACCACTTTACCCTTACTTTTTCACCCTACTTTAATTATGAGCCACATACACATGGGCTTTCAAGGAAACTAGACATTCAACCAATATAAATAATCAAGTCAATTGTTTTTCTTAAACCGTGCGCCTGGTCAACTAGAACGATAATTTAGGGACGGAGGGAGTATTGTATATGAAATCGCAGGTGGTATATGAGCAAATATGATAATTCTGTTATAATAGCAGAAGAGAACGGATCACTACTAATTGTGCTGCATGTGCAAGACGGACGGAGAATCTCTTAATCATCTGCTACTGCACTGTGATTGGGCGACGGAGCTACAAGGTATTCTACTTATGGAGCTTCTAGCATGGGCAGGGCCTCGGGTTAGCAAGCATGATAAAAAGAAATGGCAAGCAGCTTCCTTTAGCCTCATGTGAAGGATATGTATGGGGAAAAATTGGAGAAATTTTTGGAGGATTGGAGTTCCCAGTCCATAGTTTTATAGTTTAAGAATCTGCTGTATTTTTGGTTGAGCGGCTCATCACCCGAGCCAGTGGAGACTGGAGAGTTTTATGACTTTTCTCAGGTTTTTGGATGGCAACTTAGTGTAGGCCTTTGGTTAGTTCCCTGTGCTTATAGGTTTAATTTTTGTCTTTTTTAAGTGTTAATCCTAGATTCCTAGTCAACATTTACTAAACCTCCTTGGTGGCCCCTAGTAAATAAGTTTATTTAGTGAAATAAAGAAGATAATTCTGCTATATTAGCCGTAAAAGAATCTCGGTTTTAAAAACTTTGCAAGTAGCAGCACTCAGACTAACATAATAAAATGCAATGCACCAATACAACACTTCAAATCATCTATCTGATTATGAATCACATCAATATTTACTAAATAACACCACTAAGCTAGATCGTGTGAAAGATGATTTATCAAATTTAATAACACATTGCTGTCTCTGTCACCTCGCAGATAAACAGCAATAAATGCATGAACAGAAGCAGGCATCCTCCCCCTTCAAGTTTTGGAAAAACCTTTTACTGCTATTATAATTATGCATTCAAAAATAATATAAAATAAAGGTATTTGCGCAATGTAGGACTTGACTCTGCAACAGAACAATTTTTACACTTTTGCCTATCACCAGAAAATCTACTTATATAGAAATAGGTCAATTGCTATACTAATAATGCTTTTTGTCAATTAAACAGCTATATGTATGTGCGATATACAAAAAAAAAATGTATGTGCGATATACAAATGGCTACCACACCTTTAAGACCAAACAAAAGCTTAGAAAAATATATCCTAATAGATAGCAGCTTTAGATTGGCAAAACGTAAGATAAAGTGAAATACAATCTTAAAAAAATATTAGTGGGAAACAAGAATGACAAGTTGCCCCAAGGGAGAGGATTGGATATATGATAAGCAAAGGTACAAGCCCAGACCCAACCCTACGCTTATCATATAGCCAAATCCTCCCCCTTGGCAGATCGACCTCTTCTTGTTCCCAGTCAAATATGGTATGACTGAGGCTAGCAAGTATTCATCACCTAAGACATAAGTTCTTGCATATATGATGCTTTATGATAGCCCCTATCGTTTGCTGTGGGCTCTTCACTGAGGATATATACGGCAGTATTTCAGATCCAAGAGTTTTTTCAGCATAGCATATCCAACCTGTAAACAAAGATAATTTTTTTATGTTACATCATTGTCAGTTAGGACCGTAGGACCAAAAGCTTCACTCATCAGACTACTCCCAAAACTATTCAGAATTCACCTATTCAGTTCATGTTGCAACTGCAACTATATTAATAATTCTCATGGTGTTCATGATATTTGTGTGAGCAGTAAATGTGATCAATGCAATCGTATAACTATTATGTGGGGAAGAAAGTATACCTGGACATGCAGAGGAAATCATGGGCAAGGACAATTTAGATTTCTCATCATCAGCTGAAAGGTTTTGTTTGTAGCGTGATATAAACTCATTGCAAGATTCTATAAGTGATAAATCTCTACTGCAGCTGGTATCAAATATGGCTCTCACTCCCAACGACTTGAAAAATGTAGTGAGTTTCCTGAAAACCTGAGGAATAAATTCAGGTTACATCTTTCAAAATATTCATGCATACAATTAGAGATACTCGTATAATTGTGCTGTCTCAACCCAAGATAAAAAGAGTGCACCCATGCATAATTAGGTGCTTTTGTGCTGAGATGATACTAATATAATCAAGCAAGCTCATTGCCAAAGAATCCTCATGGTAAACCAAATTTCTAGAGTAGTACAACATACCTGAATTGGAGAAAGGTCGTAATGAACTGCAAGGGAGGCCCTGGACTGGGGAGAAAGTGACACGATAACGGCCTTTCCTTTGCTTATATTAGAAAGAAATTCATCTGAGCTTTGCTTCTCGAGCATAACAGTCTCCGCAGAAGTAATGCAACCACTGCATGATTACAGTCAATGCTATTGTCACTCGTTTTCCCATTTTAACTCACTTAACGCAGAAGCAAAAAAGAAAAAGGATCAACGGTGACAATTTGATTCACAATCCCACAGTGATAAGCATCAACAGTTGAAGGCCACTCCCAACAGCACGTTGAGCACTTACAAAGAGCTATTTTAGAAGTGAAATGCAAATATTGCAAATTCATCTACACAACAATACAATAAGCAATAAAAGCAAGTGGCTATTCATTTCATAAATTCCTTTGAACCAGTAGGACAACGATATAAAGCCACTGTGAGTTGTGCTAAGAAGCTTGAATTGAAGAGCACTAGTCACAAAATGGAGCATTTATGCCAGGAACTGTTAGGCAAGTAACCCATTGATCTTCAATCTATTATTATAACGAGCATATTGCAAATTTTTATCTAAAAGATGATACTCCCTCCGTCCCAAAATGGGCGTCACTTTTTGTGAAAAACTTTGTCCTGAAATTGGTGTCCCTTTTCTAATGAAGTTACTATAATCAGGTTTGCTAACTCTCATGTCTCAATGTGCACTTGCAATGCTATAAGGTCAGCAGGGGTTTGTAAGTAGATACACTATTAAAATGGCTGACAGGCCAACTTCCTTATTTTTCTCAAAAACAAAAAATGAACACTCGTTTTGGGACGGAGTGAGTATTATTTTGTAAACATTTTCTGCATGATGCTTCACTCGTCTCTGCAAAACAATTAAACCAGGGACAGATATATACCTGCACGCTAAGCAGTCCTTGAGCGATATTTTTACGGGTTCTGTTTCAAATGATTTAGTAGCATTCACCACTTTCCTTGGATTCTGAGAAAAAAAAGAGAGTAGAAATTAGATACACAAACCCTAACTAGCTAAATAATACTAATATTAAAATATAAAAATTCTAATCTTGGTCTATTGGAGTTTTTCGGGATGCATACTCCCAAATCGAATTAGAAATAACATTCCAATATCAAAAACAAAGCTAACAGATAACTGCTAACAAAGAAATTCTTCCCAAATGATAACCACAAACAAATTAACGAAAAATTCATTCCTAGTTTTCACTTGCAAAGAATAGTGCTACTTCATAAGCTTTAATAAGTTTGATTGTGAATACCAGGGTTAAATTTTGATCAACGAAGTAAAAGGAACAAATTTCTCAGCTAATTTTAGCTAAAATTCCCAAGTAGACAAACCTAACTACGAAAAACAAGAGCAAAACATGATCAAATTCCACACGTTCCAACAATTACGCCAATACACAGATTCAAATGACTGTTAAATTTCAAGAATACCTCTAATTTATCGAGTCTTGAGGAGCCGGATTTGAGCGAAACAACGCAGCCCTGTGACGGCGCTATGTAATCATTCAGGTCGCCGATCCTCAGTGTTGCCGAGAATTTCTCCGACATATCTCTCAAACACAGTCGTCGTGCTGTATGAATGAAATAGTGTCAAGTTTCAATTTTTCGTGTTTGAAATTTGGAATAGATTTAATTAGTAATTAGGGTTTGGAATTTGGGGTTGTGACAGTTGAAGACGGTGGGACTTGGGAGAGGTGGGGACTGGGGACTATGAGTCTATAACTCTGTTTCACGTGGATGCCACACGCCAAATGCCAACTCATGAATTACAGGGATTGAGTTGACTTATTGACCAAATGAGTTCATTATTCACCAACTTAAATTCACAATTAATTTTTTTATTTTTTAATATTTTGATTGGCTACTTGTTGTATCTCAAAGACGGTAAAAAAGATTCTACACTAATATCAGTGAATAAAACTTGGGTAATGTTAGGGCCACTCTAATAGCACTTAATTTTGGGTATCAAATGATGTGGCATCTTATGTGTCATATTGTTAACATAACTTTTTAACTTATAGTGGAGCCCATAAAATGTCAAATAAGATGACACATTGGAAACCACATCATTTGATGCACAAATTTGAGTGCTTATTGAGTGGCTCTAGCATTACTCATAAAACTTTAGGATTTATCACATGGTGTACGTGTTAAGAGTAAAAAGAAATAAATAAAAAATAAATACTATTATGTTGATTAAAGCTATAATTTTTTAAGTTAACTTCTTTATAAATCATCACAAAATAAAATAGTAAATTTTCACTTAGTACAAGAAATTAGTTTAGAATGTAAAATTATGAATTATATCATGACCAATTGAGTTAAGAATGCAAAATATGAAATTATAGAGGTGTTTATATAAACGACTTCATCCTTGACAAGTAAAGAGTTCCATAAATTATCACTTTCTTACCCTCGTTAATTGATTTTCTAAATATAAATATGTAAATTTAAGTTGGTGAGAATAACCCAAGGTGTGCCACCTATCTTTGATTAATCTTGATTTTTATTTTCATAAATTTAACTTTTCAACTTATTCTCATTGGTTTCATTGGATAATAATTTTAGGTAATTACTATAGTTAAGATATATGATATATTACTTATGGTATTGGACGTATTGCCCCTTATAAAGGGAGAGTAAGTACTTAAGTTTTCTTTCCATTTTCATGTGGGATAAATTAAGTTGAAGACAAGAAGGGTTTGACCTTTAGATTACTCCTCCCACCCATGTGAGATAAATTGTTGTTGATAAGTGAAAATTTAGCCTTCAAACTTTCTTTTCCTATCAATGTGAGATGGATAAACTTTAAGAGTTTTAGACTTTATAGATTTTTGACTTTGAGGTCCTGATGCTTGCAACTTTCGGCGTCCACTTGCCGATGTTTGTTTGGCTTTTATCGATTTTTTTTATCATCCAGAAACTTTTGTCGGCCACCTCTGCTGACACGGGGTCTTGATATATATATATATATATATATATATATATATATATATATATATATATATATAGAGGTGCCTGACAAAAGTTTGTGGATGATAAAAAATTAATGAGAAGAAATGGCAGATCATAAGTAGAAAGGCACAAGTGGTGATTGGTGAATGGAGATTGATGCAGTCATGGCGTCACTTCAGTGAGGCTTCGAGGCTGTTGGGGTTGTTTTTGGTTTGGACCTTGCTATGTGGCCAAAATTTGGCCAAGCTAGAATTGTGTAAGTATTGTTCTACCCTTGAACTACTCACCAATCATTAAACTACCTAGTTGATAGTTTAATCGATCAAAATCTGAAAACCCCAAAAACTCACCCATCTCAATCTTCATCACCGACGACCAAAATCCCAAAACCCCCCAAAGCCCACCCATCTTAATCTCCATCAATGGCGACCAAAATCCCAAAACCCCCAAAGCCCACCCATCTCAACCTCAATCGGTAATTGAAGCCTTCTCGTAAAGATACATGTTAAGAAACACACCCCCGCAGTCCTCCTCATTTACTTGTTTGAATTATGAATCAATATATAAATGCAAATATTATTGTGAGAACCCAAAATCTTACTTGTATAACATGTTTGCTAGGTCTACTTGTCATGCTAGATACATGCCTAACATGTATAATTTGGTTCCACTCCTTTGGTTGAGTCATGGTTGTCTTGTAAGATTTATATGCCTTGAATGTTCTTGTTTTGGCTGCTATGAGTCGTGCCTTTCTTTTATGGACTTTCCTGAGTCGATATGAGTCTTAGTATTATTACTATATGTTTCTTAGTACTTGTCGTGTTCAAGTATTCAATCCTATTCATTGGTCTCTTGACTTGCTTTAAGTCACATACTATTGCTCGTTTGATCATTAGTTCATTCGTCGTTTCGTTTGCAAGTTGTTATGACTTGTTTCGGTTTTGTTCCGGGTTGTTTCGGGTGTTGTTCGGACTTGTTTCGATATGTTTTGGAGGTGGTTTCACCCTAGGAATGATTGGGGTTGAGTTGGGGACCAATTGGACTTCATTTTGGGCCTTTTTCTTCCTTTCAGACCAGGCGCTCACTTGGTATTTGGACCAAGTGACCGCCCATTTTCCAGTAGGTGGTTTGGCTGAAATAAAGAGCAAGCGCTCGCTTGGTGTAAGGGACCAAGCGACCGCCTGGCCCCAACTCTACTTCGGGCAGCTTTTTTAATTTGATGATTTTACCTAATTTACCCTTAATGAACCCACTCTAAACCTTCCCTAATCCACCCTACTTAGTCATAATTGAATCCTAACATGGTTTCTTAGTTTTAAGTGTGATTTAAGTGGGAGTAATCAAGCCAATTAATAAGCCAAAATCAGATTTTCTCCTACCACATGGTTCGGACGCTTATCCCACTACCTTGTTGACCTCTTATAAGTCACAATCAGACTTTGGGGACTTAATTCTTCAGCTCCTTCCTTAAAAAACATGGAGAGACTCTTCCATGGATATATATAGAGTTCTTGGTAGGTTTGCTTTGGCTTCCATGGCTTCTCTTGTTCATTCTTCAAGCCGAGACAGTGGAATCGAAGCCCTTCTCGTCTACTTCATTTCTATCCGATTACAATTTGGCTTTCTTTGTTCGTGTGAAGGTGGAAGGTAAGCTACTACTTCTCTTATTTTGGATTTTGGACTCATTGACCTTAAGGAAAACAAAAGGGCTTGCTATTTGAGGTAAATGAGTACACATGTATGCTTTGTATGCTTATGTTTTGGAATTTTGGAAATGTGAACTTGTTAGAAGCATATGTAGGTTGATTTCCATGTATATTGAAGTATGTTATTAAGCTTCATTTTGTAAGTTTAGACTTTGATCATGATAGTTGTGTAATTGCCTAGAAATCCATGGTTGAACATGATTCTTATACACTAAATGATATTACTTGTGTTATGAAACATTGTGGGGGTTTCCATTGAGTATTTAAGGATCATTGGAGTTATATATGGTTATATGTTTAAGGCTTGTGAGTATGTTAAATGAATTGTTATTTTGGATTACATGCTTGAAATGTAATGATTGGCTTTAATTGATTAAGTTGATCTTCATGTATATAAAAGTAAGTTGTTCAACTCTAATTCATATATTTAAGGTTGTGAGCATGCTAGATGAATTTCTATCTTGGTTGTGAGCATGTTAGGTGAATTTTTATTTTAGTTGAGAGCATGCTAGGTAAATTTCTATCTTGGAATACATGCTTAAAATATGATGATTGACTCTAAATGACAAGTATTGATCTATGAATCATAATTGGGGATTTTGTTGGGAATGTATGAATTACGTAGGTTACACAATGTTGTTAACCTTGAGAACGTAGTTATGAACTTTAGATCATGAACATAAGAGGGATATGTTGCAAATAGCGTCTATGCTCTAGAATTTGGAGAGTATAGAAATGACTCAATGGAGTGAACGATTGGAATAGTATGACTATAGAGAACTACATCCTTAAGTCCTACGGAATATGGGGTTCATTTGATGGAGGTCAAGCCTCCGAGCATGTTAAGTGTATGAAGAACACTTGAGTATTAGAGACTTGATATTGTTGCTTTAATGTGATTATGTGTTAGTGTAATACCCCGATAATTTCCGTGTAAAATATTAAATCTTAATAATTAAGATTATATTTAATTTGGGCTAATTAATTGTTTTAGACTTATTAAGTAATCAATTGAATTGAGTCGGGCTTGGCCCACTTTTGACTAGACTTTAATTATAATAATTTATTAATATTACTAAATTAATTTTTGGGCCCAGTTAACTTTAGGTTTTCGGTTAGGGTTTTGGTATAAATAGAGTAAGATGGAGAAAAAATCCTTTACCTATTAACAAGAAGAAAAAATAATAATAAAATAACACTGCACTGACAGCCGAGGGAGAGAGAGAATCGAAGGAGGCGGCAGCAGTTGGGTAAGCTTTACAACCTCACTGTGTTAACAACACCATAATTCATATGTATTATTAAAAATTGGAATCTATTCATAGCCCTATTGTGATGGTTTGATGGGACATGGTATGATTATAGACTAGATACATCATACATATGTTATAGGTGTTCAGTGTTGGTTTTGAAAGGAAACCGTAGGTGTACAAACTTATTTTGTGTGTGTGATAGTGATTATATATATATATATATATATTGACTTTTAGTTTACAGTTTGGCGTGTGTGTATGTTTGTATATTATGTGTGTGTTATGTGGGTGTACACAGTGTGTGTGCAGTGAATAGGAAAGGTAAATTGTGTGTGTACGTGTGTGTGTGTTTTGTGGTGTGAAGTGTGTGTGCAGAGAGGGAATAATACTTATCAATTTGACCACTTAATATATATATATATATATATATATATATATATATATATATATATATATATATAGGATTTGACAATTCATTTGGTATGTGTTTGGTGTGTGTGTGTGTTCTGTGCGTGTTTCTGTGTGTGTGAATATGTGTGTGTTTCTGTTGTAATTAAATAATAATAATAATAAATAAATAAAATAATAATAATAACAATAAATTATTTAATAAAGTATTATTATAATTATTGTTATTTAAATTAATAAGTTTTGGTTAGTACATTTTTAGTTTAGTGATTATGATATATACTTTTAATGTTAAGCTTCCGCTAATTCTTGAAAATTTGTTCTTTCATTTGTCATGCCTGACCTCATGTCGGTAGTTGCTTTGACTCCGTCGTTAGCTTTGTTGAATATCTTCGTTATATCTTCGTTTTCGCAGATTTCATGTCTACTTTGATTTTCATGAAATACCTTTGTTATTGAGAAATTGCTTTGTATTTGTAAACCTTGTCGGTATATTCTTTGGTATTGAAAATGACGAATTTTGATATGATTTACGTTTTGATAATAGTACATTAACAGTACTATTCATGTTTTGAAACTATTTATGATCACTAAATATGAACAACCCGTCACGGGGATTTTCGTGACAACATTTGAAATAATTGAAGTTGCACCACTTGGCCTGTGAGTGCGGTTATCCGGATATACCTTAATTTTGTATCCTTCGGGGGATTTGTGTACCCTTCGGGGGATTCGTGTACCCTACGGGGGATTCGTGTACCCTTCGGGGGATTCGTGTTCTTGGTCAATAGATCCTTATGTGATCCTAATAAATATTTTGAATCTTCGGTTATTACTAGTTGGTATGAGACAGCCAGTAATGACAAGCTTATTTGATCCATATTGTCTTATTTGAACTCTCCATTTTTTTAAAGAATTTATATTCATGTCGATCGATACATATCTTTGATTTTTGCAAATTAGCAAATTTCTAAATTTTTATTTCACTTACAGCACGATTATTCTTTGAGTCACTCCTCCTTATATACCGGAGGGGCGACGTATGATCTTACTGAGTTTTGTTCGCTCATCCTTCACAACCCTCTTCTTCCAGGTCGAAATTAAGGATTGTGCTTGAGGTAGAGGATACCGGTGAAGAAATCAAGATTTTTAGGTCATAATTATATGTTTTGAAATTTAATGAAGACATAGTAAATTTAATAGACTTTGTTTAGAAATTTATTTTGGATGACTGTATTTTAAATTGAAGACTTTTGTAATTCTAGTTGGATGACGTTTGACTAGTCTTTATTTAAGTTTGCATTTGTAGTGACGTGACCAGATGTGGGCCCATGTAGTGGGACCCAAAGTTTGGGGCGTTACAGATTGGTATCAGAGCTTAGGCATTAGATCCGATTAGTCTTGGCGTTAGAATGGTGGAAATTGGAGAAGATGAGAAAATAGGATTATGATTTTATATACCCTTGGCTACTCAGTAGCAATAAGTTTTGATAATAGCTAATTAAGTTATGATCTAACAAATGATTAAGGGAATAATTATTTCATTAAAAACTGATGTAATTTTGTTCACTCGTAGGAATGACGCATAAGACAATAGCTCGGAAGTCGGTTGCTTCGCCTCTGGAAGTCATAGAGAGAATGTTAGCTAAGACACACCATAAGCTAATCGAAACAGAGAGGATCAATAAACAGTTGATAGAAGAGAAAAGAGAGCTAGAAGCTAAGCTGCGACGACAAACACAAGTGTTAAAGGATGTCCAGTACACTTTGCATAAGCCTCATGATGATATCACAGAGTCTCAGGCACACAATTGGGAGATGCACCTCAGATTCAGGGAGTCGCGTCAGAGTTTTGAGAAAGTATGGGACGCACTCCAAATGGCCATTGATGATGGTCTAACCGGTGAAGGGGATCCAAGGTCCGAGGAAGAGGCTGAAGATGACGAAAGCGTCGATATAGAAGTTGATGTCAACTCTGTGGCTCTCGTGGGTGTGGAGGCTAATGCTAATGTCGGTCAGAATAATGATGATTATGATCCAAGTGAAGAGGAAGACGCGTTCGAGTCAGGAAACTAGATAGGATATCACTCCTGCAGCAGTTTTTTTTTAAAAATTTCGTTTATGGCCATCATAGTCGTTAGGTTTGTTCAGATGGTTTCTTGTTATCTTTTAGTCATAAGACATGGAATACACAAAGTATGTCCAAATTTTGAGATGTGGGTTGAATTTTTTTTGATACTTAATAAATTTTAGGGAGATTATTTTTGAATACATTGGTGTTTCCTTTCAACCATATTTTTGTATTTGATATTGGTTTCGAGAACATAAGAATTTGAGAACAACTTTGGGAAGGAATCTGATATTACATAACAAGTGTGTAGATTGTTTCCAATTACATGTTAGTTAGCAATCACATCTTAGTATGATGGAATCTTAGATACCTTTTGACACTTCCTCATTTTTGTATCAGAATATGACACATAGAGGAGGACGTACCGCTAACCGAGGTCGTGGTCGTGGCCGAGGAAACAGGGGAGGAAGAGTAGTAGAAGACTCCGCTTCAGAAAGTGTGTGGGAACAATCTGGAACCCAACTTAGTATGGGTAATGAAAACCCTGTCCCTGAAGTGCCTCAGCCAAACGCAACAAATCCCACTTTAGTGGACCCTATCCTTATGTTGAACCTTCTACAAAATTTGACCCAAGCCGTAAATAGGATTGGTCAAATTGTCCACAACCTCATCTTTGCACCGCATGACCTCCTGTAGTTCCTCAACCTCAAACAATAGCAAAGGACCCCGTTGACATATTCCAGAAGAGAAGCCCTAAACCATTCTCAGGCGCGCCAGGCATAATTAAACCAGAGGAGTGGGTTGAGAGTATGAAGAAGATTTTTAGAACGATAACCCTCACAAGTGAGCAAAAGGTCAACCTCCCCACTTTCAAGTTCGAAGGAGAGGCTGACCAGTGGTGGCAGTCCGAGATGAAAATAGTTGAAGCAATTGGGGCAGAAGAATACACATGGGAGACTTTCCTCGAGGTCTTCTATAAGAAATATTACCCTGAAAGTGTGCAGGACGGCAAGTTGGTTGAATTCCTAAATTTAGAACAAGGTAAGATGACGGTGGATGAGTATGATGTCAAATTCACGGAACTATCAAAATACGCTCCGAGTCTCATTGAGAATGCGAAGCAAAAGGTCAGAATGTTTGAAAGAGGCCTCGATAGGAGAATTAGTCATCGCTTAGTATCCTTACAGTTGAAGACTTACGCTGAAGTTGTCGACCAGGCTAGAATTCTTGAACGAGTATCAGCAAACTATCAAAAGAAGCGGGAGGAGAAAAAGAGAGATTTTGAGAGTCTTGGAGGTAGTTCTCGGGAAATAATTCTCGCCGAGTTCGGGACATCGAGGAAATAATTCTCGGGATCAGTCAGGACATCGAGGAGGTAGTTACAATGGACACAAGAGGAGAACCACAAATGACAATAGATCTAAGGGGTCAAATCAGTGGAGTCAGAATCGGAATCAAGGACAAGATCAGAGACAGGACCAAGGTCGGGACAGATGGAATGCGAATCGGGGACAGATTGAGAGTTGTAAGACTTGTGGGGGAAAGCATCCGACGTTGGCTTGCCACAGGGAAACAGAAGCTTGTTTTAACTGCGGCAAAATGGGACATAAAGTCAGAGATTGCCCTGAGCCACTTAGGAATTGGGTTGTTCAGAACATTGGTGGCGGGGACAAACCTAAACCAAGGGAGCAAGGTAGAGTGTATGCAATGAACGCAAGAGATGCTCGCGCTACTAATGACGTGGTGGCAGGTACCGTCCAACTCTCTTCTCGTAGTTTGTATGCATTGATTGATCCGGGTGCAACCCATTCTGTGATATCTACATCTCTTGCACAACGCATGAAACTGCCGCCACAAAACCTAGATATTGAGTTAGTTATAGATACACCAACGGAGGAGTCTATTCCAGTGACTTCAGTATATAGGTCTTGTTCGTTGAAATTGGAGGGTAGGGAAATGCCTATAGATCTTATTTCCTTAGATATTCGAGACTTTGACATAATTTTGGGAATGGATTGGTTGGCCGCCTTCCATGCTAAGGTGGACTGTTTTGGGAAGGAGGTAATATTTTGCATTCTAGGAGAATCGGAGTTTCGATTTAAGGGTTCTAAGCCGACGGCCCTAACAGGTTTTATCTCGTCAATGCAAACCCGTAGACTGTTAAAGAAGGGTTGTCGAGGTTATTTGGCGCACATTACTGATACACGTAAGGAAGGGTTTAGTCTTGAGTCACTTCCTGTGGTTAGGGAGTTTACGGAGGTGTTTCCTGAAGAATTACCAGGACTTCCACCAGAGAGGGAGGTGGAATTCCTAATTGACTTAGCACCTGGGACAGCCCCAATCTCTAAAGCACCTTATAGAATGGCTCCATCAGAACTTAAAGAATTGAAGGAGCAATTACAAGAATTGTTGGAGAAGGAGCTCATTAGGCCTAGCGTATCACCATGGGGTGCACCAGTTTTGTTTGTGAAGAAGAAAGACGGGATGATGAGGTTATGCATAGATTACCGTGAGTTAAATCGGGTCACGGTGAGGAATAAATACTCGTTACCAAGGATCAGCGATCTTTTTGACCAGCTACAAGGAGCATGTTAATTCTCAAAGACCGATCTTCGTTCGGGGTACCACCAACTTAGAGTCAGAAATGAGGATATTGCTAAGACTGTATTTAGAACACGGTATGGAAACTACGAGTTTTTGGTGATGCCGTTTGGGTTGACGAACGCTCCGGCAACATTTATGGACTTAATTAATGAACCGAGTGTTTCGGAAGTTTCTAGATCGGTGCGTAATTGTCTTCATCGATGATATACTGATCTACTCAAAAACTCGAGAGGAGCACGAGCAACACTTGAAAGCAGTACTGCATATTTTAAAGGAGGAGAAATTATATGCAAAGTTTAAGAAATGTGAGTTTTGGTTGGAAACAGTGAGTTTCTTGGGTCATGTAGTGTCAAAAGATGGAGTCTCAGTAGACCCAGCCAAGATAGAGGCAGTAGTAAATTGGGAGAAACCGACGACTGTTACAGAAGTGCGAAGTTTCTTGGGGCTAGTAGGATATTATCGTCATTTTGTAGAAGGGTTTTCAAAAATCGCAGGACCTCTAACCCAGTTGACTCAGAAAAACAAGAGGTTTGTTTGGACAGAGGAGTATGAGGCAAGTTTCGAGGAGTTAAAGAAAAGATTGGTGTCAGCTCCAATTCTTGTTTTACCGTCAGGATCAGAGAAGTTTGTGATCTATAGTGATGCGTCGTTGAAAGGTCTGGGTTGTGTATTGATGCTATATGGGAAGGTGATTGCCTATGCCTCGAGGCAATTAAAGAACTTTGAGAGAAACTACCCAACACATGACTTGGAGTTAGCTGCAGTAGTGTTTGCTTTAAAGATTTGGAGACATTATTTGTATGGAGTGACTTGCGGGATATATACGGACCACAAGAGTCTTAAGTACATTTTCACTCAGAAGGAATTGAACATGAGACAGAGGAGATGGTTGGAGTTATTGAAGGATTACGACTGCACCATTCTCTACCATCCAGGTAAAGCCAATGTAGTGGCAGATGCTTTAAGCTGTAAGAGTAAAGGAATTTTGGCAATGATGTTAACAAAGGAGAAGAGCATTCTCGAGGATATTGAAAACTTGGGTTTGGAAGTTCGAGTAAAGGGAGGAAAAGGCTATCTTGCACGATTGAGTCTTCAGCTGTCCTTATTAGAGAGGATCAAAACTGCCCAGAAAGTCGACCCGTAGTTAGTAAGAATCTGTGAAGGGGTAGAGATTGGAGTTCAAGTGGACTTTCGACTTGGAGGGGATGGTATTTTACACTTTGGTAAGAGGGTCTGCATTCTATCGGATCCAGAGTTAAAGAGGGAAGTGTTAGAAGAAGCTCACAATTCACATTTTGCGATACATCCTGGGAGCACAAAGATGTATCGGGATATGCGAGACACTTTCTGGTGGAGTACTATGAAGCGAGAAATTACAAAATTTGTGTCCAAATGTCTCGTGTGTCAACAAGTGAAGTGCGAACATCAGAGACCGGGAGGATTGTTATAGTCAATGCCCATACCCCGAGTGGAAATGGGAACATATAACTATGGACTTTGTTGTGGGGTTGTCGAAGACATTAAAAGGAAAGAACTCCATTTGGGTTATCGTGGATTGTTTGACGAAGTCAGCACACTTTTTAGCCTTCAGGATTAATGACCCGTTGGAAAAGTTGGCCAAGATGTACGTAGATGAGATTGTCAGGTTACACGGAGTGCCAGTCTCGATTGTGTCCGATCGTGACACTAGGTTTACCTCGAAGCTTTGGGGTAGTTTGCAGAAGGCTTTGGGCACCACTTTGAGTATGAGTACGACCTTTCATCCGCAGACAGATGGCCAATCTTAGCGGACCATTCAGACTTTGGAAGATATGCTTCGTTCTTGTGCTTTAGACTTTCAGGGTAATTGGGATGATCATCTACCTCTAGTGGAATTCACCTACAACAACAGTTACCATGCAAGCATTGGTATGGCGCCGTACGAAGCGTTATATGGAAGAAGGTGTCGTACGCCTACATGTTGGGATGAAGTAGGAGAACGAAAATTATTGGGACCAAAATTGGTACATATTACCTCGGAGAAGGTACAACAGATTAAAAAGAGAATGTTAACGGCTCAGAGTAGACAAAAGTCCTACGCCGATAAACGTCGACGTGAACTTGAATTTGAAGTAGGGGATCATGTGTTTCTCAAGGTTTCCCCTACGCGTGGAGTTATGAGATTTGGTATTAAGGGTAAGCTTAGCCCGAGATTTGTGGGACCATTTGAGGTGCTCGAACAAGTTGGGGAAGTTGCATACCGACTAGCTCTACCACCAGTACTTTTAGGGGTGCACAACGTGTTTCATGTTTCAATGTTGAGGAAGTATGCTCCAGATCCGAGCCATGTGATCGAATATAAGCAACTCCGCTTATGGGAGGATCTTAGTTACGCTGAGCAGCCTGTTAGAATTGTAGATCGAAAAGATCAAGTTCTTCGAAAGCGAACCATTCCATATGTCAAGGTTCAATGGAACAATGGAACAATCACACCGAGAGGGAAGCTACTTGGGAACTCGAGGAGGAAATGAAGGAGAAACACCCTGAACTCTTCGCTTGACCTGGTACGTAAGTTTAGGGACTAAACTTCTTTTAAGGGGGTGAGAGTGTAATACCTCGATAATTTCCGTGTAAAATATTAAATCTTAATAATTAAGATTATATTTAATTTAGGCTAATTAATTGTTTTAGACCTATCTATATATATCTATATATATATATAAAAGCAGGGTAGTCTATATAGGGAAAAATCCCGCCAAAACTTTGTTTCCCAAAATAGAAACTCCTATTAACAAGAAACAATTAATGAATTCTTTAATTAATTAATTCAAAAACTCCTTGGAACTTTCACCATCAATTATCCAAATTTGCACAGTTTTCAATTCTGGTTGTAACAAATAGAAATAAATCAACAAATTGTAAATGATGATTAATGAAAATGCATTAGTTCACAATATGAACCTATCAAATGTTGAAATATTATACTAACAAAATCAAGTAAAGCAAGAAATACCCAAAATTTGAGATGTAAAAAAACATTGACAAATTCGAAGTAGTATGAAATAAAAATTACCAGAAAAAATCATCTTTTGAGAATACTAAATGATTAAACCAGTTTGGAGATTTATCTAAAAGTAAATAACAAAAATCATGTATAAAAAATATTATCAAATTCACGGTAGATCTAAGTGTCAAAAACATTTTTTATACAGAATAACTAAACAAATTATTTTTATGTGATTTCATTAGATCCGAATGAAAAATCACCGAAAAAATATAATTAATATTTTTCCCTCAGAATAAAGTTGAATATTAAAGAAAGGGAGATGGATCGAGCGAGATAGGGAACGAGAGGAGGAGAGCGTACTGTGGTGTGGACGGTGAGTATAAGAGAGATCGCCAGTGAGAATAAGTGATATTTCCTGAGAGGGATAGAGAATAAGGTAGATTGCCAGTGGAGGCTTCCTATTTTCCTCTACTTTCTTCCTCTCTATTTGTTTAGTAAACGGGGGATTATTGAAATACCACGATAATGTTTAGATTTTTTCATAATGTTATTATTTTTCGATGTAATTCTTTATAATTAGTTTCTCTTCTTTTGTAGTATATTCTTTTAATTGTTTATTACTTTTCATATAATGCAATTACTATACGACCATATATTCACAATATTTTAATTTATAACAATGCTAGGTTTAGAACTATTTCTAAAATTATTGCTACAATTAAGATTTAGTGAAGGACAAAGTTGTCTTTATTTTCTAAAAAAATTGATTTTATTTTCTCAGATCTTAAATATACAAGTTTCTAATTTTTAAATCAAAACAAAACTTTTTTTTTATATCGAAAGTAGTTGCCTCCAACATTTTTTTTTTAATTTTTTAATTTTTTTTTCTTCTTCTTTGTTTCGCTTGAGTATAAATTAATTGAAAAAATTATATGACCGAGCGTTTAACGCACGGGTGTAAAACTACTTTAGTAATCAATTGAATTGAGTTGGGTTGGCCCGCTTTTGACTAGACTTTAATTATAATCATTTATTAATATTACTAAATTAATTTTTGGGCCCAGTTAACTTTAGGTTTTCGGTTAGGGTTTTGGTATAAATAGAGTAAGAGGGAGAGAAAACCCTTTACCTATTAACAAGAAGAAAAAAAAATAACACTGCACCGGCAGCCGAGGGAGAGAGAGAATCGAAGGAGGCGGCAGCAGTTGGGTAAGCTTTACAACCTTACTGTGTTAACAGCACCATAATTCATATGTGTTCTTAAAAATTGGAATCTATTCATAGCCCTATTGTGATGGTTTGATGGGACATGGCATGATTGTAAACTAGATACATCATACATATGTTATAGGTGTACAATGTTGGTTTTAAAAGGAAACCGTAGGTGTACAAACTTATTTTGTGTGTGTGATAGTGATTATATATATATATATATATATATATATTGACTTTTAGTTCACAGTTTGGCGTGTGTGTGTGTATGTTTGTATATTATGTGTGTGTACGCAGTGTGTGTGTAGTGAATAGGAAAGGTAAATTGTGTGTGTACGTGTGTGTGTGTTTTGTGGTATGAAGTGTGTGTGCAGAGAAGGAATAACACTTATCAATTTGACCACTTAATATATATATATATATATATATATATATATATATATATATATATATATATATATATATATATATATATATATATATATATATATATATAGGATTTGACAATTCAATTGGTATTTGTTTGGTGTGTGTGTGTTCTGTGCGTGTTTCTGTGTGTGTTTGAGTTGTAATTAAATAATCATAATAATAAAAAAATAATAATAATAACAATAAATTATTTAATAAATGATTATTATAATTATTGTTATTTAAATTAATACGTTTTGGTTAGTACATTTTTAGTTTAGTGATTATGATATATTTTGAACTTAGATTTTGGTAAGGAAGGTTAGGACGATCATACTTGTTGCGGACCTTTTTGCTAAGCACTTCGAGGTAAGGGATTACGTTTCTTTTAGGTTCTTTGTAAAAGTATTATATATATATATATACTTTTAATTTTAGGCTTCTGCTAATTCTTGAAAATTCGTTCTTTCATTTGCCATACCCAACCTCTTCGTTTTTGCAGATTTCATGTCTACTTTGATTTTCATGAAATACCTTTGTTATTGAGAAATTGCTTTGTATTTGTAAACCTTGTCGGTATATTCTTTGGTATTGAAAATGACGAATTTTGATATGATTTACGTTTTGATAATAGTACATTAATAGTACTATTCATGTTTTGAAACTATTTATGATCACTAAGTATGAACAACCCGTCACGGGGATTTTTGTGACAACATTTGAAATAATTGAAGTTGCACCACTCGGCCTGTGAGTGTGGTTATCTGGATATACCTTAATTGTGCATCCTTCGGGGGATTTGTGTACCTTTCAGGAGATTCGTGTACCCTATGGGGGATTCGTGTATCCTTCTGGGGATTTGGTTCTTGGTCAATAGACCCTTATGTGATCCTAATAAATATTTTGAATCTTCGGTTATTACTAGCTGGTATGAGACAGCCAGTAATGACAAGCTTATTTGATCCATATTGTCTTATTTGAACTCTCCATTTTTTTTAAAAAGAATTTATATTCTTGTCGATCGATACCTATCTTTGATTTTTGCAAATTATCAAATTTCTAAATTTATGTTTCACTTACAGCACGATTATTCTTTGAGTCACCCCTCCTTAGAAACCGGAAGGACGACGTATGATCTTAACTTTGTTCGCTCACCCTTCACAACCTTCTTCTTCCAAGTCGAAATTAAGGACTGAGCTTGAGCTAGAGGATACCGGTGAAGAAATCAAAATTTTTAGGTCATAATTATATGTTTTGGAATTTAATGAAGACATAGTAAATTTAGTAAACTTTGTTTAGAAATTTATTTTGGATGACTGTATTTTAAATTGAAGACTTTGGTAATTCTGGTTGGATGACGTTTGACTAGTCTTTATTTAAGTTTGAATTTGTAGTGACGTGACCAGATGTGGGCCCATGTAGTTGGACCAAAAGTTTGGGGCGTTACAGTTAGTTAGCAATGAAATGCATAACTATGTGATTGAAAGGTAAATACCTACTTGAATGGATTAGTGCGTTGTTTCTAGGGGTGTAAATCGAAACCACCGAACCACGGAACTGAACCAAACCAAACCAAACTAGTCGGTTTGGTCCGGTTTTGGTAGAAGATGGTTCAGTTCCGGTTTCAAAAATTGGAAAACCACGCGGTTCGGTTCGGTTCACGGTTTTTGATATCGAACCAAATCGAACCGAATCGAACCAAACCACCCTATATATTTTTATTTATTTATTATATAATATATATTATATAATATTTATTAACTATTTTGAACCTTTGATATAATTATATATATATACGGATACTAAACCAAACAAAATCTTGATTGTTGGAGAACTATTATTTCTTCAATTGTTTGTGTTTATTTTAGAATTTGTTATGATTATTTGTTGTTAGTAGGTTATTTCCTAATTTTGATGTTAATTCCAAATTAAAATCTTATTTTCATTGTTATTTTTTATGTTGGTTAATTTCATTAAAACTAATTTATATTAACCACAAAACCGAACCAAACCAAACCAAACCGAGTGGTTCGGTTCGGTTCGGTTCCTAGTCGTACTCGGTTCGGTTCGGTTTGAGATTTTTGGAACCACTAGTAGGCGGTTCGGTTTGTGGTTTTGGCATAAACCAAACCAAACCGAACCACTTACACCCCTAGTTGTTTCGTACTCTTCGTTTGTTTGAGCATGAGAGTATATATTATATGTGCTTGCGTTTGAATCCAGCTGGCGTCATCTTGTTTGAGTCTTTGGCGGGACGATGCATTGTCTTCACGAATTGTGGAATTTGTGATTGCAATCGATCGCCGTGCAGGGTTTGCACACACCCCTCCATCGATGGCCACGGTGGGGATGTAGCTGATCATTGTTATAGTAATACACATGACCTTGATAGGTATGGAACTCGAGCGGGGAATGTCTCGGGGACGTCGATACCACGAAAGGGATATTGAGGACACATTAATTACACGTGTTTTGTAGGAGCTACACGGCGAAAGCGGAATAGAAGTCATCTTCTCTCTTATGTGATTTATTTTATGAACACTTATGTGAACTATTGTGCTACGTGACTCATGATATGATTTGCTTGACACGATGACTGTTTGATGAAATGTTATACTAGGAATATAACATGCTATTCATAATTAGAATGGAAACCATAGTCTCCTTTATATGATTTATTGTACGAGCTATGTGGAATGATGTACTATGAGACTTATGGTATAAGTGGTTTATGTGGATGATCATTTGATGAATTGTTACAATATGAAGATAACATATTATACATATTGGGAATGAAAATCATATTCTATTTGATATGAATTACTTTATGAAAAATTATATAGAACAATGTTCTAGGTGACTATTGATAGAATTTGCTTATGTTGAGGATTACTCGATGAGATGTTATATTATGAGGATAACATTATATACATATGTTTTGCTTGAGTAATGCCATGCCATGACATTATATTTTTAGTAGCTTACTAAGTCTTTATGACTTACTCTGTTTACTTTGTTTTCCTTAGATTCGAGCCGAGCTAGTGATTTTTCGAAGGAATCCAACGAGTCTACGATAGTACGCGTGGTTCTTTTGTGAAGGTTGCTACTAGTTTATATTTTGTAGCCTTGGTTTTGAAAAGGACGAATGAGGAGTGAAGTTATATAAATTTCACTATGTGTAGTATGACTTGTGATTGTTTATTTGGTACTTGTACTTGTTATGTTGTTACTTAGTCTTTTGAGAAGCCGACAATTGTTAGTCGAGCGATATTTATATAATTACATCATTTCTATCTATCTCGAGTATGTATTGTATTATTGGTTTTGTTGTACTTCGACATGTTTAGCCGTAGAGTGTGTAGACTAGAGTTGTAGACTTAGTGTAATGTTGGGTTCCGCTCATAACATCACCGATGACTTGATTTAATTATAATATATAATTGCATAACAGGTGGTTTTATTGTACGTGTTTATTGTTGCGTCATGCGCTTTGAATTTTTGGGCCGAGAGATTTACTATCTTTTAGGTCGTTTGTGTTTGGAGCTTGTTAGCTCGGGTGCCATTATGTTATTTGCTTCCGCATTTATTGAGTCGTTGGCGTATTACTGTTATAACCTTACCCCTTTGCTTGTTTGTTGTGCATTTTGTCAATACGACCTAGGGATCTCGTATTAGAATCCGGGTTGGGTCGTCACACGAACCCATCCAATTGATAGGCATATAACCATCCATCATTTTAATATCCCATTTGTTGATGATTCTTATTAACGTGTGTTATGTGTTGAGATGTTTCATAAGAGCATGGTTAACGATCTCCTCCTCAAATGGAGATCTCTCCATTTAACAAAGTATTTTCCCAAATCATTTAAGAATTTTGTTTGAATTTTTTGATTTAAATCACTTGGGAAGAGATCGGACTTTCCGGTGTTTGCAAGGAAGCAACGCTCCCTCCTTTGCCATGCTGCCAACCCTCTCTCTCCCTTAGGTGGGGGCACGCTATTTTTTTCCATTTTGTTTGATTTTCAACCATTTTGCAATTAAAAAAATATTTTTAAGAAGTACATATTTTTATCTATAAATGAAGACTTAGTTTAACTCATTTGGACACCAAATGATTTTAAAAAATTTAAAGTTATTAAGAGATAAAGATGATGAGATATGTGAAATTATTAAGGTTTGTGCGTTGATGTATGTGTTTTTTTGTTTGGATAACTTATGAATATCAAATGAATTTTTATATTTATTTTTAATGAGTTGTGTATATTAGAGAATTAAATATGATACATTGTTGTTCCTTAAGTGTGCCATATTAGAGCTTAGATATTTCAGGTAAGTTGCATTAAAATTCATATAACAATGGTTAGAAAGTCACTTTATTTGCATAAAAACAAGATTCTTGCCAAATGCCCAGGGAAAGAAACACCACATGGAAGAGACAGATCTATGGACAATCACCACAAAACCCTACCTTCATTCTTATTAAAACCCCCATTTTTTTTTCTTTTTTTCTTTTCTCCGGTTACATGAGAAGGCCCATGGTTCATGGCACAGTGACATGACAAGGGGTTGATTGGGTGAACAAGTTGTGACTAACAAAACTCTTAGTCTCTTACCATCTTGCACTGCTCTTGTTACCTTTATTTTCCCCATACAAACGGAACAGACTGAAAGCTGAAATACCAGAGAGGACCACCATGCTAAGGCTAACAAGTAGTGCAGTTGCTATTCCTTCTCCGATTTGGTTGCAGAACTTTCCATACATGTTGCAAATCTTCATCCACTGTAAAGCTGGCTCTCCGAACTTGGCAAAGAGTGACCCCTGTGCTGCAGCCGCCACCGCAGCCAATGTCAAGTAAGCCATGAGCTACAAAAATAATTACAACGTCATTTTGTTAAATCACCATGGTTGTATCATGTTGCAGAAGTTCGGAACCCAAGTAATTGGGACAGAAGTGGAGTCGTATAAAGGTTGCATCAGCTCGAGCCAAACAAAGAAAATTGATACAGAGCTCGTTATAAAATGTATTACAAACTCTGTATAGCTCAAACATAACATTTTTCTCCACCCTTCTAATAAAAACGAAGAACTTTTTTCATAATTTTTGTTCTTATGGAAGATCCAACATGCAACAATGGGTACTTTTTAATGAGTTCATAACAGCTACCTACTTTTGCTAGTACTTCATTAGTTCATTTATTCCATCTCAGGCCAACTTCAGTTGTACCACACTACTGCAGTACCACAACTTATAGGATCTTCAATTTACTTTTCACCCACCAAGTTGAATTTATTACAACTTTAGAGTACTATGAACAATCATAGGAAGCTTATTCTGAGATCTTCAATTTACTTTTAACATACCAAGATGAATTTATATATAACAACTCTAAGGTACAGAGACCAATAATGAATTGTCATCCTCTATAGTTTCCTGTCATGTACTTTTCACCCCTTTACTGTCATGTACAGCACAAGGTACAACACCTTAATGCAGGAAATGAGGTGTGGAGAGAAAACTTTAGTGTGTGGATAGCCCCACCCTTCTTTTAGTGAAGAAGTTTTTGCTTTAATAAATAAGTTGGTTCCTTTAGCAAATACGTTGAATCTTTTAGTGAAAATCAACCGAAGGTATTAACGGTTAGAACAGATCAAGCGCATTAAGGAGCATATCCGATGGTTGAAAATTGTTTGTTAGAATTTTTGCACGACTCATTCACTCAAGGGTTCAACTCAGTTGCTAAAAGATGTAACATAGCATTCACTAAAAGAATAACAATTTACTATAACGAATTACTGGGATAACAGTGAAGCGGCTTTACAGAGGTTTTCAGGCCCTAGACTAAGGCAAAAACTTACAATTGCAAAGAGCTAGAAGTGCATCAGCTCTTCACAAGAGGCATGAGCTCTGCCCCATCAATTGTGTTGTCATGCCTATGCTCAAGATTGATAAAATTGAATTTGTTAGCTTTAGGAATGCCCTGATTCTGGATTTCCAGTTGGTAGGAAGAGCTCATGCTCCTTAATAAGAGCCAGTGCTCTTCACAAGCTGAAGCAATATCCCCTACCCAACTTAAAACAACTCACCCTATGCTAATACATATATACTTTCGGTCCAGTGCAAGTGCAGAATCATCGGACAAACCACACTCGCTTGTATCATTCGTCAACTGTTAGTTTTGGTCTAATATATCATGATGCATAATGGAATGGGTCCATTTGTTCATATCATGTCATAGATGAATGATGTCTTGAGCGTTTGATTGCCAAAAGTTCAATCAAAAGTTGGTTTAAAGTTTCATTGAAAAGCAAAATGGTAAGAAGACCCTACTTCTAACTGCGGTCTTATTAAAGATGGTTTAAAGTTTCCAGCAGACTGCTTGCCATCGCCAGTCAATGGAAAACTCTTAAATGGCTAGGTTGGAGAAAGTGATGGGGCTAGTTGTGTGAAAATGTGGTCCATCAATTATCCAGAGAATGGATGAAAATCAAGACTATACATCCAAAACAATCCCAGTATAACAGTGGACTAAATCTCATTGAAAGGCAAACTAGTAAGAAGACCTTACTTCTAACAATAGACTTGCTCAAGATGGTTGAAAGTTTTCAGCAAGCTGCTTTCCATTGCAAGTCAACGGAAAGCCCATAAATGGTTAGGTTGGAGAAAGTGATGGGACTAGTTGTAATAAAAAAGTGGTCCATCAATCAAGATTAGCAAAGCATTAATGCTTGCTATATGAGCATGCATAGTGAATAGAAAACAGAATTAGGTACCAGTTCAACCTCTGCATCGTCAATATCATCTTTCATGAACGTGACAAGAGCTCCCAAGTTGGTAATTGAGATCCAAAATTTTAGAACCTTAACGGGTTTCATAGATATTTTAGGAACTATGCAGATTCAACAATTTCATAACAAGAGAATTCGTCTTAGTCCACATTAACAGCATACTAATAGAAAATGCATTAAAGAGTGCCAAGGTAAATTCGTTTTGGGGTTGTATCATATAGCCAAATGATACACTTTTTGCATATATTCCGTACATTCTCTCTTTTTGTAGGTTTAACATTTTCCATTTTAATGCCAAGCCTAAGTCATTAGGCTAAATAGCTTTTTCTAACATGTGGTTCAAGAATACGAAATTCCATTATCCTTGAGGCAATAGTAACCATGTTAATGAAATTTTCTTAAATTTTGTAGCTATCTCCTTGCAGTATTACAGTGACAAAAGGAAAGTGCTAACAAACGCCCTTAGTACACTTTTTACAGATCAAAATTTTAAAATATTTTTACATTGGAATTCTCTCTTGTAAACATTCCCAAGGGCAGTACTGATTTTCATGAAACATTCTAAAGTTTGAATGTTTAAAAAGGGCCCTTAGCAGAACCTTTGATTAAATAATCCCAAACCCACCACTGACCACACTATAGATCTCTATGAGGTCATTAAACATAGAAACCCCACCACCTATTGAAGCTCCAAGTTCCTAAAATATCGAAACATCAATTTAAAACTTATGCTATGAGAAGATGTCAACATTCATGGACTGGTTGATGACTGATGAGCTATGAAATAAAATTTTCTTTTTTTTTGTGTGTGAGAAAAAAAACAAGAATATGATTTAAATATTAATCCCTCGGCTAAGAGTCCACTGTTTTATTTTGAGATGTTTCACATAAAGAGTCAATTTTTTTAAAAAAATTAAAACATAAAAATGTCATTTTATTACTAATAAACTACTAAAAATATCATTTTTCTTAAAAAGATTGACTTTTAAAGGGGAACTCTTTTGCCGGGAACGGAGGGATTAAAAAACAAGAATATGATTTATTCCAAATTAATTTACCTGATCACCAGAGAAAATAGCCCAAGCTAATGGCTTGTTGAAGAGCACACTTCCTCTAACCATACTCACAATACACCTTAACCCATGTACAAACGAGTAGGCAGCTGCCAACCCATTTGCCACCACCAAAAATCTGCAATCAACAAACAAAAAACATAATAATTATATAGTTTTAAATTTCAAGAAAACCCCATGAGTGTGTGTGAGTGCACTAAACACACAAACAAGCAAACAACCCCAATTTTAAATTTCAAAATAAACTAAGCAAAAAATTTAAAACAACTTTTTCAAGAAAAACCAATATGATGGTGTGTGTGTGAGCAATAAAAACAATATCAATTAACAAAAAAATAAGAATCAAGAAAACCCCATGAGTGTGCGCGCGCAATCAACAAAATATTAATTAACCAAAAAGAGAACATTTTCAAGAAAACCCATATGAATCTGTATGTGCAATCAACGAAAAAACATTAATAATTATTAAGAAAAAAAAAACTTTCAAGGAAAACAGATATGAATGTGGGTGGGTGTCTGTGTGAGGGAGAGAGAGAGAGAGGAATTACACAAGGGATTTCATGTCTGTGAATTCAGCTTTCTTTTGAATGGTGAAGATTGTTTTGACCTGTGTATCAGTACCAACAAGAACAGCTGCAAGAACAGCTAAGCCACAAATCACAGCCCTCAAAATCAACTCTGCAAGTTTTACCCTTCTATCTACAACCTTCAAATTGCTCCCATGATACACTGGAACATTTCCAGGACTCACACCAACACCTAAGTAACTCATATTTACCAAATTAAACAAGATCAAAGCTCTCTATGAGAGCTCAAAAAAAGGAAGAAGAAAGAAAGTGAATAGAAAAGGACAAAGCAGCTCCTCACTGATCAGGAATCCAAATAGAGTACTCACACTGCTCGCACTTGTAAGTACACAACCACTACCTTATATAGGCACCAACTAACATCATTTAGGTTCAGTTATCTTTCCGTTGGGTTTTGTAAATTCGATTTTTTATTTTTATTTTTTTACTCCGTCCATTTCTAAATAAATTAGATATGCTGTAAGTCAGTTTTACGGATCTTAATGTGTAAGATATTCACTTTCTTATAGCTCAACTCACCAACAAAT
This sequence comes from Codonopsis lanceolata, assembly GCA_013146195.2. Classification (NCBI taxonomy): domain Eukaryota; kingdom Viridiplantae; phylum Streptophyta; class Magnoliopsida; order Asterales; family Campanulaceae; genus Codonopsis; species Codonopsis lanceolata. The sequence continues at coordinate 128,632,479 of CM028377.1, forward strand.
GATAGATCGGAGTCCAGATCTTCTGTATCACTTGTATATACCACTGATGTATCACTTTTCATCTCAACCATTGGTTGAGATGCAATGGTTGAGATGTAACGATGGAGATGAAAAGTAGTACACCAGTGATAGATCAGGGGAAAAAAATCTATCTTACAAAAAATATTCGTAAAACCGTCTTACACAATTTTTTGTTATCTAAATAATCATTACTCTTTCATTTTTTACTCATTCTAAAATAATTGTTATCTTTCAAAAATTTTCATTTTAGGAAAACATATTTACCACTTTACATTTACTTTTTCTATTTACTTTAATTATGGTCGCATAATCAAGGAGATTAAATGAAACCACATATTACATCAATATTTATAATATAAACAATTACTTTTTTCTTAAACGATATGTCAGGTCAAAGAGAACGTTTATTTAAAAATTCATTACATCAATATTTATAATACAATCAATTATTATTTATAAACGATGTGTCAGGTCAAAAAGAACGATTATTTGAAAATGGAGATACTAGTTTTTATTGTTTTTGTCAAACTACTAACTCATTTATTTACTTTCTTTTACCCCATTCATCCGTTCCAAAATAATTGAATTGTTTGACTGGTCACACACATTAAAAACAATCAATTAACTCTACTATAAATATTGATATATGTATGTGATTTCTAAAGAAAACTATGTGCATGTGAGACCATAAATTAAGTAGCATGAAAAAATAAGGGTAAAATAATAAATGTGTTTTTTTAAAATAGAAAAGTTTAAAAACATGCCATAATATCTTGCGAGTTTCATATATATTGTTCACTAGACATATGTTTATATATTCACAAATTGCTAATACCTAAATTTTTCTTCGTACCTTTTATTGATTAATGTGTACATTATTATTTATATTTTAAATACGCAACTAAATTATGAATAAAAGGAGTAATTAGTCAATTAATGTGTATTAAATTGTTGAGTGGTAAATTTTTTTTAAATAATTATAAGACGACTAAAAAGCAAAAGTTGGCTAATATAAATGAGAAGTACTCCTTCTAACAAAATAAATGTCTGATATTTAATTTTGAGACAACCATTTTATTATTACTAGATTTAATGAAATATTTTTTTCAAAATTAATTAACGATTAGATTTATTTTAAAATTATTATGTTTTATTATTATATGTGTATTATATTATTCAATAAGATAAAATGCATATATTACTTAATTTAAATATTTTCTCTTATTTTTTATTCAAGAAATATATTTTTTCTTCTTATTTGTATTTTTATATTTCATTGATTCTTTCATTTTTTTATAAAATAGTATCTTTTTTTTTAACCCTTAAAAGCCAAAAGGAAAAAAAGGACCCCCTTATAATTTAAAAACCAAAAAACCATCTACTTTTAACATCAACAACCACTAAAGATTTTTCAATATTTTAAAAACCTTAACAGGTGGCAACTAAAATTAATTCCGTTAAAATTAGATGACAGTTAGGGATAGTGGTGAAATTGCATCTATCTTTAAAAGTACAATGACAATTTCGCTAAAAAAAAATAGTACAGTGGCAAAATGTAAAGATTTTTCAAAGTACAATGGCAAAATTAACTATTTTTCCGAGTTCTTTATGGTATTAAAAATTTTATTTTGAGACTTTTAAAATCATTATTGATTTTCTAAAAATGTGAAATGTTGTTTTTCTATTTCTATTGGTAAATTGGTAACAAAAGTTTAAGACTTTTATCTAAAAAAATTTAAAACAAACATTTCTTTCTAACAAATGTGAGATACATTCTTCTATAATAATAATAATAATAATAGTATTTTATCTAAAGAGTTTTAAAACCAACATCTCTTTGTAAACAATGTATGTTACATCTCTTCTATTGATAATAATATATAAAAAAAATTTATCTAAACATTTTTATGATAAATATTCATTTTTAAATAATTTGGGATACATCTCTTTGTAACCAATATAAGATACATTATCTAAAAACATTTTAAACCTATATCACTTTCCTAACCAATGTGAAAGACATATTTTCTATTGATAATAAGTCTTTTATAAAAAGACTTTTAATGCATACATCACCCTCTAACCAATGAGGAATACATCTCATCATTTTGTAATAATAGTAGAAGTTTTTTTATTAAAAAAATATCTAAAAATAAGATACATCTCTTCTCTTCTCTTCTATTAATGATAAAAATAGAAGTTTTTTTTTTTAATGTAACGACTTTTAAATTCAAAATCATTTTTTAACCAATGTAGGATGCATCACTTTTATTGGTAATAATCATAATTTAAAACCAATATCGATTTATAACAAATGTGTGATATATCTCTTCTATTGCTAATTTGCTAATAATAGTAAAAGTCTTTTATCTAATCTAAAATAATTTAAAATCAATATCATTTTCTAATCAATGTGAGATATACATCTTCTATTGGTAATAATGGTAGAAATTTTTTATTAAAAGACTTTGAAAACCAATATCACTTTCTAACCAATGTATAATACATCTCTTTTATTGGTAATTAATAATAATATTTTTAAAACTAATATCAATTTCTAACCATTATGTAATGCATCTCTTCTATTGGTAATAATCGTAGAATATTTTGTAACCAATGTGAGATACATCTCTTGTAAAAGTGAAAGTCTTTAGTCTAAATACTTTAAGATCTAATTTTTCTTTTTAAACAATGTCTTGTACATCTATTTTATTGATAATTGTTGTTTCTCACTGTATCTTAATTTGCATTTGCTCATTCATTACTATAGGTTCTATACTTGGTGACTAAATGAGATGCGTATCAGTTAGTTTGACAACTGTGTATAGAACTTTGCCTTTAGAATAGTTTTTTAGACTTCACATGTTTCGGCAGAAGACTTCGGCAAAGTTTTCACCAGCAGTTTTCACCAGCAGACCTTGTCTGCCTTCGGACAACATAACGTGTCAAGTTTATCAGGATGTCCAACTCATCAAGTGGATTATTAATTCAGTTATCTTTGATTTAAGTTTGAATTAATCCATCGTCATTGACTCCCGATTTCCAAGACACGTCTTTCCAGCTTTTCCGAAGAATGAAGACTTTCGCCTCCTGAACATGGCTGAGCAGGTTTGCAGTCTGTCACAAACAGACTGTACCAACTACTGTAGGTCTGCAACTCTGTTTGCGTCCACCTGCTAGTTCCAGTACTTACTCTTCTCCATACCCTGATCAGTTCCAGTTGAAGATGAAGTCAACAAAACAGCTCCTTGCATTTAATGCACTCAACCTAATAGAGATGTTACTCACTTCATCTTGTCCAACGGTCTCAAGAATGCTTCGATATAAATATTGTAATTGAAGACTGAAAGAATCAATGCTCTGAAATTATTCAACAACATTAAGTCATCATACTCAGTGCATTCAATAGATCATAAACTGATCAAAGAAATCCTCAACAACAACAAGAAGATCTGCATCAACTGCTACTCATTTACTTCTTACTGTTGTATTCATTTACTATTCTTCTGCACCTTGAATATTCTGTTTTCCAGATATTCAATTCCCCCACCCTCAAGCACAAGTCAAGTATTTTGTACATGATCCATTAGAGATTTCTTTAATAGAACTAGTGGAAAATATAGTGCACATTCAAATACAAGGTTGACTGCTTTGGTGGTGGACGTAGCACTCTTTATAGTGCGAACCATCTCAAAATACATGTGTTCTTTGTGTTCTGTTGCTTACTGCTTTATATTGTTATCTTCGTCTTAACTTATTCATTTGAGCTGCAAACTTCAGTAAAGAGCCAAGTCTACTAATAGTGCTTCACCAGCAAACTTAGTCTGTCTTCCTTACAAGTCTTCCGTTACTTCAACCTTTTCAATAGGTTGTAAGTACTTGTTTTAGGAACTATTACGAAAAGTTTTTAAGGGTTACTAGGCTATTCAACCCCCCCCCTCTCGCATAGTATTGTGCCATTTGAGATTAACAATTGGTATCAAAGCTTAACTCTTCGAAAATAAGTTTTTCCAAGATTAACCTCTTGAGAGATAAAGATCTAATGTCACAAACAAATTATATGCTACCTACGTCAAATGCGAACCACATCCCAATATTGGACGAAGGCCATTTCGATGTTTGGAAGGATAAGATAATACGTCACATGAACTCTATTGACAACATGTTATGGAAGTGCGTACTAAGAAGACGTCACGTACCAATGAAGCCAAATCTTCTTGCAAGCATTGGTGGTAATCCCCCATAAGTTCCAAAAGAAGAAACTGAATGGACAGAGGACGAAAGGAAGCTAGTGGAGCTAGACAGAAAATCAATTAACATAATCACAAGCTCGCTAGACACTAGCACCTATCAACAAGTGATCCAGTGTACATATGCCAAAGAGATGTGGGAAGCTCTTGTTGAATACTTGGAAGGAGACCAAGATACAAGAGACAACAGGAAGTACACCTTCATCCAGCAATTCGACTCCTTAAAAAAGGATCCTAAGGAAACCTTGAGACAAGCATACGATTGTTTTAGCGAGGTAATCAATAGTTGCTTTTCTCTAGGTAAAACTTATGACAAGAAAGAAATGAACATGAGGTTTCTAGGTTCTCTAGGTAGTCTTTGGCATGTTAAGACTACCGCCATGAAAGAATCTAAAAACTTGAATGAAATGACTCTTCGTAGTCTTTACGCAAGTTTGAAGGTCTATGAGCTCGAAGTCAGTCAAGCTCTAGAGTAGGACAAGCAGTTCAAAACTCTGTCCTTGCCAGCCATGGTACAAGAAACCATTCTAGTTGATGACATACCCTCCACTTCCTCCAGTGAAAATGATTTTTTTTCGGATGAACAGTTTGCTATTTTTGTAAAACGTTTTAAGAAATTTACAAAATATGGAAAGAAGGATACACACCAGCAGCCTTTCAGAAAGACTTCTGAAGCCTCATCTAACAATGAGCTCGTGTGTTATAACTGTAGGAAACTTGGTCATTTTGCTTCCAAATGCCCAAAGCCAAAATTTGAAGAATACCAAAAGCCTCTTTATAAAAAATTTCAAAAACAAAAGGGTATGCTGGCTGAGGACATTGAAGAGAAACAGGTTGCTACATGGTTTGAGACTGATTCAGAAGAGGATGAGGACGATTGTGAGCAAGCCAACATATGCTTAATAGCTCAAGAATCAAGTCCCACCTATAACTCTAAACATGAGGTCGAAATCTCACCTCATCCTTTTGAAGAGGTTGAGACCAACTGTGAAAACTTCAGTAAGGAAAAATTGCTCAAGGATAATCAAGATAGGCTTGAGGAGTTCAATACCTTCAGAGTAGCCTTTATAAAACTCGCGAAGAACTAAGAAAAGCTTGCTGATGAGAAATCTATGATGACAGCTGAGATTCAAACTCTCAATAGCTGTCAACATGAGAGTATCAAGCTAAAAGAAAAAAACAAATTCCTTTGTGACAAAGTTGAGTGCTTAGTTGAGCACGTCAAAGGACTAGATCAGGAGAAAATTGTCTTGCAAATTAAAAGACGATTGACTCCTGGAACAGCTCAAAGGAAACCTTCGAATGAATCCTATCTAACCAAAAGCTAAGTGGAGATAAATCAAGCTTATGCTATAATGATAAGCCCAACCTTGCAAGCTCTTCTGTCACAGAAAAAGGTGAAACCTCCAAGACTGCTGTTGATCTTTTCTTCTCTAAACAGACCTTTGGTAACATGGGTTAACATGGACTTGGTTATACAAGTGTACCATATGTTTACCCTAAGGCTCACAAAGGGAAAGCCAAAGTTGTTGCTTCTGATGAGAAGCTTGCAAAAGGAACAATAGAGAAATCTAAGTCTACCGACAGTAGCTCTGCTAAGGCAAAGTCTGTTGGCGATAAACAAACGAAATCTCTACTAGTACCTGTCAAGTTTGTCTATGAAATGGTCAAGGCTCCCAAGCTAGTTGACACTAAACTTAAAGGAGTTTTGGTGGATGCTCCTAAGTTTGTTAACAACAAAACAGCCAAGGCTAGGTCTGCTGTTAATAGACCAATTCACAAGAAGCTTCTCAAGCCTACTGTCAACAAGTATGTTGAACCCAAGGGTGCTGTTGGAAAGAAAGAAAGTCATAAGCACTATTCAGCAAAAACAGATCACAGTTCTCCATGGAACTTTCATCTTTATCATTCCTGCAATTGTTTAGGCCATCTGGCCCCAGAATGCCTGCTAAGGTTCACACCAAAATCTGAGAGACCTAGTTTTCTCAAGGTTAGGTAGGTATAGGTCCCAAAAGGTTGCTAATCCTCAGGACCCAAAAGAAAATAAAGGGGACCTTGTTCCTTTGACTTTTTCAGGTTTGCTTCATGATTATAGATTCAGAAGATAAGGACATCTGGTACCTCAACAGTGGCTGTTCAAGGCACATGACAGGGAACAGAAGTCTACTTACAGATATAGCTGAAGCTAAAGGTCCAATGGTGATATTTGGCGATAATGCAAGAGAGAAGACGATTGATTGGGTATGACTCAATCACTAGAGGAAAATCTCTCAATCAGCAAAGTTTCTATAGTGAATGGCTTAAAGCATAATCTTCTGAGCATATCCCAATTCTGTGACAAGGGTCTTATATACCAATTCTCTTCCAGCCAATGTCTCATCAAAGATAGTGAATCTTGCTCAACTCTGCTGACTGCAATAGACAAGGCAACATCTATGTCGTGGACCTAAACTTACTCGGGAGATCCTCCAGCCTTTGCCAAGTTGCTAACAACATTCGTGACAACAGTTGTCTTTAGCACAAACGTCTCAGCCACCTCAACTTCAAGTACCTTTCCATGCTCTCCAAAGATGGGCTTGTCAAAGGTCTACCAACGGTGTCTGCCGACCACGACAGAAGTTGTAAAGCTTGTCGACTAGGAAAACTTTTTAAGTCTTCCTTCAAGAGCAAGACGGTTATGTCAACTTCCAGACCTCTTCAACTTCTGCATATGGATCTCTATGGACCAATCACTACTGTTAGTATTTCTGGAAACAAGTACACACTTGTAATAGTTGATGACTACTTTCGATTCACTTGGATCAAAACAATGACATCAAAAGATGAGACATGTGATCTAGTCACTGCCATATTCAGAAAACTTTAAACTCAAAAGCTTGAAGACATCAGTGACATCAGATCTGACAACGACACGAATTCAAAAACAACAATGTTGAAAGATATTGTGATGACCACGGAATCGGCCACAACTTCTCTGATGTCGGGACTCCTCGTTACCATTAGAAAAGATGTTTCTTACATTGATTATAAATTGATGTTAGTTTTAAAAATCATTAGATTAAAAACCTCACATTTATCAATAGAAGAGTTGTATCTCACTCTTATATTTTATTATTAATAGAAGAGCTTTATCCTACATTTGTTAAAGTAATGTTAGTTGTAAAAGTTTTTTAAATACAAGACTTCTACTATTAACAATAGAATCGGTTATATATATTATTATTAATACCCCTTATCATATTGATTATTATTATTAGTTAATTGCTAGAAAACCAAAAGTTTTTAAAACTTCCACATGGATTCTTACAATGAAGTTTTATCAGAAGGTGGTGTGATGACACAACCATAATGCTCCTTACCAACTTCAAACATATTTTATATATATATATAGAGAGAGAGAGAGAGAGAGATTTTTTTTTTCTTTCATAAGTATCTTCGTACAACATTGAGTTTGAGATTAATTCTTGCTAAATAGAGTCGAACAAGACATTAGGTTAAATAGACCGTTAAATACAAGATTTAAGTGATGGTCAAGTTTGTAGGACAATGGTCGATCCTTTTTCTAAAGTTCTAACCCCTACAATACATTTTTTTTTTTCAATCTCAAAAGATCACTTTTTAAATATTATTCAAAAAATGACACCGTTTCCTTCAACAGCTCCGCTAACACACTTTGAATTCGAAAATCACCATTGTTGGGTAACGAATCAGTGGTCTGATACAGAAACTATAATGAATATGTGTTGGGTTGAAATATTTTTCAGTAGAGACGAAGGCGAAGAAGAAGGCTTACGACGGAGGAGATAAAATAAGCATGTGGAGAATGTGGTCTGATTCTTTATGATAATTATATCGCGGTGCAAAATGGATTAGATAATATTTTATGTAACACGGTTCAAAAATTAATTTATCGCGGTACATAAAAGTTGATACCACGGTGTAACTTGGTTTAGATATATGTATCGCATTTCAACAATTAATTCACCGTGGTACATAAAAGTTGGTATCGCGGTGCAATTAGATTAGACAATTAAACTATTGAACCGCGGTGCAAAAATTAATGCAATAAAATTGATGAATCGTGGTGCAAAAGGATTAGACAATTAAACTACTTAATCACGGTTACAAAAATTAATGCAATAAAATTGATGAATCGCGGTGCAATTAGACTAAGCAATTAAACTATTGAACCACTGTGCATAAATTAATGTAATAAAATTGATGAATCGTGATTCAATAGTCAATGCACCACGATTCATTTCTGTAGCGCACCTTATGCTCATTAAGGGCATCGTAGTCTTTTTGACCTCAAAAGCGTCTTTTTCCGGTTTGAAAAAAAAACATGGGACTGTAGCGATTAAAAACTTTGAAAAGTGGACCGCCACAATTTTTCGCTAAAATATAGGAATAATTGTGGACCGGACCATTTTCCAAAGATTTCAATCGCTCTAGTCCAATGTTTTTTTAATCGGAAAACTATACGTTTGAGGGAAAAAAAAATACTACGATACCCTTAATGAGTATGAGGCGCGCTACAAAATGCATCGAGGTGAATTGACTATTGAACCGCGATGCATCAATTTAATTGCATTAATTTTTGCGCCGTGATCCATTAATTTTTCCACCGTGATACATCAGTTTAATTGCCTAGTATAATTGCACCGTGTTACATCAATATTTGCATTGCGATATATAAGTTTTAATTACATAATCCAAATTTGTAATGCGATAAATTAATTTTTGCACCGTGATACATAAAATATTATATAATCCAATTTTGTACCGCTAAACAAATCATAATGAACTAAACCATGTCCTCCACCTTCTTCCCCATGTCCTCAACCATAAGCCTTCTTCTTCCTCTTTTTCCTCCGCCTTCGTCATAGTGAAAAATCATTCAACCCAGTACTGATCTATTTCAGTTTTTTACTTAATAAATAAAAAAAAATTGTTGTCCAATAATGGTGATTTTCGAATCCAATGTGCTTGTCGGAGCTGTTGAAGGAGATAATGACATTTGTGGAATAATATTTCGAAAAATGACCTTATGGGACTGAAAAAAAGAGTGGAGTACTAGAATGGTTAGAAACTTTAGAAAATGGACCGGTTAGAATTTCACCCCAAATTCGGATCGGTCTACTTTGTAAAGTTTGTAACCGCTAAGGTACACCATATGTTTTTTAACTGAAAAATACACTTTTGAGAGTGAAAATACTATGATACCATTAATGAACCGAAGGCGCGCTACGGATCACTTACTCAGTTCATCGAGTTGTATCAATTTGTGCACCGTGATGCATACAAGCATGCATCAAAATCTCTCATTTTATAACGATGCATCGGGACTTCAAATTGATGCATCACAAATCCAAAATTGATTCATTGTGATTGAAGCTTTGATTGCATCACCATTGAGAACTGATTTCAACTACATCTCTTCCGCCCGTCATAAGCCTTGTTTTTCCTCCTCCGCCTTCGTCGCTTCTGAAAAATCCTCCAACCCAACCCATGTCCATTTTAAGTCGATCTCCGTTTTATTGCCACAACAATTATGATTTTTGAACAATTTAAGAAGAATACATTAGAGTTATGGAAAAATGTTGACGGAACTGTAGAAGAAGACAACTGGGCAAGCAATTGACAAATAAAGGTAATAGGCCATTATAAATTTGGGAAAAAGAACCGGCCAACAATTTGTCCTAAAATATAGCAAGAGATATTTTCAAACGAAAATTCAAAAGGACAAAAAAATTCCTTTCTCGCAATCAAAATGCGCATCAAGAGACAATTGGTTTTCAAATTCTTTAGAAAAGAAAGATTAATTTTATTTAATATCTAATTTTGATCCTTACTCCCAGTGTCCCAAAATAAATTATATTTTAGCAAAAAAAATTGTCTCAAAATAATAGATGATATAAGATTTCAAGAAAAAAATATATCTATATTTGACCAAAATTGCCCTTATTAATTACTCTATAATTAAATGTTGTATTGAGAAAAATTAGGATGATTTAAAGGGTGATGTTAAGAAAAAAGAGAAAAAAAAAATCTTGCAACTTATCAATAATAATTACACTTAAATAAGGATAGATCAATTTTCATAAGCTTCATTAATCTGGATGTAAATGTCTAAAACATCACCAAATAAGTATATTGTTTTGATTTTTTAAAATTAAATTGGTTGTGTTCAAATTAATGGTTATTATGTATTGTTTTATTTTTTTTCAAATCATAAAATATATAATTCGTATTATACAAAAAAATACTATAAATTACATATTTTCGGGTAACAAAAAAAATACACAAAAACTTTTCATTTCAAAAACAACAAATTTGACTTTAAGAGTCAAAAAAAAACACTTACGACCGGATGAAGTATTTGCTAAATACTCCTATTTCGGGCAAAAAATCTTTATTTGAAAGTCAAATGTTTAAAAAAATGACATTTTTAGTATTTTTATGTCTTAAGTTTTTAAAGTAAATTTTTTAACTGAAATATCCTAAAATGAAATATTTGACTCTTTACGTGGAACGAAGAAAATAATATTTTTGTTGTACTTGTTAATGTTTAGTTATGTTATTGGTATTTAAAATTACCGAAAAATTCTAAGATTTTATTTATTTTACTTGTAGTATATGTTATTTTCCCCCCTAGTTAATTCCTCAACTCTAGCAGCTTCCATTTGCTATTATTGGCATGCTTGTTTACTGATATCTCTCCATTCATGGTTTATAAAGGTTAGACTCTTTCTATCTAAATATTAACGAGATGTCTTGATATTTTAATCGAAATAGTCAAACACAAGTTACGGAATCAATAAATATGAGTATAATTGGAAAAAAAGAGAAAAAAATTCTTGAAAATTGCAAAGTGTTTTCTATTTTTAAACAAAAAAACTCTTCAAAAAACGTCATATATTTTGGGACGGAAAGAGTATCTCCTATCTATTTTTCGGAGTGAACGTGCTGCCTGTCCCCTCAATCTAGTTGCTAGATTTAATAAATCAAACACCCCCACCACCCATAATTCTAGAATGCCCGCCATTCTTAATAAACATTTTGTAACACATGTGACTTTTTATGAATTAGTTGTGGTTCCTCGCTTATCTCCTTGGTAACTCGAACCTACGACTTATTAGATATGTATAAAACGTCTTATTATTAAACTGCGCTTTATCCCCTACAATAACACTAGCTAGCTATATCATATGTGCATCTAAAATGAGTTACTCCCTCTTTCCCTAAATAATCGTCCTCATTTCTTTTTTGTTCATCCCAAAATAATTATCCAGTTTGAATTGAAACATACCTCTTTAGAACATCACTTTACCATTTTACCCTTATTTTTTCATCTATTTTAATTATGTGCCACATACAAATGAACTTTAAAGTAAACTATACATTAAACCAATATTAATAATCAAGTCAATTGTTTTTTTTAAATTTATGCACCGGATCAACTAAGACGATAATTTAAGTACGGAGGGAGTATTAGGTATTGGTCCCATTCCCATAAATGGAGTTATATACAATCTTTGAATGTATCTCAAATAAATTAAATAATAGTAGTAGTAAAGAAAGAGGAGAATGCATGGAAATACATTGAAGGCAAATGCATGAGGGACATATGGAGAAGGTATGTGAGAAACAAGTGTTACCCCACGAAATTAAATACAGAACCTCACTCACTAAGTCACTAGGCAATAAACGGAAACATCTTTCTTCAATTCTTGATCAGTAGCATTTATGTAATGATCGTGGGAAAAGAAACCCTGCAGCCAGCCAGCCAGCCAGCCAGCCTGATATTTAGGACTGTACGTATAAAATTTTCTGGGAAACAGGAAACTGCAATGGTTTCTTTCCCCAATAACAATGGAGAGATGAGAGATCTCATCTAGTGATAAGGGCTAAACTAAAGACATTGTTTTGGCCAATATTCAATCCTCATCTCTCTCTCTCTAGAATTGAAGATGATGATGATCAGATCACTATGTTTAATGAAATTTATGATGACCCATACCAATAGGCAGCATTTAGTTGTGCTAATGCCAACTCTTTACTTTAGCCTTTCCAAGTTGAAATGGTTGGATATATCTTGGATCCAATTTTTCAATATTTTTAATTCATTCTATAAGATGATTAGTTGGATCCGGCGTCAGTGTGTTGTGTTGGATAACGTGTCGAAACTAATTAGAGCTTGAATAGTCTAAATGAATTGTATTGAAACGGACAGGGTTATAATGAGTAACGGGTTAGAACTGGTTGCCCTGTCTTAACCTAGATTTTCCTTCAAGAATCCATACATTTGTAAAGTAAAAATGATCGCATCAAAATAGGTAACAGTACCGCTTTAATCCGACTCAAACCAACTCGTTAATATTTTTTGATCAAAACGTGTATTAGTGAGTTGGGTTAGGTAATTTTCAGATTGAGTCGAATTGATTAACGGGTTTCAAGTTGTAATTATCAGGACTAATTGGATCCATTTTAATTAACAATCTTGCCCACGCCTTAACTTAATCCAAGTCCTCATCTAATCCAGCAATGTACCAGCTGGTCTACAAGCTCAACCTACACAAATATTCGATTTATTATAAGAAAAATCTCTAAATGTTAAATTAAATCCACTAAATGTGACAAGGCAATTTATTTGGAATTTTTCTTTTCATAAGGTAACTAGAAGAATTATTAAAGTGACGATAGGATGAGATAATGTTTTTGTACAAAGTGGTTTGAGTATGTGAAATTGTGAATAGGTAGGTGTAATGTGTACACTCTCAAGTCCAACTGAGGCCACTCACATTGTCCCTTACTTTTTTGCTTCCCCTCACGTTCCTATTACTTTATATTCCAATTTTTATTACTCCCTCCGTCCCTAAATTATCGTCCTCCTTTCCTTTTTCGTCCGTCCCAAAATAATTGTCCACTTTGAAACTTACCTTTTTAGAACATCACTTTTACCACTTTACCCTTACTTTTTCACCCTACTTTAATTATGGGCCACATACATATGAGCTTTAAAGAAAACTACACATTAAACCAATATTAATAATCCAGTCAAATAGGTTTTCTTAAACGGTGCGCCGGGTCAACTAGGACAATAAATTAGGGACGGAGGAAGTACTATATTTCATTTATTGTATATTTTTATTTTTATTCATTTAGCTCCTAAAAAAATTCATCTTTTCTTTGTAAACCATTTCAAACATACGATGATGCAGCGTTTTGAAAACACAGCTTTTTTCAAAATGTAACATTTTTAAAACGCATTTATGAACACGTTTGAAAAACTATTATAAACACTACTTTTATAAACAAAATCGTTGTAAAAAATGACGATGTGTTTTAAAACATATGTTCCCTCACCGCTCCAAATTGAGGCGTTTCTAAACGTAACACATATTTAAAAAATATGCTGTATTTTTTGTCAGCGTTTTAGTCAAAATGCTCGACCAAACAAGCTCATAGTCTCATAGGTTTAACTTTTTTAAATGACTAAATGTTGGATCGAGCTCATAACTCGTTAGGTAAGTTACGTTTTTTTATATAAATTTTTTTATATTTATAATATAATTTTGTTGGGTAGTAAAATAAAAATTAACATTCGATGGGGGCAGTAGAGTAGCCCAATTTCATGTCTCACTATAGTTGTTGCCTTGTTGGTGAAAAGTTGTAAAGATTTATAGACTATGGCCTACCCTTAATTATATATAGCTAGAAACGACGTTACCAAACTCCAAACACCAAATGACCATATGGTCCATATCCATCCTACAATTCTATTTTAAGTCACCCGTAAAGTGTGGGGCATATACAAATACAAGCACTAACTAGGGTCATTAAGTAGGCTGTTGTGCTGTCCAAATCCAAATAATTCACTTCATTAAAATATATTACTACATAAGAACAAAAAAAATCACTTTCTTTCTCAATTTAGACGGTGCTCCTTGATCACGTCAAGAAACATGTGACTAATCAGGCGGTCTACGTAATGGATCAAAGTTGATGTGTATAAGGTGAGTAGGATATCTCGCTTGGTTTCTTCTAAAGGATGAGACTGGATTGACTTTAGTTGCCTTGAGAATCGAATGGTTTCCTGGGTAGCTTGCTGTGACCGTGACCTAAAAAGAAATAAGCATCATTAGGGAATTGGGAGGGTTTCCCAACTAAATCCCTCTGGTGTGAGAGTCAGTAACGAAGATAATATATGCTGGAACTCAGGCGTTCCTTTAAGCTACCGATGATAACTTGGATATTGAGAGAGTGAGTTGTGTGCTTGCTTGAGTGCATAGTGCATAACCTGGTTTAAGAGAGAAGACATCTTATTTATAGGCCTTCCTGGAGCGTCAAGCCAAAACTGGCGTTTGAACATAGATACCAGTCTGTGGTTGGTTAGCTATTTGACAGTCTCTCATTGACTCGTACATTGTCTGTGGTACTTTATTGTATCAGATGGTGGGTGAGTGGGACGAATTGCGGCTGGTGCATAACACGCCCGCATCCATCCAATTGGACGGTGACACCCGCCTTGACGTAGTACAATGCCGACGTTTGGATGTCGACGTCGAAGAGTCTTCTTGTTGAGCATCAACGATCCTACGTCGTATGGTCGGCCATGCTCGGTGCTGGACCTTATCCTCAGGTATCGAAGACTCTTAGCTCACTTTCCCGTGATCACCTATCTTAGTTGGTGACTATATCTTCTTGCCCGTGCCTATGGCACGGTAACACCAACGTCTAAATAGAAGGTGCGATTTTTTTAAAAGTTACAGTTGAGGGGTACATTACTTCACGTAACAGTTGAGGGGCGCTATTCGAACTCTACCCATAGTTGAGGGGGGTTATTTGTAAGGAGTTATATGTAACTGACATATGAACGTTTGATTTTGCAGCGGAATCAACCCTCATGACCAGATAGTCTCAGTCAATCAATTGAGCTCTATTGTGAGATTATATTAATGTAAGGTTGATGTTTTGTAAGGAGTAATTGTTTAGAAGATTAATCTTAAGGTGTGACTGCTCATAATATTAATTGTAGGGGGTGACTTTGTAACAGGGTGAGAGAAAATAGAGATTTAAAAATGGATAACTACTCTCACATATGTGAATGTGAGAGTGAATCCCAACCATTAATTTTTTTTTAAATAATTTAATCTCAATCTCTAAATAGCTTTAGTCAATTGCACATGTGTGAGAATAAGCTCTATTGTAATATAGATGCTTTGCTACACAAATCGTGGTCGGAGAGTGGGCCCCTTCAAGTCGTATTGGCGACCATATGTCCTTCCACATTGGAGGTTTTAGGTCGGGTCCCATCACCCCCTTTCCCCTCCCTTCGCTTTAAAATATGTGTATTTGATTTTTTTTTACAAGTGTCAACTTTTCAAGGAATTGTGCTTATCAATTGTGAGATTAAAAAAATGAAAAGATTTGTGATTTGACTTCACTGAAGACACACTTTGAGGCATAACAAAAAAAAATTACATTATATAGAGATATTTTCTTAAAACTCGGTATAAAATTAAGGACGAATGACCAAAATTGTCCTTATGCTTTTCATAATTTCTTGGATTGTCCCAAATGCCTAAAAAAACATCCATTTATGAAAACTTTTGATGTAATTGGTCCTTCCGTCTAATTTTGTATTGACGTAAGGTAAAATTATCAATTCATTCTTTTTTTTGAATGGGCAAATATATTCATAATGTTTTTATTTTCTATAAACTAAATATGAAGGTACCTATGTAATTAGCTAAGTGATAATTTTTATATACCTTTCTTCCCATTCTCAATTCCTTCCCTTCTCACCACCACTACTATTGTCGTCGAATTTACAGTCCACCTTCGACTTGAAACCCCTAAAACTTGCAGATGGCTCCTTAACCCGACTTTCAACTGGGCTTGTTTGAAACTTTGAATACATCCAGAAAACGAAATTCGATCCTTAGCATAATTATGCAAACATATCAATCATTTCTCTCTATCAAGTTTCAAACATAAATATCTTACTGAAAAAGATCAACCGACTTACAAATTTTAGTGAGTTCAATGGTATGGAATCGAATAGGAGGCCACTATGGTCAATCATATTAGTTACAAAAGAAGTTTCTTTGATCCAACATCCATCTCCCAGAACCCAAATGGCTCCCTAGCCCGACTATCCCCACTCCCCCACTTACCCGCAACCCATATAACCCACCACTGATTCCAGAGGGTTTTTTCTTTTCACAGATAGAGATAAAAAATTCTGGGGTTTGATCTTTCCAGATTTGGGTTTGCGCGTGTGTGTGAGAGAGAGCGGGAGAGAGATGGAGCAGATCTGTGTGTGTGTGTGTGTGTATCTATGTGTTCTCCATGAACGAAATTTGAACATTCGAGACACTGCAGGAGAAGCAAAAAAGAAAATCAGATTAAATGAATAATTTTCAAATCTTATTACTTCAAGACCAATTCCAGTTCAATTGAGCAAGTAAATCATAAGATTTAGGGAGAGAAATGAGGGGATAAAATTGATGAGAGAGAAAAAGAGGGAGAGATAAATTAAGATTTGAAGAATTCCATGGTGGGGGTGAGAGATTTCAAATTTGTTTGTTAATGGTGGGAAATTGATAAATTTCGAAAATATCGATTAATTCAGACTTCGTTGCTTATTTGTTGATTTAAAGGGAGATGGGTTGAAATCTATATATATATATAATAACAAGCGTGATTTTCCCGCCTAAATGTTTTCCATAAATAAAAACACAAATATGCATCGGAAGTTGAAACACTTTGTTTTATTACATTTTTCTTAGTTTTTATACTAAACATTTAATTAACAATGCATTGGAAATTGGAACACTTTGTTTTGTTACATTTTCTTTATATATATAATGACAAATGTGATTAACACATCCAAATATAGCAAGATTCCTTCAAAATGCACTTGCCAAAAATAAGAAGATATATATAATTACAAATGTAATTTGTTTATCTCAAGATTGCTAGATAACCACTGTAACTACTTACAAAATAAGGATATTATTTACATATGAACACATATACAAGTATTGATAAGTAAAAAAAAAAAAACATAAGAAGTTGTTAAGAAATTAAATACTATCAATCTAAGAAGGAATGTCTTTTCTCTTTTTACCAATATGCATGAGAAACAAGACTAGCAATTTAAAAACTCAACAAACATTGCTTACTCAGCCATAAATGTGCTTCCTCTTTGAATATTAATTTACTTGTGAGTTTTTTCAAGACAAATTCTATCCATAGGAGCTAAAGAACAAGTACATAATGAAATATAATTTGATGAACAACTATGGATCCTAAAAGTTTGTCATGTCTAATTTGATACTCAACAAACATTGTTTACTCAGCCATAAATGTGTTTTCTCCTTGAATATAAATGTTCTGTGACCGCTTTTGTTGTCTATAACCACGTAATTTCACTGGCAATAGTAATAGCATCAGTTATGACAAACTAGATGAGTGGACTTTTAAAGATCAACAAGGTTCTGGTGAGAGGTGACAACACCATCATTACCAGATTCCATTTTCGCTCATTGACATTGGAAAATGACTATGGACAAGTAAATCGTAGTTTAATTGCTCTGGAAACATGTACGATGACTGTAGAAGGGTGTGATTATGTATATGGGCGAGTAGCCGAGTATATCATACTCTGTGAGAGGTACAATGAATTGAGAGTAATCATAGTCTAAATGTCTATTTTATTGTCTATTGAATTGAACTTAAATATTTGTAGATATAGTTGTAATAATTAAGTACATATATTATCAGTGTCACATCATTTGGGTGACACTATTAATGAAAGAGTTTTTGAGTTGAGGACATTTAGGTCATTTCAGGGGAGGGATGACCGTATGAAGTATGTAATTTGAGTTGCTTTTCTTTGGTTTATCATCATTTTAATTTGTTATACTTTGATTAATATAGATTATATGAATTTTGTTATGTGATAGTGATAGTAGTAGTAATTGTTCATATTTAATCATAGTGATAGTAGTAGTAATCGCACATATTTAATGACAAATGTTGTATTTTAAAAAAATATTCTAAATTTTATAAAAGATTTTATTTATTTATTGTATTCTCTATTAATAATTTTACTTTTTTTTAATCGCTGCGTTATAATAATTTGTTCAGTTTATGTACATATCGAACTCACAATCTTTATGGTTAATTTTATTTTTTCACTTCATGTTGCTTATGTATAATTTGATAGAAAAAGATATATGACATGCATTTAACGTACATGTATAAAACTAATTGGAGTAAGGAGAAAAGTGAGGGTTGTCGGCTACCATTGTTGGGGTTGTGCCGTTGTGGGAGATGTAAATGAATAAAATAAAGGGAAACAACACCGATGGTCCCTATACTTTTTTTTTATGACACCGACTATTTTACCTCAGACACCCAATAAGATGTATGGGGTTGGCCTAACAGAAAAATACTTATGAAATTTGAAGACCAATTACGTCAAAAGCTTTCGCGTAAAGATGAATAAAGTTAGTTTTTTTTTTTTGAAAAAAGAATGAATTCTGGAAAATCTGTAAAGCATAGGGATGATTTGGGTAATTCGTCCTTAAATCAATAAGAGGTCCTTATTTTAGAACACAGTGTAGCATTTTCTAGTACTTATTCTCCAACTTGTTCATTATCTAAATGAATTGAATTTAAATCAATTTTTTATTTTTATTTTTGGGGTTATGTTATTTAAATTTCAGTTTTTTAAAACTAGTTATTAAAAAACTTTTCTATTCATTTCTTCTAAAAAAATTCATCTATCCTTTACTGTTGGTTTTTAAAAAAGTACTCCGTATCTACTTTCTAATTTTTTACGATTTTTTTAAAGTTATATTTATCATTTAACCCTGACCATATGCGAATTTAGAAAATGGGGCTCAACCATATACATATAAAAAATATAAAATTAAAACAACAAAAAAGAGTTAACAACTCAAATTTATCGAACATCGTTTATTAATATATACCAATCAAAAGAAATGTTGTGGGAACAAAGAAAAAAAACCAAATGTGCGTAAATAAATACTCGAATGATCGTAGTGAAAGTACCTTTCAAAGAGGCCTTATCTTTCAATTAAGGGGGACCCATCCCTAATTTCTTTTATTTTGGTAAGTAGTAGACGTGGACTTTAAAATGACATGTATGGTTTATTTATAGGAAAATTATGGCTCAGTTCATTTTTAAAAGTTTTTAATTGTTTTTTTATCTCTGATATTTTTTTGAAATCAGAAAGAGGCACTTTTGCATTTCTATGTATCGCGATACATCATTTGATAATGTAATGCATCGATATGATTAATATCATGCGATGCACACATTTGTGCATCGTGATTTATCAAGTGCCTTTTTTTGGTTTGAAAATAGGCAAAACACACAAATGGGCCACCTAATTTTACATCTTTTTGCAATTCGGTCATCGAAACTTTGAAATATCTATTTTGGTCATCCAACTTTAGTTCTATTGCAAGCGACCCCATTTTTTAACGGACGTTAGACTAGGACGTTAACTTAAGGGGCAAAATAGGAAAAATAATGTTAAAAATGTCAAAACTAATTTGATTTGTCAAGCTCTCCCCACATCAATTCCGATCAACTTCTTCGGTGCCCTCTCTCTCTCTTCAACTGATCCAGACCAACAGTTTCTGACTAATCACATTAATGTAGGGAAACAATTTTTGTAAGCATAGCAAATAGTAGATCTGGCGAGTTTTTCTGATTTCAAACTCATTATTGATTCTTGAAAATAAAAAAACAAAGGGGAAGAAAAGTAGATCTGTGGAAAACAAAACAAAACAAATGCATATATTCCACAAAACTCGTTAAATCAAAAAACCAATCTCCATCGATTTGACTGAACCCAATACGATGAACCCAAAAACACCTCATTTAAAAAAAAAAGGGGGAAGAAAACCCATGAGGGGTCTGCCTCTCTCTTTTATATGCGATCTCTCTCAAATCCACTCTACTGCCCAGTCTTCATCCATCTCCCTCAAATCCAACAAAGGGATTCCGACTAAGAAACTACCATCTCCGCCTGATCTATCTCCTAGATTTGATCATCCTCTTGCCAATTACAGGACTGTCAGTCTACTGCCTTATTTCTTACAAGACGTAGAAGAAGACTCTCCTTCAATTCCCTTTTCATACCTTCTCACCATTCTATCGGACCCTTTCAAATGGTGGTCGGATCTCACGATGCTTTCACCAACAACAAGAAGAATAAGATTCATAGATGCAAGACCGCCCCTGCCATGGTTATCATGATATAGCTTCTTTAAAACCCCCAACCCCAGTTAGACCACCCCGAACCCCCTCAATCGGCGTCCGCTTCTTCTCATCAGACAGGCCGAACTCTTGTTTTCCGCTTCCCTCATCGATGCATGATCCTCCGAATCATGTTTCTGCCCAATACGTCATCGAGTATCAACCCCACCATCGTCATCATCCTCCACCTCCACCGTCGTCACGTGACGTAGGAGCAAATAACTGTAGCTCAAATTCTCCATCCCCACCGCCGATCTATTAGAGGGGTTGTTGGGTTTTAGTGTGAAATTTGGGGTGTTTTGTAGAGAAAGAAAGAGACATGTGTGGGGTTTTATAGAGAGAGAATGAGGAGAGGGGGATTGAGATTGATATTGTTTGTTTGTTTGTTTGATTTTACAACCGGCAGGGGAGGCAGAATTTTGTAAATTCCCAAATTCCTCAATTTCTCACACACACCTCATTTTCACCCAAAAATTTTATTATTTACAGTTAGACCCCTTTTTGACAGGGGTAAAATAAAGATTTGACTCAAACTTAAAGTCATGGTCTAACGTCCGTTAAAAAATAAGATCGCTTGCAACAGAACTAAAGTTGGATGACCAAAATAGATATTTCAAAGTTTCGGTGACCGAATTACAAAAAAAGGTAAAGTTGGGTGGCCCATTTGTATGTTTTGCCTTGAAAATATTATCGGTGTTTGTAAAGCAGTTGAAATTTTTTCAAAGTGCACCGGTCGTTTGGCCAAAAAAAAATTTCCTTACTTATAATAGAGATAAAATTTAAGGAAATTTGCGATCCGGTCTCATTTACAAAGTTTTTAATAGCTTTGTAAGGTGGCGTGTCTCTTCTTGAATTGCGTAGCACAAAAATTTGTATATGTATATTGCAATGAATAGAAGTGTTTTTTTTTTTTTTTTTGTGAAAGGTGATGAAAATAAAAACTTTGTAAATATGACCGTTGGAACAGCTCCCAAAAATTTAAATATATGAGACTAATGAATTATACATACCAGGCTGTTAAGCCCTCAGGGGATGCTATTTCAGTGGGAAAAAATGGGTCCTAGGCTCGCTAGCCGCTCAGGGCAGCCCTTGATAATAGACAACAATAAATGAGAAGGATTGACTCACTAGTCACTAGAGAGTAAAGGGTGGCTGTTAATGTCATATATGCAGCGGAAGAAGAAGAAGAATGATGGGGCATTGACCGAGGTTAGAGGACCAGGGTGTCGTGGCTGCGAAGGACGTTGAAAGAGATGGTAGTGGCGGTGATGTTTGATGTTGAAAATGCAGAGTAATAGGAAAATGACAAAACACATAATTTGGATTAGATTTTGATGCGAATTCGATCCGAATCAAATGTTATTGCTAGAATACGAATTTTGTTTTTCAATTCGATAATTCAATTTTGATCTGAATCTAATAATCCGAAAGCTTAACAAATCGGATATGGATTAAGGTGTTTCGATCCGTTAATAACTCGATCTGATTCAATATAAATATATATTAATATTATACATATAAAAGTTACTTATGTCTAGTTTTTAATCATTAATCATTACCATTTTGACTAAATATAATTTTTTTCTGCTCATTATATGTTATTTATATTTGTGCAAGATGAAAACAATTTTTTTTTAATTTTATTCGACTTTTGGTTAAGTAAAAATATCTCAATATTAATTTTATTTAGTACTTTAATAAGGGGCGAGTAAAATCTGAATCCGGTCCGAATACGAAAACTTAGGATATGGATCGAGCTTTGAAATATCCTAAAAATAATTTGATCTGATCCAAGTCTGATAATTTCTTAACAAATCAGATAGAATAAATTGCGGGGCGGTCCCCTTTTTCAAATTTTTATTCGCTAAAGTACCCTATTTGTATTTTCAACCGCAAAAAGTCACTTTTGGATGTGAAAAGACTACGTTACCTTTAATGAGCACGATATATGTGTAACGGAAGAGTCGAAGACTAGAATCTGAATCGTAGTTCATAGTTGTATATACTGCGATGCAAAACATATACTTTAAATTTAATTTGTACTGCTATGTATAATAATGTTGTACCGCGATATAAATTTTTATTTACTTACATTTCTCTATTCAAATACTGAATGAATTACTATTTTTGTATCGTGATGTATAGTTTGTATGTATTGCGGTGCAAAACCTATATATAAAAACTATGAACAGCAATATATAAAAAGTTGTACCGCGATACAAATATCTATTTACTTCAATTTTTGTATTAAAACTTAAATAATGTAAAAACTAATAAATATTAATTGCTATGAACACTAGTTAACAACATATGTGTACCGAGGTATATCTTTTCAAAATCTTTAAATCGCGGTGAATATATTTGTGAATCGCGTTGCAAAAATATGTAAAATTAATTGATGAAGGAAATTTTGCACCGCGATAAATAAATTTGCGCTTTATAAACTTTGAACCGCGACATATAAACTCGCTGTAAAAAATATTAAAAATGAATCTTTGAATCGCGGTACAAAAATATGTAAAATTAATTGATGAAAGAAACTTTGCACCACGATATAAACTTTGCAGCGCGATATATAAACTTGACGTAGCACGCCTATTGATCATTAATGATATCATAGTCTTTTTGCGTTCAAAAGTGACTTTTTTTTTTTTTAAGATGTACTTTAGCAATTAGAAACTTGGGAAAGCGAACCCGTACCGGCCCGAATTTTGCCCAATCGGATATAGATTTGATTGATCTGAATCTGAATCTGATCAATTGACAGACCTAATTGGACCACCCAATTTTCAATTTTCTTGCAATTCGGCCACCGAATGTTTAAAAATGTTATTTGGGCCACAGAGCTTTAGTTGTGATACAAGCGAGCTCATTTTTTGGATGGACCTCAGATTTAACTGTTAAGTTATGTCTATTATCTAGTTTACCCTTCTATATAGTACAATTTTTTTTTCCTGATATTAGAAGTCCAAAGGGGTTTAACTGATTTTTTTTTACATGTCATTTGTATAAAAAGAAAGGATCAAAGTATAATAAAAAAGAAAAGTAAATAACCTTGAATGCGTCCAGCCGCCCCCATCCCCTACCCATCTTCGTCTTCCTTTTCTCCAGTGTCTTCTACATCGCGGGAAATGGCATATGTAAATTCTTGTTTTGTTTTTCATTGAATTTGCAAAGACGGATTCTTGTTTTTACTTTATATTTGTGATTTTGGGAAGCATTGCTGGAGGGCAACAATGAGTTCTTGAAACCAAGAAAAGAGAACCCATTTGTTGAGAACTTACCCGACCCACTTTGCAAGCTCAATCTCAAAAATGCCTCTAATTTTGACAACGCACTACCAATGTCAAACAATGGAAATGAAAATATAGTCTTACAGTACTAGTAGCTAAGCAAGCCAACAACTCTTACAATTCCCACTCTTAACGCTCCCCTATATATACACACACACACACACACACGGGCTCACACAAAAAACAACTTTTGTGTGAGCCAGTATGTATGTATATATATATATATATATCACAAACACATGCTCATCGTTTTGAGCATCTTTGGCATTCTCCATTTTGCTTAACAGTTTCGCAGTCTAGAATCTTCATTCGGGTTGGGCCAAAATCAGGGATTTCAAGATGATCAAACTATGTTCGTCGTCCCCTGCTTCAAGTTTTTCCTCAAATTGGCCTTGTAAAGCGTCGATTTGGATTAGAGTTTGGGGGACTTTTGCTGGGTATTGTGGGAATTTGGTGAAGAGGGAGGCGGCAGTGACAGAGAAAACAATGGCGCTGGCAGTGAGGTTGTGGGTGATGGGATTAGGTGAAGTGGTGGAGGAGGCGGTGATTCTAAACAGAAGCCGGCGATGATGGAAGTTGTAAGTCCAGTTGGCAGCTAATAAAGCTAGAGGGGGGTGAATAGCCTTTTAAAACTTTGAGGGTAGTTTTGAAAAACTTCAAAAGTTTCAGGGGAAATTGTAATTTTGTCAGTAAGCTGATATAGTGTCAGCTGGCTGATAGTTTTCAAGATACTTACGTTGTTGGCTGAAAAGGATTTAATGGTCAACTTAGTGTCTTTGAGAATAGATCACAAGCTATGAGGAAAGTACTGAAGTACAATTTATAAAACAAGTAAGTAAACAATTTATGTAAAATATTGGCTGATACTTAACTAGATTAAGTTGCTTAAGTGTTAGAACAGTTTGTAAGAGCTGATGAGTAAAAACAAAGCAGTTGAAGTGGTTCATAGTAAAAACTGCTACGTCCACTACCAAGATGGTCAAACTTGGATTTTTGAAGTGTAATAATATTATTAATAATCTAGATGATCGCTAACGGATCAGTGTACAACAAAGATCGGCGTTTATTAAGTATGATTGAGAAAAAATCACACACGTGGGACAATCAACTGATTCCTTAATGAATATGAAAGAAGTAAGGAATAAGAAGGCAACGATTGTCTAAAACAATAACTAGAAAAGAATAATAGTGAGAACTATCTAGCTAGAGTTTTAAAACTGAGACACTTCAAGTGAGTAATCTGCTTTAGAAAATATGAATGTTTCCGTTGTTTTTCTTCAAGAGACTTCTGGATATATATAGAAGAACTTGAAGTGCAGTCCGTTAGAAACACATTTGAATTTGAAATTTGCCAATAATTCGAAGATATCTTCTTACAAGATCATAGGGATCCTGTGTGGAAGATAAATAACAGTATGATCTAGCAAAGCACAAAATATATAAATGTCAGTACCAAGAGATGTTTAAGCATAAAAGGTAAAAAAGTTGACACTTGAAAACGTGTGTCAACAGCTTCTAGGTGGCTGATAAAGTGATAGTGCAAGCTGACCAAATTTTCTTTAATCAAACAGATTTTAAGTTATAACAATCTAAGTAAGAGCATAATTATTTTAAGCAAATTTAAGTTTAAGCATAATTCAACATAAGTTGGCGGGTGATGTGGCAAAATGCACAGCTTGGGCCGTCCTTGAGATGAGTAGGATATCTGGGCACAGCTTGGGCCGTCCTTGAGATGAGTAGGATATCTGGGCTTGTTATCGTCTTCCCTGAGCCTTTTAAGATCACAAGAATACCTGAGTTGAAGTGCAAGGCAAGGCCTCGCGAAACCCCTCCGGCGTGAGAGTAAGTATCGAGTGATTGTCAAAAGGTAAATTGACAGTGTAACGAGGCTCAAGAAAGTGTGTGTACCTTGTTGATGATTATGGAGAGGTATTTATAGGCCCTCAAGGTGATTGAATCCGTCTAGGATTCAGTTTCCACAATTGCCGAGACAATCAAGGAGGAAATCCCTCGATTCTAGGCGAAACAGGCGGTTGACCGCGAAGTTATAGGAGTTGATAAGGCAAGTATTCCGCCTAAACAGGGAAACCTTTGACTTGCCTTGGAGAGCAAGCTACAAGCGTCTCATGTTTGATGTGTGCTCGGGCGGCAGGTGGCTCGTCAAGCTATTTGTATTGATCCACTGGACTTGTCGATCGGCCGGAAGATCGGCCCGGTGAGGCGGCCGGTGCCCGATCGAGCAAAGTAAGTCGATTCCTTTGCTAAGCATGTATGAGTCCGATCATGGCCCCAGTCGGCCTGACAGTAAGGCCTTTGTCCGCCCCGTGAGATTATGCTTTCGCTTGCTGGGTCTCATCTTGCTCGGCCGGGATGCTGTACTGTGTCGTGACTAGCACGTGATGCTAACTCGTGCCTTGCTCGTGACCCGGTTTGGGCCGGGCACCTCAGTGGCCCCTAGCTTCCTGTCTGGCGAGTATTCATGCTCGGAGCGGGGAGCGTTCAAGTTTGATATTCGCACGGGCTTCAACACTTTATGAACTTTTAAGAAAGACAAGGAATTTGGCGAGGTGAACTTGAGGCGTGTCGGTCCAGAAGCTTTTGTCAAGGCGTGACAAGCGCCGGCGTAAAAAGGCCGTGAGCCGTCAGAAGTCGAAGCGACTGGACAGGGCGTGGAGCACGAAGGGCTGTATTTAATGATCTGTGATGATGGGCCGCCCATTCCAGCGCTGCTTCGGGTTCTGAACTTTCCCTCGCAATTGCCCATAAACCTGGCTATAAAAGGCGTATTCGACTCCTTCTTTCCCTTTTACCGTCTTTGAAGCTGTGAGTTTTTAGAGAGAGAAAAATTTGAGCGAGCCTCAGTCGTTGTTGCCGTCATATATTTCCCCAGATTCCGGTAGAGTTTCCTCCTTGCCTCCGGTATCTGTTCATCTCTTCACGTTTGCAGTGCTCACGCCGGCTCAAGTCAGTGTTAACGCCAGCCCCAATCGTCTTCCTTCGACTGCTTCATTGGAGACCCGGTGTTCCAGAAAATAACGGTAAGTTATTAACCTCCCCTTATTTGTGTTTTCTGGTTTTTCTGGTTTCCTTTCCTTCACCTCTGCGATTTTATTAGGGTTTTAGTAAATGAGACCGCCCTTAGGTAGAGATCGAGGAATAGAACCCGTGGTCTTGCTCGCTAGGCAGGCGTGGCCCCCTTTGGGTTGACCTAGACTTAGGGTTTCTTTCTTTTTTCCTTCATTAGTTGCCCGGGCAGAATTCTAATGGCCATCTTCCTCGATCTCTTTGTAGATGTCCGACATGTCCGACAATGACCGCGAGGCCTTCAGCTATGGTGGGAGGAACGACTCGCTTAGCAGCGAAAAGTCTCCCTCGATCAGCGCTGAGTGTGATGAAGGAATCAGATCTGTAGCCGGGCCAACAATTCGAAGGCGTGTTGTGGACCCCGTGGTTGACATAGTCGATTCTTCCAGCGAGAAGATTCGGCGAGAGAGTGTGACCGGTGGCTTTCTTTGTCGGGCAAGGCCTCGGCAGCAAGCGCGAGAGTCGGCGGCCAAGGCGAGTAATGGTTGAGCAAATAGACTTGGCCGAGGAGGCCGAGGCCGATGAGGGCGGACAACCTGCCTTTGCTCGGCGCTTTAAGCTGGCCGCTCCCGGTGGAAGTGGCCCCGAGGAAAAAAGCATTGGCCATGTGAGTCCCAGATTGCTCGCTTCCCTAACTGGGGAGGGTGGTCCTCAGTGGTGGTTCCCCGTTGAGGAAGTGATCGAAGAAGAAGAGGAGGAGGATGAGCCCGATTGGTATGTGAATGCAGATGAAAGCCGTTATGCTGCTCACTGGGCCACTCTAGACACGGCAGACAAAGTGACAGCATGGCTTACTTCCCTTGGTGTTGACAATGCTTACTATCGAGGCGAACAAAATGGATGTCACAGAGTCACCCTCTCCATGGCGAGGAAATGAGCTCTTATATTTTTGCGATTTCTTTGAGACTCACGCCTCCCGCTAGAGCCCTTCTGGTGGATTTCTTACACGAGACCAAGGCCGTCGATGCGATCGATGTTGAACACGGGGCGCTATACGGCCTTCCGGTGGCGAAGCGCTTTGGCGGGGTTTGGCGGATATGTTTTCTTTGTGAAAATTATTTATCTTTCGCCGAGCACGGAGGAGGATAGGTGTGAGGCGGGAATTCCAATTTTTGAAGCTGTTGTCAGAGCGTCCAGGAAAGTGGACTCTTGGGACGAAGGAGTTTGATTGATCCGGGTTGGCTGGCGTTTATGCCATGACATACGGTGAGATGAAGATCCCAAGGCCTCTAAACAAGAGTCAGCTCGGGAGAGACTGCTCGATTGGCCGCGTTGAAGACCGCCGTGGGCGTAATAGAAGAGAACGAAAGACGTGTCGGCCAGCAATTTCTTCTTGACTGGAAGGAGCTGGTCTGTAATCCGCGTTACTTGTGCTTGGCCGGGGTCATGCGGCAGAGGTCCCCGAAGTGGAGCCCCTTCTGATCCATGTGCATGAGAACCCTCACCACTTTGGGATGGCCCTTGCCAGGGGATGTTTAAACGAGTGTGTTGAGTGCCAGCTAGGACAGAGAGCTTTGGCTGGCGACGGTTTATGAAGACTCCACGACCGGTTGTCACCGATCTTTAATAATTTGTTTTGCTCATATTCTTCCCGAACTCATTCTAATCTCGTTTTTCTTTGTTTTGTCTCAGGGATGAAGAATTTGGTCTGTTGAGGCGTGAAAGAAGAGGTGACCCGGCGTGACCACTGGGTCGACGACCGGTCAGCCAGGTACCCTTTTGCCCACCGGCCAAAAAAACCCCGGACTTGAGGCGGAGCGCAGAAATCCGGCCAAGAAATTTGTGGTGCCCAAGGTGGTTTTGTCCCCAGAAAAAAGCTGGGCAAAAGACAATTTTGTGGCATTGTTGATGATCTGAAGGCGCCTCGCCAACATCTACGTGGTGCCGGTAGTTAAGTTAAAGGCGAAGGCAAGAAGGAAGAAAAGCTTGAGCCCTCCTCGCATTCGTGAAGTTCGCCAGCCGAGGCCGAGCCACGATCCTTCCTCTACCCCCCACTCGGTAGGCTGCGACTTGGAAGCGGTGGCTTCGAATACCTCATACAGGTTGCAGCTCGGGAGTGAAGGGAATTTAGGAGATGCTCCATTCTTGGGGCATCGATCTATATCTTCCGGGGAGCAGGGAGGTATTATGTTAACAGGGCATTATAGAAAGGGCCTTGCATGATGATCTTGCAGAGACCGAGACAGTATGCGTTTTAGTTGGAAATGTGGGACTCTGGCGAGGTAAGTGGATGTGCCATTTACTTCTTTCTCCTTTGTCTATTTCATGTTCGACTCCTTTTCTCTGCTAGAGTAGATGCCTCCACGTGTACCAATCTCTCGATAGGTATAAGGAGAAAGGCTGCTCATGAAGCGGACGGAGGCTGGGGAGGCTGGTGAAGGAAGAGATGTGAGCAATTGGCTCGCTTTGGCCCGAGCCAAACTGGAGGCGAAGGGAGTGGCCAAGAAAAAAAGGCTGAAATGAAATGTTAATCGAAGTTGAGTCGCCGAAACAGTGGCACAGCTATGAGTTGGTCGGCGAGGTGAAAAAACAGGCGGTGGACAGAAAACAGAACCGCCTTGGCAGCGGTCGCTAAGCGAGGATCTCTTGCAAGCGAGTTCCCATAGGATGCAGGCCGTGAAGGATGGGAAGGCCGTTGAGGAGGCAGCCTTGAGAAGTGAAGAAGGCCGAGAGTGCGATTGACAATATAAGAAATCGAAAGATTTTGAGATCGTTGTGGGCAGCCATTCTTCCTACTTAAGCCCGGCACTAATCATATATTAAGGATGCTTGGGCCATGGCGGAGTGGGATTGAGGACCATGGTGAATGGGCGTGCTCGACTGAAAGCTGCTCGCCCTTTTCATGCGGTTGGTCCACTTATACCAATGAGCTCGCATGACCGTAGCGCGGGCGATATTGTATGGCCCGGCCGAGCACCACAGGTCCCTCACTTGTGGGCGAGGTAAATAATGCGCTTTCGCTAATTGTTGAGTTAGAGTCGAGAGGCCGAAACTTTGAAGCAAGCGAGCGGATTGAAAGAGTCTCGGTAAGGCGGAGGTGAGGATGAAATTGCAAGTAAGAACAACTTTCGGTATCGGATGCAATATCAATGGGTGCCAAGAGCTTCCACCTCCTCCTCACTTTGAACAAACTTAGGATTTTATCGGCTCTTGGCATCATATCTTTTGATTTCTTTGTAATTTCAAACTCATTCGACTATAATGGAGTCTTCTTATCGTTGACCGGTGTTTATATGCCTTATATGCTTTTTGATTCAAGCTTGCTTGTTTGCTCGATAATTGTTTTCTTATTTGCACATTTTCACGTCATTTGTTAATACAAGTCGGTGCTCCCAGAAAATATATCGAGCAAAAATGTATGAATAAATTTAACCAGGATGATTATTAAAATAACAAGATTAACAAAGCATTCTTATTATTTAAATTGAGATGTTACCGAATAGTATACGAGCAAAAATGCTTGGATCGGCCAAGGCTTAAGCGGTGAAAGCGCAATGGGCATGAATGACTCTCGGCAACCAACAAGCAGGCGGGGCCTTGCTCGATATGGGTAGTTGAAGCGGTTCTTTGGTATATCTTAAATTGATTGAGATATACGGTTAACTGGTGTTGCTCGGTCACTATAGGAACCGAGGTAGTTAATCGCTATCTTGCGGGGAAAGACTACAGGCCAGGCGAGCATCTGAATACGTGAACAGGGCATGGCCGCACATAGAAGGATGAATTCACAGATACTTAGGGATTTTAGAATTTTGTGGGCGTGGCCTCGATCACCGCTCATTTGGCGGCCGAATCTGGTCAAACAAGTACAAACAATTGCAGAACAACGGTTCTTGATAACTTTGAAAAGTACGAGGCCGATAAATATATGACAACTTGCCTTTTATTGATAAATGATCGATGACCCTCAGCAGGTAGGTCTTGCCCTTTGTTTCCTCGACCTAGGGATAATACTTTTGAGGTGATCTGCGTGCCAAGGATACTTGGTCTTTTCCTTAAGGATGCGGGTGTGTAAGTGCCCTCACTTATTATTCGGTAACTGGGAAAGGACCACTCCCAATTAGGAGACAACTTCCCAGATGTGGGTTACTTCAATTTTTAAGTGCTAGATCCCCAGCGAAGGCTGCGCCTCGAACTCTTTATCATGGTGAGCTTTTGCCCTCGTTTGTAGTTGACCATTACAGTCGTGCATCCGACTCTTTCTTCCGGCGAGGTCTAAGTCATGGCAGGGCAAGTTGATTGTTTGCTCATTTGTAATGTGAGACAGGTAGCTTGGCAAGGTCATTTCCAGGATCATAGCCTCGACCCAGGTAGCGTGACAGGTTTCAGGTGGGTCCTCGGACGATGGTTCGACCGCGCTGAGAGCCGATTGTAATTCTTGCTTGCTCTGCTCGCCCTTCTAAATTCCGCTTAAGTGCGTGAAAACTTGTTTTTTTGGCCTCTGCAGGCCGTTGCCTTGAGGGTAAGCAACGGACGGTGCCGGTGCTTAGCGCCCAAGCGAGCACGCCTGGCTGTGAACTTGTCAGAGGCGGAGTCCCGTAAGGTGCGATATGATTGCTCGAGGGAGGCCGAACACGCCCATGCAGTCGTATACAAGCTTGATGATGTTCGCCTCAGAAATTTTGGCCAAGGCTTTGCCTCAATCCATTTCGTGAAGTAATCTATGGTGACTACGGCGTATTTATACTTATATTGTGCCAGCGAATGAGCGTCAGATCGATTCCCATGTCGAAGCCGGACATGACGGCCAGGGTTTGCATAGTGGATGGAAGCAGCAGGCGTGGCGTATCTCGGCACTTGTCATTCCTGAGCATACTTTTCCGCGTCCTTTGAAGGGTAATCAGTAGTATCTGCTCGCGGGACCACTGCTAGAGCTCTTGTGCGGGTGGCCGCATTCCCCCTCATGTACCTCATACAAAACACCCTCGGTTAGCTGCAGAGTGCAGCGGCCCAAGCATAGGTCGACCTTAGATCGCTTGTATAAGATTCCCCAACTACAGAGTACCGGCAGACT
>CM028377.1:128664543-128721136 GCA_013146195.2 Codonopsis lanceolata
AAAAGGAAAACATGACTCTAATTGAAGCAGGTAAAACAATGATAGCTGAAGCAAAATTACCAAAATATTTTTGGGCAGAAGCTGTCAACACAGCATGTTTTACTCAAAACAGATCTCTCATAAACAAGTTTCATGGTAAGACCCCTTATGAAATATGGAGAGGCAGAACCCCTAACATTGCTTTCTTTAAGATCTTTGGGTGCAAATGCTTCATTCACTACAATGGTGGAGATTACAGAGGTAAATTTGATGAAAAAGCTGATGAAGGTATTTTTGTTGGTTATGCTAAGCATAGCAAAGCTTATAGAGTTTATAATAGAAAAACTCAAATAATTGTTGAATCTATGCATGTTAATTTTGATGAATCAAGTTTATTTGAGTCTTGTAAGACTCCTGATGTTACTAACAATTTTGAAATATTTGAGACAGGAAACAGTACAGGCTCAATTCAAAATAATCCTCCATCTTCAACTCCTCCTGCAGAAACTCTAAACCTTCAGAATGAGCCTAAACAGACTGACAACATTCAGCCAACTGACAATCTTAACCCTATAACATTAGATCAGTCAGCTGACACACTTAGTTCTGAAACCATTCAGCCAACTGACACTCATCCATCTCCAACCATACAAACTGAACCTCTTGCAGATCTTCCTAAGGAAATTAGGGAAGCTAGACATCATCCAGTTTCAAATATCATTGGAGACCCCTTTGCTGGCCTAAGAACCAGAAGTAGCTCCAGAAATGAAACTCTTGATTCTCATGCCTTTGTCTCTTCCATTGAACCCAAAAAGATTGATGAAGCCTTGGAAGACCCTCAATGGATTGAGGCCATGCAGGAAGAGCTGAATCAGTTTGAAAGATGTAAAGTTTGGGAGCTTGTGCCAAGACCCACAGATCAACAAGTCATTGGAACTAAATGGGTGTTCAGAAACAAGTTGGATGAAGATGGAAATGTTACAAGAAATAAAGCAAGGTTAGTAGCCCAAGGATATAGACAGGAGGAGGGCATTGACTATGATCAAACTTTTGCTCCTGTAGCAAGACTTGAAGCCATCAGATTATTTCTTGCTTATGCAACCTTCAAGGACTTCAAGGTATACCAAATGGATGTAAAAAGTGCATTCTTGAATGGAGACCTTCAAGAACAAGTATTTGTTGAGCAACCTCCTGGTTTCATTGATCTTAAAAAGAAGGACCATGTATATAAGCTAAGAAAGGCTCTTTATGGTCTTAAGCAAGCACCAAGAGCATGGTATGAAACCCTATCCAAATTCCTTATGGAAAAAGGATTTCAAAGAGGTAAAATCGATACTACTCTTTTCTCTTTAAAGCACAAAGGTAATATTTTACTAGTTCAAATTTATGTTGATGATATTATTTTTGGATCTACTAATGAAATTTTGTGCAAGAGATTTGAGCATCTTATGAAAGGAAAGTTTGAAATGAGTATGATGGGAGAACTAACTTACTTCTTAGGTTTGCAAATCAAGCAAATTGAGGAAGGAATTTTATCCATCAATCTAAATACACTAGAGAGAGGCGATCAAGAAATACAATCTTCAAGAAGCCAATTGCAAACACTCCAATGGGAGTTGAAATGTCATCTAATCATCGATGAAAAGGGTAAGCTTAATACAAGGCGAGTACAGAGGTATAGTTGGATCCCTTCTTTATTTAACTGCTAGTAGACCAGATATCATGTTTGCAGTATGTATATGTGCTCGTTTTCAAGCTAATCCTAAGGAATCTCATATGATTGCAGCAAAAAGAATCATTAGATATCTGATTGATACTGAAAAGTTTGGCATTTGGTATCCCAGAGACTCATCTTTCAATCTAACAGGATATTCAGATGCTGACCTTGCAGCTTGCAGAGTTAATAGAAAAAGTACCAGTGGAACATGTCAGTTCCTTGGAAACAGACTGATATCTTGGGCATGCAAAAAGCAAGCTTCAGTTTCCACTTCAACTACTGAAGCTGAATATATTGCTGCTGGAAGCTGTTGTTCTCAGATTCTTTGGATGAAACAACAACTATTGGATTATGAAATGCCTATGGGAACCTGTCCTATTTATTGTGATAATACTTCTGCTATATCAGTTTCTAAAAATCCTGTCATGCATTCTAAAACCAAGCACATAGACATCAGATATCATTTTTTGAAAGATCATGTTGAAAAAGAAAATGTTCAGTTAGAATATGTCCCTACTGAATTGCAATTAGCTGACATCTTTACAAAAGCCTTAAAAGCTGACAGATTTGAATTCTTAAGAGGAGAATTAGGAATGCTTATAATGTCATAGAAAGATGTATTTTGGATTGTCTAATCTGTGCAGGGTATACTTCAGTTTTATGTATCAAGCTGACAATCTATATCAACAAGTAAATATATGGTCAGCCGGTAGCTCAAGGAAATATTTGTCAGCCAGTAGCTGACACATGAAGCTCTTAAGTAACAAAGTTTCTCAGCTGACAATCTTCAGCTGACCAAACTTCTCTTCATTCCTTGTTAAATTATTCTATGAAATAGTGTCAGCCAGTAGCTGACAAACATTCACAGCTGACACCTATTAGCGGACAATTGTCCAGCTGACATATCTATATTTCAACTGACAACACAGTGATTAACAGTCACTGTCCAGGTAGTCTCTAAGCCTTAAGTCAAAGCTGATCGTATCTCAGCTAAGACTTAATCTATAATTTAATAAAAAATTTCATTTATTTCCCGCCATTTATTTTCCTTGGAACTCGCGAAACTTTCTTGAAAAGCCAAAATGACCTTTCCACTATCCCACCAACTCTGGCGGTTGAAATGACGTGTTTTCACAAAAACGGCTCATCATTGTGATAATGACTATTTGTCATAAATTGCTATTTTTATCACAAAAACTAAAATTCTGTGTACTTTATCACTACACTCCATATCTTCACTTTTAAAACCCACTATAAGAGTCCGTACGTATCTGATCACTTTAAAAACACACTCACTTTCTCACTTCTCACTTACCTTTCTCTATCTAAAATCCTTCTCTCTACCAACTTCTTTCTTCTTTCAAACCCTAACCCTAGATTCATCTGGTACTCTTCATTTCTTCTTCTTATTTCTTTCTTTTGTTTTCTGAGTTTCTAACATATCTGTTGACTTTTCAGGAAATGGCTTTGAACCCAGCAGTCGGATGCCTTCTCGACGTTGTTTCACTGAATGAAGAACCACTTGGGCTTGAACTGATCCATCTAATTACCGCAAATGGATTATTACCTCTGCTCACCTTCAACATACGAACCTTCAGCCGAAAGCGAAGAATTTTTCATGGGTATGGAGGAAAACCCACCACCGGCCTTTTCTCTTATAGGCACATATCGAGGAGTCCCCATAGTTTTTGACTCGAAACCATCATCCCGCTTTGCTTTCCCGCCTCTATGACGACGGTTCTACAACCTACACCATTCCTGCCGACACCCAACGAGCTGGGTGGATTACCATGAGGGGTGAAGTTCCAGTTGAGCTTGCCTTCGATAGGCACAAGCATCGATTTGTTCCTCTTCACTATGCCCTAGCCACGGTGTTAGACAAATGCCTGATAATCAAGTCTGGGGGTCATGATAAGATCACTGAAGCTCAGATGTTTCTAATGGAGGGAATTGTAGAGAACTGTGAGATGAATTGGGGAGCTATTCTGGTGGAGTGTGTAAAGGTGAATATTGCCAAGTACAAGGACAACATGGAAACTGGAAATCCAAGGCTCACTCATCACCTGATCATCAATCATTTCCTTCGGTCCATTCCTGCATTTCAGCACCTACTCATTAATGTTGGCGACCTTGAACCTGTCAAGATCAAGAAGTATGTTGCTACTGACATCAGGAGAGCTAGTATCTCAAGTAGATTTGGTCAGGAAGCACCTCCAGTTCAGTCAAGCAGGAGACCGAGACGGACTAGAACTCAAGCTCTTATGGCTGTGTCATCAAGTCAGCCAGCTGATGATGGTCAGCAAGCTGAAGTTGCTCAGCCAAGTGTTCAGCCAACAAGAATTCAGCCTTCCAGAGGTCAGTCAATGCGAGCTCACCCAACCGGTAGGTCACCAAGAACGGTCAGCCGGTGATGTACAAGAGGCTGAAGATCATGAAAGAAGGCAACCTAGGAGGAGGAGATCGACATCGGCAAATGATCCGCAAAAAAGACAAGAAGGAATCCTCGAGCTTAATCCGGTACCTTTGTCCCTTTCTCCCCACTCGCAACCGATCCTCGCCCCAACTCCCCCTTGATCCTAGGTCACCCAACACTGCACCTATTAAGTTTTTCCCTCCAATTAGGAATCCTACCTTCCATCCTAGGCATTCCTATTATCAAGCTAATCCCGTGCCAATTCCTCCTAACTGGGTCTTTCCAATAGACCATTTGCCATATTTTGTTCAGTTTCTTCTATCTTTCCATGAGGAGAAGAAAACTGACAAGCCCCCTGTCAACCCAATCAAATACATTGACCATAATCTCAAAAGGAGACCCTATGTCTTATACCCCGTCACTCCTAACCTCAGCCAAGAAGACTTAGTAGCCAATTATGGCAAGTATTTTGACCCTCTCCCTCTGCTCTGGAACAGATTCTATCTCTCTAATGATAGATTTGTTCAAGATGAGCTGGTCTACTTGGTCTGGACAATGTATAATAAGGTCCATGAATTACCCTCTTTTCCCTCCAATGATCCCTTCCTGGTTGGCAGACTTGCATTGCCTGAAGATGATGACCTTAACCAGGACTGGGAACAACCAACTGTAGACCCAGCCAAGTTAGCCCGTATCCAGAGAGCAGCCAATAAATATGTCCAGGATGCAGTTAACACTGCAAACCAAGCTTATATCGAACTACACAGACGGATGGCCTCCATGCCAGGAGGAGCTTTTATGAGCACTGTCTTTCCAGATGCCTTAGCAAATCAACCAGCCTCATTGATCACAGAATCCATTCCTACTATTCCCCATGTCATCCCTTCTTCAGTTCCTTTTGTTGTGTCAGCCACAACCTTACATGTTTCAGTCTCTCCTCAGCAAATTGCCATTTCAACATCAACTTTGCAACCTATTTCTCTTCCATCCTTCAGTCCAACCATTGATGCATCTTCTTCTATTCCTCCTTCGACTGTTGCTCTCCCCACTCTACCTACCTCAGTACCCGGTTCTCAACCTTCAATCCCCCTTTCAGCAAATCTTCCACCAGTTTCAACCTTGTCAGTCACTTTGCCTTCCATCTCACCCATGTCAGTCTTGCCCCAATCTATCACGTCTGTGTCAGCCACCCCTGCTCCAGCTATGTCAGCCATTCCCCAAACAATGCCACTTGTGTCAGTCACCACAACTCTTCCCATTCCCCCTTTGACTGATACCATTCCTACTTCTATCCCTACTGTGTCGATCCTTTGCTCTTCCAAATGTTGTCCCTTGCCATTATCATCTCTTCGGTGACACTTTGCAGCAATCGCTTCTCTTCCTCTTCCCACAGCTGACATGCCCTCTCACCCTAACCAAGCCTCCCCTCTCTTTGTTCTGCCTGATCTCTCCCTTCACACATCCCTCACTCTTTCAGTTAGTCCAGTGTCTACCTTCCAACCTACTCAACCTGAGCCCTCCATAGAAGAAGCTGTTGATTCCTTCTGCTCTGAAAAATCTCTAGACCACACTGCCTTAGGCTCTTCATCTGATTCATCCAAGTCCACTTCTGAGGATGAGTCTCTTCTCAGCCCCTCACATTTAGCCAGTAGGAAAGCTAGAAAACAAAGAAAGATTGTTTCCAAGGCTTTGCTTCATCCTACTGGCACCAAAATTGTCTTTCCTGAAGACATGCCTACTCCTTCACCTTAGCCTGAAGCCCAAATTCCAGCTTATCCAATGGATGTCTTCTTCCCCCCTGACCCTGAGGATGCTGACATTCACACCCATCAACTTTTCATAAATGAGCCTGAACCCTCTCAGCCATCTGCTCCAGATTCTGCCACACCTGGTTCCCTCTCTCTGTCAGCCAAGCTGGACCTTCTCTATACCCATCACTTGCACATGAAATCGGCCTTTAAACACCAAACCAATCAGCTTGCTACACTTCAACAGCAAGTTACTTCACTACTTCCGAACCTCACCCAGATCATCACCACCGAGGTGCAAGCTGCCATTGCTGCTGGTGCTCCTCGTGAGGCCCATATGGATGACTGGAGGACCATATTACTTTACCAACAAGAATGGTCCAACCGTGCCTTCAATGCTGAAGCAGCCCTGCTTCAAACCATTCAGGAGGAGAAGAAGCAAAAGCAGAGCCGATGCATACATGGCAGAGAACATGATTCTTAGGCATGAATTGATGCAACC
Organism: Codonopsis lanceolata; assembly: GCA_013146195.2. Classification (NCBI taxonomy): domain Eukaryota; kingdom Viridiplantae; phylum Streptophyta; class Magnoliopsida; order Asterales; family Campanulaceae; genus Codonopsis; species Codonopsis lanceolata. Next base: position 128,670,903 of record CM028377.1, read on the forward strand.
AACATGACACTGAAGTCGACATTGCATAAGCCAAAAAGCACCAGAACCTGAAGGACAAGCACAGGCACAAGAAGCCCAAGCAGAACCCCAACCAGTAGCTGTAGAAGGAACCCAAGTAGAAGCAGAAAAGGAACAAGTGCAAAAAGCAGAGAATGAAGTTGGTCAATCGGTTGAAGCGAAAACAATCAAGGATCAACATCACCAAATGAACATCTCATCTCTCTAAACTCGAACAAACTTTTAAACTCTCGTTTTACTTGTACCTTACTTTGGGCATTGTTCTTAAGTTATCAGCTACTTCTCATTATATTGTTTGCTTGTGGTACTAACATAAATTTTGCAGGAACTTTAAATTCTTGGCTTTCTGCTTTCAAGTGAATGGTTTTAAGCAAATAGGAGGAGATTGTTGAATCTTGCATAATTAGATTTGCTTAAAATCATTCCACTTGGTTGTCAGCCAAGAAATTTAAGCTATCCGTGGTCAGCCGAAATTATTTTTGTCAGCCACTCATTCTAGCTGACCTTAATATGTTCAGTGTCAGTTTACCTTTCTTTATTTGATAGATCATACACTTGTACTGACACTTTCCTATTTTGTATTTGTGGTAGATATGTCTTTGCTAGAATATATTTCCCAGGATCCTTTTAGATCCTGTCTCTGTCATAACACATTTTCAAATTCAAATGTGTTCCTAACGGGTTGCTTTTGAAGTCTATCTATAAATACCAATTGGAAGCATTTGTGAAGACAACAATTTTTACACAAGTCAAGAATCCATATACTCTCAATCTCTCTGACGTTGTCCTTATAAGAAAACTTTAGCTAGATATTTCTCATTGAATATTTCCCTCTAGTTATTGTTTGGGCAAACACTGAGAGCTTCATTTCAAAATATTTAGATATCAGTCAGTTTGTCTCACGAGTTTGATTGTTTCTCAATCATTCTCCCCAAACACCGGTCTTTTGTTGTACACTGATCCATTAGAGATCAAATAGATTTTTAATAAAATTAGTGCACTTCAAAAATCCAAGTCTGACCAACTTGGTAGTGAACGTAGTAGTTTATCTGTGAACCACTTCAACTGATTTGTCAGCTGTCTCTTATACTTTTGCAAACTGACTCAACACTTAAGAAGTTTTTCAACTAATTAAGTGTCAGTCAGTTAACAACAATCATTTGCTTAATTGTTTAGTTAGTTTGTACTTCAACTTCTTCTCATATTCAGTGATCAGTTTTTGAAGAAAATTTCTTTTGCAAAATAGTTGTGTCAGCCAACTGACCAACACTCATCAGCTTAAGGATTTTCAAAGTGTCAGCCAGCTGACCAACACCTCAGCTGACTGACAAAATCAAGCTTTCCGCTGCCAATTTTTAAGCTTTACAAATCTATTTCCAAAAGTTTTTAAAGGCTATTGACCCCCCCTCTAGCCTTAACTATTGCCATCTGGACTTACAAGCGTCAATATCCCTGACGTCTATGAATGATGAGTGTAATTTATTAGCATAAAATGTGTCACTTTTGACCATAAAAGTGTCACTTTGTATCTATAATAAAAGTTATCACATTTTTTTCTTTTAAAAAGTCACTTTTTGGCCTTAAATGTGCTACTTTTTCTTTGAAAAATGTCATTTTATATTATAAATGAAATTGTCACTTTAGGTGTGAAACGGTAAAAATATCATTTTATAGCATTAAAAGTATTATTTTTAGCATAAAATGTGTAACTTTTGGTCTTATAAGTATTACTTTGCATTATAAATAAAAACTATCACCATTGTTTTATAAGTGTCGTTTTTTAGCATTAAAAGTGTTATTTTCGGCCCTAAAAATGTTATTTGCATTTTAATAAAAATTATAACATTTTTACCTTAAAAAGTGACGCTTTTGCCCTTAAAAGTGTCATGTTTACACTTAAATGTGTCACTTTTGATCACAAAGTGACATTTTGTATTAAAAATATAGTTAATTAAAGTTTTAAGTTGATTTATAATTAAAATGCAAAGTATAGACACAAAGTGACTTCGGTAGCAAAGTTTGGAAAGAAGGACACCTCACACCGGCGCACGACTTGAATATTGGAGGGCACTGGAGTAATTAATGAAATATTTCATTTATGTGGTGTCACTGGCGCATGACCCGTACCTTTTCAGAATGAGTCCGGGTTCGGGTCATTTGATTCGGCCCAGATCCTACCTATTCAGTTTATTTCTCTATCTTATTTCGACTCGTTTTTTGATAAGTAACCCATGATCTTCTTTGATGGGTTGTTCACTTCAACCTCCTTGTTTTTATAATTTTTGAAGTTTCGTCTTATGAATTTAGAATCTATAAGACCGTTATATACAAGTTTTTAAATTGTTTTACAGGAGACCTACTCAAGAAAAAAAATAAAGGAAATTGGACAAAATAAAATTAACCAAAGAATCAAACAATAAACAAGCCTTAATTAAATTTGGAAAAACCTTAGGTAAGATGGTCTTACAAGTATTTTATTTAAAACGAATCCTCTAACTCTTAACTCGACCCACCATAATGTTCCCCGGTTGCGTTGCGAGAGATTGAGTCTCCGTTATACAAAATAAGATCTATAAAACGGTGTCACCGGAGACCAATGATCTATATTTTTCTTAGTTCTAGAACATATACAGTAAAGTACAATTAATAAATTTTCATAGTAGGAAAGTTTCTAAAAACTGGTTTGGATAATGTAAAGTTTCATTTTGACTTGTAGATCAGTTATGGTATGGATTAAGCTTCTGGTATGGATCAAGCTTCTGTTAGATCCAATCATGCATGCACTGTGTATCGTGGATGTTTACAGGCCAAGATCATTTGGTCAGTTAACTCAACATATACTTACGTTAGCCAGGCTATAAGTGTGAAACTTTGAAAGTTTTAGTTTCAGAAATTATGAAAACGGCAGGAGGGGGAAAGCTGCCAAACTGCCCTTTTGACCAACGGTTCCTTACTCCCATATGAGGATATCATTATATCATCAAGTAGGTCTTTTGATATACTTTGATAGCTTTTGATCATTTAAAATTTTAAAATAAATTAAACAGATAAAAATACCCTTTGGATAATAAAATCGATCAAAGGTCGATTTGATACATTTGATCGAGTTAATCGATCTAAAGTTCATTATACTCCCTCCGTTCCTAAATAATCGTCTTAGTTGATCTGATGTACAGTTTAAGATAAAACAATTGAGTTGATTATTTATATTGGTTTAATGTGTAGTTTCCTTTAAAGCCCATGTATATGTGACCTATAATTAAAGTAGGGTGAAAAAGTAAGGGTAAAGTAGTAAAAGTGATGTTCTTAAAAGATAAGTTTCAAACTGGACAATTATTTTTGGACAGACGAAAAAGGAAATGAGGACGATAATTTAAGGACATATTGAGTATTAGTTTCGAGATTCAAAAGGGTTTTATAAACAATTTATCATAAAAGAGGCTATGAAAAAATATTTTTTGAGAGTTAGGTCATACGATCGGTCATAATTAAAATAAATATAATTTTTTGAAAGTCAATCATACAGTAAACTCTTTGTTCAGAACGGAAGATCGGAAGAACGGAAGAAGTAACATCTAAACAACAAGGTTGACCAATTGACAATTTAGTGGTTTGAACTAAGTCACTAGAAATTGGTGTTGAATTAGGACCTCACGTTGTTGGAGATTTACGTTTCTAAATGAACAAACAAAATGTCAAGGTCGACAGAAATACATTAGACTTCACTTAAAACCTCATTAATTGAAAAAAGTTCATATAAAAGCGTGTGTTTGTTTTTTCTATACATAACTTCACTGGCAGATAATTGGGACACGTGGCTTTTTTTTTCATTAATATTTTCTTATGACAAATATTTATGTAAGACGATTTTACGGATATTTTTGTAAGATATATTTTTTTTATTTGATTTATGTGAAGAAGTTTGAAAGAAGAATTGATTTTTACAAGATGGTGTTTTTTTTTTTTTTTTTTTTTTTCACTTTGTTACAGTAGAAGTGAAAATAGTTGATTTTTATTGTTCATAATTGGAGTAATAATTGAAATAAAAGGTGAAAGAGTGGTAGAAATTAATAAAATTGTGAGACTAATGGAAGAGAAAATTGAAAATATGACAATGAAACGCAATTTAGTAAGATGATTTTCCTATACGAAAGTAATAATTAAATCCGTATAACTTATTTTAATTGGTTATAGTTTCTAAATTCTAGTTCCATAGTGAATATTTTATTTTCTATCGTTCACAATCACAAACACAAATATAATCCTTGGAGGCAATATTTCTAAAGGGTAAATTCGGATTGGTCTACTTTCCCAAGTTTACCTGGAATCTGGACTAAAATTGAAGTAAGCAAAAGTTTGACCGAAAGTCACTTTACTAACTAAACCAAAAAAACAAACAAAAAATTTCACAAACGTACTCGGTAACAAAATATGTGTCACCTTTTGTCTTTTAAATGTCAAATTAATTATTTTTCAAATGAAAATTTGAAGTCTATTCTCAGTATTTTTCAACTCGTTTTATATAGGTTTAATTTACAACTCTCGAAAGAAACGAAACCCTAGTACAAGGCCTAATAATTAATACAAACCATAGTCTGGAAAAAACTCTACGTGACGTGGCCGTGCCTAGACTGGTGCGGCGACCAAGCTATTTCCAGATTTCAAGTTCAACCACGGCACCCGCCCTCGAACCCAACACGACCGCGACACTTCCACTTATCGCTGCACGGTCGCGCTTCCCCGTGTATAATAAAAAGTGAGGGGTATTAAAGTCATTAAGCCAACCTATTGGTTAACGCAAACTCGTATAACACGCGTACAAGAGGTTTACACAAGGAAATAGAGGAAAATATCCTATTAGTATAAGAGGTTTACACGAGAAGATCAGAAAAAATCTTGGCAGACATTAATGAATTCTTGAGGGACGCATGCATATATAAAGTATAACTAGCTTTCTGTGTTCTTTAAACTCTTAATTAATTGATCTTCATTCTTCAAAGCTCTCCCAGCGCAAGCTGAAAAAAAAGAAAACAAGAGAAAAACAAAGACTTCTTTTCAATCAATTCTACTCAACATGGTTTGGTTCTCCAAGTTGAAGCCTGCTTTTCGATGGCCAGGCAAGCTCCAAAATCTCTCTCTCTCTCTCTCTGATTTTTGGTTTTTAACCCTGAATTTCAAAAGATCCTTGATGGGTTCATCTCAAATTTCAAGATTTATAGGATTCAGAAAAAATGGGAGCTTTGTGTGTGTCTGTCTGTGTGTGTGTGTGGTTAACTTGATTGAAATAATGATACTGTTTTGAGTCTGTGATGAACCCTAGTTCATGATCTTATTTGTTTGATTTATTGTTGTTTTAGGTAAGGATGAAAACAAGTCTGAGGGTAGCTTGGTGAACATGCAGAATGTTAATGAGGAGTACGAGGAAGCCTTTAGAACAAAGTCTTTTAAAGATATGTGCAACAAAGTTCAGAGCCATCTGGGAATCAGAAAAAGCCTAGACGTTGGACCTAACTCCTCGCTGTCACCCCCTCTTCCTCCCGAGTACGCTCATCTCTCCGATGTCCTACTCGAACCTGACATGACCAATGGCTCTAATAATTTCCACCATCTTCTCATGGATTATTTTGATGTTAGCTTTGAAGCAAGTAGGGCATGTGAAGAACTTCTTCTAATAGTCCATCAAAACCGGGCTAATCATCGTATAATCAAAAGGGTATTCATGCAGACCAAAATGATGCATGATTCTTCCGATCATAACAGTCCCGAAAATCAATGTGTTAACGCCATATTCCGAGAGTTTGCTTCTTATTCAAGGGTTAAGAACCCTTTCTCAACTCTTAATCCGGTAGAATTCCGTGTTACACAAGATGGCCATGGTCTTCTGTTCAGGAAATTAACTTCAAAGTATCGGAGGACAAGACGAAAAATGAAGTTTACTCGATGCTTCAAGAAGGTTATGGGTGGAACCCTAATGGTTTCTTGCGCTGCATTAGAAATTGCTTTGTTGGTACTAGCCTTTCACAGTGTGGTGGGAATGGTGGCGGCGCCATGGTTGATTGGTTTTTCTTTAGGGAAAATCAAGAAGCCATGGAAGTTGATGACTAAGAAAGCAGGATTAACAAGTAAGACATGCAAGCTTGATAAGCTTGGTACACAACTTGATGTGGCTGCTAGAGGGGTTTATACATTGATAAATGATATGAATACGATTAGTCGGATTGGGGGCAGATTACATGATGAGATTGAACACGGGAAGGCCATAGCTGAAATTTGTGTGAGAAATGGTAAGAGTACTAAGGTATTGAAGGAAGTTATGAAGGAGTTTCGGATACATGAAAGGAGTTTTATGGAGCTGTTGAAGGAGTTTGAAGACCAGGTTTACTTGTGTATAGTTAATCTAAACAGATCCAGAAGGCTGCTTGTTGAAGATGCAACGGTCCTTTAATTGATTCTCCAACACGTCATTGTGTATACTGACGACACGTGTACTCCCGGCTATTTTAAAATATTTCATTTTGAGATTTATTTTCAAAATCATTTTTACAATCTCCATAACATTTTTTAATATTACTATCAATTAGTATCTATAGTTGATACTTGATATTAACATAGGATAAAAAACTCAGTATAAAACCTGCTTTTACGATGTTTTTGTAAGTTGGATCATATTTACACGACCTTCCGTATATTAGTAAGTTTAATTATGAAAAAATGAAGCTCCTTATTACAAATTAAGATCCGTAATACGTTCTTACATGAGACTTACACCTAACGTATTGATTATCATTGATCGTTAAAAAACTTTTCAAGGATGAAGTGTTTGATTATCGTCCATCATTGCAAAACTCTTCAAGGATGAAGTGTTTGGATGAACGACGGAATATGTACAAAAATAATCAGTAGAGCCCACAAACCCATACTAACCTAAATCAGCATATGATGAATGGATCTAAAAAGAGCTCAATCTAGACCAAGTTGTAAAATATCTATTAGTGGTGTGTTGTAAAATATCTATTAGGGATGTAAGTGGTTCGATTCGGTTTGGTTTATGCCAAAATTATAAATCAAACTGCCTTGATTGATTTCAAAAATCTCAAATCGAAATGAACTGAGTAAGGTTTGGAACCGAACCGAACCACTCGGTTTGGTTTGGTTTAGTTCAGTTTTGTGGTTTATATAAATTATTTTTAATCAAATTAACCAACAATAAAAATAAGATTTTAATTTGGAATTAACATCAAACTTAGGAAATAACTTACTAACAACAAATTATCATAAAGAAAACAATACAAATTTTAAAATAAACATAAATAATGGGAAAGAAAAAAAAATGATTAAATCAAAAGCCTAGATTATACACATAAATTGATCCAAATGTTCAAAATAGTTAATAAATATAATATAATATATATTATATAATTAATAAATAAAAATATATAGGTTGGTTTGGTTCGATATCAAAAACCGTGAACTGAACCGAGCCGGACGATTTTCTAATTTTTGAAACCAAAACCAAACCAACTTCGACCGAAACCAAACCAAACCGATTGATTTGATTCGATTCAATTTAATTCTGTGATTCAATGGTTCCGATTTACACCCTCATATTTATACAAAGTCAGAGCCTAGGATAGAAACACGTGACACCTTAATACAAGAAAAGGGAAAAAAGAGTTGGGCCAAATTCAGGGATCAATGAATGTGGCTAAATCAAACAGCTAATTATGTCACTTTCCTAGCAATGCTCAGCTTCACCAAAGCAAGCTTTAGATAAAGATGAGAAATGGGAGTATGGGACAACAACAAATTTCCACTATAATTGTGTTGCTTAATTTTGGAGCGTAAAGCAATTAACTTTTTCACGTATTTGGCCAGGTACGATGAAAGCTGCTATATGCTGTACTTCCTCCGTTCTCGACAAATAATATATTATTTTATTTTTGAATATTTTACGTAAAGAGTCGATTCACATAAAAATTAATGATTAAAAGTATATATGACAATTACAACTTAAAACTCATTAATTCACTCAATCCGATTTGAAAAATACCCGACCCAATCCGTTAATTTTTTTGGTCGAAATGGTTATCCATTTTGATGTTAGAAAATTAGCGGGTCGAACCCGTTTTATTTTTTGGGGGGAATTTCAAGTGGGTACAATTTTGAAAACATCTTTTCATCTAGGACCATCAATTTTTTGGACATTTCATATAACTACAAATTGCTTGCCAAATGACAAAAATGCCATTAATGAAAACTCTGATGCCAAGCCTTGGCATCAGGATGATTAATTCTGATGCCAAAAATATTTCTGATGCCAAAAATTGTAGGCATCAGCATTGCACCTGATGCCAAGATTTGGCATCAGATTGCTGATGCCAAAATGCTGATGCCCACCATTATTGCTGATGCCCACCGTTATTGCTGATGCCAAAAACTCTGATGCCAAGTTTTGGCATCAGATTGCTGATGCCAAAATGCTGATGCCCACCATTATTGCTGATGCCCATCGTTATTGCTGATGCCAAAAACTCTGATGCCAAGTTTTGGCATCAGATTGCTGATGCCAAAATGCTGATGCCCACCATTATTGCTGATGCCCATCGTTATTGCTGATGCCAAAAACTCTGATGCCAAGTTTTGGCATCAGATTGCTGATGCCAAAATGCTGATGCCCACCATTATTCTCCAGATCTAGTTCATCACCCCATCACCACCACCGATGGCAACCTCCGCCGTCAATTGCCACAGTCCGGCCAATAAATCGTTCCCTCAAAAACTAGGTGTAACACAAAAATACAAGCAGCCATCACAATTTAATGGCTGAATAAATCCCAGGTTTCATTATTAAAAGAAGAATAAAGAGTCTTCGTATCTTTCTGCAAAAATCCTTTAGTTTTCCTTGATTTCGGTAGAAATCCTCAACAGTTGGCTCATACACCCAAACAGAATACATATCCATCATCACGGTTTCAATTAGGAACACAAGTATTGCCATAGCAACAAATGTAAGATCATTCTAGATTTTTTATTATTTATAAGATAAACACACATGATCTTGACCAATTTGAGGGGGGAAACGAAAAACAAAACAGAACTTGACAATCTATCAACAATTTACTAGAAAGTGACAAATATCATCCCCATTGCCCCTCACTCGCCCAGAACATCTGCTTATTGCCCCTCACTCGCCGGCTGGAGAAGGGGACGTTTCTTCCGTCCCTGTTGTTCGCGGCAGCAAAAATCGTCTAGAGAAGGAGCGCAGTCATCACAGATTCAAACAAGATGTAATTCATATGCATTCGTGTGTGTGTGTGTGTGTGTGTGAGAGAGAGAGAGAGAGAGAGAATGGACGGAGATCGAGAATTGACTAGATGCCACAAATGCAGATCTTACTCGCTACTCAAGGGAGCCAGCCGGCCTCGTGTAGTGGGAACAATGGGAGTCAGGAGAATTCGAGTGGAGTTGGTGGAGATGGCTTCGAGCAGAGGCTTCGGCCGCGGCTACGGTGAATATAGGGCTTGAGGCCGGCCGGTGGAGAGAGCAGCGAGAAGGAGAAGAGGATTTTTGGAGGCAGCTCGTTGAGCTGGAGGGTTCTCTAAGCTCTCATGTGGGAGGGAAAGGAGAAGGCGATGTGACGGATCGCAAACGGAGAAAAGAAAATTGAGTCCTATCCACGTCTTTTTTCTTCGATGCGATACAAATGGGGTAGTAATGTATTTTTACCTCAAAATTGTATCTAAAAGATATGTTTCAAAAATGACTGGATTGATTTGAAAACACATTTTATAAAATGTACCGGCTTGTAATTATTCCTATTTTTTGCTATATAAATATAAGTTTTTTGATATAACATTGTGGGTCGAAATGGATCGACCCGTTCTGACAAACTATCCATTTCGACCCGACTCGTTTCGACCCAACTCATATCCAACTCAACCCACCTAATCACCAGCCCTACTTAAAAGTATCATTTTTTTTTACTAATAAGCTAATAAAAAATGTTATTTTCTTAAAAAAAATAACTTTTAAACGAGGACTTTTTACTCAAAATGAAGGAAGTATGTATTTATTTTATTTTTTTCCCGTCAATTATCGAATCAAATTCGTGCAAGCCATTCACCACATACATCTTGTTAGCACTACGTGGAGTACCTTGAATATTTAATAAAGCTAAGGAAACTCTCACACACAATTTCGTAAGTAAATGTACAAAATAAAATGGATTTTGATGATGCAAAAATCAGTCGTGTGGGCTGCTAGACTTTAAAGTAAGGATATCTGAGCTTGAATTGTTTTGAAATAGACACGAAATAACAATAAAGGCTCCGTTTGTTTCACGGAAAATGACTTTCGGAAAACGTTTTCCTTATTTTCCGGTGTTTGGTAACCTTAGGAAAATGCAGTCAACGTAAAAGGTTTTCCGAGTCAACGGAAAATGAAGGCTTCTTTTCCGGAAAATGACTTACGGATTCATTTTCCGTAAGTCATTTTCCAAATGTTCGGGCACCCTACGCCCCCTTTCACAATTGCACATATTTGCTTACATACACAATATTTCACTCAACAAATAAATTGTTTAGAAATGTAAATGAAGTTTGTACATACTATTTATAAATTATAATTTTATTAAATACTTACGTTCTAAAATTAGTGTCAACTATATTATTTAGGGACATCCTAACCATTGTCAATTTTCTATTTTAAAACGTTTTTGTTTTCATATTAATTATCAAAAAAATTATTTGTAATTACGATATTGAAAAACGATAGACATTGATTTGACACCATTAATGATAAATTGAGGGTTACTAAAGAAAAATTACTTAAAGTTCAACACTATTTTATATTCAATATGTGCATTAATATTAGAATATATTTTTTTTATTCATAATAGTTTTCCGTAATATTTTCTGGGGACATCCTAAACATTGTCTATTTTCTATTTTAAAAAGTTTTTTTTTTCATATCAATTATCAAAAAAAATTATTTGTAATTGTGAGATTAAAAAAAGATGGACCTTATTAAAAAAAAGATGGTCCTTATTGATTTTCTAGGGACATCCTAAACATTGTTTATTTTCTATTTTTATTTTTGCATTTATTCATTTATTGTTTTCCGTAACATTTTCCATGTGTTTACCAAACACCCGTAAATGTTTTCTGACATATTTTCAAAGGATTTACCAAACACCTGAAAATGAAATCTTTTGATTTTCTGGAAATCATTTTCCAGAAATCATTTTCCGTAAAACAAATGGAGCAAACAAAATATAACAAAATTTTTAAATATCATAAATAATAAGAAGTTCAGTGTCATTTTTGTTAAACGTTTAAAAAATTGTTATATATATATATATATATATATATATATATATATATATATATATATATATATATATAGAGAGAGAGAGAGAGAGAGAGAGAGAGAGAGAGAGAATTAAGGGCTAGGGCTATCAAATATATATATTTTCTTGGGGGAACCAAAGTACCACAAATTTATTAATTTATAACTATTATTAAAATAGAAATTACTCCTGTTATGTGACAGTTTTTTTTTTTTGTCATGTGTCAATTTTCCATAAAATAAGACAATATTTTGTTTTTGTTTTTTCCAAGTATAGTTTAATTTAAAACCAAATTTAATCCTCTTTAATTTATACAAGTTTAACTTGACAAAAACTATTCAATTCTTATCCATTTGCATCTCTTTATATTATTTTATTTATACAAGTTATTTAGGGGAAAATTTTATGTAATTTTTTTTCCATTAATCTATATATATATTCATTATTAATTGAGTAAAATTTTCATCAACTGGCGGTATATAATATTTTCTACACAAGCGGCCCTTGGATAATGACTCGTGTCAATTACAATTTTTGTCTTGATTAATTTAGATTTTGGTTGCCCACGTATAGTGTTCAAATGCCGTTTGTGTAAAAAATATTCTACACCACAGATGGATGAAAATTTAATATTAATTCATACTAATAGAAGTCACTGATAACATGACGGTTTTAGTTAAAATGATCAATTTCATCCGTAAAATTACTAATTAATCTGTATATGTTAATTATTAATTACTTCATATTTTAAGTTCTTTTGTTTGCAGGAAATTCATTCGCAAATCTTTCAATTACCCATTTAAATGATCAATTTCAATGTATTCTATTAACTATTAGTAAAATAGAACTTCTGCTTTTGGTGAAATTACAGTCACGTGTCAACTTTTTATAAAACAAGAATATTTTTTTGCCAAATATAGTTTAATTTAAAACTAAACGGTATTCTATTTAATTTATACAAGTTTAGTTTGACTAAAACTCTTCTATTGTCATCAATATTTATTTCCCAACTATTTTATTTATATAAGTTATTTACAGGACGAGTTTATGTTAATTTTTTTCTATTAATATATATTTATTTACTATTAATTGATAAAGTTTTCAATCATCGACTGTGTAGAGTTTTTTTACACAATCGGCCCTTAGATCATGACACATGTCAATCAGAAACAGTTTTCTTGATTTACTTAGATTTTGGTTGCTTACGTGTCATGTTAAAAAACCGTTTGTCTAAAACAGATTCTACACCGTTGGTGGAGAAAAAATTTAATTCATATTAATTACTACTAACAGATACTACTACTGCCACATGACGACTTTTTAATAAAATGATCAATTTCACCATAAAATTAATAATTAATCTATATCAATTAATTATTAATTATTTTATTTCTTAAGTTCTTTTTCTACAAAAAATTTCTAGGCAAATTTTTCAATCCCCCATTCAATGATCAATTTTAATATTTACATAATTTTAGTTTTGTCCAAAGTATTGTAATTTAAAATTTTAATTACTTATAAAAAATTTAGAAAATCATCTTATAATAAATAGCTTTTGCAAAGAAAAATATTATTTGAACCGTGCATCGCATCGGTATAAAACTAATGTATAATTATTACTAAAAGAGAAGTCACTGCTGCCATGTGGTGGCTTTCTGTGAAAAGCTAAAAGTTTTAAACAGATTATGTGCTGCCACGTTTCACCTTCGAAATGGTAAAAGTTTTTATCTTTTTCAAAATCGATTAGTTTAAGAAAAAAATTTAAATTTAATTAGATAAGATAAAATCCTAAAACTAATTTGATAAGATAAAACAAATTTAAAATATAGTTTTACGCGCAAATTTATGATAGAAATTTAAAATTTTATTTTTATGTTCTTTCAAATATGGCTTAATTAAACTAGATTTTATCCTATGTAATTTATACAAGTTTAATTTGACTGAAACTCATTAATTTCCATCTCTTTTCATTTGCATAATGTTTAATTTATACAAATTATTCATGGGATAATTCTATGTTATTTGTTCTACTAATCTATGTTTATTATTTATTAATTACTAATCTATTAATTATTATTAAAACAGAAGTCGTTGCTGTCACATGACGACTTTCTGTTGAACGCTAAAGTTTTAAAAAATGATGTGCTTCCACGTGTCATCTTCTTGTGAATTTGTAATTTTTTTCTTTTTTTTTGCTGCAAAAATAAAACTAGATAAATTTTAAAACAGGTGCCTCATTTATAGATGGTAAAAGTTTTATTTTAATTCTTATGTTTTGTTGCACAAATCGGTTAGTACGAGATAGATTTTATCACATTTGATTTAGACGCGTTTCACTTAATTAGGACACCAAATTTTCATAGTAAAAGTGTTTTTTTTTCGCAGAATTATTTTACCCTTGCTCATAGATTTTAATATTTCAATTACATATTCATACAATCAATTTTGAATACCTTTTTTTTTTCAGATTAATCTAATTATATTTTTAATTATTTTTTTTATAAGTTTAGAAAATCATCTCATTATAAACAACTTTTATCATAAAAAACCTATTAAAATCGTGCATACAGTACTATATATATATATATATATATATATATATCCTACCAAAAATTAAAACCGGATAGATTTTAAAACCGGTGTCTCTTTTATACTCCCTCCGTTCCGGGTAAAAAGTCTATTATTCTATTTAGGGATGTTTCACTTAAATAATCAACTTTCAAAAATTAAAGTATAAAAATGTTATTTTATTACTAATGTGCTATCAAAAGTGTCATTATCTTAAAAAGTTTAACTTTCAAACCGAGACTCTTTCCCGAAACGGAGGGAGTACAAGGTAAACGTTTTTTTATTTTTACCATTTTTTGCTGCCAAAATCGATTAATAACATATATATTTTACAACATTTGATTTAAATGTGTTTCACTTGATTTGGATTTCAAATTTTTATGGTAATTTTTTTACAAATAGATTTTATCAATTCTCATATATTTTAATCTTCCAATTATATGACTATATGATCAATTTTGAATATTTACCTTATTTTTCCTTTTTTTATTCTAATTTAAAAAAAAATATTTATTTATTACAAGATTAGAAAATCATCTTATTATAAACAACTTTTACAACAAAAAAAACTAATAAAATCATGCATATGGTACTAAATATATCTATATAAATTCTTTTTTTTTTCTGCAAAAAAATTAAAATCAGAATGATTTTAAAACATGTGTCTCCTTTATACTTGGTAAAAAAATGTACAATTTTTATCACATTTGATTTTAACGTGTTTTACTTGATTAGTACTCCTAATTTTCATGGTAAATGTTTTTTTTTTGTAGATAGATTTTATGACATTTGATTTAGACGTGTTTCAATTGATTAAAATTCCCCAATTCTCATGGTAAAAGTTTTTTTTATTTACCCTTTTTTTGCTTACAAAATTGGTCTGTATCGAATAGATTTTATCACATTTGATTTAGACATGTTTAATTTGATTAAGACTCCTCAATTTTAAGGTAGAAGTGTAAGTCCAGTAAGCAACAAAGGAGGGGTGAATAGTCTTTTAAAAACTTTAAGAGATATTTTGAAAACCTTTAAAACTGGCAGCAGAAATAATTTATATATATCAGCAGATAGAAAAATTGTTCTTTCAGCTGATGACCAAAACACTATGTGTCAACTTCTTGACACATGTTTAAGTTATAAAGGTTTTAAACATATCACTTAATATAAGAAATGAACTGAAAAACAATATATAAAACAATTAAGTAAATGATTCAAGAATGTAACTGACTGACACTTAAGTAGATGGAAGTTGCTTAAGTGTTAGAAACAGTTTTATCAGTTGGAAGTTAAAAGACAAAGTATTTAGCAATCATTCACAGTGTAAAAACTACTACCTTCACTACCAAGTTGGTCAAACTTGGATTTTGAAATGCACTAAAATTATATATAATCTAGGTAATCACTAAAGCATTAGTGTACAACAAAAACCGGTGTTTGATGAGTATAATTGAGAAACAATCAAACTCATGCAATAATCAAACGTTCCTTAAAAATTCGAAATAATAAATGAACAATCTTAACTGTGATTGTTTTAAACATGGACCAGAAAAAGATTAATATATGAGAGACTATCTAGTAAGTGTTTGAGAGAAGAAGCCCTTCAAAGAAAAATTGAAGCTCTAAATCGAATGAAGGCTTCTACTTATTGTCTCTGTCAGCGTGCTTTGAACATTTGTAAGATTTATGAATTATGTACACGTAATTCTACCAGAGTATGTTCTTCAATCCTTGCTTCAGACGTTTTATAGAGATCTTCAAGTTTGGAGTCGTTTGAGAGAGCAAGGTTGAAATTTGAATTTCTTGATGACATGAATTTATTTTTAAAAATACAATAAGTCTATAATCAATTAACCAAAAGAAAAAGTTGAAACAAGTAAACAAAAATAAGTTTGCTACATAAATAGTTTAAAAAACCACTAAATGACAATAAGTCTATAACCCCAAAAAAATAAAAGAAATAGTTGAAAAAAAAACCCACAATAAGTCTATAACTAAAAAAATCACAATAAGTCTACTACCTAAATAGTTATTTAAAAAAAAAAAAACCACAAGAAGTCTAGTAGTATCATGGTTTAAACTTTAAACAAGTAAATAGCATACAACAGTTATATCATGGCCTAGACTTGAGATTCTTTTGACAATTGTATCTCTTCTACTTCTTGTGTATTTGAACCTATAAGGAAAAAAAAATATGGAAGAAAAGTAAAATCAATAACAAAAATTAAATATAAATTACCTAAAGGTCCAACTTCTTGGAATCCATGTAACCAACTACGAGTACAAATAAGGGCTTGCACATTCTTCGAGAGTAAGAAATTTCTATACTTGTGCAGGATACGACCACGGATACTAAATGAGGATTCTGAAGCCAATGTTGTGATTACAAACCATAACTGCAAGTTGAGGGAATCGAACATTATTCATTCTCCAATATTCAAGCACATTTATGTATTTAACGGTGCACGTTTCTTCCAAGTAAATATAAAGATGAGACATGTTTTCACTTGAAGTCATTTGCCTCAATTCTTGTTCATACTCCTAAAATTAAACGAATATATAATATGTACAATACTAAAACTAGATGAGAACCTTAGATGTTTGGATTAAGAATTACTCACACCGTTCCAGGCAAAGAATCCATTATTCCTTTTGGAATGTTTCACTTCAAGAGTCCATTTTCAAAAATTAAAATATATAAATATCATTTTATTATTAATGAGTTACTAAAAGTGTCATTTTTTTATAAAAAAAATTGACTTTCAAACGAGAACTTTTGCCCAGAACGGAGGGAGTAAAATAATAATAAATACCGAATATGAAATATATTACCCAAACTTACATAAAAATGAAGTTCATAGATGATGAGCTTGATCCACTTGTCATTGAATATGTTTGAAAACGAGATAGACTAGGACCCTCTCTTGATGAGTTTGGAGGAAATGAGTTTGATGCAGTCTTAATGACTTCATATTCACCAGAAATCTTATATGGACAATGCTAGAGTCACTCTCATTTTGCACCAAAATATGTATATTCTATGACGTGGTACACTCTCATTCATTGGACATTTTGTAGGTTCCACCACTCCAACCAATGAGAATGTGCTACCTCATAGAGTACCCATATTTTGGTGTAAAATGAGAGTGGCCAAAGTATTACTCATCTTATATAAAGTCTCATTTACCCTATTCATCTTCTCTTCATAATGAAGTGTGTAAAGCCTTATATAGCACAATTTCAAAATTTTCAACTTTATCTTTGGGTCAACGCTTGCAACTTTCATGAAATACAAGTTTGAAGTGGGGTAAGACGATCCAGATACCAAGTTTGTAATGTGATAAAATGGGGACAAGAAAGCACACTTTCTCTTTGCTCTTTCCCGCTCTTTATTAGATGGACATAACTTATAATTTATATAGCTCAAACTAGTGAATGCACGGCGATATTTAAGAGCACTATACGTATCATTCCATCTAGTTGCCACTTCCAACCTCAAGAAACTACCACCAACATTGCTCAAGTGCACTTATTCAATGAATGTTTGAAATTGTTGCAATCTCCCTTCTGAACACCTCACATACTTGGTAATTTCTCTATTTTTTCCAAGGCTTTATCCGTTGCCTTCCAATCTTCTTGAACAATAATATTCAAGATATGTGCACAACACTTCACATGAAAAAACTCACCTTTACATAACAAACCATTTTGCAAATGAAGCCTCTCTTTCAAAAATCTTTGCGTGCGATCATTGGAAGAGGTTACTATTTAACTTCCAATTTTCATCAATATAATGAGCAGTCATAGCAGTCCACACATCAGAAGTTAAATAAGGCTCCGTTTGTTTCACGGAAAATCATTTCCAGAAAATGATTTCTGGAAAATGATTTCCGGAAAATCAAAAGATTTCATTTTCAGATGTTTGATAAATCTTTTGAAAATATGTCAGGAAACATTTACGGGTGTTTGGCAAATACACGAAAAATGTTACAGAAAAAATATATATGAATAAATACAAAAATAAAAATAGAAAATAAACAATGTTTAGGATGTCCCTAGAAAATCAATAAGGACCATCTTTTTTTTAATAAGGTCCATCTTTTTTTAATCTCACAATTACAATTTTTTTTTTGATAATTGATATGAAAAAAAAACGTTTTAAAATAGAAAATAGACAATGTTTAGGATGTCCCTAGAAAATGTTACGGAAAACTATATATGAATAAATACAAAAAAATATATTATAATATTAATGCACATATTAAATATAAAATAATGTTGAACTTTAAGTAATTTTTCTTCAAAACCCCTAAACGTTACACCGAAAAACCATAAATGCAACATCACTTAAGAAGTTAAATTACCAAACTATCCTCCTTTGATTTTTTTTAAAAGTACTTAACTTTAAAATAGCTCTGTTTACCAAACTACCCCTCTTCCATTAAAAAAAAACTCAATTAAACTAAATATCTAACCCCTAAAATCAAGAACAACGACAACCCCAAAAATTCCAAAAATCGGACGGCGGCCTAACCCCTCTCCGGCGATTCTTTCTTCTTTCTCCATCTCTTGGCCGGCGTCTCTCACTCGCACTCCCAGAGAGCCCGTTTCGAAACTTCAAGGTGAGTTCCTACCGGTATATAGTTGTATAGTAGTTGAAGGTTTCAATCAATGTGAATTACTTGTACATAATGGATATTTAGTTGAAGTTAAGGTTTCAATCAATGTGAATTACTTGTATGTTTGTTGTATTGGTTTTGTTTTGTTTGGAAGGCTGTGAGTTCTTTGAAGTGTATATGTACACTGGCATAACATTGCCCCAAATGACAACTCATACTGTGAGCTTCATGATTCATGGGAAATTAAAACTCCCTCAGTCTCATAAAAGAGTCCTACCTTGCATGTCTATTAAAGGATGAGGGAATTTCAATGAAGATGAAAATCTGTTGAAAAACACTTGCCATTTCAACTATCAATGCGGTGATAATCAACTGTTTGCCATGACTGCTACCATATTAGGCTCTTTTATTATTTTCCACAATCAAAGATTCTTAGTAGATTTTTTGGACTAGATAATGCTAAAGTTTTATGGTGAAACACACAATGTAGGGAAAAAAAGGGGATGAGGGAATGTCTTGAGATTGATTGTTATGTGTAAGCTGAATCAACTATTCCCTCATCTTTTAATAGATTGATTCTTCACTAACTTTTCGTTAATGAAGATGTTACAAGCCTAAAAGTGTTGGTAAGCTGATATTGAATACCTGATCCTTTGTCCAAATCTTGTTTTCGGACTACGGTTTCAAAATTTTCGACTTTGAAGATTCGACAAATAGAAAATGAAAGGTTCATCATTCACCAAATACGATAGTGGTTCAATTTTTATTTGGTCAAATTACAGCCAAAGTATTGCAAAGGGAACCTTCACTGTGGTTGGAAAAGGAAATGTCTAAAGAATCCAAACCACCCCATCTAAATATTTTATTTAAAATGGGGAGACGGCAATAACGTCACTCGCATCCTATGGTGATCAATAACACTCTAAACTAATTGTAGTCATCGTCACGTCGTTGCCTTTTATGACATGCAAAGACTTCATCCCTCCCTTCAAACTTTCTTTTAATGGACAAATTGGACCTCAGTTCAAGTCAATCCAGTACTGTGTCAGAATCTTGGTACAAGTAGTGTTGAGATCCTGAAGA
Source organism: Codonopsis lanceolata (assembly GCA_013146195.2). NCBI lineage: Eukaryota > Viridiplantae > Streptophyta > Magnoliopsida > Asterales > Campanulaceae > Codonopsis > Codonopsis lanceolata. Next base: position 128,690,535 of record CM028377.1, read on the forward strand.
ATATCCCAATGAATCAACTAGGATTTGTCATAAACTTTCTCCCTCTCCTTATTGATTGTAAGTGCTTATGCTCAAGCTACAACAAAGCACAATAGCAATATCTTTCAGTGGAACCTTGCCATTGTTATAGGTGTCCTATCTTTTGTCTTCATTTTTATCTTTGTCATAATTATCTATGCAAATTTCTTTCACATAACTGTGCCTGCAATCTTAACCAATTACTGTGGCCTTGATGAACCGACGTACTCAAGTTCAAAACTATCTGGACTTGATAAAGCAGTAATTGGATCACTCCCTTCTTTCAGAATTTATTATAAGCATGCTGGCACTGAAATTACTTCCATTTTGGCTCCTCATGATCCTCTTATTAAGAATCCTTTCAGCTTTTATAGGAAAACAGATTTCGGTTATTTTACCCCTTTATCGCTATGATTTCTAGCTCTAATCAGTACAGTAAGGGTGCTCCTCAAGATCCTCTTATTGTTATTAAGGTGAAATTGTATAGCAGCTACATATCCAGAAACTACACACCTTAAACTACAATTTGGAATTTTGAATCACTCAATTCGCACCAAAATTCTTCAAGTTATAACCATTCAAAGTAAAAGTTACTAACCAGATTTTCTGTCAGGACTTACTCTGCACAGCAGACTTGAAAAATTCACCAATAATTCCATGTAAGACCTGCTATAATAATTCTTGCTTTTACTGATCCTAGACACTTTAAACTACAATTTACCACTTTGAATCACTTAATTTGGATCTATATTCAACAAGTTATGACCACTTAAAGATCAAATTAGCCACCAGAATCCTTCTAACAGTTACACCAGCGCAGCGATGGATCACAACTCAATTGAGGTTCTTCCCAACCTAGGAACTTAATGAAAATTTACAGAAAGCTACCTGACATCCCAATGTATAACATATCCAAAAATCACCTCAACCCTACGCACGGATTACTACAGATACCTGACTTCCCGACTATTCATGTTTTCAATATCAAGATCAAATTTAGAGTTTCTGATCCCATTTTTATCTTTCTTATCTTTATCAATTGTTACATAACTTTACTTTCTTTTATTTGAATTAAGATGGCACGCTGCACACGTGGAGGCGTCGGGTTGTGGATATACATGTCCTAATCAGGCCGAGGTCGTGAGACCTTGGGCATATGAGTAGAAGTATATGGTGGCGGCGTGATAGTATCAAACCGGAAGAATGATCTTACCCTCCGCACTCTCCGTTGCGCCAATGATCATGTGGAGACTCCATTTGCACCCATAATTCGCACTCCACCTATCCAGACGAGTCCTTTACCAATATCGAGAGAGGTAATTGAGGAGGTTGAGGCCGAAGTGGGTAGGATGGGTCCGTCGTTATTTCATTTTGCTGGTTCGAACACTATGATTGCTGGTTCGAGTTCGAGCACTATAATGACTCGTGGTAGAGGACGAGAGGATGGTGGTGGTGGTGGTGGTGATGATGATGATGATGGTGATGGAGATGGTGATGATATATGGAGGTTGATGGATTCACATCCGGAGGGCTGTTGACCAGATACTTATTGGATTCTCGGCCATGTTGCGGTACCGCAATATGGCACGGTGAGGTAATTTACATTGGTAATTTTGCATAACCCTAATATTATTGATAATTTGGACATATCCACGAATATTATTGGTCAATTACACACAACCCATATATTTCATTCATTTTTATCTTGTTAATAATTTTGGAAGGTTGATAATATTATATTTTTTTATATTCAACAGGAAAGGGATGTATTGGGTTGTCATGCATCTGTTGATCATCTATCATTATGGGGCATTGAGGATGCAACCACAAACATATTAATATTTAGTAGTGGTTTGGGGCATTTGAAGGATTGCATGTTTCGACAGTTGGACATGCCACTTATATCAGCATTCGTTGAGAGATGACACCCAGAAACTAATAGTTTTCATTTGCCATTCGAGGAGATGACACCGACTCTACATGATGTGCACCATATATTACGCATCCCCGTTGAAGGGAGGCCCCTTCTTGCTAATACTAAGATTCAAGTGATGTTTACTTGGCGCTCGAGAGTAATGAAAATGACATTGTATGAGACCATCTTCAACATATGGCATCAAGCGATGGTTTAGAAGTTGAAGTTTTCAACTTGCATCAAGTCATTACGCACTCGATCCCATTTTTCTTGATCATGATAAATAAAGTCCGCAAATGACTCAAAACCACAATTTCCATCGTTTCTCTTGAACACTTGATATGAAAGGGATCATGAATGATGGTATCTATAAATGAATTACTCGCTTGGTTGATTTGAGCATGATGAACTACCCTTTACCTCGACCTCGACCATTCGCCTCGACGATTAGCATGCTCATAACTGATTGTGTTATAGGGTAAGGTAAAGTTAGTTGACAATTGTAAACATTTAAAGTATTTAACGTAAGCATTTAAAGTATTTAGTGTAAATATAACAAGTAATAAACTCGAAAGATCTCTTTGTCGAGTTCTTCTTCTGACGCCCTTTCATGGGCTCTGCTCCTCATCCCCTGATTCAGATGCACAAAATTGTGGAATTGTCTCGTATAATGATATTTTCGGGCTTCAGTGCTCATCTTTTATATCGAAAAGAATGTCTTTGATCAAATCATCCTTGTCTCTCTTTTCGAACTCATGTCATGATCTCCTGACATAGACAACGTCCTCCAAAACTGATGAATTGCATGTGGTTCAATCACAACATTTTCCTGTGACATCGTCCACATTTCACATGCACATGGTAGGCCGTAACAAAATTTGAGCAGGACATCCACATATTTTCTCGCATCATCTTTAATCTTATCTTTTTTCCGATCGTTTTAGAGCTCCATTCATTGACTAGCAAGTTAATGGCATAGTGGAATACTTTAAATATCAATCGGCGAAAAAGAATCAATTGATTCTCTTAGGATGTGTTGTGTTCAAAGACCTTTCAAATTCAGGTCTTTATCTCATTGAATTGAAGCTCCACCGCATCATGGATTTGGGTGAATATGAGATCAAAAGCCCGGAATGACGTGCCTAACCATCTCTTCAACGAGAATGTGCACTCTCAACTCTGAACAACATCGAAAAAAATGTGAATATACATATTAATAACATCGTCATCTTTCCAAAATATTGCAATTCATAAAATGTATAAGTTTTACCTGTTGGTTGTTTGTTGACCGAAATGCATATATTGTTTAATCCAAGCAAAAACAAATCTATCCCGAGACGGCTCCAACCAGCGAGATGTAACATAGTTAAGAATTGCTGGGACGTTCTTCCACTTATCTGCGATCTCTGCAAAATTAACATTGTATTCAGCCTCCGTTTTGGACTCCACTAAATCTGTCCACCTTGCCATAAATACCGCCGCATAATTTTTTTTACTTTCGCTCATCAAGTTCACCATATACTTCTCGACATCTTTTGCTATGTGTCTCTTACACAACATATGTTGAGACTCTGGAAAGTACTCTTGAATAGCAGTCATTAGAGCCAACTCCCTATCTGTGACAATTACATCCGGAGCTGCAGCATGTAAGAACAAAGAATCCCTCAACCCCCGTAATGCCCATCTGAAGGTATCGATTATCTCATTCTTCAAGAACGCAAATGCAACGTGATAATTTTTTCCCGTTGATGTAACTCCAATAATCTCCAATAAAGGCATCTCATACTTATTGGTCTTATAAGTTGTATCCATAAGAAGGACATACGGAAATAACACCACTAACTTCAGGGACTTTGGATGAGAAAACATAACGTCTGTCATCATTTTTGTATTTTCCTCACACATGTACCATGAAATATATCCACGTTGCCTCATCTGATTGAAAAAATACTGCATTTTTGTTTCTGATCCCATTTTTACCTTTCTTATCTTAACGAGGGCATTCTCCACGTGTTTTATCGTGCTTCTATTTCTAGGATCTTCCTTCTTCAATTCATTTAATATTTGTTTCGGCTTGATATTAGCACTGTATAGTTGATCAACCCTTTCAATCTCCTTTACAGACAACTTGGCCGCTGAAGTATGCCACTCTGTTTCTTTTGCAATTGGATGGTTGTGTTTAGTATCTGACTCACTAACCTTGACTCTCCACCCAACATCTATTTGTTGCACTAAGTACACTTCAAACTTACAATTAAGTTTTTTTGAACTTTTTTTCTTTATATTTGCCACATCCTTTTTAGCATCGAACCTATACTTCCCGCCATGCTCACAACCAAGTCACACTTTACGCGATCCATTCTTTAAAATATTAACTCTTTTAACAAAAAAAAAAAAAAAAAAACATATTCTCATTGCGTCCGGTAGCTCTAACCCAAGCTTCTGCCTCCGCTCGATTAGGAAAAATTTCATTAGTTATAAAAAAATGAGAGACGTGCGGAAATAGGTGTTGCTCCTTTTCAAATTGATAATCCTGAAAACAAATACGAATTATTAATAAAAAAAATTATATTTAACAAAAACATTTGTTTTGTGTTGTTATACATCCTACCATCTATTTTTTATTTTTACATATTTTTTCAATGCAATAAAAAATATTAGTTTTGAAAAAAAGAAAAAAAGTCGCCTCACTTTTTTTTTTTAAAGAATCACCAAAAAATATCAAAATATTTGAAAAATAATCGCCAAACAAATGGCAATTTTTTTAAAAAAATCGCCAAACAAATCACAATTTGTGAAAAAGAAACACCGAACACAAAAGTTAAAAAAAAATTAAAATTTTTTTGAAAAATCATTTGGAATGTGAAAAATAATCGCCAGTTTCTTAAAAAAAATTCACCAGTTTTTTTTTTAAAAAATTGAAAAATCGCATGTTTGTTATGCAAAAAAAAGAAAAAAATCGCCATTTTTTAAAAAAATCCATCCAAAGTCGCGGTATTAAAAAAAATCGAAAAAAAGTCGCCACTTTTTTTATAAAAAATTGACAAAAAATTGTCATTAAATTTTTTTTTGAAAAAAGTCGCCACTTAAATTTTTTTTTTTTACAAAAAGCCACCAAGTTTAAAATTTTTTGTTACAAAAATTCGCAATTAAATTTTTTTTTTTGAAAAAAGTCGCCACTTTTTTTATAAAAAATTTACAAAAGACGCCAAGTTTAAAATTTTTTGTTACAAAAAGTCGCCACTTTAAAATTTTTTTTTGACAAAAAAACGCTAAGTTTAAAAAAAAAACAGGCGACTTTTTAAAACAAAAATTTTTAAACTATAAAAAATTAGGCGACTTTTTAAAACAGTAGAAAACATGCGATTCTGGGGAAGGGAACTCCTTTGGTGGTTTTGTCGAGATGATTATCTTTCTCTACAACAATTTACACAGATAATGCCACAAAATATTTAGACCAGGTGAGTCACTAGTATCTGCTCATAACCATTAAGTGTTTGCCATGCAAAATGACTCTGTACCTGATGGGTGCGCCCAATTTGGTGAAAAAAATCGCTAACCTAAAAAAAATTGACAATATAAAAAAACGTATCTTAATAGAAGAATCCGAAGAATTATCATGAACGTTGTTCTTCGGATTGGAATTCATTAAATTAATTGTTGGAAGAAACAAGTCTAGGGTTTATAGTTAATTGTAAAGGAGGGTTTGATATTTATAGAAGAATTAATTGAAACTCTTTTATATAAAAGGATAAGGATTGATTAGTAATTAGAGTTTAGGGTTAATTGTTAGTCCTTTTTATAAAATGATTAATTAGTAATTAAACTTTTAAATGAGTGTGACATTTAGTGTTTTTTGTGTAACATTTAGGGCCAATCTTTTTTTATGGAGTTCAAAGCATTACATTATTGTTTTCCCAACTTTGCTAGGTTTACCACCAGGATTACCACTATGGTGACAACTATGCTTTGAAGATGCACATGCACCTCACATGCATTTTGTCTTCAAGGCAAAGTTGTCACCATAGTGGTAATCCTGGTGATAAATTTAGTATTTTCCTTGTTTTCCTTAGTGTTTTCAAAGTAAATCCATTAAATTGTTCACCTTCTTAAATAAAGATTATGCACCACATATTTTTGGTATTAAAAACTTAATATTATTCATGTTTCAAACTTTTAAAGTAGAATCGTCATTAGATATTTTGGTTACTGGTTGTTTCGTATATGCATCAAGTAGCTATAAATATCAATGGTTTATGGTCATTTAATTTGAAATCAACAATTTCTAGCTCATTTAACAAATAATTATAGTTAATTTATACTCCCTCCGTCCCTAAATAATTTTCTAGTTGATCCGGCGCATAGTTTAAGAAAAAACAATTGACTTGATTATTTATATTGATTTAATGTGTAGTTTCCTTTAAAGCGCCCATAAGTAAAGTAGGGTGAAAAAGTAAGGGTAAAGTGGTAAAAATGATGTTTTAAAAAAGTAAGTTTCAAAATGGACAATTATTTTGGGACGGACGAAAAAGAAAAAGAGGACGATAATTTAGGGACGGAGGGAGTAATAAATCATAAGCTGGCTCTAAACAACCACCAACAAAAGCCATCAACCACTGAACGAAAACAAGCTCTAATTAATATTAACCAAAGTTAGATTTAAAGAGTTTGTGTGTTTGTCAAAAACTAGTGTTAAATGACAAATACATCCAGGATGATACATTCATTAAAATTAAAATTAAAATTTGCAACATGTCCTCCATCATACTATAGAATTCTATCAAACACGACCCTAAACCTTAGATTGTCAAAATTAGATTTTTAGAACCTGTTTGTAAAGATGATACGTTTTTATATATTATAATTATCGTTGTGATATTGAATTAGTTGAATTATAAAATACGAAACAGGTGAAGAAAAATAGTAAGACCAAAAAAAGACAAAATAAAAACTATGTAAAATGCCACAAACTATAAATAGACCCCAGTTGCATCAAACAACGACCTTACACACTAGATTGCCAAAATTAGAACCTTAGAGCAAGGTCAATGGAGGTTTTAAAAAATTTTAAACCAAATCTTACAATTCAACGGTGATTTTCAAAAAATCTAAACCAAATCATTAATTGATTTTGAAAAAAAAGAATCAAGAACCCAATTAGCTCTAGGGGTGGAATCAGGACGGGACCCATCCCGATTAGCCTTATCCCGATTCCGTCCGGATAGAATTCGAAATTTTAATTTCCTTCCCGATCCCGATAAGTGTCGGGATCCCGATAGTTCGGGAGATAAAAATCTCGTAATCTCGACTATAATATTTATGAACAATATCTCTGATACTAAAATATTTTTAAAATGTCTCCATCATGATTAATATTTCAGACTGTATATTTACAAGTATACTTGAATATTTACTTATGGTGGGTATTGATGGATCTGCCATTATGAACAAAATGCATCATTCATTCGCAGGAGAAGAGTTGCACTAAATGCAGAAACTTGATAGACAAAAAATAAAAAATAAAAAAAACCACAGCATTGTGAAAATAAATTTAACAAATACTATTAAGTAATTTTAGCAAACACAAAATAGACATTGTTTTAAAGATAGTCTCTTGGCGCGACAGTACATACTCAAAATATTTACAAAAAATAAATAAAAATTAAAAAAATTAGCTCAAACTCCAAGGCATGAGCCTTCTACCCCTTTTCCTCTTTTTATGTGTCAACATTGTATTGGTCATCGTTTTATTTTTTCTTATTGTCTTTCTTGATGATTTTTCAGTCAAAAAATGTATTTTATTTTTATTTTTTCCCTCTGAATTAAAGTACATATTTTTACCTATAAATAAAGACTTGATTTGTTTCATTTGGATATCGGAAAAAATTTCTATGATTTTTTCAAGCTTTTATAGCCATGTTTCTATAAAAAAATATTAAATTAATTAAAATAAAAATAGTGAGGTATATAAATGTATTAACTTTTATGCCACAATTAGGAAGGTTTTGAGTTTTAAATCAAATTAATATCTAATAAATTATTTTATTAGTTTTTAATGAATTACGTTCCATTTTAGGTTTGATTTTGCAAAACATGTTCTTAGACCAACTACAACTGTAGAGCATATGGGTGTAAAATGGGGTTTATCCCTGTTAACAGGGAATCATATCCCCATATCACCAAAGATCTGTCAGAGCCAATCTCATTCCACGCGACTCCCTATTTTCCGGAAATTTGCAAAGCCACTTGATTTACAAACTTCTTGAATAATAGAGGACTACACCGTTTCATTGATTCTCCCAAAAGACGGTGCCGTTTTGATCAATCCGGCTTTAAAAAAAAAAGAATGGCCGACAACTTTGGCAGTGATTTATTACACGTGTCATTTTGTGTGCGGTTCCCTTAATTTTTAATTTTCAACCCGTTTTTGGCCATTTTCGACCAGTTTTTTATTTTTATTTTTTAATTTTTTTAATTAAAAAAAATACACATTTTTATCTATAAATAGAGACTTTGTTTGCTTCATTTGGACACCGTGTCATGTTGTATTATTGTTTGTAGGAATTTCCATTTCAATCGTTATATTTCAAATTATTGTATTTATTTTTATATCATAAATAAACAATATTCGAATTATAGGTAAGTAGTTAACAATATTAATTTAACTCGTCAAATTATTTTTTTAATATATCGAATTATAATAAATAATATTCGAATTATAATAAATATTATTTGAATTATTCGAATATATTATAATTAATATTCGAATATTACAATATTATATTATAATTAATATTGAATTATAATAAATAATATTGGAATTATAATAATTAACTAATATTTAATAATGAATATTAATATAATTTCCAATTTAATAATTTATGCAATATCAAATTAATTTGTTAATATATATTGAAAGAAGATATAAAATTAATTGAGATAAAGATTGTGGGGTATATTAAGTTGTTGGAGATAATGGTGGGGTATGTGAAATTATTGGGGTTTGTGTCAAGCTGTTGTATGGATTTTTTGTTTGAGTAGTTTATGAGTATCAAATGAATTTTTATATTCATTTTTAATAAATTGGGTAGTATATGAGGATCTAATTAGAGACATTGTTGTACATGCTCTTAGCCCATCTTTTGTCACCAATATCACTATATATAGCCCTAACTTTAATTTGAAAGTTTGACGGGAAAGAAAGAAAGAAGATTAAATTATATTATACACTCCTAAACTATATCAAGTTATTGGGTTGACCCCTTAAAAGTTAAAACTATTTTACCAAACAAAAAACCCCCGAAACTTATCTGGTTTGAAAGATGACTCAAGGCTATAAGAGCATCCCCAATATGTTCATATTCTCAATACAATTTTTTAATTAGGTCCCACTGCCACCTATACATTTTTATTTTTTTATCCACTTAAAAATATATATTTCCATTATATAATCTTCTTCTTACACAACTTCTTATATAAAAAATATTAAATTCAACATCATCTACTAAAAACAAAACCCTTCAACCCCCCCACACACACACACAACCCACAAGTGGATTGCACTTTCTTCCTCTTTCTGACGGCCGCCCCCTCCCTTTCCCCCCAACCAGCCGCCCCCCTCCCCTCACACCGGCTCATTTCCCAACGTGAATAGTAACTTCTTATTTGGGAATTTTATTTTCCCTCTCTCCTACATGACATCTAGTTGACTTGCTAAGAATTGTTCCCCCATTATTCATTTGTGCATTCTTAATAAAAATTTGCCTAAGAATTTGCTAAAATAAACAATGAGGATGCTCTAACTTAAGTAATCAAAAGACAAAAAAAATGCCCATCACATTTTATGAATAGGCATCAATACCACTGATATACAAAATCTTAAGTATCATTGTCCCTTTATCGGTCTTTTCTGATTTATATTTGACTAACAATGTTTTTTATTAGAAAAACATATACGAGAAACTGTGTAAAAATATGATGTGAAATTGAATCAACCCCTTGAACTATTTGATTAGAAAAGGGTTTGTGTGTGGATTGGGGATTCTAGTTGTTTTAGTTGCTAATATTCTACGAGATGGAATCATGGAAATATGGGAATATTATATGAAATTTTAAATTTATGTATTTACAGCAATTATAATTGTATTTAAAATAGGAAGGGTACATTTGTCAATAAAACATACATGAGTATCATGTCCAAGTCACATGTGTTGTTTTAAGTTTATTTTGAACTGAGTCATTGAGGGAACAAAAAAAGGTAAAATAGTTTAAGGGAGCAATCCGGTAAAACTTGAGATAGTTTAGGGGGTTTTACTAGTTCACGCTAAAAAGAAAAAGTCAAAAGTCAAACACGCGGGAAAGAGAAACGTTGTAGATGTGGGGACAGGATGACCGGCCCAACCGGTCATTTCATCTTCCACCTGTCGTCAACATTTCATCCCGCAGAAGAAAAGGCTCAGGCGCACAAACACAAATTCAACTACTGCTCAATACGATCATTTCCAAGAAGTGGGCTAGGGTTTTTGCTGCTGCATATCCAACAAAAAAGGGGAAACTCGTAGGGGTGAATTGCAAAGAAATTCCTTATTTTCCCTTTTCAATTCAAACCCCAAACTCTTTGGATTCTCCGTCAATTGAGGATTTTTCTGGTTAGTAGTCCTTTCAATTTAAAGCTTAGATCTCGTTTTATAGTCAACTTTTTTGCTTTATGACTGATTATGAGCTTGTTAGTTGGTGATCTGGTTCTTGTTGGTTGTCAGAGTTGAATTGCTGAATACTAGGCTAAAGCTAGGGTTTTCATTTTCCTAAATTTTTTTGGGGTTTATTAATGAAGTTTGGGATCTTTATGAATCTGTAAATTGATAACCATTCTTGGTTTTGTTTGTATTAGATTGTGATTTCTTACTATGTCAATTGTTATGGCACCATGAGCATTTTTATATTAAGCTGTTTATCTTACTGATTTGCATCTCTGTGTGCGTGTATTCCTGGCTTTGAAGTGTACATTTGATGACATTGATGTCATAGTTAACAAAGGTGATTTAGTAAATTAGTTGACGCTCATTTTGGGACAATTTTTTTTCAAAAGGGGGCACTCTTTTTGGGATAGAGGGAGTTGTATTTTGTTCTGACAAATGTGCCAACCTGCTGAAACCAGATAAACAGATGGAGAAATTAGCACACATATGTAAGTGATTGACCCCTCAATATGAGTAGGATATGTCCAAGGGAAATAGGGAGCAATTCATTGTTACTGAAACTTGAAGAGTATGAAGGTGTGGAGATAAACCTTCATCCCACATTGCACCAAATGAACAAAGCAGAGAATTATTTGTTGTATACAATAACAAAGTAGGTCTGTTGTTTATATATTGGCCCCAGATTACAACTATACTCCCCAGCTTGCTCTTCCCAGCCCATCTTATCCTTTCTTCTTCTGGTTCATGGGTTCAAGGCACACACACAACATATGTTTTCTCTGGTTGAAGGACTAAGTGATTCCTTCTTGTTTAGTTTTAGGAGAATAAAAACTCTGATATGAGCCTTTAAAATGACTCGACCGAGTGGGCATATTTTTTACCTTGTGTTTACTGAGTATCTTGTCGATCATTTGTAGTGAAACATATGTTATTTGCTATCATTCTTTGTACAATGCTCAATGTTCAATTGCTGATTTGTTTCACTCAGAGGAAGTAATGAGAATGGTTGTTTGGTAAGATCATGATGAATGCTGAAAATATACTTTTCTTGCTCATTTTTCAGATTGAACCCGGTGATAGTTGAATGGGGGCATCTCCTGGGTCTCATTTTAATCATCAACCGTCACCAAAGATGTTACCTCCACGTCAACAACCTCGGTCTGGAGTTCTGCTGACGTCTTTATCCCTCGTTCCACCAGATGCTTGTGGGTCTCCGAATCCTCAAGAGCGTGGATCGAATGATTCGCCAACAGAAAGTGCTAGTTCACGTGAGACATGGCCCACAGCTGACGCTATTACATCCAAACAGCTGGAGAAGGAGAAGCTGAAGGAACGTGAGAATGGGTTTGCTGAACATTCTGTCATTCACCATATTTCTAGCTCAGATAAGATGACTCTTAGAGACATATCAAGAGAAAGAGTCGATGTAATTGCAGAAAGAATGCAACATCTTCCTGATGAGTTTCTTGATAAGCTTAAAACTGAACTCCGGGTTCTTCTTGAAGGAACCGGTGGTCAGCAGCACAGAGAAGAGTTTATGTTTCTTCAAAAGCTAGTTCAAAATAGGGGAGATTTGACAGAGAAAGCGCTTGTTATAGCGCATAGGGCCCAACTAGAAATTCTTGTTGCGATTAAAACTGGAATTCAGGCATTTCTACACCCAAGTGTTAGCCTTTCTCAAGCTTCACTTATTGAGGTGTTTTTGCACAAGAGGTGCAGAAATATAGCGTGTGGAAGCCCACTTCCAGCCGAGGCCTGTACCTGTGAGATTTGCTCTAAGAGGAACGGTTTCTGTAACCTTTGCATGTGTGTGATTTGTAACAAGTTTGATTTTGAAGTTAACACGTGTCGGTGGATTGGGTGTGATTTATGTTCGCATTGGACCCACACAGATTGTGCAATTCGCAATGGACAGATTGGCATGGGTCCGTGTGTTAAGAGTGGCGCTCACTCTGGCTCAGGAGAGATGCTTTTCAGGTGCCGAGCTTGCATGAGGACTTCAGAATTGTTAGGATGGGTCAAAGATGTCTTCCAGCATTGTGCACCGATTTGGGATCGGGAAGCTCTAATTAGAGAACTTGAATATGTTAGTAGAATTTTTCGTAGTAGTGAGGATGCTAAAGGAAGGAAGCTGTTCTGGAAATGTGAGGAACTTGTAGAGAAACTAAAAAATGGGGGAGCTGAACCTCTGGCTTGTAAAGCAATATTGTCATTTTTCCAAGGTATGTATTATGCACAAAGATAAAAATGAATTTTATTGGTTGTCTTTATTGCATGGTAAAAATGTAAGGTCATTCCGCCTTAACCGTAAATAAAAAATTGCACTTAATGAATTGTTATATGCAGTTGATCAGTCAATAAATGAATTATGTACCTCAAGTTGATCATTTCTTGTCTTTTTTTTTTTCTGCTCATATAAGAAATGATAGCCAGTCTAATGAAATAATCATTTACCCATAATCCATTGAACAAGAGCCCAGCTTAGGGAAAAGATGTAAGAAGTTCTGCAACATGGATTGGCACTTGTGGGGTCGACTTGCAATGAGCATTGGGTTAGTACTCTGACAGTTGAGGATCTTCTAGATTCAAAATGGAGGGATTTTGGTACAAGAAAGGAATGGGAAACACTTGGGAATTGTGCTGGGTGTGCTATCCGTGGGTGTATTTGGACTGAAAGGAACACTAGAATTTTTGATAGAAAACGTGTAGCTTTTAATTGTTTTGGGGTCGTGTGGTCTTTTTGGCCTTCCTTTGGCCTCAAGTGATGGGGGTCTGTTTGTTTTTGACTGATTTGGTGATGGAATGGCAAGCAGCTTTCGGTCTTTAGTTTCTTTGGTCCTTTATATTGTCAGTTGTCTTCTTTTCCCACACTTGTTTTTGTTGTGGTGGATTTTTTATCCACCTTTCTACATTCTTCTCTTTATCAATAATATCTTTTGATTTTTCTATTAAAGGAACAATCTTTTTTGGATGAAGGTTGTTTGACGCTTATCTGAACCTATTTGATCGAGGTCGAATGGTTAGGGGCTTGGGTAAATAGTCTCAGTATGTAGACTGTATAAGTACATACCGACCTTTCTTTCATTGAATTTCTAGTTTTAATTTTAAAAAACCTTTGAAGTAACAATCCCAAACCATATGAGATTGGGTAGCTGCTAGAAGCTGTCAGAGTGGTTTCTAGTAATTACACCACACAAAGAAAAGGTGGGATTTGTGCAGCTTTTGGATTTGGTTCATCGTAGATGTTATTTTTCTATTTTAAACACCGCAACTTGACATGCTATTTGATGCTTATCTGAATCAATTGGATTGAGGTCGAATGGTTAGGGGCTTGGCAAATATACTCAGTATGTTAGACTGTATTAGACCTTTCTTTCGACTAATTATTAGTCATAATTTTGAAAAACCTTTATGTAACAATCCCAAACCATATGAGATCAGGTAGCTGCTGGAGCAGTCAGATGTGGTTTATACTAACTACACCACATAAAGAAATGGTGGGGTAATTGTGCAGCTTTTGGATTTGGTTCATCATAGATGTTATTTTTCTATCTAAACACCGCAACTTGACTTGTTGTTTGATGCTTAATTATCTGAACCAATTAAATCAAGGTCGATGGTTAGGGGCTTAGGTAAATCTTCTCAGCATGTAGACCGTATCAGACCTTTCTCTCATTTAATTTCTAGTCTTAATTTTGAAAAACCTTTATCTAACGATCTCAAACCATATGAGATCGGATAGCTGCTGGAGCAGTCAGATGTGGTTTATTCTTAATTCACCACCCAAAGAAATGGCCGGGTTTGTGCAGATTTTGGATTTGGTTCAGCCTAGATGTTATTTTTCTATCTCAACACCACAACTTGACATGTGAATTCTTCTATCAGATGAGATAACTTATCAAAAAAAGATAATTTACTTTCTGCTTCTTCAATGAAGTACTTGACTCCATAGGGACTCCTGTAATTTAGGCCTTCTACACCCATGTATCCTTCAGCAATAATTGGTTTTGTTAATGAATTTTTCTTTCTAGTTCCGTAAGTCTGAAAATGCTACTTGTGCAGAGCTTGACATGGACCCCACAAAGCATCAAGAAAGTGAGGAAGGTCGGTTGATAGCTCCACAAGAGGCTTTCAACCGGATTGCTGATGTAGTTCAAGAAGCCATCAGGAAAATGGAAATGGTGGAAGAGGAGAAGATGCGAAGTGTAAAGAAAGCGCGGTTAGCTGTGGAGGGTTGTGATCAGGAGCTAAAGGATAAAGCTCGAGAAGTGGCAACACTAAAGATGGAGAGACAGAAAAAGAAGCAACAAATTGATGACCTCGAAAGCATTGTAAGGCTTAAACAGGCTGAGGCAGACATGTTTGATCTCAAGGCTAGCGAGGCTCGACGAGAAGGCGAGAGGCTACAAAGGATTGCACTTGCAAAAACGGAGAAGTCTGAGGAGGATTATGCTAGTAGGTATCTGAAACAGCGGTTGAATGAGGCTGAAGCTGAGAAACAGTATTTATTTGAGAAAATTAAGCTTCAGGAAGGTTCTAGAACATCACAGAACAGTGGGGGTGGGGGTATTGACCCGTCCCAGATGCTGATGTATTCCAAGATTCAGGACCTGCTCAAGAACATGTATAATGTGCCTACGAAAGGAGACGGCCAATGAAATGACCTTTGGCTCTCTTGGTGGCATTCCTTGAGTAAGTCTGCGTAACTGTAGATCATAGCCCTGAAACGAATAGGAAGAAAACAAGAAAATAATTATGAGTGGCTTAACATTTTTTAATTTATGTATTTATAATGCATTTTTGTATTGGTACAGATTCGCTGGTGACGCGTAGTACTGAATCGTGTTTGGAATGTTGTTGTTGAGCTATGTGATTGTGAAATTAATTTGTCAAATCTCTCTCCCTCTCTCTCGTCTGCCTCCCTCCCTCCCTCCCTCGCAGCACCAACATCCGCGTTTTGCATCTCTGACAAGCCAGCCCAGTCTTCTGCATTTTCCTCTCACTCTCTTCATTACAGTGCCGCGATCTCCATTACCGGTCAGAGTCCTAAACCCTAACCTTACTCGTCTCATGAGTGCTTTTGATAAACTCAATAGTCGTTTCATGAGTCGATTAATCAACCTGGCCTTGAGTTGTTTAATTGACTTAGTGAGGACATTTCAGAGTTTTCAATTCAAATCTGACCATATAAGATCATTTCAAATAAGGTAAGTCATGTTTGCAATTGTAACTAATGGCATTGACCTGGTTATTGTAGAAGAAACCCGAGTTAAAGTAGTAAACAATCTCAGAGAAAGTCCTTTCTAGTTTAATTGCGTCACAAGTAGGTGATTGTGGATGATGGACCACCGTGCCCTTTTCTGCCCTTTTCTTTATTTTTTAACGTAACGTGTCCTACTGTATAATTAGTTAATTATTCAGTTCCCCAGCTAGATGGAAAAATGACCTACTGTATGAGGTTCCATGCCATTGTGAAGTTTCTTTGCTCAAGTTATCTCTCTTACTTTTTTCGTAGTTTTTTTTCTTTCTCTCTCATACTTATTCATCTAACCATTATAAAATTTTAAACAGAAAAAACACAACATTAGTAACTTGTTTTGAATTTTTGAGGTTTTGATTTTTTTTTGAATGTTTTAAAGTTTTTTTTATGTGGTTTTGTTTTGAGCAAAAGAGAGAGAGAGAGAGAGAATTTGTTTGGTTTAGTTTTTGTTTTGTTTGTTTGGTTTAGTTCAAAACAACGAACCGAACCTGACCTCTATTAGTTCTAAAAAATTTAAGTCGAACCGAATAAGGCTTACAATCAAATCGAACCGAACATAACCATTCAATTTGGTTTGGTTCGATTTTTTTGGTTTATATAAATTCTTTTTAATCAACTTAACTGACATGAAGAATAACAATAAAAGTAAGATTTTAATTTGGAATTAACATCTAACATTTAAAAATAGCCTACTAAAAATAAATTATCATAAAGAAAATAATATATATTCCGATATAAACACAAACAATAGAATAATAAAAGTTCTCCAACAATCAAGATTTTTTTTTGTTTAGTATATATATATATATATATATATATATATATATATATATATATATATATATATATATATATATATATATATATAACGTAACTAAATCAAGTGCATAGATTATACATATCAGATGATCCAAAAGTTCATAATAGTTAACAAATGTTATATAACATATACTCCCTTCATTTCGGACAAAGAATCTCCGTTTAGCTTTTTAAGAAAATGATATTTTTAGTATCACATTAGTAATAAAATCACACTTTTATGCTTTAATTTTTTAAAGTGAACTCTTTAGGTGAAACATCTCAAAATGAAATAGTTGGACTCTTTACGGCCGGAACGGGGGGAGTATTATATAATAAATAAATAAATAAATATATATATAGGTTGGTTTGATCCGATATCAAAAACCGTGAATCGAATTGAGCGGTTTTCTAATTTTTGAAACCGAGCCGTCTTTGACCAAAATCGAACCAAACCTGGTTCGGTGGTTCGGAACTTCCGATGTACACCGCTGAGAACAACAAAATTAAATTATCATTTTGATAACAGCAAGATTAATACTAGTATTTAGTTTGGTGACAGTTATGTAAAACTGCAATTAAAATTTTAATAACAGCAAGATTAATTATCATAATACTTGTATTTAGTTTCTATATAAAGAACCTTCGCGCCAGTTAAGCTTTTTTTTTTCTTCTAATTGTGGTATGATTACTAATAACAAGGGGTATTTCAGGCACTTCAGTAAAAATACAAATGTATAATTAAGTTATAATTACAGTATTTGATTACTCCATCCGTCCGTCCGGGTAAACAATCTACTATTCCATGTTTGGATCTTTTACTTAAGGAATTCACTTAAAAAAAATTAAGGTATAAATGTCATTTTATTATTAACGAACTACTAAAAGTGTCATGATTTCACTGATTTTTATTGTTATGGAAACACAATCAACTTAGTAATTGATTTCGTTTATTTATGATTGACATGTGGCAAGAATCCGACGGTGGAATAAAAGATGAAATACAATTTTGGAATAGAGGATCCGGACTCAAAACGAAGTCGGATCCTTTAGCTCAAGAGTCCGGATCCTGTTCATTATCTATTGCGTTAGTCATAACCGTTGGATTCTGCTGCGATGTTAATAAGAAATCTTCACAAAATGAAATATTTAGCTAGATTTCACTGATTTTTATTGTTATGAAATCAATTACTAAGTTGATTAGCCATAACAATAAAAATCAATTAGTAAATATTTCATTTACATTTCTGATTGACATGTGGCAGAATCCGACGGTGGAATAAAAGATGAAATACAATTTTGGAATTGAGGATCCGGACTCCAAAACGAAAGGAGTATTAAAGGAATACAAATGGTTGGTACCTCAGCTTTTTATAAAGCCAAAGTAATTCTTCTTCATGTTCACATATTCCTTCTTTTTTTAGTCTGGCCAATATTTTCCTGATATTAATGTTAATATAGAGCGAGTTCTTAGCACGGCAAATTCCAGTTCTGTCACAGTCCCATACAGCAGATCCAAATATCCAATGCCGTGTGGTTTCATCAGAAATCTGGTTCTTATGGTCATTTTATCATCAATAATTCCACAAAAATCTGGTACGTCGTAAATGTTCAATTATATATGTTATGATTTTCTAATGCCAGCAGAGTGTCATTTTAATTTATTTTTATTTTATTTGGAGAGGTTAGATGGGCAGTACTTTGTGGAGTGGTGTATAGCAGATGAACAAACCCCAGATGGAGAATTGCAGAAAGCACTAGATTGGGCTTGTCAGAATGGGGGAGATTGTAGAGAGATTAAAGCGGTGGGGCAACCATGTTTCTTGCCAAACACTCTGAAAGATCATGCTTCTTATGCATTCAACAGCTATTATCAAAGGATGAAACACAAAGGAGCTAGTTGCTATTTTAATGCTGCAGCTATTGTCACTGCACTTGATCCAAGTAAGTTGATATATATTACCCCTCAGTTTCTAAATTACTGTTCTCTTTGATCAGACATATCGTTTAACAAAAAATAATTGACTGTATTATAAATATTTGTGTAATGTGTGGTTTCTTTCAATACCCTTGTGTATGTGATCATAATTACAGTAGGTAGAAAAAATAAGTATAAATTGGTAAAAGTATTCTCCTAAAAAGAAAATTCTGAAAAAAAACAATTAATTTGAAATAGACAAAAAAAGAAATAAGAACAATTATTTGAAAACTATTTATTGCTGATTTTTCATTGAATCAACTGCATGATTGCAAAACCCGATGAATTTTTCATGCCTGGATCGAATCGGATAGGATGAGCCCGATTTGAGAAGAGAATCTCGTTATTTCCTTAATTTCATTCGCCCGACCAACACTTGATAATTATCGAATGATTTGGTGCAAATCACATGTTTCGGAAACTATGCATGATTTAAATAGGTCATTAATATAATTTATTTCTTAATCATTGGATGAAGTTCGTTAATGCTTTCACGTATCTTGTACTATCATAAATGGACGAAAAGAAGTTCCTTGCTTCCTAAACACTCTATAGACTTGTGTTTGCATGACATGAGGGAGAGGGACCCAATCGGTAGCCTTTTCCTTTGCTTCTGTTTCAAGGCATCATTACCATATTGTCTTTTTCTTGTAAATCAAAGACTCATTCATATATCGGACGGACGTCCTAAGCTTGATTAAAGCCATGTTTTGTTGGACATAAGAGCATCCCTACTGTGTAATTTTTTTATATATTTTTTTAGCTGGATTTTACTGTCACTTATATATTTTTATCTTTTTATCAATTTAACGATATTTCTTCTCATTGTATAATCTTCTTATACATCTTCTTACACAAAAAATATTAAATTTAACACCATCCCACATAAATACAAAAGCCCCCCCCCACATACACACACCAAGAGGCAGCCGCCGCCCCCTCTCTCCCCATAAGTCTTCCTCTCTCCCCAAAAGCCATCTTATTTAGGAAGAAATATTTTTCTCTCCTATTTGACATAATAGGATAATGAACAATGAAAGATAAATGACATCTTCTTAATCGGAAGACGGTTAAAATGATACAAGTATTGCTCTAATATATAGAGAACTGATGTGGTAAAAATAAGTAAGAACGGCCGGCCAAAAACTGATTTTTGTCACATCAAGAATTAAAAAGTAAGCAAGGATGAGCATAATCTCTCTCTCTCTCTCTCTCTCACAAAGCAAGCAAGGATGAGCGTAATCTCTCTCTCTCATCATCATCATCATCATCATAACTGATCTTGTTTTGTACTGCAGGCCATGGTTCATGCAAGTTTGAGTATCTTCCCTGAAGTGATGGTTAAAGAAATGCGAGCTCGAGCTCTTCTTCTGCATGGATCACTACTTTTCATTTCGTTTACAGGTCTTAAGTTTTATTAGTTGTTCGATTTCCATATCCATCTCCACAACGTAACATTATATATGATGTCTTTTTAATTAAGACTTGAATTTCTTCCAAGCCCCTATTGCCTATTGCTACTTTCATGTTTGATAAATTGTGATACAGATATGAGAGTTTAACGACTATTTTCACTATATTTTTTATTTATCCATTACTTATTAATTTTTAGATTTTCTAACAAGAGTGAGATAAGTTTTAGCAAACACGCACACATTAGTTGTAGTTACTTATTTGTATTCAATGTTGGCAACCTTGTGTTCTCTTCTTTCACTCAACATTAGTAGCAACAATTCTACTCCTTATTTGAAATTGAAACTATCAAACATCTCAGTGTTGCCTTGATTTCTTCTCCTCGGTGGCAGTGCATATATATATATATATATATATATATATATGAACCAATTGATCGTTCTACTAAAATTCAGAATCAGAACCAAACCAGTAAATTGATTCGGTCCAATCTTTATTGGTCTGGTTTTGGAAAAAAATCTGCTCACCTTTACTACTAGTGTTCAAAATATGCTTTTTTTTTATCAGTAGCGTGCAATTGCTTTGTACAGGGACTTCTTGTTGGCTTTTGTAAAGTTCAGAGACTAATGGTAAAGTTACCTCTACAACAATACTCCATTCGTGCCGAATAAATATTCGTACTTTTTATTTTAGGATGCTTAAACTAATGTTTTTAAAGACTTTTAGTGCACAATTTTTTTTTATCATTTTTCCCAATATACCCTTAAAACTTCATTTAATACTAACATAACAAATTATAGAGAAACCAACTCACTTAATTATAATCCTAACTACTCTTATCAAAAAACTAAAAGAACAAAAAAAAAAAAAAAACTTCATTTGGGTGGCTACAGCCCACCATTGTCAATGATGGGAAGAATCTTCATTAGGACACGTACTATTGTTTAAATTTTCTTCATGGCTACAATCCGCCATGCCCAGCACAATGATTCTGCATAAATTTTCTTTTATATCTTTACTTTTTTACTTTTCTTTTCAAACCAAAACAAGCAACATAGCTTTTCACACCATTTTACTCTTCTTCTCTCATAACAACATTCCTTTTAAAGCCTAAAACTTTGGACGGAATTTATGGAGGACTTATCTTTGGAAGGGAAATAAAAAATGAATAGGAGTTGGAAACTCCTAAAATTATGGAGGGAATACGTGTTAAAGAGAGAGTTCAGATCTCCTGTATTACTTGTGTGTGTCATTGGTGTATCACTTTTCATTTCAACCATTGGTTGAGATGCAATGATAGAGATAAAAAATGTTACACCAATGATACATATAAGTGATACAGGAGATCTGAATTCGTTGACTTATCTTTAGAAGGAAAATTATAAAGGGAATCCGTATAGTGTGCATAAATTAATGAGAGAGAGAGAGAGAGATGGTGTAAAGGGTTTTAACGTCAAAATATAATTTATTATCCATCATTAATTACCTTTCTTAATCTGTGTGTTTAGTCAATAATGAATATTTATCTGAGACGGAGTATATGTTTGGTAAAATCACGGGCCGATCCATTTTTTAAAGTTTATAACTCATCAAGTGCAGTGTTCTTTTCTTTTTCAACTGGAAAAAGACACTTTTGAAGGTGAAATGACTGCGATACTCTTAATGAGCCAGAGGCGCGCTACGTTTTTACATCGTTGTTCAAAAATATCAGATTAAATTTATGAACCGCGGTGCAATTAGACTATGAAATTAAACTATTGAACCGCGGTGTAAAAATTAATGTAATAAAATTTATGAACCGTTGTTCAAAAATAGACTAAGTGTTGGATTAATGGATTATGCATAATTTACTTAAAACCATTAAGTTAAATAATCGAAGCAATCTACATCTTTATCATAAACATTTTTCAGATTGCTCCTTTAAATAACTATTGACTGACACTTCAAGGATATATATATATATATATTTGCTCAAACTGATTATTTATTTATTTGCTCAATACTTTCATCCGATCTATTGGATTTCAAATTCAAAACTTGACTCCAACGGTTCGGATCTCAAAGTAACTCTATATAAAGACCCTTGAAGCAAAGCTTGAAGACACTGAAACATTCATACTCTATCAATACTCACTTGAAGTGCCTTAGCCAAAACATTAGTTAGATAGTCTTATATTCGTATTCTTTTCCAGTCTTTGTTTTGACAATCATAGTTCTTGATACTCCTTACCTCTTCCAAATTCTTAAAGAATCATTTGACTGTCCAACGAGTGTGATTGAATTTAAATCATACTCCCTAAACACCGGTCTTTGTTGTACACTAATCCAATAGTGATCACCTAGATTTTTAATAATATTAGTGCACTTCCAAAATCCAAGTTTGACAAACTTGATAGTGGACGTAGCAGTTTACACTGTGAACCACTTTAACTGCTTTGTCTTTTATTCTTCAGCTTACACAAACTGTCCTAACACTTAAACAGTTTCAATCTACTAAGAGTCAGCAAGTCAGTCTCATCAGTTGATTATTTAGTTGTTTAGTGAATTGTTTTTTCAGTTCATTCTTTATAACTTGTGATCTTTTGAAAACATCTCAAAATTGTATCAATTGGCTAACCAAAGTTATCTTTCCTACTAACAACATTAGTTTATAAGGAACTCTCAAACTCTTCGGCCAGCTGACATTGCATCAGTTGATTGACAAAAATTGTATTTTCCGTTGCAATTTTTGAAGATTAAAAAAAACAACCCTCAAAGTTTTAAAAGGTTTTAAAAGGCTATTCACCCCCCTCTAGTCTTATTTATTACCAACTGGACTTACACTAGCGAAATTAAACTTTGAACCGCGGTGCAAAAATTAATACAATGAAATTTATGAACCGCAGTTCAAAAATAGACTAGGAAATTAAACTTTAAACAGAGATGCAAAATTAATGCAATGAAATTTATGAATCGCTGTTCAAAAATAGACTAGGAAATTAAACTTTGAACCACGGTGCCAAAATATTATCTAATTCATTTTTTCGCCGCGATACAAAAACATAAATAATCAGTTTACGTCCTTCACCTTTTTCTTTTATCTCATCTGTCGTAAGCATTCTTTTTCCTCCTTCTTCTCCGCCTTTGTCTCAATTGAAAAATCTTTCAATCCAGCACAGATCCATTATAGTTTCGTATTTCATGAATCAAAAAACTCGTTTACCTTTTGAAGGCGTTGCCCCTGAACCCCCACGATGGGGCGTTTCCCCCTCGAGCCTCGTTTCGTTGCGCACAATTGTGATTTTCGAATCCAAAGTATGTTGTCGGAGCTGTTGAAGAATACAATGGTATTTTTGGAACAATATTTCAAAAAGTGCTCTTTTGTGGTTGAAAAAAAAGGGTACTGGAAGGCTTAGAAACTTTGGAAAATGGATTGGCCTGAATTAGTGCGGGCCGGTACAGTTTTTTGAAATTGTAACCGCTATAGTACCTTTTTGTTTTTTGTTTTCAACTGCATAAGTCCACTTTTGTTAATTTTTTCCAGAAATGCCCACTATTCTCAATTTCTCTTGTTCCTCTTTTGCCTTTTTCCTTCTTTTCTTCCCCTCCATTAATATTGCACGGTTGATACCTTCAGTCCAGACCTCGGGAAGGTTAAGCAAGCCTTTTCGATCATATCCAATAGATGAAGATTGGAATAGTGAGTCCTTTTCATTTCATGAGTTGACTATATATATATATACACACACGCACTTCAACTCCTATGAGACATCACATACTTGTGTGACGATGGAATCATCACTAATGTATCCGACACTACAGATGTCGATGTCGCCAACTTTTTCAAGAAATTGAGGGAAACTGTGGTCTTCAATATTAGGGAGTGCTACCTCTCTTAGCAATTCAAAGACATGGAGGCCTACTACGGAAGTAACCAAGAAACTTTATACATAATTATTTTAGCAGCCCATGGTCATTTATCTCTGTTGTCTTAGCCATTGTTCTGTTGGTGCTCACAGGATTACAAACAAGGAGGCAACGATGCTCAATCGAAGGCAATGATGCTCACATCTTTATAGCTCTTGTGGGCATCGTTGCCTCCGATGTTTGCGTCGTTGCCTCAGATGTGTACGTTGTTGCCTTCAATGTTGGCGTCGTTACCTCCGATGTGGGCATCGTTGCCATGACCAACACACATCATGTTCAAAACTTCTGCCTTTTCCCCAATGACACAAGAACAGATGCCGCAAATTTCTCTTGCTACTTCTTCCTTTTGTAGTAGTCTTTCATTATTATTGTATAACAATAATAATGCCTTGTCGACTGATGTGTTTTTCGTTCTTGTTTTGAAGTTGGCAGGTCTGTGATGAGTGAATTGATATTGGCTAATAATGAATTGTGAAATCTGCAAGATCCGGTGATCTGATGATCAATTTGGAGATTCTCGACGAGGATTACTGAGCAGAAGCTAACCCAGATGCACATCGCACGTTACGATGTAGGGTTTTGAACTTACGACACAAGGTTTTGAACTTACGACGCGGGGTTACGAACTTACGACTCAGGGTTACTAACTTACGATGCGGGGTTTAAACTTACGACGTAAGATTTTAAACTTGCGACGTGGGGTTTTCGGTTATCTGTTGTTGGGTTTTATGAAAAAAACTGGAGACGATTATGAAAAATGATGCTCTGCCATGGCCTTGTAAGAAGACGAACTAGGTGATCAATATATAGTAGCTTGGGAGAAGATAAGTTTTGGGATATTGGTCAAAGAAGACGAACTGGGTGACTTAACTCAGTCACTTTCATAATATTTTGACAAATGTTACCAAATTTAGTTTTGTTCCATTTTTTATGACAATGCTTAAGGGCAACTAGTTTCTTACAGTCTTTTCTCCATTGCCAATTTTCTTAGTAAGCTTTAAACCGAGCAGCCCCTCTTCGCTACTTTTAGTTGAGATCTTTGAGACTGCACAGCGTAGTCTGCATATGAAAACGATGCCCGAAATTGATGAACGATGCCCAAAATTAAGTATTGATGCCTAATTTTTGTATTACGATGCCCGAATTTGGGCGATGATTTTTGCATGGCGATGCCTAAAATTTTGAACGACGCCCAAATTGGGACAATGGTTTTGTGTGCACCTTTTTCCTTAATTAAGGGTACCTTTGTCATTTTTCCCCCAAAAATGTACTTTAGCGGTTGAAAACAAATATATAAGACTTTTTCAATTATAATATCATGACAGTGGACCGGCCGATTATCACCCTAGAACAACCCTACTAACTTAAATGAGCCTCACCTCCCAATCTGACTCTTATTGCCCTTCGTTTCATGTAAACCATTCAATCGATCCATTTTTTAAATTAATTTTGGTTAATGTAATTTAGTTTTGACTAATAATTATACTCCTTCAATTTTAAAAAATAATTGTGTTTGACTTGGCATGCATATCAAAAGAAGTTATTGACTTCATTATAAATATGAACATGTTTAGTTTTTAATTTTAATGATATCCAGGTTGGAGTGTGATAAATAAATAATAAGTGTAAAGAGTCTCCATTTGAAAGTCAAACTTTTTAATAGAATGATACTTTTAGTAGCTAATTAGTAATAAAATGATTTTTTTATATCTTAAGTTTTGAAAGTTTACTCTTTAAGTGAAACATCTCAAAATAAAATAATTGATTTTTTACCCGAAACGAACGAAGAGAGTATTACAAACTAATCAAATTCCGCCAAAATCAACAACTTTGATAATGCGATGAGCAAGGTTATTGATATGTCAACAGTAATGTTACTCCCCTACTGGCCACTTCAACGCAGTTTATTGATTTGGTGCACCTTAATGGTTTTTAATATTACGTCATACTTATAATTGTTGTACACACTTTTTTTCCGAATGAAACTTGATCACGCCACAAAGATGTGGTGACTATGCTGGTGGTCCACGTGATGGGCCAGAGCTGACGTGTCCTTGACCAACGTCGATGTATGGGGGTACTTGATGTACCTAAGTTGATAGGATATCTGAGCTTTGTGCTTGCATATGACCTTGAGTGACTTGAAATGAGACTACCGTTAGGGTGCCGGGGGTTTTCCCAACTACAGCCCTCCGGTGTGAGAGTCAGTAATCAGGAAATATAAGTGCCAGAGCTAGGCGTTCTCTTTAAGCTTCCGGTGATAGTGTATATTGCTTATTTCTCTCAATGCAATTGTGTGTATATTTGATCAAGTGAACTTACCTTTCTTGTAAGGGAAGGCTTCCTTTTATAGTAGTGTCCCTTGGGGGGTCATGATTGATGTAGGGGCCCTTGGTCATAGGGACTTGTTGCTGGCCGGCTGGCTGGCAGCCTCTTACTGGTTGATGGTCTATGGGTAGCCTTACATAGTTGGTGATTGCTTACTAACCAAGTTATATCTTACCTTCTTGTGCAAGGGCCTGTCGCCTGGTCGGCTAGCTGTCAATCTCTCACTGGTTGGCTTATGCTTGCATGGACGACATGTG
Organism: Codonopsis lanceolata; assembly: GCA_013146195.2. Taxonomy (NCBI): domain Eukaryota; kingdom Viridiplantae; phylum Streptophyta; class Magnoliopsida; order Asterales; family Campanulaceae; genus Codonopsis; species Codonopsis lanceolata. The sequence continues at coordinate 128,717,107 of CM028377.1, forward strand.
TCATCCAATTAATTAGGATATGACATCTGGTAATTACTTGGTCGATGTAGTTGAGTGTCGAGCATGGGCGTCCTCGCCTCAGTGCTCGCTATTACTCGGCTCCTAGATTGACCTTTGTTCGTTCCGAGGATGCTTTGTTTGGTAAACGAGTAATGATCGGCGATGGTCGGCCCTTAAGTGCGAGGGGTAGTTGAGGAATGTGCCCCGCCTATGCCTAACCCAGGGCCACGTGCTCGCTTCACGTAGGAGGACCCAGGTCGCCCTTCAAAACCCATCAATTAAAGCAATAAGTAAGTCAAAAGTAAAATAGTAAAGTCCCAAAAAGGAAAATTTAGAAAGTGCATCGATTTTTTTTTTTATGAAAAGAAATAATGATTCCTTTCTAGGAAGTATTAATTCAGTAATTTACTTATCAATATAAAGTTCTAAAATTTAAAACTCATATTCCCTCTGCCCCAAAATGAGTTTTTGTTTTTTTAAATGTCTCAAAATGAATATTTATTTTTGTATAATATTACTAATTTTACATTTGTAAACTATCATATCCAGTGTTGACTTGCAGGACAGTAAAGGTATCATGTAAATGTGCAGCTAAATTGGCTCATAAGTCAAAATTTATTGATTTTTGTAAATGGTAAAGATAGGGAGTCAGAATCTGCATTTAAGGGTATTTTTGATATTTATTAGTATTAAAATAAAATATCTAATACACCCATTAATGATTCCAATGATTTATCTTTACCGTTTAACACGATTATCTTTTTCCCTACGCACGACCCATCATTCTCTCTTCATAACCCACATCCATGTTTCTCTCTCTCTCTTTCTCTACACAACCCTTCTTTCTCTCTCTCCCTCTCCCTCTGTCTCTCAATTGTGCTCTTAAATGCTCGCATCCGTGATATCTGCACTAAAGCCGCACTCTTTCGAAGAAATGACAAAGAAAAGAGTTAAGACTAAAGGAAAGAGAGAAATAGGCTTAATCACTTGAACTCCTATAAGATCCGAAGGTTGTGTTAAGCATATGCATAAATGTCTATTCTCCAAAAGCATCTACCTCTGGATGGCCAAGAATGAAGCCTTCTTGATTGCTTTTTCATTATCTCAAGGTAAGACTCTATCATTGGTGAGGCCAGAGTTTCACAAGAAAAAACCCAGATCTTTTCAAGAAGGAACCCAGATCTGTTCAAGAAGGAACCCAAATCTGTTCAGGAAGGAACCCAGATCTGTTCAAGAAGGAACCCAAATCCGTTCAAGAAGGAACCCAGATCTATTCAAGAAGGAACCCCAAATATTTCAATAAGGAACCCAGAGTTACCAGTGGTGGATCCAGAAATAAGGTTAAGGGGTGTCCAAGAAGATGGGGGGGACGGAACTAAGACTGGTCGGACGGTCGACTGCCGCTGCCGGACTTAGGAAGAGGAAGGCATGAAGGAGGAAGCTCAACTCAAGCTACAACAACAACAACAACAACAACAACAACAACAACAACAACAACAACAACAACAACAAGGCTGTAACTGCAAGTGACCAAGAGTGGACGTTGGAGTGACGGAGGTGGCACAAGCAGCAACGCACATCGGGCAGCGGTGGAGCGGCCAAGAAGTTGGTCAGTTGGTCCGCTGTCTGCTTCTCTAGTTCTCTTCGTTCGTGTAAATTAATTGTGTAGAGAGAGGGAGTGACTGGCTGACTGCAACCGTAAGCGTTTAGGGGGAAAAATTGGGAAGGGTCTAGGGGGAAAATTAGGAGGGGTCCAAGGGAAAAATAGGAGGGGTCCAATTGTTAAAAATTCAAAAATTATTCTTATTTTTTTTACTTTGAGGGGTGTACATGGACACCCATTTGGTCCACTATCGTCTGCCCTTGAGAGTTACTACCCACAACAATCAACAAATAATCATTCGATTTTCAAGGTGGTAGAACTTGATTACAGGACCAACAAGCTTCCTATTGTCATTATCGGTGCCTTGCAAGAGTGATTGAAAGAAGAGAGATAAGAGATGTTTTGTGCCAGCCGTATTTGATAGGGCCCCTGTGTGATTTATATTCGACCTGCCAGTTCCTAGAACGAAATCCCAAGGTCGCGCGCACAAGGCAAGAAGGGGACAATCACTTGTAAATCAGTAGTACAAGTCAAACAATAGAGCTATTCGGCTCTAAACATGAATGTACATCCGTACAAAAATATGGGTCAACAAAAATCGAAGGTGCAGAAGCGTTAACAAAGTGAAGACCCGATCTAATAAACTCGAAATCAACACTAATGAAACCAAGAGAGACTATTGTCTCGAGAGGAGAAAGTACAAAACTCACGTGCCGCAACATCATAACGCGAACAAACCATTGCGGGCGGAACAAACCATCGCCTGGCACTCAGGGCGGCGTTTCAACAAGGAACTAACCCGATATAACAATTACCCACGGCTGCCAAAGCATACCGGGGTTAACCAACAATGAAACACAACTAGAATAAAGAAAAAGCCCCAAAGCTCACTGTGCAGCAAGCCCTGAGACAACTGAATATAAAACTAAGACTCGAATAACGGCACGACACAATGCGTCGGCCCAAAGAAGAACCAAATCAGAACCCAAGTGTTCTACCCGACTGTAAAGTCTAAATAACTTTACAATACAACGAACTCACAAAAATAGTAAAGTACAATATACAAATCAATGATGCTAGATGAGATAGGAATCCACAAGCTACTAGTTGGGAATGTCGGATGCTACAATCACGATCACACGAACTAAGCTCGAGCTATCGATCAGTTGCGATCTGCTACAATCACGATCTATTGGCCTCAATGGCGGACATGTTCTTGCAACTAGAAAACAAAGTACGAGATGAGTCATAATCACTCAGTACACTACTAAACAATATAACATAATATGAAACATTGTTAATATAACGGTAACATCGTGTTCGACGATGAAACTTGGGAAGGCGTGTTGTATACTTTACAAGAAATCTCTACTTTTAACTTACTAAAGCTGTCCAAATGAACTAGGGTGAAATTCCCTATTCAACACAAACCAAATGGATTATGAAGTAATCTCATGAAAACATTTCATGTAAATATGTATAACTTTATATATACATGTCAAGTCATTCATGAAATTAGCAAGTATATTCACATATATGCATATCAAGTCATAGAATTATCAAGTATAAGTACATATACCTCTGAGATATACACACCATGAAATTCAATAACAGCGATCAAGATAAACATAGTCACTTTCGATCCCATGTCTCAATTAACACTTTGTTGTCACATAAGTGCTTGAAATAAATCATATAACAAGAGGATATATTCTAGAGCGGCCATAGCGTAAATCAAAGAAAGCGGTTATCTTGAATGTGGGTTGTCGGATGCACATGATTGATACATCGACCTTGAACACGATAGTATTATTCCAAGCGCCTAATGGTTCGACAATGTACTCTTCTCCACTTGTGATCAAATAGTGGAGGGTGGGTGCATGATGATGGGTTGCGACCCATCTACCACGAATCTCACAATTCGTGCGGCGATGCATGTTACCATTGAGATAAGACAAGTATGCCAAGCTGGACTAATGGAATGACAAGCGGAGATATTTACTTGGCATTAAAATCAAGTAGGGATCGAGCTCGACAAAGCGAACTCATCCATGTCAAGTAGATGTTTACTCATATTAAATCGGTAGAGCGAGCTCGATAAGAGCGAGTTATGTTCAAGACAAGCATGCATGTTATTCACGACATGTTCACGATTAATCATATAGATTATAATAGGAGCTCAATCAAGTTTGAAAGTGTAAGGGTAAAATATGTATCACCTATTTTTAGTTTTTGTTTCCCCTTTCTTGGTAAGTTATGTTTGCACAAATTTGGTAAATTTGGAAACAAAAATGTTTAATTAGATTGTGGGTTTCTTGGTCCTAAAGTTTAGGAACTATTTTTGAAACTAAATCTAGTCAAAGATTCTATACTAACCGTGGTTCTTGAGTCATTGTCCATAAGGGAATGAAATCCAAGAATTATGGG
>CM028377.1:128721236-128766485 GCA_013146195.2 Codonopsis lanceolata
AAGAGGCAAGATAGTCCAGTTAGCCATAAATAAAGGTGCTGTAAGGGATGCTGATCAATAAAGGAATTTCTAAATAAATGTTTGAGGGAGACAGTTTCTTGGGTATGATAGACTGAGGCACTAATATGAAAACTCCCCCGATAAGTTCGAGCTTTAACCTGCTAAGCTCTCCGTAACCGGTAAATTGGTACGTTACGACCGGCCCGCCCTTGACTCCCGCAGAACTGGTAGACCGCTTCGGATATACTATCCCCCTTCCTTCTCCTAGCTTTACGGATTGGTCATCTACCGATCCGCTCCCTAATAATGAGGATCTCAAACCCCAGGTCCTCAATAATGTAATAACCCCAACAGTTTGCTATTAATGATAATATGAATGTCTTTGCTTATTCCTTAGTTGCACCTACATTAAAAGATACATTAAATAATCATAATAATGAGTCATTTAATGAAATGGACCCAAAAGATAAAAAATATTTGCTTGAGCTTGTAAAGTCAGTTGAGCAACAGGAACAACATCACTCAGCAGCAGCAGCTGAAGACTTGTCAATCATCAATCTGGGGCTGAACAATCAAGTCAAAGAAATCAAAATCGGCAACTACCTGCAAGGCTCTGAAAGGGTAGCACTCATCGACCTCCTCAAAGAGTTCGTAGACATCTTTGCCTGGTCCTATGAAGACATGCCGGGGCTAGATCCAGCCATAGTCGAACACCGGATCCCTATCTATCCAGATGCTCGGCCAATCAAGCAGAAACTCCGCCGAATCAAACCAGAATGGTCACTGCAAGTCAAAGAAGAGATTATGAAGCAGCTCCATGTCAACTTCATTCGGGTGGTTGAATACCCGATCTGGCTGTCCAACATAGTGACTGTTCCCAAGCCCAACGGGAAGGTTCGAATCTGCGTCGACTTCCGCGACCTCAACAAAGCGTCGCCCAAAGATGATTTCCCGCTACCCAACATTGATATTGTGGTAGATGCTGTTGCTGCTCACAAGATCAGATCCTTCGTCGACGGCATGCTCGGCTACAATCAAATTAAAATGGCAACAGAAGACCAAGAGAAGACTTCATTCACCACTCCTTGGGGTACCTACTGCTACACTGTCATGCCATTTGGGCTCAAAATGCCGGGGCTACTTATCAAAGGGCTGCCACCACTCTCTTCCACGACATGATCCACAAAGAAATGGAAGTCTACGTCGACGACATGATCGTGCATTCCAGCGACACCAACGGTGCTCATATCAGAGATCTTCGAAAGTTCTTCGAAAGACTCAGAAAGCATCAAATGAAACTCAACCCCACCAAATGCACATTTGGGGTCACCAAAGGCAAGGTCCTGGGATTCTTAGTGAACTGAGCAAGGCATCGAGATCGAGCCAGCAAAGATCAAAGCTATCATAGAGATGCCGCAGCCAAAAACTCCGACAGAAGTCAAAGGCTTCCTAGGCCGACTACAATATATCAGCCGCTTCATCAGACAGCTCACCACCACATGTGGGCCCCTCTTCAAGCTTCTAAAGAAAAATACTGACCAAGTCTGGGACGAGAAATGCCAGCTAGCCTTTAAAAAAAAATAAAAGCCTATCTCACCAATGCACCTGTGCTAGCCCCAGCCCATACACATAAACCTCTCCTCATATATACTTAACCGTCACAGACATGGCTGGAGCCATGCTTGCCCAAGAAAAGAAAAACTCCTACATCGAAAACGCCATATACTTCATAAGTAGGAAGTCGCAAGGAAGCGAACCGAATTATTCTAAGACGAGAAAAGTTGGCCGGCCTAGTCCGACAACTCAAAGGCTCAAAACCTACCCCGCAAGGACGATCCATCAAGCTCATCTCCGTGATGGATCCTATCAAATACATCTTCGCAAACCATCACTTTCCACCGACCGCCAAGTGGGCCTTCCTTCTCAACGAAGTTTGACATAACATATGTCACGCCAAATCTATCAAAGGCATTGTCATCGCAGATCACTTAGTCGATCTACCTCCGAAAACCGAAGATGCTATCGAGCCCGCCTGCACAAAGGTGTCTTGGAAATCACCGACCACGACACCGCCGGCAAATGTTCTTTGACTGAGCCGCGAACAAAAAAGAGGCTTTGGCATAGAATCTTACTCATCGACCCTACAGATTCTCACACTCCATCGGCCCTAAGATTGAGTTTGAATGCTCCAACAACACCACCGAATACGGCTTGTATTGCCGACCGGAAGAGGCTCTCCAAAGGAAGGCCGAAATCTCTCTAAGTCTTGGAGACTCGCCTTGATCATAAACCAAGTCGAAGGGAAGTGGAAAACCCAAGATCCCCTGGCCCAACTTTATCATGCCAAACTAATGCCTCTTGCCGCCGCCGAGTCCATCTCCTTCCATTATCTACCGCGACGTAAATCAATTTGCCGATGCACCGCCACTCGCATCATCGGGTCCAAATTCCAAAGCAAATAGAAATACAAGTCCAACCCTCAGGGTCGGGAAGAAAGTCACGCCAAGATACCGCTTCAAAATCAATGCAGCCTCCCGAGGCGCATCTCGAGCCCCGGTACATAGACATCCAAAATTTGCTTCAAAGGAATCTATCCCCCTCGCCTAGATAAAAGAGGGAGGATTTCCCCGCGAAGATGGGCATCGCAATTCATATTCACGGCAGCCTTATATAAAAGGCACTACCAAGGCCTCAATCTCTTATGCGCCGACTGTGCCAAAAGCCGAGCAAATTATGGACCAACTCCACGGTGGTACTGTGGACCCCACATGAACGGCCACATGCCGCCCAAGAAAGTTATCCCGCAAGGGTATTATTGAGCTCGCTTGAAACCAACCGCATTCTGGGTGCGACATCGTGACAAGTGCCAACGCTTTTGCAAATCGCTCCCCGCACATCCTATACAACTCCACGCCTCCTTGGCCCTTCTCAACATGGGGTATCGACGTCATAGGCCAAATTCACCCAAAGGGATCCAATGGCCATGAATATGTCCTCGTAGCCGTCAACTACTTTACAAAGTGGGTGGAAGCCTCTTCCTACAAATTCCTAAATGCCAGAAAGATGTCCGAATTTATCTGGGCCAATATCACATACCGCTATGGGGTGCCTTTCGAAATCATCTCCGACAACGGCTCTCATTTTGAAGGGGACGTGAATCGCCTTCTCGACGAGTTCAAAATTCAAAGACACAAATCTTCCCCTACCGCCACAAGCAATGGTGCCGTTGAAGCCCAACAAAACCCTCGAGAACATCATCGAAAAATGGCCGACACAGAAGAGATCGGCCGTAAAGCTACCACTAGCCCTCCGGGGCTATCGCACCTCGCCAGACACCCACCGGCTACCCCTACTCTCTAGCCTACTGCATGGAGGCCGCCTATTGAAGTTGAAATACCATCATTAAGAGTAATGATGGAGTCTGGACATAGCGGAGGTCGACTGGGTCAAAGGGCGATTTGAAGAATTAGCCCTGATTGATGAACGGCGGCTAGCCCTCGAGCACACTCGAGCCTATCAAAGACGATAGCCATAGTGCATTCAACAAAAAGTCAAAGGCGCGACATCCGTGCCTGAGATCCGTACTTGAGAAAAACCCCTAGTTATGTTGATACTAGGGGAAAATGGAAATCTCCATGGATGGGACCGCACATTGTCAAAGAGATCCGGTCCAGAGGTGCCGTACTCTCTAACAAACCAAGAAGGAGAGGACCTTGTTCAAATTTCCCTTCAACCTTGACAAGCTCAAAAGGTATTATGCTTGAGCCAATCTATCTCGACAAAAGTGTTTCCTCTCCAAATGCTAGGTTGAAAACCCGAAAGGGCGGCCTAGGCAAAAGTTAGAGCGAAAAAAAACAATAAAAAGGAGAAATAAGGGCTCGCTAGGTGGCCGAAACCCGAAAAGGGCGGCCTAGGCAAAAATTAGAGCATAAAAAAATCAGAAAAAGGAGAGGGAAGACACTCTTTGAATCCTCTCATTCTATCTCCTGGCTTCGATACAACAAAGCTCAACCGACAAAGGAAAGAGAAAAACCACAACAGGAGCTCACATTAAAATACTTAAAATATATTACAAGGTCCTAAGGTGCAACTTAGGAATATTTATTTAAGACATTTATATTTTACATTAACTGCACTGCATATATATACATATTCCTGCCTACACCCCACTTGTTGTCCCCCGTGATACTTCCTTCCTTTTGCAGCCTCCTAGCGGTCTATCCATGCTCACGGCGCCGCCAAGCCGGGCCCATATTCCTCTTCTACGAGGCAAAGAACCCCTTCTCGAACCAAAGTGTCTCCTTCATCATCACCAAAGATCTCCATCCTCGTGGATCAGTGTTGCTAAGGTCCGTTATCTCTCGACACCGCACATTCCCATCCAGCCGAGAGGAGGAGGAACCACTTTCCTGTGATTATGCCGTTGATTGCCATTATCGCCTTATATCGCCCCATCCATTTTGAGGGAAGGGACAGCCTCCGCTCCTAAGGATTTTGCCAACCCGCATTATCATGTCGGGGATCTCGAAATCAAGATATCAAGCCGCCCATTCAATCTTAGGAGGGGAGCAGCCTCCGCCGTTTCCCACCACTGACCCGCTTCATCGGGCCAGAGCCACCTGAGTTCCAAGGTTATGTACTCGCCTCGAAATCCTCCCCAGAGCCCGAGGAATGACCAAGCCTCGAACTCGATCTCTTCGCCTATCTCCATAAGGCGAAGGCCAATGCCCGTAGCTACATGGCGGCCAAACAAATTTCTAAGCCTCCGCCGGATCTCGCGAGAAGAGCCCTCAGCGATCACCATTATCCAGGCCAAATATTCAAGGGACAAGAATATGTAATCGGAGAACAAATAGGCCTCCTGAAGCCTATCAAAGTCCAGACGCCACATCCTCTGGAAGTCAAAATCCAGAGTCCTGCTATTTGTCATCTCCAAAAACACCGGACGAGTTGTGTCTGGAATAACCTCGCCCAAACCGACGCAAGATTCCGCCAAAGACTATAAAAAGAGGTTTTCTTGATGCCTAACATGACGACTTGAGCATAGCCGGCGGAGTGCAAAAGAAAGTGCCTAATCTCCCAATGGTTAATCACCCAAGATATGTCCATGGAGCCCCTCCGAAAGAAGTCCTCGGACCAGTCATAATCAGAAAAATTAACTTGGGGAAAGCGGCCTCGGAAACCATAAAGCCCCGGATCATATCTCCCCCCGAAAGGTGCAGGAGCCATCACGCACTGAAAATGCTCCCCACCACATATGGATCGAATGGGCCGCTAATAGGAAAAGTTTGTCGCCTCGAAAAGGCATCCAAACCACCAGAAGTTTCGCCGGGACAATGTTAGCCGACGGTCACTGCCCGCAGCAAGATCCACACCGCACATCAATAAATCCCTCGGGGCTCACTAGCGCATATCTCCCCACCGTACATAAGAAAAGAGAGCCGCCACCGCGCCTCAAATAGTCCACGTCATCCTCTATGAACTATGTGAATGATCGCGGAAAAACGGTCAAATCAAAGTTCACCCCGTTGTAAAAACCCGGGGTGGCTAGGCGAGTAGTGCGGAATAGCTCCCTAATGGCCATGTAGGGACGCCTTCGAGGCGAAGGCACGGCAATATGACGAGTGGCAAAGAACTCCCAAAGCATGGCACAAAATTCTTCAAAGGTCGGGCACATTTCATTCATCCCAAAGTTAAAGAGATGATCTTGACGAGACTGTAACCGGACGCTCCCTCAAAGATGTCCCGCTTGATCACGATATTCCTCCAGAAAGAAGGCACCAAGGCCGAAAAGATGATCGAACCGCCACGCCGGCTCTGAGGGCAAGAATCCATGTGTCGAGGGCATTTTCGTAAATTTCTAATTCTAAAGGGGTATGATATGGGGCGGCCATTAGAGCAGAAATATGAAATTCTCTTTGACAGTAAACGAAGCAAGTAAGAAAGGGGAGCTGAGAAGAATTAAAACATGCTGAGAAAAGATGAAGCAGGTGTGAAGAATACGTTCGCCGAATTCCCTTTTATAGCAGAAAATCAGGAAATGGACAAACTGAACAAACAGTGGTGAACAGTGGCCAAGAAAAGCTCCCAGGAAACCAAGTTTGGGCGCCACCTTCATGGAGTTTGGGCATGGCGCCCAAACCTCTTGTAAGCCATGCCCAAACTTGCTCTTTTATTGTCCTGCTGTGATGGTTTCTGTCCAAATCACCCATTAATCCTTCGTCTGATCGCGAGAAAAGCCTAGCAGATATTAAAGAAGGCTATATGGCTCCAATTATGCTTCTTCACAGACAGAAGAGGCGCCTCTTCCTCTACCCGCAGACGCCGTAAAAGCCCCTCGAAGCTAAAGGTGTATTCTTTCTAAATTCTTTTCTAAAATACTACGTGCCACTACCCTTAGAGTCGGTATAGCTTTATTTTCTCGCATGTATTTTGAATATGCATGTTATTTTATCATATCATTTAAAAATATATATTGCATTTCATAATTCATATTTGTACGTATATTACTTACAAATGAAAAGAAAAAAAGGAGAAAAGTTGACATGTGCAGAAAAGAAGCTAATAGTCAAATGATACTCGCCTCGCTCAAGCCACCTCCCCGACTCTGGGCCCACCATGCCATCAGACTACGTGATCCGTCCCCGCCTGGCGCGACTCGATCCTACGTCCGCATCGTCATCATCATCATCACCGCGACGTCGCCGCCGATAGCATCATTGTTCGACAAGAAAAGTCATCCATCGACGCCGGTAGAGCTTGTTAATACTAACAAAGCCCCGCAGCTAGCCTCTTTGTATGTGGACACTTTGACCGACAAGGCAAACAAAAAAAAAAGAAAAAAAAAAGAAAAGCATCACCAAATATAAAAAAAAGAGAAGAGAGAACATCGAAAAAAAAAGAGAAGAAAAAAAAGAAATCAAAAAAAAAACAACAACAACAACAAAACAAAAGCAAAAGAAAGAAAGAAAAAAGAAATCCTCAAAGATGGAAAAGTCGAACAAAAGACCTAGCCAAATCACCGAGCCAATAGCAAAGAATCAAAAGCCAAAAGAAAGGTAAGAAAGATAAGATTTCTTATTTTGCTTTCAGAAATAAAAGAAAAATCTTTTTCAAAAGGTTTTGTTTCAAATATATATATATATATATATATATATATATATATATATATATAAAATTATTATCGCTTCCTATAAAGCCCATTTTCAAAATTCAAGAGCTTTCCTATCTGGGAAAGCAGATTTTCAAAGTTTCAAAGCTTTCCTATGCTGGGAAAGCCCATTTTCAAAAGTTCAAGAGCTTTCCTATGCCGGGAAAGCGATTTTCAAAGTTTCAAAGCTTTCCTATCTGGGGAAAGCCCATTTTCAAAAGTTCAAGAGCTTTCCTATGGGGAAAGCAGATTTTCAAAGTTTCAAAGCTTTCCTATGCCGGGAAAGCCCATTTTCAAAAAAATTCAAGAGCTTTCCCTATGCTGGGGAAAGCAGATTTTCAAAAGTTTCAAAGCTTTCCCTATGCTGGGGAAAGCCCATTTTCAAAAAATTCAAGAGCTTTCCCTATGCTGGGGAAAGCAGATTTTCAAAAGTTTCAAAGCTTTCCCTATGCTGGGGAAAGCCCATTTTCAAAGTTCAAGAGCTTTCCCTATGGGAAAAGTTTCAAAGCTTTCCCATGCCGGGAAAGCCCATTTTCAAAAAATTCAAGAGCTTTCCTATGCTGGGAAAGCAGATTTTCAAAGTTTCAAAGCTTTCCTATGCCGGGAAAGCCCATTTTCAAAAATTCAAGAGCTTTCCTATGGGGAAAGCAGATTTTCAAAAGTTTCAAAGCTTTCCCTATGCTGGGGAAAGCCCATTTTCAAAAAAGTTCAAGAGCTTTCCCTATGCTGGGGAAAGCAGATTTTTCAAAAGTTTCAAAGCTTTCCCTATGCTGGGGAAAGCCTATTTTCAAAAAAAAAAAAAAGTTCAAAAGCTTTCCCTATGCCGGGAAAGCCTGCAAAGAGTCCCATTGTTTTCCCTATGCTGGGGAAAATGCATCCGAGGTCCTACCAGTTTTGCCTATGCTGGGCGAAACGCATCATCCATCCCACCTGGTTGTTGTTTGTTTGCTTGAGGCCGAACTACGCTTGGTCTGATTCCTTTTATTAAGGGATACGTAGGCAGCCTACATTAGTAGGTCCGACCATCAGAGCATTTAATTTGCAGATCTGCTTAAAAATTACGATAACCTGCTATAACTGACTAAAAATGTCTAGATATGGAGGTTTGATAAATTGCTGCATTATAACGCTACCGCATATTTCTCCCTCGCTTTTGAAATGAAACGAAATTGGAGAGTCTATTCTAATCAACGATGTTCGCCTACTCGAAGCTACGGGTTACCCAGTAGACTCCATCGTTGAGGGGCTCAGAGACACCCCAATTTCGCACTCCCATACATGACATGACAAAAATATCAAGAACTGTTAAAACATTAACAAATGTCAAGTTACTGTGGTCAAAATTGCAAAAGGACAAAGCAGATGTACAAAAGGACAAATTGCGTGGGATCAAAGTGTCAAAAAACAAAGTTTGAGGTTTAGGCACCACCTACCAAGGGTTTGGGGATGGCGCCCAAACCCCAATAGGATGGCACCCAAACCTCCTCCCACTGCTCACTCAAGTCATTTGCCGCATTGCACAATTGTCCGAACGCGATGTACAACCCTCTCGATGCACGGAGAGAAATCTCAAAATTCCAGCGATGTCCCAGCCTCCTCCTATAAATAGAGGTCTCCGGCTCCTTCATTCGCCAATTCATCCGTAAAATTTCTCTGCCTCCGTTACTGAAGAAATAAATACCGATAGATCACCAACAAAAGCCTCGAAACCCCGCCAAACCTCCGCCAAACACAAATCCAACCTGTAGAAGTGTACCTTAGCCCCAGCCTAGGTATCCATCCCTTTTCCCCGGTCCAAAATCGTGGATAGAGCAGCCACCAAACAAACAACCGAAATAAATAGCACCCCCGCCCGATCCCGAGGCCGAAAAGTAACTTTCGAGCGATTCGCCCAAATTCACACAACACACAACTTCAACTGCACTGTAAAAAGACTCTCTCTCCCGAGGGACAGAGCGAGCACACCCCTACGCCGCTTGTAAGCTTTTATTGTTAAAATCTTTTATTTCTATGTAACAAGTATTATTTCCATCCGCCCAATGTAGATATATAAGCGCTTTGTGCATTTTATTAGGAAATAGTACTAAATGTAGCCGTTATTATGACAAAATATTTTTAGATAAGTTTGTATTTATTTACTTTATTTATTCAATAAAGTCTTTATTTGTAAATGTATTATTTCCGGTCCGGTTCAATATCAAAATATAAGTAGTTATGCTGCCCGGATTTTGTTAGGAAATAATACTAAATAGAGCTGTTATAATGACCAAATATTTTTAAATGTGTCTGTAATTATTGGAAAGAGACGGCTGCGAGTCCGTAAATAATGTGGCCACGAATGTATTTGTTTAAATTTCCCTTGTCATTATAATACCTTATTTATTTGCTAAGTAAATGTGACAATAAGCATACTTCACCAAAAACGCCCGAGATCGAAGGGCGAGTTGGGTGCCTAGCACCTTCCCAACTCGTAACTTAGCCTCCGAACCCGTTTCTAAAAATCTCTGGTTTTCTTCTCTGGTTTTGCTTTATTTTTGCCTTAAAATAAAGATGGCGACTCTAAAACATTTTGGATCCAGTGGGGCCTCGCAACATCTTTCTTTGCACTTTCACGTTCTCCCCTAAACAAGGGAGAATGAGAATGGAAAGGTGATGTATTCCTATGTCCTGGTATCTCCTAAACAAGGGATAACTTGACGTAGAAAACCCAAAGCACTCATAGTGATCCGAAATAGGCCATAAGGCTATTTTCATAAAATCCATAGTGGGGGCGTCGCAATATTCTTTCTTGCACTTCTCTATTTTCCCTGAAAGATAAAGGGGAGAATGGGAATGGAAGAGTAATGCATTTCCATATCCTGTTATCCCCGAAATAAGGGATAACTTGACATGGAAAACCATTAGTTCCCATATTGGATACAAAATCCACTCAGTGGCAACCGAGGCACATTCCAACGTGCTACTATAGACAAAGACTCCTCTCGCACTTTGGATTTCGTCTTCCCCTAAATAAGGGAGGGTGGAACGAGAGCAGTGGTGTCCCGCATCCGCACGTACGCGCACCCCTATCCAAGGGCGCGCGGGGCGCGGGAGCACATCCCAGGAACCTCACACAATCGTCTCAACTTCTGACGGCTCACGCGCCTTTCTCGCCCACGCGCCTGGCACGCCCTTAACAAAAAGCTTCCTTGACACGCCTCAAGTCTGTCGCGCTGAATTCCTTGCCTTTCTAAAAATTCATAAGTGCCAAAGCCCGTTCGAATATCAGACTTGAACGCTCCCCGCTCCGAGCATGAATGCCCGCTGAGCAGGGAGCTAGGGGCCATGATATACCCGCCAAGCCCAAGGCACGAGCTAGTACCACGTGCCAATCACGAGCACAATGCATATGGGGCCCACAGCCCAGCTAGCAAAATGGTGGAAACAGCGAACACCGAGCAACCTAACCTTCATCCAAACCTGGTCGGGCAAGGGCCTTGCTCGTCCGACTGGCCGACAAAGATACGCACTTGGCAAAGAACCCCGATTCATTTTGTCCAAACCTGGCCGAGCATTGGCCCTGCCTACCCGACCAGGGGCCCCGTCCCGTGGACCAACAGCAAGTTCAGAAGCAGTGCAAGTGGAGCAGCCGGGCAGATCCATGCTCGTCCGGGCACACATCAAACAGGAAGCATCAGTGGCTTGCTTTCCAAGACAAGTCAAGGGTTTCCATATTTAGGCAGAACACTTGCCTTATCTACTCCTACATCTACGCGGCCAGCCGCCTATCACGCCTAAAATCAAGGGATTCTCTCCTTGATTGATTCGGCAGTTATGGAAACTGAATCCTAGACGGATTCAAACACCACCGAGGCCTATAAATACCCCTCCATAATCATTCACAAGGTACACACACTTTCTTGAGCCTCGTTATTCTGTCAATTTACTTTTTGACAACCACACTCGAGACTTACTCTCACACCGGAGGAGTTTCGCGAGGCCCAGCCTTGCACTTCCACTCAGGTTGTTTGTGATCGATCTTAACAGGTTCAAGGAGGACGATCCAAAGCCCAGATATCCTACCCAACTCAAGGACGGCCCAAGCTGTGTTTTTGCTACATCATATATATATATATATATATATATATATATGAATTTAAAGGACCAAAGAAATTAAATAAACTGTTTTGTTTAGAATTACGAAATGTCATGCCATTCTCTTTTCGCATTATTGTGATTTATTTATTTATTTTCCAATTTCAAATCGAACTTGTTCGACTTATCACGAAAAGTGGTCTCCTCTGAGTTCTGATCCAATAGGATCTACAACTATCCAAATTCCAAAAGCTAGGACCACCTAAATTCGTCTATTCCGATTGGATGACCATACCATCTCCATCTCTTTTCTTTCATTCCATTCCCATTCCCATTCCCACTAGGACCCTATCTAGTTGACCTAGCTTGCTAGCTACTGCTACGCAAACAATTCCTTTTCATATCTGTGTCTGTATACATGCAGTAGGGTTGCACCAAACACTTTTGTTTTCAGTCTGTGTGCATTCTTAACTATAAGTTTACCAAAAACCGCATTTCATTTCAATGTAACTAGTGATGACAAATGAATAGACAAATATAAAAAGTTACTTTCTCCGCGACGGGCTGAATTGGCGGGCAAACTAGATAATTGATAACATGTGCATTCATGGGATAGTCCAGAATGGGATAGTCCACTAGCCCTTAATATGAAAAACTAATACCTTTTTTTATTGGGAGAGATTCAGGTCGGTCCTCGGCCTCTCGATAATTTTTAACCGTTTTACATCTCTATATTTTTCGTAATTAGAAAAATGTACGTCATATATCGCTATGCACAAAATAAGACACTTTCATGCATTGCGATATACAAACGATGCATAATTGTGTATCGTGAAGCGTGGATATTTTTTTCCAGTTACGAAAAAATATATGAGCATAAGACACTTGAACACTTTAAAAAATTGATGGACTTGCAATTTCTCCTTTCTTGTTTTTCACTATTTAAAATGTAAGTTACTACCGCCACCATCAATTACCATCACCATCACCATCACCATTTCACCAATATATATTAATAACCCTACAAATAGTAAGAAAAAATAATACTAATGAGAAAGTTTGGCTAATTACAACTCGAAAAACATGACTAATAAACAAAGTTTGACGATTTCATTTTGAACAAAAAAAAAACCAAAAAATAATGAAGTATGTTACTCAAATTTTGGAGTATAAAAGTCTCCAGAATAAAATAGACATTTCTGTTATGAATTATTGAACATAGCTAGCTAGTAGGCTGGCATAGGTTAGTTAGCAAAGACTAGCATTGTTAGAGTGGGTTAGATTGTCAATATTGGCAGACATCTTCTTCCATTGCTCGGTTATAAATACCGAGCAATGTAAGGTTATTGAACACAGACGAATCTTACAGCTCTGAATAAATCTCTCTCTCTCTCTCTCTCTTTCTCCAATACACTATTTGTCCTCAATTTGTGGTTACTTTATAATACGTTATCAGAACGATTGTTCTACTGTTAATAATCCCAAACGTTTTTTCTTCACAAATGGCAAACATCATTAAGCTCGAATTTGAAAGACTAGACATATCTGGGAAAAATTATATCTTGGAAAATCGATGCCGAAACCCACCTGGTCGCCAGAAACCTTGAAAATATTATCCAATGAAGCAATAATGAATGGATAAGTAATCAACATCGGGCTCAGACAATGATTTTTCTACGACACCACGTCCACGAAGACCTAAAGATGGAGTATCTCACGGTTAATGATTCACTCGTTTTTTGGAAAAATTTGAACGAAAGATATGACCATTTGAAAACGGTCATTCTCCCAAAAGCACACTATGATTGGATTCATATCCGCCTACAAGATTTTAAAACCATCAATGAATATAATTCTATGATGTATAAAATAACCTCACAGTTGAAATTATCACTACAAGAAAATGTAGAATTAGCTACGAATTTTTAACTATGAAAATTAATTTATAGATAAATGTACTTGTTTAACTACAAAATAAATTTTCGTAGTAAATCCGTATACAAATTGGCTACAAAATAAAATTTCGTAGTAAATTCGTATACAAATTGGCTATAAAACTAAATCATTGACAATTACTAACCTTGCGTGACGAAAGATCTCTAGTTTGTCGGAAATTGAGATTAATGTTTCAGGCGCCAACTCTTTCGCGCTTTTATTTTGGTCGAAAAAATTGGAATGCCCAATTTATCATTTGGGGGAGGGGTTTGGTATGGAAATAACATAAAATATAGCAGCATTCATTTGGTAAATCTTAGGGTTTCCGGTGCTCCTGTGGACGATGAGGCATCGGCTTAGAAGGTTCTCTCCTTCTCGTTTATGCGCTTCCTTAGTTGGTTTCATATAATTTATTTTTCTCCTTTCTTCTATATTCTATACCCTTACCCATAATCTTAGCGTTGCCGCTGCTCCTTGGGACTTCACTTGTGTGCGCTCACACACAGGAGACATAAAGAGAGACGGAGACGAAGAAGAAGTGAGAGATCCCTCAAATTGGAAAAAGAAAAATCATGAAGTAACACAAAACATGATCTAGTTCCTATCCCTTAGAAATGTATACTTCGACACTACCACCAATAACAATGTGTTTTCTTTCTTGTTTCTGTAAGTCAGATGTTTGCAAGCTATTTTAGGGTAGTGTAGCGATTCGTACCATGTTTAGCCCAGTGTTCCTTCAAGTCAAGCGGGTTGGACATGACAAAACCTTCAGCAGCAAGTCGACTTAGCAGCTTTGTAAACGCGCCTCCACGCATCTTTCTCCCACCAACCCCTGAATAATGCTTATTAGACACCTTAGGTAAAGGATACATTGACATGGTGGTTGTGCAGCAAGCCGACTGCCACCCACCATTCCCCCACTTATAGTAAGGTTATGGTACACTAGTGCACGAGCATACATGCACTGGCATAGCAGATTTGCCAAAATTTACTTGGTTTAACCCCAAATTATCCTTCCACGCCAGTGCATCAGAATCCTCATCCACACCCAAATCCTGCTCAACCTTCACACACTCTGTCGCCTTTCTACCTCCCCTTGGTGACTTGGCATGTTTTAATGAAATTGATTGAGCCCTCTTTGATTGCCTGACTTTCCTGGGCTTGGTGGTCTTAGAAGGAACATAAGTGATCTCGTCGGTTTCGTTTATAGGAGTGTCTCTCTGATGTGGCTCACTTAATAGACCAATTCTAGAAGAGATTTTAGTTAAGGGTGGGGAAAGATTTCAATAAGTTACTTTGTATGTGTGGGTGTGTCTATGACTGGTAGAAGAAATTGTAACACCCCGAGTTTCTTTTACCTCATGTGTCTTGCAAGTTACTGGGTCACATCTATTTTTTTGTTGAGTCAGTGTAATGGTAAAATAGGCATGACCTATTTTATCTTGTTTTCACCTTTCTTGGTCAAAGAAGGATTTTAAATTAGTCAATGTTTATTTAGGTATTAGATTTTGTTTAGAATACTTTTGGTAGATTAGTTTGTTTTTTTTTTATAGGAAAATCTTTCAAATCTTTCAAAAGATTTGATCTTTCAAATCTTTCAAAAGATTTGATCTTTCAAATCTTTCAAAAGATTTGATCAATATATTTTTGGTAACTAAATCTCTGCAAATAATTTAGTTATTCCATGTATCATAGTTTTTGTTAGGAAAGATACCTTGCAATATATTTTTGGTAACTAAATCTCTGCACATAATTTAGTTATTCCATGTATCATAGTTTTGTTAGGAAAGATATCTTGCAGTTTCAATAGTTAATCTCTTTCCTAGTAGGAAGGTTTCTCTCTTGCCGTGGCTTTGTAGGTTTGTGTATATATATTGAAGGCTGGATTTCGAGGAGGCGAGCTTTAGAGAACGCCTTAAGAGAGAAGATAAATTCGAAGCCGAGAGCTAGATCGTGAAGTTCGGCGCTTTCTTCAAGTTGCTTTGAAACTTCGATAATGCAACATTGACAACGTCATTGAATCCTGAATCTTCTGATCTTTTTGCTTCCTGTTTTCTGTTTTTTTAGGAAGCTGAATCTGTTCTTTCTTCCCACGTTTGTTTAGTTGTTTATGTTAGATTTTTGATTCTCCAAGGTACTATATCTTGTGAGAATTTTTGCTAAGTTATTCATTGTAAAACATTATTGATTTTAGTAAATTTTGTGTGGCCTTGAGGCTTGATCTACAAGTATTAAACTTGTAGATTGTTTTTGATTAAAATTTGTCTTCAAAAACCTGTTAGAAACTGAATTTATATACAATCTTCCGCCGCTCTTGTTTTTTGCTATTAGTTCTTTGTTTTCATTGTCGCCATTGTTGCAACAATCACTGCAACATTGGTATACACATTGACTCATATCGAGAATCCGTGGTTTCACGTTCTTACAATTGGTATCAGAGCCTTCTCTTGACATCACTAAGAGTTGATTCTGGTAGTAGCCGTGATGGATTCTCAGTATGAGAATGTCGTTCGTCCTCCTATTTTGACTAGTGCAAATTATTCTATTTGGAAAGTCAAGATGCGTATCTTCATCAAATCAATTGATGAGAGAGCGTGGTTTGCTGTTCTAAATGGTTGGACTCCTCCCAAAACTACTGATGATGATGGTGATGTAAAAATCACCAAAGAAGCAGATTGGTCTAATAATGATAGAAACATTGCCTCTTTTAATTCCAAAGCCTTGTCTGCCATATACAAAGCTCTTGATGCTAACACCTTTAGGGTTATAGCCAACTATGAGTCTGCTAAAGATGTATGGGAGGCCCTTCAAACCTTGTGTGAAGGACCTTCCAGTGTTCGTGCTTCTAAGTTAAGATTGCTTACCACTCAATTTGAAAACACAAGGATGAATGAAGATGAAGATATTATGTCTTACTATGCTAGATTACTTGATTTGTCTAACTCTGCTCTTGCTTTGGGTGATCCTATCACCAATGATCGTCTTGTTAGCAAGATGATGCGAACTTTTCCAGAAAGGTTTAACGTGAAAATTTGTGTTATTGAGGAAGCTCATGACATTGAAAAAATTAGTTTTGAAAGACTTGCTGGCATTCTACAAAATTTTGAGTTAAACCTCAATGAGCAAATTAAGAACAAAGGCAAACGTGCATCATCTTCTACTCCTTCTGATGATAGTATTGTTTTTCCTTCTGTTGTTGAAATCTCTTCTGATTTTCTTGAATTGCATAAGGAGATTGAGGAATCTGATTTTGGTGAAGAGTCAATGGATTTTTTAACAACAAAGTTTAAAAATATTTTGAAAGCAAAGGGGCAAAACAGATCTCCATCTTCTATCACCAAAACAGTTTTCAAAAATGAGCCTAGCAAATTTCCTCCCAAAGAAAGCTCTTTTCAAACCCTGAAAAATCATACCAATCCTTTTGCTAAGCAGCCTACATCTAGAAGTAAAAATATTGATTATATTCAATGTAGGGCTTGTCAAGGGTTTGGGCATTATGCTAATCAATGTGCAAACACCTTAAGGAAAAAAGGTTTGAATTTCTCAGCAACCTTGAGTGATAGTGATGGAGAAGATCCAGGTGATCTTATCACTCTGAATGTTGTTTATGATTCTGATTCTAAAAATGCAGATGCTTCAGCCAATGTGTCACCCAATGCTGCAACATCAGGAGCAACATTGGGAGATACATTGAGCAGAAACAGTAACGAATTCTTCTGTTTTAATTCTACAATTGCAGAAGATGATGGAGACACAGAGTCAGACCTACTGGAAGGGTACAAAGAGCTATACAAAGATTGGGAGAAGAGAGCTCACCAAGTTACATTACTTGGTAAAGCAAATGAACTGCTAAAAAAGGCAAATGAAGATAAAAAAGAATGCATAGTAAGGCTGGAGAGTGTGCTAAGCAGAAAGGATGTGGAGATTGAGCAGTTGAAAGAGCAGCTTACTCAAGCAAAAGAGACCATGACCAAGTGGAATTCTAGCAAACAAAAGGTTGATGATCTGCTGAATTCTGGTAATACATCCAGGTCAGGTATTGGTTTTTTCCCTAAGGTATTTGTGAAAGAAGGAGAAGGAACATCTGGAACCAAACAGACCGATGAAAGTTTTCCTGAAACAGTTTTCTGTGAAAAACCGAGAGTAAGAAAGAAAAATTATGTTTGTCACTTCTGCCATAAGCCTGGTCACATACAACCCTTTTGTTTTCTGAAAAAGGCAATGTATGAGAATGAAATAAGGCAAGATTTCTTTGGAAAAGCTTGTGCCGTATGAAGCGCCAATCAGCAAAACATTGGCAGACACATTGGAAGCCTCATTCGAAGACAAATCAGAAATTTTTTCAAAATCACCAACCCAAAACTGTTAAACAAATGTGGGTTCCTAAGGGTAGTAATGACAAAGGCAAGTCCAAATAATTTGAACCCTTTGATATATGTCCTGGTGCTGAGCGGTTCTATGAAACCATTGATGAATACCATGATGAATCTCCTCCAAAATCTTCAGAACCAGCATTCGAAACCGAAATCTGCACATGATCGACAGAACCTGCATATTCGAAAATTCAGCCAATGTGATTCACAATGTGTCACCCAATGTTGCAACATCGGCGGACACATTGGACGTAAACTTGGCGGATTCGAAACAGTCCCGAACTTTCGAAATCAGTCCCGAACATTCAAAAAATCAGTCCAATTTGAATGGTTGCAGCCATGACATTCCTAGCCGTATTCAGAAAAACCATCCAATCTCTCAAGTGATAGGTGATATTCATGATGGCATATACACAAGGAGAAGAGGTAAGGTTGATTCTAAAAAATTAGCATGTTTATCAAAATATTTTTGAGAGAAGCCTTAAATCTTTTATGGATGCTCCAAATGATCAAAGATTATGTGCTACACATTGATGTGTTAACCTTGTTTTTGATAACACCTATGCATTTTTCTTAGCACAAAAATCCAGTTCATCATCCTCGAACTAAACACATTGATATAAGACACCATTTTTTTGAGATTTGGTTTAATATGGAAATTGTTTGCATTGTACATGTTGGGATTGAAAATCATCTTGCTGATATATTTGCCAAGTGTCTTATTTTTGAGAGATTTTTCAATCTTTGGAAATCTCTTGTGTTTTGTGTGCCATATGATTTTACACTTAGTTAATTATTAAAAAAAAAAAAGAAGGCATGATTGCATTTTGTCTTTAGAGGGCACTCTAGGTCAATTGACTCACATGTATGTGTCTCTTGTGGTTGCTTGGGAATTTCATTCAAAATCAGTTGTGATTTTTTGTTATGATTCTCTCTCTCTCCCAGTTCTTGAGTATGATTGAAGTCCACAAAGGAAAGAGCTACCTTTTGAAATTTTTGGGATGCTGCAATTTGTCAAGGTACTATGGAGCTTAGGCTTTCATGGGTTGATCTTGAGAAAATTGACTCCCTTTAATTGAAAAAGTGTGAAAGCTACCTAAAGGAAATGAGCTACCTATGAACAAGGTTGTGGCACCTTTCTTTTGGGACTATGAATCCTCAGATTTCATGGGTTGATCAAATGCAAAATTGCTTCCCTTGGTAAATAGTGTGAAAGGTTCCAAGTGGCATGTTTTTATAGCTTGAAATAAAGTAGAGCTATATTCCTAGGGAAATAAAGTACATATGGATTTTTGTTGTGAAAATTTTATGATCTTGGGAGAGAAATTTGGTTGAGAAAATAAAAAAGAAGAGCAAAATTAAAAAAAAAATCACAATTTTGGCGAATGCATCTCCCAATGCAACAACATTAGGAACTACATCCTTTGATCTGGTCTTTTATCACTTGTGTGTGATTGCTTTTTTTTTATTTCTTTTGCCTAGCTTTTAGTCATCATGTTTTTAGGCATAAAATTTTAGGACATGCATTGTTGGCAAGGATATCAGCTTGGTGAAATTTTGTCCTAATATAAACTGTGCAAATCAATTTTCAAAAATCTCCATGTTGAAAAATATGTAGTGGTTGTCTAATTTTTGTGTGGAACTAAGAGGTTTTGAATTTGGATATGAGGTGCTCAGTTTTTGCTAGGGGTGTGATCAAATCTTGGTGAACACTTGATTGTGTTTTTCAAAATCTTTGATTTTTGAGAGTTCCTAAAAATTGTTTATCCCTCTTCCTTTTCCGGTCAAATAGGGGGAGAGAGATCAAGTGTTTCTGGTGATGATGATGATTTTGTATGCATGAGAGTGCATGATTTGTGCTTAGTAATGGTTTCTGATTTTTTACCTTGCACAAATTCAGGGGGAGATGTGATTTTCTAACCAATGCAGGTTAGATGATTTGATTGGTGTTGAATAAACACTTGTCTTTTGATTTGACCAGAAAGGTTCAACAAAGGGGGAGATTGTATGGGTAAAATATGCATGACCTATTTTATCTTGTTTTCACCTTTCTTGGTCAAAGAAGGATTTTAAATTAGTCAATGTTTATTTAGGAGTTAGATTTTGTTTAGAAAACTTTTGGTAGATTAGTTTGTTTTTTTTTTTTGATAGGAAAATCTTTCAAATCTTTCAAAAGATTTGATCTTTCAAATCTTTCAAAAGATTTGATCTTTCAAATCTTTCAAAAGATTTGATCAATATATTTTTGGTAACTAAATCTCTGCAAATAATTTAATTATTCCATGTATCATAGTTTTTGTTAGGAAAGATATCTTGCAATATATTTTTGGTAACTAAATCTCTGCACATAATTTAGTTATTCCATGTATCATAGTTTTGTTAGGAAAGATATCTTGCAGTTTCAATAGTTAATCTCTTTCCTAGTAGAAAGGTTTCTCTCTTGCCGTGGCTTTGTAGGTTTGTGTATATATATTGAAGGCTGGATTTCGAGGAGGGGCAGAGCTTTAGAGAACGCCTTAAGAGAGAAGATAAATTCGCTGAAGTTGAGAGCTAGATCGCTGAAGTTCTGAAGCAGTTTCTTCAAGTTGCACAGCAGTCGTTTGAAACTTCTGATAATGCAACATTGACAGCGTCATTGAATCCTGAATCTTCTGATCTTTTTGCTTCCTGTTTTCTGTTTTTTTTAGGAAGCTGAATCTGTTCTTTCTTCCCACGTTTGGTTTAGTTGTTTATGTGGGATTTTTGATTCTCCAAGATACTATATCTTGTGAGAATTTTTGCTAAGTTATTCATTGTAAAACATTATTGATTTTAGTAAATTTTGTGTGGCCTTGAGGCTTGATCTACAAGTATTAAACTTGTAGATTGTTTTTGATTAAAATTTGTCTTCAAAAACCTGTTAGAAACTGAATTTCTATACAATCTTCCGCTGCTATTGTTTTTGCTATTAGTTGCTGTTTTCATTGTGACTGCCATTGTTGCAACAATCACTGCAACATTGATATACACATTGACTCATATCGAGAATCCGTGGTTTCACGTTCTTACAGTCAGGGATTTGTGTACTCAATTTTTTTGTACAGAAGTTACATCTCTTTCTTTTTCACTTTTCAAGCGTAATTTAAAGTATTGGACTCATCATCTGTTGCTTTCTGCTATTAGCCTATTATACCCCCAACCCCTTTGTATAAATATTGTTTTAAGCAAGTGTTGATCATATATGTTAGTCGTTGTTTTGGTGGCACCCTTTAGTGGTGAATTCACTCATGATTGTATTAGTGTTTGAGGCAAGTCCTCATATTCAAAGATATTGTATTCTTTCTTTGTAAGAAGATTTATTTAGTATTTTAACTGTTTTCCCCTTTATCTTGCACTTTGCAAAAATATGTAGGCTTCTTTACCCTTGAGATGGTAGATGAAGAGGAGAAAACATTCTTGAATTATTCTAGTCATCAGCTTAGACATAATCTGTCAACACTGGAGGAAAAAGAGGTTTAGCAGTAAAAAAAAAAAAAAAAAGAGGTTCAGTGACAGATTTGGAATCTATGGCACGCCTGCTACAAGAGTAATTTAGATTCCCTTGGTCATGTTCTTGGTTTTAATTAGTTCTTTAAGTGACATGCAGCACCACCATCCCCAAATGATCCCACCGTAAAGAAGGTAGCAGTAAAAACTAGCAAGTTTTGTGGCCAAAAATGGAAGACAGTTTAAGCATGTCACATGGCAAAAAAATCCTAGTGATACACCATTCAAGTATGTATAATTTATTTAAAGACCCCTTAGGCTTGCATTTTCTATACTAGGTGCTGGAGGACAAGGAGATGAGAGGCGAAATTAATTGTGTAGCATCATACAAATTAAACGTGAATTGTTATTTGCAGACTATCCTATTCCCTGTTTATGGTTATAAGAAAGTAGAAAAGGGAAATTTTCACATCTATTTGTTACTCCATCCATTCCTGTAAGTGTCCACTTTGAAAGTAGAGAATCATTTTGTTACTTTTTGTAGAAATTTGTCCTTGGTTCTAATGAAATCAAAAAGTAACATCACATGAGCTCTGACAGTAAAGTTGGATGGCAAAATATATGTAGCAACTTATATTGCAGTTAATTGGCTCCCTTTAATCTGTGTACCAGTTAAAGTGAACGCTCTTTTCAAAACAGAGCGCTTATATGGATGGGGACATCATCCATGTTACATATTTCAATATATTTTCCATATAAGGTGTTTTTTTGGCAGTATTTTCGAGTCAAAACCAGGTTTTCCATATTCCACTTTCTTTGTTTTGGGCAGGGTTTTTTAGTGTATGTTTTTTAGTTGCATGAGTAACTGGTCATGTAGCATATACAGCTTTACCTTAATAAGGATTTTTTTGAAAAAAAGTAACTGATATGCGACTAACTTTGACCCTTTTGATTTCAGGTTCACTTGACTATATAGCCGATTAAAATGAAGCTTCAAAATTTTCAATCTGTTTGTATAGGTATTTCATTTTTTAAAAAAGTGGTCTTTGCACGTGTCAACGCAACAAGAACAACTACAATACCAAGGAGATCAGATTAAAAGATTGGAAGAGATGATTAAATTAAAGCTGATGGAGGAGTGGAATGCTTCTACCTAGTTCATGGTTAGTATGTCTATTCTTATTCTTCTTTTTCATCTTCTTCTCTGCTATCCTTTTCTCTCTCCTTTGCATGATAGTTTTGTAGTATCAAAGAAGGATGGGTAGTTCTGATATGCTTAAACCCCATAACATGTCACTTGGCATACTTAATTTACATATGTTTAACTGAAGTGTCAACCTCATTAGGCCTTGTCGTACTCTATTCTCGAGGGATACTGCTTGCCCACCACCAAATGGTAGCTGATAATCACTTTTGTCTTTTGGGTTCTGTTAAGAAGAATTAGTTCCTGACTGTTCACGGAACGAAGATGTATTTCACTCATAAAACATATAGAAATAGGATATGAATAAACTAGCTTCTTGGTCAGCATATTAACCTGTTTTATGAGTACATTAATCTCAAATTCTATTTAATGGTGGCAGTTTCGCAAAAACTGAGTAGTTTTTTTTTTTTTTTTTTGATAAGTACAAATTGAGTAAAAAATTGAAGGGGAAGTGAATGTTGGTGCACTGCTTTGTTGGTTGCAATGTTAGCATAGCTTGTGGGTGCCAGAAGTTGAGTTTACTTAACATAGGTCTGGTAGTGATATTTTTGTGGGATTAATTTTCATTAAAAAAATCAAAATTAAAAAAGGAGGAGGTATTTGTCATGCTGCAAAGCCGAGATCCTATTTGCCTGTTACTACACTAAGGACATTTTTGTATGTCTCAATTAGTCTCCAAGAGGATCTTTTTTTTCACCATGCCTTTAATTTTGCTACGAAATACAACCAGTTGAATTTATATTAGTGAATTTATATATACTTGAATCATCAAATATGTATATCATTTTCACTTCCCCTATTTACTTTTGCAGATTTTAGGTCACCTTGAAGTGCGAGAGGACTTGGTATATATGACGTTTGTGATATAGTTGCATTTTATCAATAAAGAATTACGCAGGAAGCTCATCTACAAGTTGAGAGACTGACTAGCCAGATGAGAAAGTCGTCTTTATTTTGTTTTTGAAAATAGGTGGTTTGTATACTTTTGAAAGCGAAGCTAGTTTCTCTTGTTTTTGGACAATAGATTGCTATATAACTGTCTAGTTGTTACTATGTTTATGGTAGGATTCACATTTTGTATATTGAAGACTAGTATTGGTGCATCTACGAACAAAGTTGTATATGCTTTTTAATCTATAATATGATGGTCTTCAAAAAAATATAGATGATTATGTTACATGATAGTCATCTACATATTTTGATAGTTATAAGAAAAACAACATAATAATTTTGTAGTTAAACAACAAACCCATTACAAGCTAACAACACATCACCTACAAATTATTTTGTAATTATAAAATAACCCAACAGCTACGAATTATTTCATAGTAAAATAACAACCCAACAGCTACGAATTATTTCATGGTTAAATGACAACCCAATAGCTACAAATTATTTCATAGTAAAATAACACCCCAACAACTACGAAATAATTCGTATTTGAATAAGACCCCAATATCTACGAAATATTTTGTAGTTAAATGGTAGCCCATCAACTACGAACAATTAATATTTTGTAGTTAAAACGCTGTGGTCTTGCGACAAACAATTTTGAAGGTATTATAGATGCATTTGCGACGAAATTTTGCATATGTAGACTAATTATGCCATTTGACGACGAAAACATTTTTTGTCGCCAATAACCTTTAGCAACATCGCATAGGCGACGAAGATGCGACGAAAGTCATTTCGTCGTCAAATGTCATTAGCGACGAAAGTGATATTTTTGGCTACAAATTTTTTCGTAGCAAAATGACTTTTTTCTTGATATGTGGGGAAACAATAACTGAATATGATATGTTGGAGAAGACATTCTCCACATTTCATACCTCGAATATGCTCCTGCAGCAGCAATATCGAGAAAAGGGTTTTAAAAGGTACTCTGAATTGATCGCTTGCCTCCTAGTAGCTGAACAGAATAATGAGATTCTAATGAAAAATCATGAATCTCGTCCAACTGGTTCAGCCTCATTCCCTGAAGTGAATGGGACTATGTATGATGAAGGCCAATAGCGTGAGCGTGGCAGTGGTCGTGGTCGCGGTCGTGGTCAAGGCCAAAGAAATCATGGACAAGGTCGGGGTCGTGGTCGAAATCAAGGCCGAGGAAGAGGCCGTGGAAGAAATAACTATCATCATCATCATCATCCATATAATGGAAATTCCTCTCGCCACCTGAAGTGGAACAGAGATGATGATAGAAACAACTCTTTGAGTAGGCAAAATGTGCGTCAAAACAATGAAGAAAGTTCATGTTTTAGGTGTGGCATGACAGGCCACTGGGCATGCACATGCCGAACGGCGAAACATCTAGTTGATCTCTATGAGAGATCACGAAAAGGAAAAAAATGTTGAGACAAATTTCCTTGAAAACGATCCTGAAGATCTTCATTTTGATTTTGGTGATATGGCCAACGTTGACATGACCAATACCATTAGTGATGATATTGGTCATGAACAATAAATTAACATAGGAATGAAGCTATGGTCCGAGTTTGAGATAAAAGCTGTGGAAAAAGTAACATGTTGTTATGTAGGAATATTATCTGTTTGTCCTATGTATACTAGCACGTTCACAATAAAGTTTATATATGTATTTTGCATTCAATGTGTTATCATATTTATTCATCTTATTTTTTCTTTCTCTCATATTGAAATAGATCACAACTATGTTTGAATCCAAAATCAAAGGAGAATATTTATGTCTTGCAGACAGCGCTACTACGCATACCATACTTAAAGATAAGACATATTCTTCGTATCTCAAAGTTGACAAGGCTAATGTCAACACTATATCTGGTAATGCCAAAATAATTGAAGGATTTGGCAAAGCAATTTTCGTAATGTCTGGAGGCACGAAATTCATGATAAACGCATTGTTCTCTCCTAAGTCTCAAAGAAACTTGTTAAGTTTCAAAGACATTCGTTTGAATAAATATCATATTGAGACTATGAACAAAGGGAATGATGAATATCTTTGCATTACCTCCAACACTTCCAGAAGCAAGTGTATATTGGAAAAATTGACATCTCTATCTTCTGGATTGTATAGTACAATCATAAAAATATTTGAATCATATTCTACAGTAAACCTGAAGTTTACTGAAACATTTAAAGCTTGGCATGATCGATTGGGGCATCCAGGATCAATAATGATGCTGAGAATTATTGAGAATCCAAATGGTCATCCATTGAAAAACCAGAAGATTTTTCAATCTAATGAACTCCATTGTGATGCTTGTTCCCAAGGAAAATTGATAATTAAACCATCACCAACTAAAGTTGGATATGAATCACCATCGTTTTTGGAATGGATTC
This sequence comes from Codonopsis lanceolata, assembly GCA_013146195.2. Taxonomy (NCBI): domain Eukaryota; kingdom Viridiplantae; phylum Streptophyta; class Magnoliopsida; order Asterales; family Campanulaceae; genus Codonopsis; species Codonopsis lanceolata. Next base: position 128,746,753 of record CM028377.1, read on the forward strand.
AGGGTGATATATGTGGACCTATACATCCACCAAGTGGACCATTCCAATACTTTATGGTATTAATTGATGCTTCTAGCAAATGGTCGCATGTATGTCTATTATCAACTCGCAATACAACATTTGCCAAGTTCCTTGCACAAATAATCAAACTGAGAGCACAATTCCCAGATTATATGAGTAAGAAAGTTAGACTTGATAATGCTGGTGAATTTACATCTCAAGCATTCAATGATTATTGCATGGCAATAGGGATTGATGTTGAACATCCAGTAGCTCATGTTCATACACAAAATGGTTGGCTGAATCGTTGATCAAGCGTATTCAACTTATTGCCAGACCATTAATGATGAGAACAAAGCTCCCTACTTATGTATGGGGTCATGATGTTTTACATGCAGCCGCACTGATTCGCCTAAGGACAAATGCATATCACAAGTACTCCCCAATCCAAATGGCATTCGGGCGAGAGCCGAATCTATCTCATTTAAGAGTTTTTGGTTGTGCGGTATATGTACCAATTGCTCCACCACAACGCACAAAGATGGGACCACAAAGGAGATTGGGATTATATGTTGGGCATGAATCCCCTTCTGTAATAAAATATCTTGAACCAAAAACAGGTGACGTTTTTACAACACGCTTTGCCGAAAGTCATTTTAAAGAAGACAAGTTTCCACCTTTAGGTGAAGAGGGGAAACAAGTGGGAAGAGAGATCAAATGGTGCACATCATCGTTATTGCATTTTGACCCTCCCATAAAGCAACGTGAACTGGAAGTTCAAAAGATCATACATTTACAAAATGTAGCAAAATCAATTGCCAGATGCATTTATAGACACAAAGAGAGTGACAAAGTCACATGTAGCTGTTATAAATGCTCCTACCCGAATTGAAATACCAAAAGGGCTACCAAATGATAAAATGACAAATGAATCTAAGACACGCCTGAAGCGTGGACGACCCATTGGTTCAAATGATAAAAATCCTCGCAAAAAGAAAGTGATTGAAAATCCCCAATCACATGAAAGTGTTCCAGAAGAAACACACGATCGTGAAATTGTTCCAGAAGAAACATACGAGCATGCAAATCTAGTAAGCCCTGTAGGCAACGATAACCATGAGATTTCCATTAATTACTTGTGTAATTGAAAAATATGGAACCGAGATGAAATTGAGAATATTGATGATATATTCTCTTATTCGGTATCACAAGAAATTAATGACGAGACTGATGATCCCGAACCAAAATCTGTATTTGAATGTCAAAAGAGACATGACAGGATCAAATGGATAAATGCCATGAAGGCTGAATTAAGTTCGTTGAATAAATGAAAAGTATTTGGATTTATCGTTGTCACACCTGAAGCTATGAAACCTATTGGATACAGATGGATTTTTGTTCAAAAACGAAATGAGAAAAATGAGATTGTGAGATACAAGGCTCGCCTTGTTGCATAAGGTTTTTCCCAAAGGCCTGGGATTGATTATGAAGAAACGTATTCTCCTGTAATGGATGCTATTACGTTCAGATATCTAATCAACTTATTGGTTTCGAAAAATCTAGATATGCATCTCATGGATGTTGCCACGGCTTATTTATACGGGTCATTAGATGCCGATATTTATATGAGAATTACTGATGGAATCAAGGTGCCTGAAGCACTGAGCTCAAAGCCCAAAGAATTATGTACAATTAAACTACATCGATCACTGTATGGATTGAAGCAATCCGAGCGCATGTGGTATAATTGCTTAAGTGAGCATTTGTTGAAAGACGGATATGTGAATGATCAATTATGTCAATGTGTCTTTATAAAGAATACGATAGTTGGATTTGATATTATCGCTATCTATGTAGATGATCTGAATATCATTGGAACTCCCAAGGAAATCCAAGAAGCAGTTGATTACCTAAATGGAGAATTTGAAATGAAAGATCTTGGACAGACCAAATACTATCTTGGTTTACAAATAGAACACTTACATAGTGGAAAATTTGTACACCAATCAAATTATACAAAAAGGGTTTAGAAGCGCTTTCATATGGATAAGACATGTAATAACCTAGATCATTGCTTGCTTGTCTTATACGTGAGTGCATACATTTATATTCATCATAAACATGTTTACATAACTCATTCGTATGTTTGAATTCGATAGCATGATCGTTGACGTTGATTTCTATGCTCGTATGCATGCTTTGTATCATGAGATGTGTTGGGACTTTGATTATGTTTAGATGTTAAAAACATGTATAAAAATATTAGATGTCATCCATAACATTCTTGACATGATTTAGAAGTTGTTTGAATGCTCGTTGCATCGTCAATTCGATCGTTGCTCGTTTCTAGTTGTTGTTCTTCCTCGTTTGGCTTGTTTGAGCATTTCTCGGGAGTGTTTCTTGTGTTCTAGTTCATTTTTGAGTGAGGATTGAGCCTAGGGATCTTAGGCCTTGAGTTTGGGGTTGTTTTGGAGTGATTGAAGACCCTTTGAAGTCTGGAGACCTTGTCCTCGCAAAGCAGTTTGGACCTTGCCCTCGCAAGACGAGCAGAATTGAAGAGCCTTGCTACTGCCTAGCATGCGGTCGCATGCTAGATGGACCATGTGACCGCAAGGTCACTTTTCCTGATACGAGTTATTTTGTTTGCTGCTCCATTTTGGCTGTCATAACCCCACCCAAACCCAACCTAAACCTCTCCAAATTCGTCCTAACTATCAACCTATGAGTGCTAAAGTAGTTTTGAGAGTTTCAAAGGCTTTGTAAGACACTTGGCAAGGGAGACATCAACATGCATTGGTCCCTTATTCCCACCCCACTATTCAGCCATAAGGAGACTAATTACATCCTCTACACCCATTTTCTTCAGCCATTCTCTTCAAAAATGTGGCTGAACATTTCTTCAAGGTTTGAGAGAGTTCTTGGGAGGTTCTTGAGTGTCCAACAATGGTGGCCAAGGATTGAAGACTCCATTTTCAAATCCCATCCATAGAAGTGAAAAGGAGGACTAGTAGAACTCATACCAACCATTGCATGTTCGTTTTGCTTTCTTGTAGGACTGATTTAAGGTGAGTTACAACATCTCTTCTTATTTATTTTTGCCTCATTGACCCTAGGGAAAACAATCTTGCTATTTGAGGTCAATGGGAGCACTTAGGGTTTGTAGAGATGCCATGTTTCACTATATGCTAAGTGATGAATATTTTATTGGATGAACATGTTGTAAAATATGGTTATGATGATATTCATGTGTAGAGATACATGATTAATTATCATATCTTGTTTGTTTAAATATTGGGAGCATATTTGATGAAATGGTTAGACTCATATTTGATGAAATGGCTAGAATGAATATGTATGACTAATTTGTGACTTTAATCCTATGTTTCCTACTTAATTGTTTTATTGCGGTTTTATGGGTTGAATGACCTTAGTAACCTATTTATTTATGTTAGTATGGACATAGGAGAGTATTGAGGCCAATGGCTTCTATACCCTAATTTTTGAAAGATTGATTATGTAACGCCCCAAACTCGGTACCAACACCGCGGTCCCACAATTTGACCACGTCACTTACAATAACATCTTAAAATCATAAATATTCCTAACTCAAAAATAAATAAACCTTCAAACATCCTTAACTCAAGTCAAATAACTCAATAAATTTACTACAACCTTGATGCTAAATAAAAAGTCAATCATTCTTAATAAGTTATCATTTTATTAAATAAAGTCTAGATCCAAAATCTCTCGGAACCGTCATTATGGTTTGTCCGAGTCAAGTCTTCTCATAATTCCTACTCATTACCTGAAGAAGGAGAATTTGAAAGAAAATGGTGAGCGAACAATGCCCAGTAAGATCATATACAACCCCTCCGGTTACTAAGGAGGAATTGTTGACCAGAATAAATCAGAGATGAATAAATTTCAATATTCCAAGTTCACAATTCAAGTATCGATAATCGGAAGTAATTTATCAAATTTTTAATTCAAAGTAAAAAGAAGTCAAATAAAAATTTAACAACAAAACGACTCGAGTGATCAACCGTCACCAACCGTCCCATACTGATTGGAGACAGTAAATTACTCATAGAATTCCATGATCATAAAACAATTTTTAAATATTTACTCCGAAGAGTATCGATAAGCAGTTCAATAATTACTCCGAAGAGTATTGATAATTCGTTCATGTTTGGTATATCTGGATAACCATATACCACTAGCTAGGTGGTATTCGATAAATTCGATCATTCAATAATTATGCTCACAATTTAAGTGGCATTCGATAGTCATAAAAATCAGTTTAATGGTCATGGTAGAATTTCAAGGAAACGATAATCAAATTTCACTACAAGGGTCGTACATGACAAAAATTATGCATCACAAATTTTGCATCGCAACAATCATATATTTCATGTAGGAAGAATAACTAACATGAAATTCAATAATTAAGTGAAGTCAAACGTGAATCAATTCATGATTTTCGAAGAACTAAAATCGACGGAATTCAAATCAACCACCGACCCAAGTCGGCGTACGTTTCAAAAAAAATATCGATGTGAATAAAATAATTGGAAGTCTAACGGAGGATAACAAAAAAAAGGACTATAAGAGGTATAATCTCTTACCTTGCCAAAGTGTGCACCTAGCAAAAGTTTCAGTTCGCGATCGGAGTCTTAATTCGTCTTGTCCAAATCTAATTAAAATATAGTACAAAATTAGAAATTCTGAATTTAAGGGACCTTCTAGTAACTTTTAATATTTAAAAACAAAATAAAAAATCCTTAAATATAAAGTTAATATAATTATAGAGGGTCTATTTCTAACTGTTGTAGCTTGAGGGTAAGTTTCTAAAAGTATAAAACTCAGTAATACAAACACCAAAGTCTAGGGACTAAATCTAAAAATCTCACCACCGAAATCATGATTGCTTTGGTATGTGGAATAGTTGTCTTTCAATTTAATATTAATATAAGTAGATAATATTTTTACTCTCTTTCCTTATTCCAGCAAATGCCCACCTCTCCTGAATTATTCTTCTTTGTTTCACTTTTCCTTCCTTCCTGTGATTTCAATCACTCTCTGTTTCATCTTCTTTCTTTCTCATTTTTTTTCCGCCATTCCCTTCCTCTCTGTTCTCTTCTCTCATTTTTTTTTAAATCACGGCAAGCAAGACAAGCAAGACAACCCATCATTTCATCTCCCCCTCTCTAATCTCTTTCTTTTCTTTCTTAGCTCCAGTATGCACACACACACACACCACAATTTATTTCTTTGTCTCAATAGAAGAATCAAACCTTGCAATTAGAACGAAAGAAGCAATATCTTACCTCCGATCACGATTTACGATTTCGTCTAACAATAATTCGGTGCGTCGCCGGTTCCTTCCACCCGAAGATCTCGCAAACAACTTCCTCCGTCCCCGTGTCTCTCTCTCGCCTGACCCCTCTGTAAAACTCTACTCAAAATTTCTGGCTCTTTCTTTTCAAAAGAAAACACCCGAGTGTTCGATTCGTTCTTATACACCCACACTATCGGTTCTCGTCCCTTAAATTTTCAGTCGTCGTTTGTGTTTCCTAGGTACAGACTACCGATATCACTTCCTTCTTCTATTCATTTCATCTAATCTTATTACTATTATTACTAATATATTATTATTATTATTATTATTATTATTATTATTATTATTATTATTATTATTATTATCACAACTATTTATTATGAGTGAAGGAAACTCAAATTGGTGGGTCAAGCCCAAACTCAAAATATATTAAATAACTAACATCAAGCCCACTAAAATAAAACTCAAGTGTACTAGGCCTAACCCAATTTTAATAAACTCCAAATTGAATAGTTAAGCCCACAATAATTATTAATGTCTGGTAATAATTAATAAAATTATTATTATTATTATTTTAAAGGAAAATTTTGGGGTATTACACTCTCACCCCCTTAAAAGAAGTTTAGTCCTCTAAACTTAGCGTACCTCATTAGTCGAAGAGATTTGGGTACTTTCTTCGCATCTCCTCCTCGAGTTCCCAAGTTGCCTCCCTCTCTGTATGATTAGTCCACTGCACTTTCACATATGGAATCGTTCGTCTTCTTAGCACCCGATCCTTTCGATCCACTATATGAATTGGTTGCTCGTCGCAACACAAATCTTCTCGTAGTTGTAAGGGTTCAAAAGCAATAACATGACTTGGATCTGGGACATACTTTCTCAGCATCGACACATGAAACACGTTGTGGACTCCAAATAATGTTGGTGGTAATGCAAGCCTATAAGCGACTTCTCCCACTCGGTCTAAAATTTCGAAGGGCCCTACAAATCTTGGACTGAGTTTCCCTTTAACGCCGAATCTCATAACTCCCCTGGTCGGTGAAACTTTAAGAAAGACATGATCTCCCACTTCAAATTCAAGCTCACGACGACGCTTATCTGCATACGATTTCTGTCGACTCTGTGCCATAAGAAGTTTTTTCTTGATCAACTGCATTTTATCTGACGTAATCTGTACTAGTTCCGGTCCCAAAAGTTTTCGCTCACCGACTTCATCCCAACACGTAGGCGATCTACACTTTCTTCCATATAATGCTTTGTATGGTGTCATACCAATACTTGCATGAAAGCTATTATTATATGTAAACTCAATTAATGGCAGATGGTCATCCCAATTTCCTTGCAAATCAAAGGTACAGGATCTCAGCATGTCCTCTAATGTCTGTATGGTTCATTCGGATTGACCGTCAGTCTGTGGGTGGAACGTCGTACTCATACTCAAATTCGTGCCCAAAGCCTTCTGTAAGCTGCCCCAAAACTTTGAAGTAAAACGGGCGTCGCGATCTGACACTATGGAAACTAGAATCCCATGTAACCTGATAATTTCATCAATATACAACTTTGCTAACTTCTCCAAGAAGTCAGTGATCTTAAAGGCAAGGAAGTGAGTTGACTTGGTCAATCGGTCTACAATAACCCAAATTGCGTTGTGCCCATTCTGCGTTCTAGGTAATCCCACCACAAAATCCATCGTGATATGTTCCCACTTCCATTCGGGAATCGACATTGACTGTAACATTCCCCTAGGTCGTTGATGTTCACTCTTGACCTGTTGACAAACTAAACACTTAAAGACAAATTCTGCAATTTCTCTTTTCATATTCTCCCACCAAAATGTCTCTTTACATCTCGATACATTTTTGTACTCCCCGGATGTACCGCAAACCTTGAATAATGAGCCTCTTCTAACACCTCCCTTTTCAACTCCGGGTCAGATGGAACATAAATTCTTCTTCCAAAGCGTAAGATACCATCCCCTCTAAGTCGAAAATTTATCTGAGCTCCCATCTCTACTCCTTCAGAAATTTTTACTAACGTCGGGTCAACTTTCTGGGCTATCTTAATCCTTTCTAGTAACGATGGTTGCAGGCTCAAATATTCTTTTCCTCCTCTTACTCGTACTTCTAAACCCAAGTTCTTGATATCTTTGAGAATACCCTTCTCCCTAGTCAGCATCTTTGCCAACTTTCCTCTGCTCTTATGACTCAAGGCATCGGCCACCACATTGGCTTTGCCTGGATGGTACAAAATGGTGCAGTCATTGAAAAAACGTAATAGCTCGGATTCTCAAGAGAAGACAAAGTGATTTCCAATGTAGCTGTGATTGTAGCTACAATGGGAATCACAAAGAAACAGCAAATAAAAGTAGCAGCGGAAGAATGATTGAAATAACACAAAACTGAAAACTGAAAAACAGAACTCAAGTTTTTACCAAAAACAATCTACAAGTTAATACTTGTAGACCTAGCCTCAAGGCCACACAAATTTCACTAAAAAGAATAATTGTTTTACACTAAAAATCCTTGTGAAATCACTAATAAAAATTCTCACAAGACAATGAATCTTGGAGAACAAAAACCCCACATAAACAAGTTAAACAAAACGTGGGAAGAAACAGATTCAGCTTCTTTTAAACAAAAACAGGAAGCACAAACAGTTTTCCAGAATTCTGATGTTACTGCCAATGTTGTAACATTGACCCTTCACGAATCGGTTGATCTTCGTGTCCGAAAACCGGCAAGAACTTCTCACTTGTGCTCACAGATGTATCGACTTTGTTCTCTCTCTAAAGATCTGCCAACAGCCCGTTTCCTTGCTCAGAATATATAGCCGTCCAATCCCTACACAACATGCAAAAGAGAACATCTACTACAAGGAAAAGGATTAGCCATTAAGGAAAAATCAACAACTTACCAAACATGTAAGATTTTGTTACCAAATATGAAAGAAGTCAAGAAACTTGGTTTGACTAGGATTGTTGCCAAGATTTAGATACCAAATATGTTGCACCCGAAATCTAATAAAGATTATGATACCAAAAATACCAAAACTAAATCTAATAAAAAATACTAATTCCTAAGTTAATACAAACTTAACAAAAATCATATTTTGACCAAGAAAGGTGAAAACAAGTAAAAATAGGTCTTGCCTATTTTACCCTCACAGTCATAATCCTTTAACGATTCTAGCCACCTCCTCTGCCTCATGTTCAGCTTTTTTTGGGTAAAAATGTACTTAAGACTCTTGTGATCTGTGTAGATCTCGCACGTCACGCGATACAAGTAATGTCTCCAAATCTTCAATGCAAATACCACAGCAGCTAGTTCTAGATCGTGGGTCGGGTAATTTTTCTCAAAATTCTTCAACTACCGCGATACATAGACGATCACCTTCCCATTTTGCATTAGGACACACCCCAAACCTTTTAAGGAAGCGTCACTATAGATTACAAATCCATCTGTGCCCGACGGTACTATGAGAATTGGTGCCTAAACCAATCTTTTCATTAATTCTTGGAAGCTGGACTCACAGTCATCTGTCCACATGAACTTTACATTCTTCTGAGTTAACTTAGTCAAAGGCATAGCTATTTTCGAAAATCCTTCCAAAAATCGGCGATAATATCCTGCCAAACCCAAGAAACTCCTTACTTCTGTTGCGGTCGTTGGTCTTTCCCAACTCATTACTGCTTCAATCTTGGCTGGGTCTACCGAAATGCCGCCCTTTGACACTACATGACCCAAGAAAGTTACTTCCTCCATCCAAAACTCACATTTCTTAAATTTGGCATACATCTTCTCTTCCCTCAATGAAAGAACACTATAGCACGGATTCTCAAGAGAGATCAATGTGATTACCAATGTAGTTGTGATTGTAGCTACAATGGGAATCACAATGAAACAGCAAATAATAGTAGCAGCGGAAGATTGATTTTAACACACACAAAACTGAAAAACCGAACTTCAAGTTTTTACCAAAAACAATCTACAAGTTAATACTTGTAGACCTAGCCTCAAGGCCACAAAGATTTCACTAAAAGAATAATTGTTTAACACAAAAATAATGTGAAATCAAAACACAAAAATATTCTCACAAGACAATGAATCTTGGAGAACAAAAAACCCACATAAACTAGTTAAACAAAACGTGGGAAGAAACAAACTCAGCCTTCTTAAATCAAAACAGGAAGCACAAATAGTTTTCCAGAAATATGATGTTACTGCCAATGTTGTAACATTGACAGCCTTCAGCGAGTGAATGATCTTCAGGTCTGGAAAACAGCTTCAGGATTTTCTGCTTCTGATCACAGATGAATTGTATTTGTTCTCTCTCTGAAACTCTGCCAGAAACTCGAATTCCAGCTCCTGAATTTATACATGCGATAACCTACACATCAACAAAGGAGACCATCTACTACAAGGAAAAAGATTAGTTTTTAAGGAAAAAATCAACAACTTACCAAACTTGTAAGATTTGTTACCAAATATGTAAGAAGTCAAGAAACTTGGTTTGACTAGGATTTTTGCCAAGATTTAGTTACCAAATATGGTGTAGCCGAAATCTAGAAAAAGATTATGCTACCAAAAATAACTAAACTAAATCTAAAACAATGTACTAAGTCCTAAATTAACACAAACTTATCTAAAATCCTATTTTGACCAAGAAAGGTGAAAACAAGTAAAACTAGGCCTTGCCTATTTTACCCTTACAATCACCCCCTTTGTTGAACATTTCTGGTCAAATCCAAATCAAGTGTTCCAAGACCAAATCATATAATTTCCTGCAAAGGTTAGAGAGAATAACCCAGATAATCATCCCCTAAACATGAGTACTAATCAAACATAATGGCATGGCATATCAACCAAGTATAACCAACCAACCATGGAGCAATGTAAATGTTTAGGAGATACAGACCAAGGTTACAAACAGAATCTTAGAACAATGTAAATGTTCAACCAACAAACCAAGTTTCAACCACAAAGTTTTAAGAACCACAGATTTCAAGAACTCAGTCCTGCACAGCTTCAGCTTTTGGTTCAGCTTCAGCTTCAGCTTCAGGATCATGTGCAGCCACTTCAGGAACAGCAGAAACATCTGGAACACTTGCATTACCCCCTATTTGGCCAGAATGTAGTGCCAACCATTCTGAATACTGAGCAGCTAAAGCTGTGAGCAGAGAAGTCTGTGTAGCCAGAATTGCCAGTTGAGAGTGGACCATGGCTAGCTGTTCAGAAACAAAAGCAACAGACATTGGTGCAGTAGGGTGTGCAGAAGTGGCCGATGTAGCTACATTGGATGGAACATTGACTGAAGTAGAGACAGTTGGCAATGAAGAACCAGGAACAGAAGTTACAGGTGCATATGGATGAATAAGGGGCAGATTCACAACCCTATCTCCCCTTAACAGTTTTGTTGAAATGTGAAGGGGTTCAAGAAGAGGAGACAACCTAGTAGAAGGAAGAGGAGAATATCCTTGGGAAACTAAGATTTTATATATCAAAGATGGAAAAATTAAGGACCTCTTATCTCCTTCAGATTCAGCCATAGAGGAGATTTTTCTAAAAAGAAAATAACCAAAATCAAAGGGTCCATTTGTCCCAATCAGATAGATCACCTTAGCATGTTCTTCAGTAAGTATGTTGGAGTTTGTAGTGGGTGACCAGTTTGCACAACACACTTTGTGCATGAAAGCATAAAGAGATGACAATTTTGAGGTGCTAAGTGATGTGCCTTTAGCAGGCCATTTAGACATGGTCCCACCAGTAATCTCAAAGACACACAAGTTCAAATCAATATCCATCTCAAAGGGACCAGATTCAGGTGTGTTCAGCATGGTGTTTATGACAGAAGAAGAAAAATTATACCATTTTCCTCTAACATAAACCTTTTCAAAACGGGCATCAGATGGTGAACAGATTCGTTTTTCAATGTTGGCATAGAATTCATATATTAAATCACGAAAATAAGGGATAGCATAAGAAATTGTGCCCAGTAAACCTCTATAAAAAAAAGAAGTGAGATTTTGTGCATTCAATTCAGCAGATGGAATAGTTCTTTCATCAACAATCTTTCGAGAAGTGTTATAGCGAATGGAAGCAGGTTTGGACACAAATTTAAGAGAGAAGGGAGTACCAATCGAAGAAGCAGTGGCCATAGACCGTTTGGATGTAACTACATTTGTAGCTACATTTGCAGAAGATAGCCGGCTTCGAGTGAATCGAACATGGACCTCTTCAGTGTCCTCACTATCCTCAGGTGTCAGTTCTTTGCTTTCAACATTTTTATCTGAGCTGTCATCAAAATCGGATGAACTGGGCTGTTGGGGAAATTCGGCAGCCGGAGGTTGTGGAGATAGAGTCACAGTCTTCAATTTGACCAGAGATTCGGCCAAAGTGTTATCTTCGTCAGAAAAATTCATGTCGGCATTTGACTCAGAGGGAGAGCTAGCTTCAACATCAGATGATACTTTGGCTTGTGTGGACGAATCTGTCGGAAAAACCACTCGTGGTGACGGAATGGGGTAGTCATCATCCCTGGTTTCTTCTGAAACTGGAGCAAGTTTGGGAGAGACAAAAGGAGATGGTGGTTCTTGAACAACAGGGGTCGAACCGGTTGTTGGAATGAAATCCTCATCTTCAGGGTCGCTTTCAATAACCACAGATTCCTCGAAAATTCCCTTCACAACCTTGTGTTTCTTAGCAGCTTGAACATCGGCTGCACTTGGATTATCATAATTAGACGGAATTCCACGAAGCCTCTTTGATTTTCTCGTGCTAGGGTTACCAATTTGGGGTAACCCAGACAGATCGCCCGGATTATCCACATCAATGGCATTGCCCTTTTCTCCAGGAAGAATTATTGTCAGAGGTTCTGGGAGAGGTTGAACAATTATCATCGCAGTTTCTGGATTTTCTGGGGAAGAAAGGGGGCTGGATGTAGCTTCATCGAAAGCTACATCAGCGCTAGGATTGGGTTTTGGGGATTCAGGAACAGACGAAGAAGAAGCCATTGAGAGTTTGTAGGTGAAGGTGCAAGAGAGATGATGAAGGCGAAGGGATTTGGAAGAGAGTATGGTCTGCTTGAAATTTTGGTCACCGGAATTTGAAGAATGAAGATTCTGGGAGAAGTGAGTTGTTTACCTATAAACACAGCACTAATACTCCACTAAACACTAATTAGCCATTAACTCATTAAGATGATAGAATGTGAGGAGACCTAAACAAGAAATCAAATTTCAAAATATAGATAAAAATCAAATATTAACCACCAATAGAGGAGTGATAAAAATCTGTTGTTATGAACATGAGAAATAGGTGGAGGATTTTATGTAAGAAATTAACTACTAATTCCTGATTTTGAAATTTTTTTGAATTGAACACAGTTGATCAAAAATTTTGAGAATGCACAATACTCAATTAACCAAAATTATAATCACACAAATCTGCCAAAATCAGTAATAATAGACCAGTTCAGATCCTCATGATGAGCACAATAGATTAGACAACCACATAAAATATTAACTTGGTGAACAATGGAACTGAGATTGCACTAATTTGATAATGAAAACAGAAACATTAAGGGGCTGATATGATCAACAGCAGTATGTCCTAGAAGATATGCCTAATATGTGAAGAAAATCAAGAAAATAATGCAAGCACACACATGTGATATGTCTAGATCATCTGAATGTAGTTCCCAATGTAGCTGCATTGGAAAACACATTCGCCAAAATTGTGATTTTATGTGCAAATTCTTATCTTATCATCACCAAATCAGCAAGAAACTCCCATAAATACCATAGGTACTTTATTTCCCTATGAGAATAGCTTTACTTTATTTCAAGCATATTCAACACAAACCACTAGGAACCTTTCACACTATTTACCAATGGTAGCAACTTAACTTATTGATCAACCCATGAAATCCGAGGATTCACAGTTCCAAAAGAAAGATGCCACAACCTTGTCCATAGGTAGCTCTTTTCCGTTAGGTAGCTTTCACACTTTTTCAATTAAAGGAAGTCAATTTAGTCAAGATCAACCCATGAAAGCCTAAGCTCCATAGTACATTGACAAATTGCAGCATCCCAAAAATTTCAAAAGGTAGCTCTTTCCTTTGTGGTTTAACAAATTTTCAATTTCAATATAACTTTTTAGGGAGATGGTGAGGAGAATTAGAACAAGAAAATCACAATACATATTGAATTATATCCAAAACATCAAACAAAGGTACTAAAACATACAGAGTGAAACTAGTGTGCCCCCTAAAATACAATGCAAGATGCCTAATTTTTTATATATATAATATATAAGAAGTGAGGGGTTACATGGCACACATACCGAGAGATTTCCTAAGATTTATGAATCTCTCAAAATCTAGACTCTTTGTGAAAATATCAGCCAATTGATTTTCTGTTCCCACATGTTCAATACAAACAATGCCTTGTTCAACCAAGTCTCTAATGAAGTGGTGTCTTATGTCTATGTGCTTAGTTCTAGAGTGTTGAACATGATTTTTAGCTATACTTATGGCACTTGTGTTGTCACAATACATGGTTAATATATTACTGTGCAAACCATAATCTTTGATCATTTGCTTCATCCACAAAAGTTGTGTACATCCACTACCAGCAGCTATATACTCAGATTCAGCTGTAGATAGGGCTACACAATTTTGTTTCTTACTAAACCATGAAATTAGGTTATTTCCCAAATAAAAACAACCACCAGATGTGCTTCTCATGTCATCAACACTACCAGCCCAGTCAGCATTGCTAAACCCAACGAGATTAGTGTTTGTGTATTTAGTATACCACAAACCCATGCCACAAGTCTCACCAACATATCGAATTATTCTTTTCACAGCTTTCAAGTGAGAGACTTTGGGGTTTGCTTGATAACTAGCACACAAGCACACACTATACATAATATCTGGACGGGTGGCAGTTAAGTACAACAGACTTCCAATCATACTTCTATATAAGGTATGGTCAACACTTTCAGATTTTTCATCTTTATTGAGTTTATTGGATGTACCCATAGGGGTTTTCTTATGTTTTCCATTCTCAAGATTGAATTTCTTCACCAAGTTAAGAGCATACTTGGCTTGAGATATGAACATCCCTTCATGTGATTGTTTAATCTGAGTTCCTAAAAAATAGGTCAACTCCCCAACCATACTCATCTCAAACGTGGAAGTCATGCAGTTAACAAACTCTTTTTCCAAGGTCTTGGAGGTGGATCCAAACACAATGTCATCAACATAGATTTGAGCTATCAAAATGTGTTTGTCTTGATTTTGAATAAAAAGTGTTTTATCCACCTCTCCCCTTCTAAACCCACTTTTTAAAAGGTGGTCTATAAGCCTCCCATACCAAGCTCTAGGAGCTTGTTTGAGACCATACAAGGCCTTTTTCAGTTTAAACACATGACTGGGTTTATGGGGGTCCTCAAAACCTTATGATTGCTCAACAAAAACTTCTTCTTCAAGAATGCCATTTAAGAAAGCACTCTTCACATCCATTTATTGAAGAGTTATGTCAAGAAAACATGCAATGGCAAGCAGCAGATGAATGGACTCAATACGGGCTACAGGAGCAAAGGTTTCATCAAAATCCACCCCCTCAACCTATGTATACCCTTGAGCCACAAGTCTAGCTTTATTTCTTATTATCTCTCCCACTTCATTAGTTTTGTTTTTGAAAATCCATTTTGTTCCAATAACATTTATTGAAGTGGGTCTAGGAACAAGATACCAAACATCATTTTTTGTAAATTGATCTAGTTCCTCTTGCATGTCATTTATCCAGCTTACATCCTTAAGAGCCTCTTGCACATTTTTGGGTTCAATAGTGGAAACAAAGCAAGAAGCATGAATTTCATCAAATTCTAGTGTGGACATGCGTGCAAGTTTCTTATAATCCACCTTACCTTTCCTTCTTGTTGACACACCGTCCTGTACATTACCTATGATCTGAGAAAATGGATGTATTTTCTGAATCTTGCTTGGAATATCAAGTCCTTGTTCGGCCAACCCGATCGAATATCTTCTCGATCCGGATGCTCCAGCCGCTTTCGGCTGCCGTCAATGTGACTTCCGATGTAGCTACATTCGAATCACATTGGGTGATACATCTGAATCTCATCATCTGTATCGCCAAAATCTGCCGAACCTCGCTTGATCACTTGCCGGATTCGTAGTTGTTTCGGATCAAAATCTCCAAAATCCAAGGATCCCCGAAACATCTTCTTCAACAGTTTTGTGGCCAAGATCGGTTAGATCATCAAAAACAATGTTCATGGATTCCATAATAGTCTTAGTCCGTAAATTAAAAACTATGTAAGCCCGACTATTAGTAGAATAACCCATGAAGACACACTTATCACTCTTAGAATCAAACTTGGAAAGTTGGTCTCTATCATTGAGAAGGTAGGATACACAACCAAAAACATGAAAGTATTTTAAGGTTGGTTTCTTTCCAAGAAAAATTTCATATGGAGTCATTGTACTACCCGGTCTTAAGAAAACCCTATTTCCAATGTGACAAGTCAGTATTTAAGGCTTCCCAAAATCTTTTAGCCAAATTTTTGAGGTTAACATCACCCTAGCCATCTCTTGTAATGTCTTATTCTTTCTTTCCGCCACTCCATTTTGTTGTGGAGTTTTGGGAGCGTAAAATTCATGTGAGATACCATTGAGGCACAATAATTAGAAAAGGATGAGTTTTCATATTCCGTGCCATGATCTGATCTAATTCTAATAAGCTTTAGATCATACAAGTTCATCACACGGGTGTACCAAATTTTGAATGCCTCAAAAGTTTCAGACTTCTCTCTTAAGAATATCACCCAAGTGTATCTAGAGAAGTCATCCACACATACAAAGGTATATTTTTTTCTACCTAAACTCTCTACTTCAATGGGACCCATGAGGTCAGTATGAATCATCTCTAGACACCTAGATGTGGAACATTGTGTTATGGGAAGATGAGATGCCTGGTTTCTTTACCTTTTTGGCAGGGGCCACATACCTTTGTATAATTCTTTTCCAAATTTGGCAATCCTTTAACAAAGATCATGCTTTACAAGCTCATGGAGCTTACAAAAACTCATATGTCCAAGTTTCTGATGCCAAAGATCTGTAACATCAAGACTAGCTTTTTGGCATGATTGGCTATTGTTGAACATATAACAATTGTCAGATGACCTTGTACATGTCAGAAGACATTTGTTAGTTTGATCAAAAACTTCACAAGAATTTTTATCAAACCTTACCTGAAGGTCATCATCACACAATTGACTTATACTGATCAAATTTGTTTTAAGTCCTTCCACATGGTAAACATTCGTGAGATTTGGAAGGCCTTCAACATTCAATGTTCCTTTGCCAATTATTTTCCCTTTGGCACCACCACCATAGGTCACTGACCCACCATTGATGCTCACATAATCTTTCAAATTTTCAACTGAACCTATCATATGTCTAGAGCACCCACTGTCAAAGTACCATGATCCAGCAATATGAGATTTTAATGAAGTGAAAGTAACATTGCACATCTCATCATCAGACATTGTAGCACCATGACATATATCAAACGGCTCACAATATTTGGCTTTACACTTGTCATTACAAGTTTTGGGAACCCACATTTGTTTAACAATTTTAGGTTGGTGGTTTTGAAAAAGATTTTTCTGATGAGCCTTCGGATGAGACTTCCAATGTGATTGCCAATGTTGTTGCATTGGCTGTCGCAATGGCTGCTTCATGCGATTCTCCATCTGAGCTTTTCCCAAGTAGGCCTGTCTAACTTCATCCTCATACATAGCCTTTTTCAGAAAACAAAAGGGTTGTATGTGTCCAGGCTTATGGCAGAAATGACAAACACAATTTTTCTTTCTTGTTCTTGGTTTTTCGAAAAAGGTAGTTTTTTTGAAAATTTTGAGCATTCTATTTAGTTCCAGACGTACCTTCTCCTTCTCTTACAAACACCTTAGGAACAAAACCAATACCTGCCTTGGATGTGCTTCCTAAATTTAGCATTTCATCCACTTTATGCTGGCTTGAATTCCATTTGGCAATGGTTTCTTTTGCTTGAGTAAGCTGCTCCTTCAAACCTTCGATCTCAACATCCTTTTTGCTTAGCAAGCTTTCCAAATTTTACTATGCAATCTTTTCTCGATCCTCATTGGCCTTTTTCAACAACTCATTTGCCTTACCAAGCAATGTAACTTGGTGAGCTCAAGCTTTCTCCTAATCTTTGTACAACTCCTTATACCCTTCCAAAGAAGTTCGACTCAGATTTCCACCATCTTTGGAATTGTGGAATTAAAATAGAAGAGTTCGCCCCTCGCTTCTCGCCATCAGATTTGCCGACGTGACTGATGTAGCCGCATTGGGTGTCACATTGGTCGAAAAATCTGCACTTTCGCCAGAGTCATAAACAAGAAGTGAGAATGATAAGATCACCCGGATCTTCTCCATCACTATCACTGTGGTTGCCGAAAATTCAAACCCTTTTTCCTTAGAGTATTTGCACATTGGTTAGCATAATGACCATAAACTTGACATTCTCTACATTGAACTGAATCAATGTTCTTACCATTATAGGATGATTTTGAAGCAAAGGGGTTTGTGAAGGGCTTTTCTCGAGTTTTGAAAGAATTTTCTTTTGGAACAAATTTTCCGTAATCAGTTTAAAATTGTTTTTCGAGCTTGATGATGGAGTTCTATTTTGACTCTTATTTTTCAAAAAATTTCGAATTTGGTAGTCAATAGAGCAATAGATTATTCTCCAAAATCGACTCATCAATATCCTTTGAATTTCAAGCAAATCACATGAGATATCAATAGGAGCAGCATAGCAATATTTTTCACAATGGGTGTAAGATGATGAAGCCCTTTGCCTTTTTGTTTTATTTGATCATTTAGGTTCAATTCAAAGTTTTGAAGAATACCGCCTAGTCTCAAAACTCATCTTGTCAATATCATGTGCTTCCTCAATAGCACATATCTTGACATTGAACCTTTCAGCAAAGTTCTCATCATCTTGCTAACAAGACGCCATTAGTAATGAGATCTCCTAAAGCAAGTGCGTAATTAGATATGTCAAGAAGTCTACCATAATATGTCATAATATCTTCGACTCATGCATTCTAGTATTCTCAAATTGTGTGGTGAGCATTCTTAACTTAGAGGCACGAACACCGGCAGTCCTTCACACAAGGTCCGGGCCTCCCAAACATCTTTTAGCAGATTCATAATTTGCAATCACCCTAAAAGTATTAGCATCTAAGGCTTTATAAATAGCGAGACAAAGCTTTTGAATTAAAGGATGCAGTTGTTCCTATCTTCATTGTCCATTCGCATTCTTTGGTGACCTTGACATCACCATCCGAATGTTGTTTTAGGAGGACTCCATCCATTCAAGACAAGAAGCCACTTCTTTCATCAATCGATTTGATGAAGATGCGCATCTTAACTTTCCAAATAGAGTAGTTTGCATTAGTAAGAGTAGAGAGGCGAACAACGTTTCATACCGAGAATCCATCACCGGCTATAATCGAATCAACTCTTTAGTGATGTCAAGAGGAGGCTCGATACCAATTGAAAGAACACTATAGCACGGATTCTCAAGAGATCAATGTGATTAGCAATGTAGTTGTGATTGTAGCTACAATGGGAATCACAATGAAACAACAAATAATAGTAGCAAATGAAGATTGATTTTAACACACACAAAACGAAAAAATGAACTCAAGTTTTTACTAAAAACAATCTACAAGTTAATACTTGTAGACCTAGCCTCAAGGCCACAAAATTTCACTAAAAGAATAATTGTTTTAACACAAAAATAATGTGAAATCAAACACAAAAATATTCTCACAAGACAATGAATCTTGAGAACAAAAACCCCACATAAAAATGCTAGTTAAACAAAACGTGGGAAGAAACAAACTCAAATTTCCTTAAAACAAAACAAAAGAAGCACAAATAGTTTTCCCCCGTAAATTGATGTTACCGCCAATGTTGTAACATTGACACTCCTTCGCCAAGTGAATGATCTTCGTTCCGGAAAATGTCAGATTTTTCGTCATTTGATGAATTGTATTTGTTCTCTAAACTCGCGTAAAACCTCGAATTCCAGCCTCCTCAATTTATACACGCGATAACCTACACATCAACAAAGGAGACCATCTACTACAAGGAAAGGATTAGTTTTTAAGGAAAAATCAACAACTTACCAAACTTGTAAGATTTGTTACCAAATATGAAGAAGTCAAGAAACTTGGTTTGACTAGGATTTTGCCAAGATTTAGTTACCAATATGGTGTAAGCCGAAATCTAGAAAGATTATGCTACCAAAAATAACTAAACTAAATCTAAACAATATACTAAG
>CM028377.1:128766585-128800938 GCA_013146195.2 Codonopsis lanceolata
ATCGAAAGCTACATCAGCTAGATTGGGTTTTGGGATTCAGGAAACAGACGAAGAAGAAGCCATTGAGAGTTTGTAGAAGGTGCAAGAGAGATGATGAAGGCGAAGGGATTTGGAAGAGAGTATGGTCTGCTTGAAATTTTGGTCACCGGAATTTGAAGAATGAAGATTCTGGAGAAGTGAGTTGTTTACCTATAAACACAGCACTAATACTCCACTAAACACTAATTAGCCATTAACTCATTAAGATGATAGAATGAGGAGACCTAAACAAGAAATCAAATTTCAAAATATAGATAAAAATCAAATATTAACCACCAATAGAGGAGTGATAAAAATCTGTTGTTATGAACATGAGAAATAGGTGAGGAGGATGTAAGAAATTAACTACTAATTCTGATTTTGAAATTTTTTGAATTGAACACGTTGATCAAAATTTTGAGAATGCACAATACTCAATTAACCAAAATTATAATCACACAAATCTTAAAATCAAGAATAATAGACCGCCTGATCCTCATGATGAGCACAATAGGATTAGACAACCACATAAAATATTAACTTGGTGAACAATGGAACCGAGATTGCACTAATTTGATAATGAAAAACAAACATTAAGGGGCCGATATGATCAACAAAGGATGTCCTAGAAGATATGCCTAATATGTGAAGAAAATCAAGAAAATAATGCAAGCACACATGTGATATGTCTAGATCATCTGAATGTAGTTCCCAATGTAGCTGTGATTGGAAAACACATTCGCCAAAATTGTGATTTTATGTTGCAAATTCTTATCTTATCATCACCAAATCACAAGAAACTCCCATAAATACCATAGGTACTTTATTTCCTATGAGAATAGCTTTACTTTATTTCAAGCATATTCATAAACCACTAGGAACCTTTCACACTATTTACCAATGGTAGCAACTTAACTTATTGATCAACCCATGAAATCGATTCACGGTTCCAAAAGAAAGATGCCACAACCTTGTCCATGGGTAGCTCTTTTCCGTTAGGTAGCTTTCACACTTTGTCAATTAAAGGAAGTCAATTTAGTCAAGATCAACCCATGAAAGCCTAAGCTCCATAGTACATTGACAAATTGCGGCATCCCAAAAATTTCAAAAGGTAGCTCTTTCCTTTGTGGTTTAACAAATTTTCAATTTCAATACAACTTTTAGGGAGATGGTGAGGAGAATTAGAACAAGAAAATCACAATACATATTGAATGTATCCAAAACATCAAACAAAGGTACTAAAACATACGAGTGAAACTAGTGTGCCCCCAAAATACAATGCAAGATGCCTAATTTTTATATATATAATATATAAGTGAGGGATTACATGGCACACATGCAGAGATTTCCTAAGATTTATGAATCTCTCAAAATCTAGACTCTTTGTGAAAATATCGGCCAATTGATTTTACGTTCCCATGTTCAATACAAACAATGCCTTGTTCAACCAAGTCTCTAATGAAATGGTGTCTTATGTCTATGTGCTTAGTTCTAGAGTGTTGAACATGATTTTTAGCTATACTTATAGCACTTGTGTTGTCCAATACATGGTTAATATATTACTTGTGCAAAACCATAATCTTGATCATTTGTTTCATCCACAAAAGTTGTGTACATCCACTACCGCTAGCGGTATATACTCAGATTCACTCGTAGATAGGGCTACACAATTTTGTTTCTTACTAAACCATGAAATTAGGTTATTTCCCAAATAAAAACAACCACCGATGTGCTCATGTCATCAACACTACCAAATTTCCGGTACGGCATTGCTAAACCCAACAAGATTAGTGTTTGTGTATTTAGTATACCACAAACCCATGCCACAAGTCTCACCAACATATCGAATTATTCTTTTCACAGCTTTCAAGTGAGAGACTTTGGGGTTTGCTTGATAACTAGCACACAAGCACACACTATACATAATATCTGGACGGGTGGCAGTTAAGTACAACAGACTTCCAATCATACTTCTATATAAGGTATGGTCAACACTTTCAGATTTTTCATCTTTATTGAGTTTATTGGATGTACCCATAGGGGTTTTCTTATGTTTTCCATTCTCAAGATTGAATTTCTTCACCAAGTTAAGAGCATACTTGGCTTGAGATATGAACATCCCTTCATGTGATTGTTTAATCTGAATTCCTAAAAAATAGGTCAACTCCCCAACCATACTCATCTCAAACGTGGAAGTCATGCAGTTAACAAACTCTTTTTCCAAGGACTTGGAGGTGGATCCAAACACAATGTCATCAACATAGATTTGAGCTATCAAAATGTGTTTGTCTTGATTTTGAATAAAAAGTGTTTTATCCACCTCTCCCCTTCTAAACCCACTTTTTAAAAGGTGGTCTATAAGCCTCCCATACCAAGCTCTAGGAGCTTGTTTGAGACCATACAAGGCCTTTTTCAGTTTAAACACATGACTGGGTTTATGGGGGTCCTCAAAACCTTTGGTTGCTCAACAAAAACTTCTTCTTCAAGAATGCCATTTAAGAAAGCACTCTTCACATCCATTTGTTGAAGAGTTATGTCAAGAAAACATGCAATGGCAAGTAGCAGACGAATGGACTCAATACGGGCTACAGGAGCAAAGGTTTCATCAAAATCCACCCCCTCAACCTGTGTATACCCTTGAGCCACAAGTCTAGCTTTATTTCTTATTATCTCTCCCACTTCATTAGTTTTGTTTTTGAAAATCCATTTTGTTCCAATAACATTTATTGAAGTGGGTCTAGGAACAAGATACCAAACATCATTTTTTGTAAATTGATCTAGTTCCTCTTGCATGGCATTTATCCAGCTTTCATCCTTAAGAGCCTCTTGCACATTTTTGGGTTCAATGGTGGAAACAAAACAAGAAGCATGAATTTCATCAAATTCTAGTGTGGACATGCATGCAAGTTTCTTATAATCCACCTTACCTTTCCTTCTTGTTGACACACCATCCTGTACATTACCTATGATCTGAGAAAATGGATGTATTTTCTGAATCTTGCTTGGAATATCAAGTCCCTGTTCAGTCAACCTGGACTGAATATCTTCCTGATCCGGATCTGTTCCAGCAGTTTCAGCTTCTGCCAGGTTTCTGTCCAATGTGACTTCCGATGTAGCTACATTCGGAATCACATTGGGTGATACATCCTGAATCTCATCATCTGTACTGCCAGAATCTGCTGAACCTGCTTGATCACCTGCTGGATTACTGGATTCAGCCGCTGTTTCTGGATCAAAATCTCCAAAATCAAGGATCCCTGAAACATCTTCTTCAACAGTTTTGTGGCCAAGATCGGTTAGATCATCAAAAACAATGTTCATGGATTCCATAATAGTCTTAGTCCGTAAATTAAAAACTCTGTAAGCCCGACTATTAGTAGAATAACCCATGAAGACACACTTATCACTCTTAGAATCAAACTTGGAAAGTTGGTCTCTATCATTGAGAAGGTAGCATACACAACCAAAAACATGAAAGTATTTTAAGGTTGGTTTCTTTCCAAGAAAAATTTCATATGGAGTCATTGTACTACCTGGTCTTAAGAAAACCCTATTTCCAATGTGACAAGCTGTATTTAAGGCTTCAGCCCAAAATCTTTTAGCCAAATTTTTTGAGGTTAACATCACCCTAGCCATCTCTTGTAATGTCCTATTCTTTCTTTCCGCCACTCCATTTTGTTGTGGAGTTTTGGGAGCAGAAAATTCATGTGAGATACCATTGGAGGCACAATAATTAGAAAAGGATGAGTTTTCATATTCCGTGCCATGATCTGATCTAATTCTAATAAGCTTTAGATCATACAAGTTCATCACACGGGTGTACCAAATTTTGAATGCCTCAAAAGTTTCAGACTTCTCTCTTAAGAATATCACCCAAGTGTATCTAGAGAAGTCATCCACACATACAAAGGTGTATTTTTTCTACCTAAACTCTCTACCTCAATGGGACCCATGAGGTCAGTATGAATCATCTCTAGACACCTAGATGTGGAACATTGTGTTATGGGAAGATGAGATGCCTGGTTTCTTTACCTTTTTGGCAGGGGCCACATACCTTTGTATAATTCTTTTCCAGATTTGGCAATCCTTTAACAGCATCGTGCTTTACAAGCTCATGGAGCTTACAAAAACTCATATGTCCAAGTTTCTGATGCCAAAGATCTGTAACATCAAGACTAGCTTTTTGGCATGATTGGCTATTGTTGAACATATAACAATTGTCAGATGACCTTGTACATGTCAGAAGACATTTGTTAGTTTGATCAAAAACTTCACAAGAATTTTTATCAAACCTTACCTGAAGGTCATCATCACACAATTGACTTATACTGATCAAATTTGTTTTAAGTCCTTCCACATGGTAAACATTCGTGAGATTTGGAAGGCCTTCAACATTCAATGTTCCTTTGCCAATTATTTTCCCTTTGGCACCACCACCATAGGTCACTGACCCACCATTGATGCTCACATAATCTTTCAAATTTTCAACTGAACCTGTCATATGTCTAGAGCACCCACTGTCAAAGTACCATGATCCAGCAATATGAGATTTTAATGAAGTGAAAGTAACATTGCACATCTCATCATCAGACATTGTAGCACCAGGACATATATCAAACGGCTCACAATATTTGGCTTTACACTTGTCATTACAAGTTTTGGGAACCCACATTTGTTTAACAATTTTAGGTTGGTGGTTTTGAAAAAGATTTTTCTGATGAGCCTTCGGATGAGACTTCCAATGTGACTGCCAATGTTGTTGCATTGGCTGTCGCAATGGCTGCTTCATGCGATTCTCCATCTGAGCTTTTCCCAAGTAGGCCTGTCTAACTTCATCCTCATACATAGCCTTTTTCAGAAAACAAAAGGGTTGTATGTGTCCGGCTTAAAGCTTATGTGTAAAGTGACAAACAAAATTTTTCTTTCTTGTTCTTGGTTTTTCGAAAAAGGTAGTTTTTTGAAAATTTTGAGTATTCTATTTAGTTCCAGACGTACCTTCTCCTTCTCTTACAAACACCTTAGGAACAAAACCAATACCTGCCTTGGATGTGCTGCCTGAATTCAGCATTTCATCCACTTTATGTTGGCTTGAATTCCATTTGGCAATGGTTTCTTTTGCTTGAGTAAGCTGCTCCTTCAAACCTTCGATCTCAACATCCTTTTTGCTTAGCAAGCTTTCCAGCCTTACTATGCAATCTTTCTGATCCTCATTGGCCTTTTTCAACAACTCATTTGCCTTACCAAGCAATGTAACTTGGTGAGCTCGTTTCTCCTAATCTTTGTACAACTCCTTATACCCTTCCAGCAAGTCTGACTCTGTATTTCCACCATCTTTTGGAATTGTGGAATTAAAATAGAAGAGTTCGTCCCTGTTTCTGCTCACTGTATTTGCCGATGTGACTCCGGATGTAGCTGCATTGGGTGTCACATTGGCTGAAAAATCTGCACTTTCAGTTTCAGAGTCATAAACAGCAGTGAGAATGATAAGATCACCTGGATCTTCTCCATCACTATCACTCAGGGTTGCTGAAAAATGCGAACCCTTTTTCCTTAGAGTATTTGCACATTGGTTAGCATAATGACCATAAACTTGACATTCTCTACATTGAACTGAATCAATGTTCTTACCATTGTAGGATGATTTTGAAGCAAAGGGGTTTGTGAAGGGCTTTTCTGGAGTTTTGAAAGAATTTTCTTTTGGAACAAATTTTCCAGAATCAGGTTTAAAATTGTTTTTCGAGCTTGATGATGGAGTTCTATTTTGACTCTTATTTTTCAAAAAATTTCTGAATTTGGTAGTCAATAGAGCAATAGATTATTCTCCAAAATCAGACTCATCAATATCCTTTTGAATTTCAAGCAAATCACATGAGATATCAATAGGAGCAGGCATAGCAATATTTTTCACTATGGGTGTAGAAGATGATGAAGCCCCTTTGCCTTTTTGTTTTATTTGATCATTTAGGTTCAATTCAAAGTTTTGAAGAATACCAGCTAGTCTCTCAAAACTCATCTTGTCAATATCATGTGCTTCCTCAATAGCACATATCTTGACATTGAACCTTTCAGGAAAAGTTCTCATCATCCTGCTAACAAGACGCTCATTAGTAATGAGATCTCCTAAAGCAAGTGCAGAATTAGATATGTCAAGAAGTCTACCATAATATGTCATAATATCTTCAGACTCATGCATTCTAGTATTCTCAAATTGTGTGGTGAGCATTCTTAACTTAGAGGCATCGAACATCGGCAGTGTCCTTCACACAAGGTCTGAAGGGCCTCCCAAACATCTTTAGCAGATTCGTAATTTGCAATCACCCTAAAAGTATTAGCATCTAAGGCTTTATAAATAGCAGACAAAGCTTTTGAATTAAAAGATGCAGTGTTCATGTCTTCATTGGTCCATTCAGATTCTTTGGTGACCTTGACATCACCATCCGAATCTGTTGTTTTAGGAGGACTCCATCCATTCAAGACAGCAAGACACACTCTTTCATCAATCAATTTGATGAAGATGCGCATCTTAACTTTCCAAATATAGTAGTTTGCATTAGTAAGAGTAGGAGGGCGAACAACGTTCTCATACTGAGAATCCATCACGGCTATAATCAGAATCAACTCTTAGTGATGTCAAGAGGAGGCTCTGATACCAATTGAAAGAACACTATAGCACGGATTCTCAAGAGAGATCAATGTGATTAGCAATGTAGTTGTGATTGTAGCTACTATGGGAATCACAATGAAACAACAAATAATAGTAGCAGCGGAAGATTGATTTTAACACACACAAAACTGAAAAACTGAACTTCATGTTTTTACCAAAAACAATCTACAAGTTAATACTTGTAGACCTAGCCTCAAGGCCACAAAGATTTCACTAAAAGAATAATTGTTTAACACAAAAATAATGTGAAATCAAAACACAAAAATATTCTCAGAAGACAATGAATCTTGGAGAACAAAAAGCCCACATAAACTAGTTAAACAAAACGTGGGAAGAAACAAACTCAGCCTCCTTAAATCAAAACAGCAAGCACAAATAGTTTTCCAGAAATCTGATGTTACTTCCAATGTTGTAACATTGACAGCCTTCAGCGAGTGAATGATCTTCGTGTCCGAAAATTGATTTTCTCAATCACGATGAATTGTATTTGTTCTCTCTTTGAAACTCTGCCAGAAACTCGAATTCCAGCTCCTGAATTTATACATGCGATAACCTACACATCAACAAAGGAGACCATCTACTACAAGGAAAAGGATTAGTTTTTAAGGAAAAAATCAACAACTTACCAAACTTGTAAGATTTGTTACCAAATATGTAAGAAGTCAAGAAACTTGGTTTGACTAGGATTTTTGCCAAGATTTAGTTACCAAATATGGTGTAGCCGAAATCTAGAAAAAGATTATGCTACCAAAAATAACTAAACTAAATCTAAAACAATGTACTAAGTCCTAAATTAACACAAACTTATCTAAAATCCTATTTTGACCAAGAAAGGTGAAAACAAGTAAAAATAGGCCTTGCCTATTTTACCCTTACACTCGAGATCTGGAGTACAGACCTTAAGTGCTGCTCGTGCTCTTCTCGGGTCTTCGAGTAAATCAGTATATCATCTATGAATACGATCACACAATGGTCTAAGAATCTCCTGAAAATCCTATTCATAAGATCCATGAAGGCAGCTGGGGCATTCGTAAGTCCAAAAGGCATCACCAAAAATTCATAATGTCCGTAGCGAGTCCGAAAGGCAGTCTTCGAAATATCCTCCTTCCTGACTCTCAGCTGATGATATCCCGAGCGAAGATCAATTTTTGAGAAATAGTACGCTCCGTGCAATTGGTCAAACAAGTCATCAATTCTAGGTAGCGGGTATTTATTCCTTATCGTAACCCGATTGAGTTCACGATAGTCAATACACAGACTTATACTTCCATCCTTCTTCTTCACGAATAGCACTGGAGCACCCCAAGGTGAAACGCTTGGCCTAATCAGATCTTTTTCTAATAACTCCTGTAACTGTTCCTTTAACTCCTTAAGTTCAGTTGGCGTTCTATATGGTGCTTTAGAAATAGGCACCGTCGCAGGTGCTAAATCAATTCCAAACTCTACTTCTCGCTCAGGTGGAATACCGGGCAAGTCTTCAGGAAATACATCTTTAAACTCCTTAACTACACCGAGCGACTCTAGTGTGACCCCTTCCTTTTGATTATCAATAATGGAGGCCAAGAAGCCTTGACAACCCTTCCTTAGAAGTCTTCTTGCCTTCAGAGAAGAAATAAGACCAGATAAAAACGTCGGTTTAGATCCCTTAAAACGAAATCATGTCTCACCTGGTATGCAAAATACTACTTCCTTCTCGAAACAATCAACCTTAGCATGAAACGCTGACAACCAATCCATGCCTAAAATTAGATCGAAGTCCTGAATATCTAAAGGTAGTAAGTCAATAGGCATCTCTCTATCCTCTAGAAACAAAGAACACGACTTATATATTTCAGTGACAGGGATGGATTCCTTAGTAGGCGTATCTATCACTAAATCCACTTCCAAGCTTTGGGAAGACAGTTCCATACGACGTGCAAGTGAGGTACTTATTATCGAGGTTGTGGCACCAGGATCGATTAATGCATAAACTTCACGAGAGTAAAGTCGAACGGTACCTGTCACCACATCATTTGTGGCTCTGGCATCTCGACCTGTCATTGCAAAAATTCTTCCTTGTCCCCTTGGTTTGGCCTTATCCTCCCCATTTGCTCCTTGGTTATTACCAGCTTTCGGTGGTTCTGAGCAGTCTCTAGATTTATGTCCTACCTTTCCACAGTTGAAACATGCCCCCTTAGTCCAAAAACATGACTCCGTTCTGTGTTTTCCCCCACATCTGCTACAAGCTTGATTATTGTTCTGGTTGGTATTCCGATCCGAATTACGCCACTGATTCTGGTTTTGACCTTGATTTTGGTTGCGCCTAGGGGTGGCAAAAATTTATCCAACCCATTGGATTATCTATTATATTCATTATAAAATACTTATTGGTTATTATCCATTAACACCCAATTAAGTTAATGGGTGTTAATGGATATTATCCATTAACACCCATTAACAAAATTGATAATTATGGATATTAACCGGTTATCCATCAGATTTATCGACTAATGTCACCACCGTCAACCGCCTCCACCCACCGCCGCCCTTTCCCACTTCCAGCCACCACCACCGCTGCCCACCGCCGCCAGCCACCACCTGAAACCGCCACCACCACTGGCTCTTTACTTAAAAGTAATAATAATTAAATCAATAACTTACTATTAGCAAGATTCGAACCTAAACCAAATTTCCTTACAATAAAGCTTGTTTCCACCAGGCTAAACCACTTTTTGATATATATTTGAAAGTTAATATGAATATAAACAAGTAATCATAAAAATTATTGATTATTATGAACGTATTTGTTATTTGTTTTGGATTAAGAATATATTTGTTTGTTATTTATAATTATAATGAATATAAATTTTTAATTTTTTAATAAGGTATTTGACTTTTTTATTTTTTATTACTTTTACACAATCATTTATTAGTGTGAAATCAATAAACACGTATATTTTCTATCTCACAACTATGACGACTATTATAAAATTTTGACAACTTTATATATATTAGGTGATAAAAATAGTGTCGCATTGCAAATATCACTTTTATTTGAGGTGTAAAAAAAGGAAAGAAAAGATAAATATCAAAATTAAGAAAATATCTTGATCATTGTTGAAAGTGGGGTCCATTAATTTTTTATTAAATGTGAAAAGTTGGTGAAAATATTATGATTTATGAATATTAAGTTATTAACTTATCATTGTGTATATGTGTGTGTGTTTGCCATGTGTGTGTGTGTTTTTTTGGCATGTGTGTGTGTTTGAGTGGGTTTGTGTGTGTATGTTATGCTTAGTGAATCATAATATAAGTAGGCAAGTAATACTCAAAACAATAAATGATATTCCTTATTGGATATTATCCGGATAATACCCATTTATTAATAGATAATATTTGATATTATCCAATAACACCGATTAAGGTTAATGGGTGTTATTGGATAATATCCAAAACTACCCATTAACTATATTGGATAGAAAATGGTTTTATCCAAATTAACTGGTAACACCCAATTGCCACCCCTAGTTGCGCCACTGGTGCTGGTTTGGACCTTGATTTTGCCTACTCCACCGATTCTGCTGATTATTCTCATTAAAGTTCCGATTCGTCTGGTTGAACCCCCTGTTGTTGTTGTTCTCTATGTTCTTCCTTTTATTCTCATTATTACTTCCTTCGTAGCCCGACTGATCCCGGGAGCTGTTTCCAATACTCTCAAAAATTTTCTTCTTCTCATCCTTCTTTTTCTGATAGTCTTTTGATAATCGCTCCAATATCCTAGCTCGGTCCACGACTTCAACGTACGTCTGCAACTGTAAAGCGATCAACCGATGGCTAATTCCTCCATTGAGGCCCCTCTCAAACATTCTGGCCTTTTGCTTGTCATTCTCAGCGAGCCCTGGAGCGTACTTTGGCAACTCTGTGAACTTCATGGCATACTCATCTACTGTCATCTTTCCTTGCTCCAGTTTGAGGAATTCTATCAAGTTATTATCCCGCACGCTCTCCGGAAAATATTTCTTATTAAAGACCTCAAGAAATGTTTCCCAAGTGTATTCTCCTAACCCATTTGCTTCAGCAATCCTTAATTCCGATTCCCACCATTGATTTGCTTCCCCCTCGAATTTGAACGTTGCAAGAGTAACTTTCTGCTCACTTGTGAGAGTCATAGTCCTAAAAATCTTGTTCATGCTTTCAATCCATAGCTCCGGCTTAATGGTTCCCGTGCGCCCCGAGAAAGTCTCGAGGGCTTCTTCTTTGGAAGATGTCCAATGGGTCCTTTACTATTGGCCCAGTCGATGTGCCGCAGTGTGGGTGGCCGCTTAGTATCTCGGTGCTCCGTGTTGGATTATCTTGGTTCTTATTTCCCACTAGGGCTTGTGCTATAGTTTGGAGTAGCGCAAAGAGCGTAGGGTCTACTGGCGTTGGGACAGCAGCCGTTGCATTAGATTGGGTTGTTGCGCGCGCGGGTTCATTGGCATTTACGTTTGGTGCAGATATGCTATATTCTCCCACAATCTCTGAAATGGAGTTCACCGTGACCCTAGCAGCTTGAGTACCCCTACCACGTCCACGACCACGAGCTCCAGCGCAACCACCTCGTGCCATTAGGTACTGAGATGGAAACGTTGAGACGTCAATAAGGTTTAGGGTCACTACTTTTAGAGTGGCATAGTTCGATCAGTATGACATCATAAGACAATTTGGTATACACCGTCAAGTTCTAAGGAGTACACTATACAAAATTACACATTCATACACAAAAAAATAATACCAAAATTCATTTATTTCAAATTTCATTTAATTGCCTGATAAACAAAACTCGGAAGCTTTAAATGCATTCCATTGTTCAAATAATAAAAGCAACAAGAAAAATGTCCTCCAAATTCTACTTTAGGTGGCCATCTCCCAAACTAGATCAGTCATTCAGAAAAAAAATTCCTATCTAATTATCTTTTGCCTGGGTGTCTTCATCCTCGCTTAGGTTAGATTTTTCATCACTTCGATCAACAATGTTAATTATTGGATTGACATCCGCCTCGATGTCCGCTATCCCCTCATCTTCTTCACCATCATACTTGACAACACTATTATCTTTCTAAGTAAGTCATATGCCCAATTAATGATATTGGATAACCTCAAGTTTAATAACATCCAATTCTTACCCTACAATTAAATCCTATGAAATTTACTTTCTGACCCATCTGGATCTGAAATCTAAGCTCTGATACCATTCTCCGCCCAAACTCGATCGACACCGCGGTCCCACAATTTGACCACGTCACTTACAATAACATCTTAAAATCATAAATATTCCCAACTCAAAAATAAATAAACCTTCAAACATCATTAACTCAAGTCAAATAACCCAATAAATTTACTACAACCTTGATGCTAAATAAAAAGTCAATCATTCTTAATAAGTTATCATTTTATTAAATAAAGTCTAGATCCAAAATCTCTCAGAACCGTCATCATGGTTTGTCCGAGTCAAGTCTTCTCATAATTCCTACTCATTAGCTGAAGAAGGAGAATTTGAAATAAAAGGGTGAGCGAACAATGCCAAGTAAGATCATATACAACCCCTCCGGTTACTAAGGAGGAGTTGACCAGAATAAATCAGAGAGGAATAAATTTCAATATTCCAAGTTCACAATTCAAGTATCGATAAGCGGAAGCAATTTATCAAAATTTTAATTCAAAGTAAAAAGAAGTCAAATAAAAATTTAACAACAAAACGACTCGAGTGATCAACCGTCACCAACCGTCCCATACCGATTGGAGACAGTATATTACTCACAGAATTTCATGATCATAAAACAATTTTTAAATATTTACTCCGTAGAGTATCGATAAGCAGTTCAATAATTACTCCGAAGAGTATCGATAATTCGATCATGTTTGGTATATCCGGATAACCATATACCACTAGCTAGGTGGTATTCGATAAATTCGATCATTCAATAATTATGCTCACAATTTAAGTGGCATTCGATAGTCATAAAAATCAGTTTAATGATCATGGTAGAATTTCAAGGAAACGATAATCAAATTTCACTACAAGGGTCATACATCACAAAAATTATGCATCACAAAATTTCGCATCGCAACAATCATATATTTCATGTAGGAAGAATAACTAACATGAAATTCAATAATTAAGTGAAGTCAAACGTGAATCAATTAATAATTTTCGAAGAACTAAAATCGACGGAATTCAAATCAACTACCGACCCAAGTCGGCGTACGTCTCAAAAAAAATATCGATGTGAATAAAATAATTGGAAGTCTAACGGAGGATAACAAAAAAAAAATGGACTATAAGAGGTATAATCCCTTACCTTGCCAAAGTGTGCACCTAGCAAAAGTTTCAGTTCGCGACTAGAGTCTTAATTCGTCTTGTCCAAATCTAATTAAAATATAGTACAAAATTAGAAATTCTGAATTTAAGGGACCTTCTAGTAACTTTTAATATTTAAAAACAAAATTAAAAATCCCTAAATATAAATTTATTATAATTATAGAGGGTCTATTTCTAACTGTTGTAGCTTGAGGGTAAGTTTCTAAAAGTATAAAACTCAATAATACAAACACGAAAGTCTATGGACTAAATCTAAAAATCTCACCACCGAAATCATGATTGCTTTGGTATGTGGAATAGTTGTCTTTCAATTTAATATTAATATAAGTATATAATATTTTTACTCTCTTTCCTTATTCCAGCAAATACCCACCTCTCCTGAATTATTCTTCTTTGTTTCACTTTTCATTCCTTCCTGTGATTTCAATCACTCTCTGTTTCATCTTCTTTCTTTCTCATTTTTTTTCCGCCATTCCCTTCCTCTCTGTTCTCTTCTCTCATTTTTTTTAAAATCACGGCAAGCAAGACAAGCAAGACATTCCATCATTTCATCTCCCCCTCCCTAATCTCTTTCTTTTATTTCTTAGCTCCAGTATGCACACACACACACCACAATTTATTTCTTTGTCTCAATAGAAGAATCAAACCCTGCAATTAGAACAAAAGAAGCAATATCTTACCTCCGATCACGATTTGCGATTTCGTCTAACAATAATTCGGTGCGTCGCCGGTTCCTTCCACCCGAAGATCTCGCAAACAACTTCCTCCGTCGCCGTGTCTCTCTCGCCCGACCCCTCTGTAAAACTCTATTCAAAATTTCTGGCTCTTTCTTTTCAAAAGAAAACACCCGAGTGTTCGATTCGTTCTTATACACCCACACTATCGGTTCTCGTCCCTTGAATTTTCGATCGTCGTTTGTGTTTCCTAGGTACAGACTACCGATATCACTTCCTTCTTCTATTCATTTCATCTAATCTTATTACTATTATTACTATTATATTATTATTATTATTATTATTATTATTATTATTATTATTATTATTATTATTATTATTATTATTATAATCACAACTATTTATTATGAGCGAAGGAAACTCAAATCGGTGGGTCAAGCCCAAACTCAAAATATATTAAATAACTAACATCAAGCCCACTAAAATAAAACTCAAGTGTACTAGGCCTAACCCAATTTTAATAAACTCCAAATTGAATAGTTAAGCCCACAATAATTATTAATGTCTGGTAATAATTAATAAAATTATTATTATTATTATTATTATTATTATTATTATTATTATTATTATTATTATTATTATTATTATTATTATTATTATTTTAAAGGAAAATTTTGGGGTATTACAGATTATGACTCAACGGAGTTAACCATTGGGTTAGTATGACATTAAGGGATGATATGCCTAAGTCCTACGAATTTTGGGGTAGTATTAATGGAGGTTAAGCCTCCAAGCATTTTAAAGTGTATGAAGAACACTTGATGATTAGAGTCTTAATAATATCTCTAATGTGATTATATGCTAGTTGTGAATTTAAAAGCATGACTAGATGATTGTAGAGTACATGCCTACTTATTTGAGCATATGAATATGAATTACGTGTGCTTGAAGTTTGAGTCCAGCTGGAGTCGTTTTGTTGAGTCTTTGGCGGGACGATGTATCATCTTCACGAATTGTGGGATTCGTGATTTTGATGGATCGCCGCGCCAGGTTGCACACACCCCTCTATCGATGGCCACGGTAGGGAAGTAGTTGATCTTAGTTGTAGTATGGAAACATGACTTTGATAACTATGGAACTCGAGCGGGGGGGAATGTCTCGGGGACGTCGATACCACGATTTGGGTATCGAGGACACATATGATTTGTACGTTTTTTTGTAGGAGCGACGCGACGAAAAAATGGTAATGGTATTATATCTCTTTTTATATGAATTGACTCACGAGTGCTTATATGTGAATAATGTGCTACGTGAGTATGATATGATATGATATGATATGAAATGATGATTGAATGATTTAGTGAAATGTTATACTTGTTGATAACATGATACTCGAAATTGTTAAGTACGAATATCTTGACATGACTATTTATGAAATGTTATATTATGTCAATAGCATGAAATATTATTGTTGAGCATAATGCCATGACAGGAAGTTATGTTAGTAACTTGCTAAGTCTTTATGACTTACTCATATTTGTTTTGATTGTTTTCCCTAGATTCGAGCCGAGCGAGCGGTTCAAAGTGATTATCGGGTTGCATTGGTGAAGCTTTTGTCGAGGTTGCTACCTTGTAGTTTTAGTATCTTTCTTTTGGTAAGGACGATTGAGAAACATAAAGTTATGTAAACTTTATGAGGGGTAGCAAGACTTTATGTGTTTGATAATTGTACTTATG
Source organism: Codonopsis lanceolata (assembly GCA_013146195.2). Lineage (NCBI taxonomy): Eukaryota > Viridiplantae > Streptophyta > Magnoliopsida > Asterales > Campanulaceae > Codonopsis > Codonopsis lanceolata. The sequence continues at coordinate 128,782,019 of CM028377.1, forward strand.
ATCATTTGGTACTTAATCTTTTGGGAGCCGACTTGTGTTAGTCGTGCCTTATGTAATTATGATATATCATGCTTCAGTTGTTTTAACCAATTTATTGGTTAGTTGGTTATGTATGTTGTTATCCGGCATGTATTAGCCGTTAAAGCATGATTAGACTAGAGTTGTAGACTTAGTTTAATGTTGGGTTCCGGCTGTAATGTCGCCGATGACTTGGTATATAAATTGCTATAAATTGTTATTGTATGACAGGTGGTTTTGTTATACGTGCCTAGTGTTGCGTCACGTGATTTTTAATTTTTGACCAAGAGATTCATTATCTCTTTGGTTGTGTTAGTTTGAGCTTGTTAGCTCGGGCGCCACCGTTTAATTATATTACGCTTCCGCATGTGTTAAAGTTATTGGCGTATTGCCGTTATGGCCTTACCCACTATTTGCTATTTGTGTGTTATTGTGCCTTTTTAGGCGGCACGACCTCGGGGTCTCGTCTTGGGATCCGGGTCGGGTCGCCACAGTTGGTATCAGAGCTATGTTTATAAGTTAGCTATTCGTCGGGATAGGTTCCTTGGCTCAGGGGGTTGGTTTTGTGTGATAGTTCTATCTTAACGAAGAGTGTTCTTGTAGGTTAAGATGGTTGACACTAGAGCTGGTACTAGCACCGGAGGTAGTGCCGGTAGAGGCACAGATGGTGCGAGAGAGACTAATGAGAACCGTCAGCCAGAGGTTCCTCCACTTCGGACACCGGAGGAACAATTCGAGGCTATGGCTACCATGTATAGGGGTATGCTCACGATGATGAACGAGATGAACCAAAGGGGTTTCGGTAGAGGTGAACCACAACCGGGACCACAGCCAGAGCCACAGCCACAGCCAGCATCACAGGTTGGAGTACCGGTACAGGATGCTAGACATCACGGGGATTCGCTGCTAGAAAAGTTTGTGAAGGTGAAACCAAGGCAGTTCGATGGGGAGCCGGATGCTTTGAAGGCCGAGTTGTGGATCGAGCACCTAGAGAAGATATTTGCACCGTTGAGATGTGATGATGAGCAGAAAGTTATGCTAGCAGTGTTTAAGCTAGAGGGCGCTGCGGAGCACTGGTGGCAGGTGCTTAGGGAAAGTTGGGACATGCTTAGAGTTCCCCACACATGGCATAATTTTGTACGGGAGTTTAGAGCTTCGTATGTGCCGGAGGTTGTTCGGGAGAAGAGGGAAAAGAAGTTTCTTGACCTAGTGCAAGGAAGTATGTCTGTATCACAGTATTCAGTGAGGTTCACGGAGCTAGCTCGTTATTGCACTCATTTGATTCCGGATGAAGCGAAGTGGACGCAGAAATTCGTGAAGGGTTTGAAGACGGAGTATAGGAGACAGCTGTTATCTCATCAGTTCGTGGAGTATAGAAAGGCAGTTGATAGAGCCTATGTGATTGAGAGGGACATCGAGGAGCATCGTGTCATGGGTAGTTCGGGTTTTTCTCCACAGTCTAGACAGTCTTCGGATGGATCGGGTAACCGAGGGAATTATAATGGGAACAATGATCACAGGAAGGGAAATGGTAAGTTTAATCGAGAAGGGCAGGCGAAGAATCAGTTAGGTGGTAAAGGGGCTACTTCTACACCGAGCCAGGGAGATCGTAGCGTGATTATGGTTTGCTCTTATTGTTCGAAGACGGGGCACACGAAGGATAGATGTTGGATCAAGAATGGGGCACCGATGGAGTGCTACTATTGTGGAGTTGCGGGACACATGAAGAAGAATTGCCCTTTGAGGAGTAATCAACCAGGAGGACCGAGTCAGCCTACCGTCGAGACTAAGAGAGATAGTGATGGGAAGGAAAAGGTGCAGGGACGTGTATTTGCTTTAGACCAGAGGGGAGTACCTGAGTCGACTGCAGTTATTGGAGGTACCGTTTCTATCTTCGATAGTGAAGCACGAGTACTTATAGATCCATGGTCATCACATTCGTATGTTGCATCACATTTTGTAGACCGTTTGCGTGTATTGCCTCAGTCTTTGCCTTACGTGATTGAAGTTTCTACCCCGCTTGGGGATTGTTTATTGGCTTCAGAAGTTTATAAAGAATGCGATGCACTTGTGGATGAACATGTTTTGCTTGCGGATTTGGTAGTGTTGCCACTTTATGATTTTGATGTGATACTCGGTATGGATTGGTTGTGCGCATATCATGCTTTGGTTGATTGCTTTAGTAAGAGGGTTACATTTGAATTGCCAGGAGTTCCTAAATTTATGTTCTTGGGTGATAATGCATCTAGTGGTTTGCGCGTCATTTCTGCTCTTAAGGCGAGAAAATTGTTGTCACGGGGTTGCAAGGGGTATCTAGCTTGTGTGATTGATAAACGGGTTTCTACTTCAAATTTAGAAGATGTGCCAGTGGTGAATGAATTTCCGGATGTTTTCTCTAAAGATTTTGGGATGCCACCGGATAGGGAGATTGAGTTTTGTATCGAGTTGTTGCCGGGGACTACACCGATATCGAAGGCACCGTATAGGATGGCACCTATGGAGTTGAAGGAATTGAAGGTTCAGTTGCAGGAGCTTCTTGACATTGACTTTATCAAGCCAAGTGTATCGCCTTGGGGTGCGTCGTTATTGTTTGTTAGGAAGAAGGATGGAAGCCTTAGGTTGTGTATCGATTACCGGGAGTTGAATAAGGTGACGATCAAAAACAAGTATCCATTGCCACACGTAGATGATTTGTTTGATCAATTGCAGGGATCGGTGGTTTATTCTAAGCTTGATTTGAGGTTCGGGTATCATCAGTTGAAGGTGAGAGCCGAGGATGTTCTGAAAACCGCTTTTCGTACGAGGTATGGGCACTATGAGTTTATGGTGATACCATTTGGGTTGACTAATACGCCGGCAGTGTTCATGGATTTGATGAATCGGGTGTTCCATAATTTTCTTGATTGTTTTGTGGTGGTCTTCATAGATGACATTCTTGTGTATTCTAAGTCTCGGGAGGAGCATGCACAACATTTGAAGATGGTGTTATCGATTCTTCGGGATAGGTAGCTTTATGCTAAGTTTAGCAAGTGTGCTTTTTGGCTAGAGGAGGTCTCATTTTTGGGACATGTTGTTTCGAGTACCGGGATAGCGGTAGATCCTTCTAAGGTTGAAGCGGTGATGAATTGGAGGAGACCGACTACGCTATTGAGGTTAGAGTTTCTTGGGTTTAGCCGGGTATTATCGGAGGTTCATATAGGGATTTTCGAAGATTGCTACACCGATGACAAATTTGACCCAAAAGAAGACAGCGTTTGTTTGGAGTGATAAGTGTGAAGCAAGTTTCCAAGAATTGAAGAAGAAGTTGACTATGGCACCAGTTTTAGCGTTGCCTAGCGGAAATGAGAATTTTGTGGTTTATAGCGATGCATCAAAAGAGGGATTGGGTTGTGTTCTTATGCAGAATGGTAAGGTGATTGCTTATGCTTCGAGGAAGTTGTCTCCGTATGAGCAGAATTATCCCACGCATGACCTTGAGTTGGCAGCGGTCATATTTGCTTTGCATAAGTGGAAGCATTATTTGTATGGGTCAAAGTTTGAAATTTTTACGGATCACAAGAGTTTGAAGTATTTGTTCTCACAGAAGGAGTTGAATATGAGGCAAAGGAGATGGATGGAGAAGTTGAAAGATCATGATTGTACGATACTTTATCATCCGGGGAAGGCGAACGTGGTTGCCGACGCCTTGAGTAGGAAGGTTCATTTGTCGTGTTTGATGATTCGGGAATGGAAGATGTTGGAGGATGTCCGTGATTGGAATCCTAGTGAGGTTAATCATGGAGTGTTATTTGCTAGTGTTCGGCTATTCCAGTTTTATTGGAAAGGATTAAGGAGACTCAAAGGAAGGATCCGGGATAAGTAAAGATCATTGATGGTTTGAGTAAGAATGAGACGCCGGAGTTTGTAATGAATCAAGATGGGATTTTGACTTTCAGGGGAAGAGTTTGTGTTCCCTCAGTTGAGGACGTGAAGCGACTTGTGTTAGATGAAGCTCACAAGGCAAGATATACTATCCATCCGGGGAGTACGAAAATGTATAGGGATTTGAAGAAGCATTTTTGGTGGAATGGCATGAAGCGCCAAATTGCGAATTATGTGTCGAGGTGTTTGACTTGTCAACAGGTGAAGGCAGAACATCAAAGGCCCGCGGGATTGTTGCAGCCGTTAGATATTCCGGAGTGGAAGTGGGAGCACGTTACGATGGATTTTGTTTCGGGGTTTCCACGTACGTGTAGAGGGTTTGATGCCGTTGGGTTGTTGTAGATCAGTTAACGAAATCAGCTCATTTTATACCGATTGCGATGACTTATTCCTTGAGTCAATTAGCGGCACTGTATGTGCAAGAGATTGTAAGACTGCATGGGGTTCCAGTTAGCATTGTTTCGCATGTGATCCGAGATTTACTCGAGGTTTTGGCAGAAGCTATGGGGACTAAGTTGAATTTCTTTTTCACCCTCGACAGACGGACGGTCCGAGAACGATACAGATACTTGAGGATATGTTACGGGCTTGTACGGTGGACTTTAAGTGAAGTTGGGATTCACACCTTCCATTGGCAGAGTTTGCATACAACAACAGTTACCAGTCGAGCATTGGGATGGCACCGTATGAGGCACTTTATGGACGGAAGTGTAGATCTCCTATCTGTTGGGATGAAGTTGGAGAAGCAAAGCTATGGGGTTTGGAGATTGTGCAACAGTCGGCCGAGAGTGTGAAGTTGATTCGGGATAGATTGCTTACAGCTCAGAGTCGACAGAAGAGTTACGCGGATAATCGAAAGAGAGATTTGGAGTTTCAAGTTGGAGATTATGTGTTTCTTAAAGTATCGCCGAGAAGGGGTACTAAGAGATTTGGGAAGAAAGGGAAGTTATCACCAAGGTTTGTTGGACCTTTTGAGATTTTGGAGCATGTTGGGAGTTTGGCTTATAGAGTGGCTTTACCGCCGTTGTTGTCAGATATTCACAATGTGTTTCACGTATCTATGCTTCGGAAGTATCTTAAGGATGATTCGCATGTTCTTGCGTATGAGGAAATTTCATTTCAGCCTGATTTGTCATATGTTGAGCAGCCGGTGAAGATTCTAGACACCAAGGAGCAAGTATTGAGGAACAAGACGATTCCATTGGTTAAGGTTCTTTGGAGGAATCATGAGATCGAGGAGGCGACTTGGGAGACCGAGTTAGAGATGCGTGAGAAGTACCCGCATTTGTTTATAGACCATGGTAAGAATTTAGGGGCTAAATTCCTTTTAGTGGGGGAGAATGTAATACCCTAGATCATTGCTTGCTTGTCTTATACGTGAGTGCATACATTTATATTCATCATAAACATGTTTACATAACTCATTCGTATGTTTGAATTCGATAGCATGATCGTTGATGTTGATTTCTATGCTCGTATGCATGCTTTGTATCATGAGATGTGTTGGGACTTTGATTATGTTTAGATGTTAAAAACATGTATAAAAATATTAGATGTCATTCATAACATTCTTGACATGATTTAGAAGTTGTATGAATGCTCGTTGCATCGTCGATTCGATCGTTGCTCGTTTCTAGTTGTTGTTCTTCCTCGTTTGGCTTGTTTGAGCGTTTCTCGGGAGTGTTTGTCGTGTTCTAGTTCATTTTTGAGTGAGGATTGAGCCTAGGGATCTTAGGCCTTGAGTTTGGGGTTGTTTTGGAGTGATTGAAGACCCTTTGAAGTCTGGAGACCTTGCCCTCGCAAGGCGGTTTGGACCTTGCCCCTGCAAGACGAGCAGAATTGAAGAGCCTTGCTACTGCCTAGCATGCGGTCGCATGCAAGATGGACCATGCGACCGCAAGGTCACTTTTCCTGATACGAGTTATTTTGTTTGCTGCTCTATTTTGGCTGTCATAACCCCACCCAAACCCAACCTAAACCTCTCCCAATTCGTCCTAACTATCAACCTATGAGTGCTAAACAAGTTTTGAGAGTTTGAAAGGCTTTGTAAGACACTTGGCAAGGGAGACATCAACATGCATTGGTCCCTTATTCCCACCCCACTATTCAGCCATAAGGAGACCAAATACATCCTCTACACCCATTTTCTTCAGCCATTCTCTCCAAAAACGTGGCTGAACATTTCTTCAAGGTTTGAGAGAGTTCTTGGGAGGTTCTTGAGTGTTCAACAATGGTGGCCAAGGATTGAAGACTCCATTTTCAAATCCCATCCATAGAAGTGAAGAGGAGGACTAGTAGAACTCATACCAACCATTGCATGTTCGTTTTGCTTTCTTGTAGGACTGATTTAAAGTGAGTTACAACATCTCTTCTTATTTATTTTTGCCTCATTGACCCTAGGGAAAACAATCTTGCTATTTGAGGTCAATGAGAGCAATTAGGATTTGTAGAGATGTCATGTTTCACTATATGCTAAGTGTTGAATTTTTGATTGGATGAACATGTTGTAAAATATAGTTATGATGATATTCATGTGTAGAGATACATGATTAATTATCCTATCTTGTTTGTTTAAATATTGGGAGCATATTTCATGAAATGGTTAGACTCATATTTGATGAAATGGCTAGAATGAATATGTATGCCTAATTTGTGACTTTGATCCTATGTTTCCTACTTAATTGTTTTATTAGGGTTTTATGGGTTGAATGACCTTAGTAACCTATTTATTTATGTTAGTATGGACATAAGAGAGTATTGAGGCCAATGGCTTCTATACCCTAATTTTTGAAAGATTGATTATGACTCAACGGAGTTAACCATTGGGTTAGTATGACATTAAGGGATGATATGCCTAAGTCCTACGAATTTTAGGGTAGTATTAATGGAGGTTAAGCCTCCAAGCATTTTAAAGTGTATGAAGAACACTTGATGATTAGAGTCTTAATAATATCTCTAATGTGATTATACGCTAGTTGTGAATTAAAAAGCATGACTAGATGATTGTAGAGTACATGCCTACCTATTTGAGCATATGAATATGAATTACGTGTGCTTGAAGTTTGAGTCCAGCTGGAGTCGGTTTGTTGAGTCTTTGGCGGGACGATGTATCATCTTCACGAATTGTGGGATTCGTGATTTTGATGGATCGCCGCGCCGGGTTGCACACACCCCCTCTATCGATGGCCACGGTAGGGAAGTAGTTGATCTTAGTTGTAGTATGGAAACATGACTTTGATAACTATGGAACTCGAGCGGGGGGCAATGTCTCGGGGACGTCGATACCACGATTTGGGTATCGAGGACACATATGATTTGCACGTGTTTTTGTAGGAGCGACAAGGCGGAAAAATGGTAACGGTATCATATCTCTTTTTATATGAATTGACTCACGAGTGCTTATATGTGAATAATGTGCTACGTGAGTATGATATGATATGATATGATATGAAATGATGATCGAATGATTTAGTGAAATGTTATACTTGTTGATAACATGATACTCGAAATTGTTAAGTACGAATATCTTGACATGACTATTTATGAAATGTTATATTTTGTCAATAGCATGAAATATTATTGTTGAGCATAATGCCATGACAGGAAGTTATGTTAGTAACTTGCTAAGTCTTTATGACTTACTCCTATTGTTTTGATTTTTTTCCCTAGATTCGAGCCGAGCGAGCGGTTCAAAGTGATTATCAGGTTGCATTGGTGAAGCTTTTGTCGAGGTTGCTACCTTGTAGTTTTAGTATCTTTCTTTTGGTAAGGACGATTGGGAAACATAAACTTATGTAAACTTTATGAGGGGTAGCAAGACTTTATGTGTTTGATAATTGTACTTATGATCATTTAGTACTTAATCTTTTGGGAGCCGACTTGTGTTAGTCGTGCCTTATGTAATTATGATGATCATGCTTCAGTTGTTTTAACCATGTATTGGTTAGTTGGTTATGTATGTTGTTATCCGGCATGTATTAGCCGTTAAAGCATGATTAGACTAGAGTTGTAAACTTAGTTTAATATTGGGTTCCGGCTGTAACGTCGCCGATGACTTGGTATATAAATTGCTATAAATTGTTATTGTATGACAGGTGGTTTTGTTATACGTGCCTAATGTTGCGTCACGTGATTTTTAATTTTGGATCAAGAGATTCATTATCTCTTTGGTTGTGTTAGTTTGAGCTTGTTAGCTCGGGCGCCACCGTTTAATTATATTACGCTTCCGCATGTGTTAAAGTTATTGGCGTATTGCCGTTATGGCCTTACCCACTATTTGCTATTTGTGTGTTATTGTGCCTTTTTAGGCGGCACGACCTCGGGGTCTTGTCTTGGGATCCGGGTCGGGTCGCCACAAGGCAAACCCTCTCACTAGCCCTATGATTAATAGATCACTGAATGTTGAAAAAGATCCATTTCGTCCTTGTAAAGAGAATGAAGAGATACTTGGTATTGAACTACCATACTTAAGTGCTATTGGAGCCCTCATGTACCTTGCTAATTGTACTAGACCAGATATAGCATTTTCTACAAATCTATTGGCAAGATATAGTTCATCTCCATCACGAAGACACTAGAATGGTATCAAGCACATATTTCGTTATCTTCAAGGGACAATCGATTTGGGATTATTTTATCCCAAAGGATCAAAGGATGAAATGGTTGGTTTTGCAGATGCGGGTTATTTTTATGATCCTCATAAGGTCAGATCACAGACCGGCTATGTCTTCACGATGGGTGGTGCTGCAATTTCCTGGCGTTCTCAAAAGCAAACGCTAGTTGCTACATCGTCAAATCATGCTGAGATGATCGCACTTCATGAAGCCAGTCGAGAGTGTGTATAGCTTCGATCTATGACTCAGCATATTCAAAATGCTAGTGGACTACCTATCAACAAAGACCCGACAATATTGTTTGAAGACAATGCTGCATGTGTCGCTCAAAGGAAAGAGGGATACATCAAAAGTGACAGGTCCAAACATATCCCCCTGAAGCTCTTTTTATTCACTCAAGAACTTGAAAAGAAGAAAGAGGTCAGCATCCAATATGTTTGATCAAGTGATAATATTGTAGATTTATTTATGAAGGCGCTTCCCACTACAACCTTCAGAAAGCATGCTCACAATATTGGAATGCGAAATCGACGAGATTTACAAAGGTGATTTCTCTTGACCCTTGTCAGTTCAAGGGGGAGCATATATGGATGTATTGTTTTTCCCTTTGTCATGGTTTTGTCCCACTGGGTTTTCCATGAAAAGGTTTTTAACGAGATAGCTCATGCACACGATTCAGATTTAAGTTGTGTACTTTTTTTTCCTTATGTACGATTTTTTTTCCCTAATGGGTTTTTCGGCTTAAAGGTTTTTAACGAGACACACTTAGTCAACTTACAACAAGACACACCTCTTATAGCAAACTGCTCATGTTCTGTTAATGATCATCAAACCTAATCAACATGTTATATATCAACCTTTACCCTTTTTTATTTCCCATCCAAGCATTTGTTTTCACCCCTCCACTCCTAGCTTAATATATTTGTGCTCAAACAAAAACTCTCTCCCTCCTTAAAACGACTCTCTAGTACTTTCTATTTTGATATATTATGCACATCGAAAATAAATAACAAACAATCACAAAGTATATCTAGATCAATCAAAGAGATTAAAGAGAGAGGTTGAGGTCAACAGACTATTAAAATTTTATTATTATCAACATTGTACACGTTTTAGGGTTACAATTATATATAGGGATACAATATCAAAACTTAAACAGACTTCAATTAGGAAAAATAAAATTTGTTCTGCCGCACGAGCGCGGTCACATTACTCCATCTAACGCGACCACCTAATCACAATGCGGTCACTTTCACTTACAGAATGTGATCGCTTCATCTTCTAAGACTTCCTGCCAAAGTAACGTGATCACTTAAACTACTGGGAGTCGTCCGAAAACCGATGTGGTCGCCTTGTCCCTGGTGGCACGATCGTCTTGTCTGACACGTAACATTTACTCTTTTTTTCTATTTTACGTAAAAAGTTCATCATTCTATTTTAGATATTTTATTAAAAGAATTCACCTTAATAAAATATGTTCATAATCTATATAATCTTTCAACTTTATCTTCCACTTATGATTATTATCAACTCTAATACAACTTCTATAGCTCTTCATTATTAAACTTTTCAAACATGTCTTTAGTTGCATAATTTTTAACTTGATTTCTTTATATGACATAACCATCTTGTATACGCTTAACCATTTTTATAATTGTAACCAACACCATATATACTAAGATATTCAGTATTTGCTAGATTTTTCAAATGTATGCTCTTTATTTATTTTGTGACAATCCATTTGAAGTGTTTATTTTTCTCTTACAAAACTAAGCTTTTAAAAATGTATGAGGTTCCTAATTATCCCTATCACATTCAACAGAAAATCAATAAAATTATTCAAATTCTTGAAATATAATACGTGTTGTTTGAAATTCCCCTAAGTTAGAAAAAAGTGGAGTTCCTAGGTATAAAAGCCTACGAAGAAGATGCCATTACATGCTGTAGAGTAATGAGGAATATTTATAGAACCAATTCGCAGGAGAAGCACCGAATAAACTATAACCAGTGTAGAAGTTAATTTAGCTTCTACGTTTCACCCAACGAGCAAAGTTCCCACTATTGGCAGCATACTTACAATATACCAATAGGCAAAAATCCACTAGTTTAACATTTCAATTAGTCTCACCAATAACAGCCCTATAAGCTTAGGTATAACATGCAATAACAAAGTTAATACAGATAACACAGTATAGCAAATAGTAACGGAGTATCCTTGGCTCAAAGGAACCTATCGTTCTTTGGCTTATAATGTCTGCTCAGATCCCCACAATAATCGTCTATACACAGAGCATAGATAAAACCCAAACCAACTGAGTTCCAAGAGAAACGAAGGTCCACAATCAAAGTTCCAAAGTATTTCAGGACTGCCCCAAGCCTTTCAATGAAATCTCCAACCCAATGTGAACACCCCTCTCAAGAACTGAATGCTCACAAACACAAAGGCTCAAACACACACTCACACAATGTTTCCCCTTCACAGATTGTAGATCACAGAAGAAGAAGAGTTTGGGAGATAGAGAAAGCAATAGCTTAGATCGGTTGCGGTACCTTGAAGAAAAGAGATGGGAGATATGAATAGGTAGCAACAGATAATGATAAGGAGTCGAAGACTCCTTATCAAAACCAACAGCTGCAGTGCCGTCGTCAATAAGGGGAAACAAGGAAACCCCTAATTTGATAATAGGGCCAGCAAAAGAAGATTTGGCAGCCCTGGATTCCTCTTAAAGTGAGCTGCTTTGTTTGGAAACTATTTAATAATGCGATCCCGGTCGATTCGAATCTTCAATCTAGAAATATCCATGTGGTTTCTAAGTGTGTGTGCTGCCACCATTTACCTTGCCAGGAAACTGTTCAGCATTTGTTCGTTTAGTCCGAAGTTGTGAAGTCTCTGTGGCTTAAGCTGGCATCGATTTTTAATCTGGGTCGTGCTGCTACTAGTTTACATCAGCTTTTCACCATCTGGTCTAGGGGCTCTCTTTGTCGGCAAATTATGGCTTGTCATCTAGGGGTTTTTGTTTTTACTTGCTGGGAGATTTGGAAAGCTAGATGTTCCGCCTTTTTTTAGGGTACTCCTATGAAGGTGGACAATATTTTCATGCGTGTTTTGGGTGATCTTCGTGATATGGCTTTTATGTATAAGCCAAAGACTTTAAGTAGTATTCGCGTTGCCATTACTATGTTGTCTGTTTCTATTAATGTGTAACGCCCCTGCGTCCGGCAAGGTAGATGGTTAAAATGGATTCCTCCTGCTTCTGGTAGATTTAAGCTTAATACGGATGGCTCTTCTAGGGGTGGTATTTGTACAGGTGGCGGAGTTATTCGTGATGCACAAGGTTCTCTTATTGTGCGTTCTCTAATCATTATAACTTTGATACCAATATGAAGGCCGAAATTTGGGCCCTCCGTGATGGTCTGGAGTTGCGTCATTCCTTGGGTTTGGGAAACATAGACGTGGAGACGGATTCTCTTGTGTCTGTGAATGTTATTATGCATCATCATCATCATGCCCCTTGGCATTATGTTTATGAGTTTCGTGAGTGCTGCAAGTTGTCCCGACATTACAGAATAACTCACGTGTTCAGGGAAAAAAACCGGGTGGCAGATCGGTTAATTAGCAAGTATTGCTCATAATCACAAGATGTGCAGAAATTTTTCGACTTTGGTGGCAATTCCTGGAGAAATCAAGCATCTGCTAGCTATGGATAATTATGGTTTCTACTCTTTCAGGCCTGGTCGCAGTTAATTGCTCTTCTAATATATTTTTAGATCTGTATTTCCTTTTCGAGGTCAGGCTCCTCCGTCCTCCCATTTATAAGGGCAAGGCTGGTTGTCCCTCTCAAGTTTGTATCTTCCTCTTTTATTTATAAATTACCGCAGGGTGCCGCCCATGCTTCTCCAAAAAAAAAAGTAATTGGGCCCTTCAAGGGATTGGGTTTGCTTGGGCTTTTGAAAGCAGGCTGCCCAAATATCACTGGGTCAAGCCACTTTTAACATTCTCCACCTTGGAACAATAGCCTATCCCAAACTTGTTATAGCACTAAGAAGGTGCACAATGACAGTTCCAAAGTATTTTGGGACTACCCAAGCCTTCCAACGAAATCCCCAACCCAATATGAACACCCCTCTCAAGAACAGAATGCTCACAAACACAAAGGCTCAAACACACACTCACACGGTGTTTATGTAGACACCCTAATTTCGTACCCCAGATATGTGACTCTGACATGTGATATCAAGAATTGTTCAAAATTAACAAATGTCAAGTTACATGAGTCAAAAATGCGAAAGGCAAAGCAGGATGCGCGAAACAGTAAATTGCGAGGGGTGAAAGTGTTGAAAATGGAACTTAAATAGGAACATGGCGTGGCCAAAAAGCTAGGTGGGCGCCGTGCCATGCCAAGGTGTTGTCGGAGCCAAGTGAGCTACAGTAGCTCTCAGACTTAACACATTGTGCAACTGGAGAAAGCCGTTGTACAACTGATCAAAGCTCGCTGAGGGAATTTATAATTCCCGATGAGTCCTCCTCTCCACCTATAAATAAGAGTGCTGGGCTCCCCTTCAGACACACCAAATCGAAGACGAAGAAACGCTGTGAAAAATTCTCCGCGTCTCAACAACGCCGAGATATTAGCGAGAGAAGTGAGATAGGTGTGTGTAGCCCACCAAAACTTCCAAACCCCGTCCAAACTCCGCCAAAACACAAATCCACCTGTTAAAAGTGATCCCTAGCCTTTTAGTTAGGTATCCACCCCACTTCCCCGGCCCAAAATCCACAAAGTAAGCTGTTACTCTGCCCGAGTAATGAGCTGAAAAACACAAAAAGTAAGCCGTTATTCCGCCCAACCAAAAAGGCCAAAACCTTCCAAAATAAGCTGTCATTCTGCCCGAGTGAACGAGCCAAAGTCATCCAAAATAAGCAGTCATTCTGCCCGAATCACAACAACAACAACACAACAACAACAAAAAAAGACTCCCTCTCCCTGAAGGACAAAGCGAGCACACAATCGCTCTAAAAGGCAATAGCCTTTAAGGGCGTTTTTATTTATTTATTTATTTATTATTTATAAAGTTATTATTTAAATCCGGCGCAATGTAGCCAATATAAGCCGTTGTGCTGTCCGGATTAGATTAGGAAATATTATGTAAAAGAGCCGTTATAATGGCCAAATATTTTTAAATACATTTGTAATTATTGTAAGGAAATGGCTGCAAGTCCGTAAATAATGTAGCGACGGATGTATTTGTTTTATTTTCCTGTCTTATAATGCTTTATTTATTTACTAAATAAATATAACAATAAGCATACTTTAGCCAAAAACTATTTTTGAGACCGAAAGGGCGAGTTGGGTGCCTAGCACCTTCCCAACTCGTAACTTAGCCTCTGAACCCGTTTTCAATCTCTGGTTTTTCTTTTCTTTTCTTTTTTTTGGTTTTGCTTTATTTTGCCTTAAAATAAAGATGTCGACTCTAAAACTTTTTGGAACCAGTGGGGCCTCGCAACACTCCTTCTTTGCACTTTTCCATTTTCCCCTAAAAAAGGGAAAATGGGAAGGGAAGGGTGATGTATTCACATATCCTGGTATCCCCTAAACAAGGGATAACTTGATGCGAGAAACTCAAATCTCCCATAGTGATCCGAAATGGGCCATAAGGCTATTTTTATAAAATCCATAGTGGGGGCGTCGCAACATCCTTTTTTTGCACTTTTTCGTTTTCCCCTAAAAAAGGGAAAATAAGAATGAAAGGGTGATGCATTCTCATATCCTGATATCCCCTAAACAAGGGATAACTTGATGCGGGAAACCCAAAGTTCCCATATTGGATCAAAAATCCACTAAAGGTAACCGAGGCGCATTCCAACGCGCTATCTTAGATAGCACTCCTCTCGCACTTTTGATTTCGTCTTCCCCTAAACAAGGGAGGGTGGAACGAGAGCAGTGGTGTCCCGCATCCGCACGTACGCGCACCCCTATCCAAGGGCGCGCGGGGCGCGTGTGCACGTCCCGGGAACCCACAGTGGCGACTCTGCTGGGGATGTCGTTTTATTTTAAATAAAATGGAGGGCTAGACTCGTAAAAAAAAACTTTTTTGTTTTTATTTGTTTCTGGCTAAAGTATGCTTCTTATATTAATTTATGCATTTGAATATTGCGTTCCTATACATCCGTGCCTATATTTGTGGATATGATCTTTCATCTTGCAGCAGTTTTGTTTCGATAACTGTTACAGGTGTATTTAAAAATATTCTTTTAAAAAAAAAAGCAAAAAAAAATTCGAAAAAAAAAAGTTTTTGAAAAAAAAAATATGTGTGTTACATATATGTTTACAATAAAATTCCGGGCAGCACAATAAAAGGGCTGGGGCTTTATTTTTAATATTGCTTTATTTTCGGCTCTGTATTATTATTTCTTTCTGTTTATTATTCCTTTTTATTATTTCGTTCAATTTGTATATATTTGCATTCATTCAGTCATTTTATTTTGGGGACATAGGACAATATTTGTAATTAATAGGAATAGATAGATTCCCCGCTTTTCTTTCTATTTCTTAACGTGATGCGCTTGTTTGCTCGCGCTTAAACTTAAAAGCCGAGAAAATCCACGCGTAACAGCAAGACATGTCATAAATGTTTTATTTTCTGTTTATATATATCTGAAAATAAATAAATATTTTACTGCTTTTTAGATACCGCACACACGTGCACGCATATAGGAATATTCCGAACTGCTACCCTACACCATGACCAGCCTACCCCTGCATAAGCCAACGCTAGAATGCACATAGATTCTCGGAACACTTCAATGATCGATCGGTTTTTGCATCTTTGAATCGTGGGTCAGCCTCTGTCAAAAAAATATATATATGATGAAAAAAGAGAGGTCAAGAAAAAAAAATATATATATATAGTCAAAAAAAATGAAAATAAAGTGCGCATAAAAAAATAATAAATACACAGGGGCTGATTTATTATTCTCTGATGTTCGACCTAGACCATTTCGAATGGTGGATCCCGGAAAGAGTATAGGCCCTTCACCTGGGATTAGTCCGGTCCTGGGGAGTCGAAAGGCAGGTGGAATACGTTGGTCCTATACTCTGGAGAAAGAATCCACTGTTCCAGGGAAAGTCCTGAGACTGTCAAAATAAAGCACATGCTTATCCAGTCAATTGTAGGGAAAATAAATAATAAATAAAAAATACTAATAAAGGAACGTTGTACTCCAAGCCCAAAAAGCCTTCAGCCAACCTCTCTGATACCTCCCAAAACCCATTTTCTTCATAAATCTGGCCCAAATTTGAAAAGGCATAGATAGTACTAGCCGGTTGATACGGGAACAGCACGTACATCGATCGAAAATATCGAGGCGATCGTAAAAGAGGCAAGATCGCTCGTTCGAAGGTACGATTTTAGCGTAATGGCAATTAAAGTGAGCAACCGCCATGGGTACAGATACAGAGGCTTCAGGGGACGCTCCGACTTCTGCTATGCATCAATGGTTAGACCAAAATTTGAACGCACATATTGATTGTATGATGAGCCAAATAGCAAGTCTTATGGAAGGTCCAAAGCGCAGTGGTAAGATAATCTCCTCCCCTGCAGTCCCTCAAGAAGCATCAACCTCCCACGTTCCTCCAAATCCAATTTCCCAGCCAAACACTAACCCGCCAAATATTACCACTACCCCAAATCCATATCCAACCCAAAATCCCTATCCAACCCAAAATTCCTATCCAGCCCAAAATCCTAATCCTGTCCAAAACCCAAATCCTACCCAAAATCAAAATCCTTACCAGACCCTTTACCAAACACCTCCTCAAAATCCTTATCAAATACCACAGCCAGAAATTAATACAGCCTTTCCTAATCCAGCCAGTATATACCAAAATCCAACTCCCCCTCCCACCAAAATGGAGACAGACATGGAGAACTTGAAAAGTATGATGCTCGAAGCTCTGGACAAAGAAAAATTTTCTACGAAGGCATTAACGCTAAAACCTTCAGCCATACTACCCCCAAATTTCAAAATGCCCGACATAGAAAAATTCGACGGGACTTGATGCCCTATCTCCCACCTAAAATCTTACTCTACTGGCATGCAATCAAGAGCGGCTAGTTTCGAAGCCATGGCCTCCAATTTTCACCTTACCTTAATAGGGGCCGCTAAGCATTGATTAATGCTAGCAGATGATAGCACCATGGGCACTTGGGACCAAATAGCTGAAGGGTTCCTAGAAAGGTACAAAGACAATACCACCACTAAAAATAAAAAAGGGAACTTGAGGCATGCACCCAAAAAGAAAATGAAACATTCGCAGAATTTGCAGCCAGATGTAAGGATAAAGTCGCCCAGACTTTGGACAGACCTGATCCGGCTGAATCATGCAAAATGTTCATCAAAAACCTCCAACCCATTTACTTAGAACGCATGAGGTATCTCCCTTATAACAATTTTAAAGAAATAATGGAGATAGGAGTCCGTATTGATGAAGAAATACGTACGGGATCCTTAGAGATTGATACACATACACCCCCAATTTCACTCAGAACTCAATCGATGAAGAATCTTCGGAATAAGTCAATGTGGTTGAAAGAATTCCACCTGGCAAATATAGTAGTGTGCCATGGTCATATGAATCTGCCAATTCTGTTGAAGGAAGCAATAATGCTAACAAGAACCTCATAGGACCCTACCGAGCAAAAATAAGGCATTACGATGAACTGAATGCCTCGATGTCCCTGATTTTCCAAGGCTTGATGGCATAAGGAGTTTTGAAACCAATGGAAAATTATCGACCTCCACCAAAGCTATCAGACACATGCGACCACTCTCAGTATTGCGAGTATCATCGTAGCAGTGGCCATCCCACTGATAAGTGTTATAAGCTCAGAAGTGTCATCCAAGATCTTATTGATGGCCAAATCATTGAAAAGCCGCACTCATAATTGTCTCTAGTAAAAAGTAAAAATACCCTAGAATACCCTTGTATATACACCTCCAAAGACCCTTTGTACCTTTGAATGTCCTCTTGTCAAATAAAATCTCCAGGAAACAACTCTTTTCAACTCAGCATCAATTTTCATAAATTTTAGGATTCTTGTTGTTTTTTGGTACCACTAACAATTTTGCAGGGGCTGAAAAATAAAAAATTTGACTACTATCATTTGCTCTCTTGAGAGGACTATCCGGAGGTACGTAATCACTACATCTCATTTTAAAAATGATTATTTTTTTTAAAAAAAGAGAGTCTTCAAAAAAAACAAAAAAGAAAAAAAAAAAGAAAAAAAGAGAGAGAGGTTTTTCTATGTGTTGTCTTTGTTTCCCAAAACATGTAAAGACAGAAATTCCCCTCACCATTATTGTCAATTGTCATCACCAGTTGATAAGTGCATCAGTCATTCTTGATTCAAAAAAAAAATCTAGCAAGTCCTACTTTGAGATGTCAAAGTCTACCACCTCAAAAGGAAAAAAAGAGAAAGAGAAAAAGGAAAACAAAAGAGCCAAAAAGCAAGAAAAAAAAAATGAAATGATGAAAAAAAAAAAAAGAAGGACCGATAGAGCCGAAAAGAAAAGAAAGTTAGAAAAGCCGACACCAAGAAAACATAAAATCGAAAGGGAAGTCCGTAAAAGGCAACTCAAGGACCATACGTTAATTCGTGACTAGGGGCTTTTAAACCCCAAAGGTATTTTCTTAGCCCATATTGATGTCCACAACCCATTCTCAGTGAGTATGCTCATGAACCCATTTGGTCACCGTTATTTCAAAAAGTCCAACCATGCCCTCGATCAAGCTTTTCGAAGGTATCTATATTCAAGTCTGTAAATTCTTGCTTCTCCTATTTTAGTTTGTCAAGTTTTTTTCTTGATCTCGAGCACATATCGCCAAAATATCTGTAAAAAATGAATGACGAGTCAACTCATGGAAAAACATGATAAAATCCGCACGAGTTGGTGATGAGTCATTTCAAGAATATGGACCCACAAACCGTTAAAAATCTTTGTTCGATGAAGCAACCTTCTGTCTTGGTGAAAGGTCATCTTCGAATCCCATCATGCCGAGCTATTAAACAAGGTACATTAATTGGGCTTCCAACCATACACCCAACCTCTTCCAAAGGCCGAACAAATCCACCACTTGCCAAAGCCTAACCATCCCTAAGACCCGCCAAAACTGGGTCGTTTCACCTTTTATATATACATCCATCCAAAGTGAACCAATCTTTTTTAGCCCAAGAGAGAGAAGATATATATCTCTTCAAACACTCTCCAAAATTGTTCGAAGTAAGTTAAGAAAAAAAAGAAAAGAAAAAGAAAAAAAAAGAAGAAGGGAGAAATCTCTCTTGCAAAAAAAAGAGAAGAAAAAAAGAGAG